>LR738715.1:709170555-709391585 GCA_902687465.1 Secale cereale
GGGCTGAGGTGCGGCTGCCCTCTCTCCCCCAACTATATATAGGGGGCCAGGGGGGGCGCTGGCCCTAGGAGATCGGATCTCCTAGGGGGGGCGGCGGCCAAGGGGGTGGCTTGCCCCCAAGCCTAGGGGGCGCCCCCCACCCCTAGGGTTTCAACCCTAGGCGCAGAGGGAAGGCCCAAGGGGGGTGCGCCAGCCCACTAGGGGCTGGTACCCTCCCCCTACGACCCACGGGGCCCTTCGGGATGGGTGGCCCCACCCGGTGGACCCCCGGGACCCTTCCGGTGGTCCCGGTACACTACCGGTGACCCCCGGAACTCTCCCGATGGCCGAAACTGGACTTCCTATATATCATTCTTTACCTCCGAACCATTCCGGAACTCCTCGTGATGTCCGAGATCTCAACCCGGACTCCGAACAACATTCGGGTTACCGTGTGCATATATCTCTACAACCCTAGCGTCACCGAACCTTAAGTGTGTAGACCCTACGGGTTCGGGAGACACGTAGACATGACCGAGACGACTCTTCGGTCAATAACCAACAGCGGGATCTGGATACCCATGTTGGTTCCCACGTGTTCCTTGATGATCTCATCGGATGAACCACGATGTCAATGATTCACTCAATCCCGTATACTATTCCCTTTGTCTATCGGTACGGTACTTGCCCGAGATTCGATCGTCGGTATACCAATACCTTGTTCAATCTCGTCATGGCAAGTCTCTTTACTCATTCTGTAATCCATCATCCCGTGACTAACTCCTTAGTCACATTGAGCTCATTATGATGATGTCTTACCGAGTGGGCCCAGAGATACCTCTCCGTCATACGGAGTGAAAAATCTCAGTCTCGGTTCGTGCCAACTCAACAGACACTTTCGGAGATACCCGTTGCATACCTTTATAGCCACCCAGTTACGTTGTGAAGTTTGGCACACCCAAAGTATTCCTACGGTATCCGTAAGTTGCACAACCTCATGGTCTAAGGAAACGATACTTGACATTGGAAAAGCTTAAGCATTACGAACTACACAATCTTGTGCTAGGCTTAGGATTGGGTCTTGTCCATCACATCATTCTCCTAATGATGTGATCCCGTTATCGATGACATCCAATGTCCATGGCCAGGAAACCGTGACCATCTGTTGATCAACGAGCTAGTAACTAGAGGCTTACCAGGGACACGTTGTGGTCTATGTATTCACACATGTATCGCTGTTTCCGTACAATACAATTCAAGCATGAATAACAGACAATTATCAGGAACAAGGAAATATAATAATAACCCTTTTATTATTGCCTCTAGGGCATATTTCCAACAAAAAATGATATAAAGTTGCTATAAAATGATTGTAAAACATCCAAGAATGATAATATAACAACATGGAACAATAAAAAAATATACATACATTGGAGACATATCAGCATCCCCAAGCTTAATTCATGCTCGTCCTCGAGTAGGTAAATGATAAAAACAGAATTTTTGATGTGGAATGCTGCCTAACATGTTCATCACATATTTTTCTTATGTAGCATGGACATTTGGACTTTTATATGGTTCAAAACAATAGTCTAGTTTTGACATGAAGACTCTAATACTCAAGCATATCAACAAGCAACCACATCTTTCAAAATATCAATACTAAAGCAAGTTATCCCTAGCCCATCATGCTCAATCATTGATCCATTCATGAAACACACTCGCATATTAGCTACATCCAACGCTCAAGTACGATCATAGTGCCCCTTAGTTGGTGCTTTAAAAGAGAATATGGAGACTCCAATAAATATAAAAATTGCATAAAGTAAATAGAAAGGCCCTTCACAGAGGGAAGTAGAGATTTGTAGAGGTGCCAGAGCTCAAAGCTTAAATTGAGAGATATTTTTTTTGAGAGGCATACTTTTCCCGTCAACGAAAATGACTAAGAGTTTCCAGTACTTTCCATGCTAGATACATCATAGGCGGTATCGGTGTACAAAAGTAGGGGCCTTTTTGCACCCCTTTACTTATGCACGGGCAGTTGTAGCCACACGTGATGCCACGCTTGGCGGGGCAGAGGAAGGGAAAGCACAAGACTGCCAAGGCAACACTCAAGCCGGAGGCATGAAGAGCAGAGGGGCAAGACAGACTCCCCTCAGCAACACCCTTGACAGGGCGGCCGACGTAGCCCCGGCAAGGGTCTTGCCGGGGCAACGTGGCCAACACCAGCAAGGCCGCAACCCTTGAACCTGAGGGCTCTGACACCATCAACAAGTCAAGACCAAGACTTAAGGGTGCCTGCATGGTGGCATGCAGATCTTTGTGAAGACCAAAGGCCCGCGAATCTAGATGTGGACCAGAAGACGAAGAACCCCGGCAAGATCCTTGCCGCGGACGACGAAGACCCCCGGCAAGAGCCTTGCCGGGGATGACCGAAGACCCCAGGCAAGATCCTTGCCGGGTCGAAGACCCACGGCAAGATCCTTGCCGGGGACAGCCACGAGACCCCGGCAAGACCCTTGCCGGGGGCGTGTGCGGGGCCACAGCCAGGCCCGCACCCGCCAAGGTTTCGCTGCCCCGCGGCCACTCCTACGCGGCAACCAACCCACCAACTGAACAAGCGCCTGCGTGGCAGCATGCAACTTCTAGGCCAACTGGTCCAGCACCTGCATGGTGGCATGCAGATCTTCGTGAACACCCAGCCACCGCACCAGCACAGCAACCAGCTAGCCAGCGTGGTGCTGCATGCCTCATCAGCTTGGACGCGCGTCAGAGCAAGGCGAGGCAGCGACGGGCGGGACAAGATTTGTAGCCGTCCCCAATAAAGCAAGAGGACACATAGGCACCCCATTAAATGCGTTTGTCCTATGATGTCAGGAGATAAACTTGTATAGTGTAGATACTTTCCACCTCCCGTGTGCCACTGTGGCGACCCCTTTGTCATATAAAAGGAGGCCCCATGCGTACTGTGGAAGGATTCAGACTTTTTGGACAAGGCGCGCATAATAGCCAGTTCAAGAGCTCAAGAACACAAGATAAACACAGACAAGCAGGACTAGGGTTTTACGCATGATTTGCGGCCTGGACCTAGGTAAAAATTCCCACGCGTCGATCAACTAGACCTGCTCTTTGCGCAGCGCTACGCCCCGCCAACCGTAGTAGGGGTCCACGAGATCCCGTAGGTGTCGTTTCCCTTGACATCAGACCGGCCCCACCGTCAACTAGCACTTTCGTCACCTTGACGTTGCGTATCATTGGCAAAACCAACAATGGCAAACAACCGACCGCCATTGTGCGATCAGGGTGATCCTCGGTGTCAAAAATGATAGGCGTGCTGGACCACTTCAATGGTCTCTGGGCATCGAATGATGGCTCTGCTGTAGTGACGTCACGCGCCCACTATTTTAGTTGGCGGTGAGAGGTATGCAACAAGGCACCACCGTCGACGCACATGGCCTCTGTAGCTTTCTGGAACCCATGCTTGTTGGACTCGTCGTCCTCATCATGATCACCGTCTGCCTCTTTCTTGTCGCGGCCCCGAGCGGGCCTCTCTAGTTGATTATCTTGGCCACGGCGACCACCTCGGCCGCCACACTTCTTGTCGGGCGCCTCAACACCATCTAGGCCCTTCTCCTTATCATGTCTCTTATACCCAGCTTTCTGCTTCTCTGCGAGTAGCTCAACCTGCCGGCAATTCTGGAGGTCATTGCCCTTGGTGCGATGGATCTTGCAATACTACTTGTTAGAGCCTCATGGGTTGTCCGTAGCCGCCAAGGCCCGGTAGGCGGCGCACCCGGCAACTTCCTTGCTAGGGTCGTCGGTCTTGGCCTTTTTGGCGGTGCCGGGATCGTCGGATCCCTCGACGGCAAGCACGGCCTTGCCCTTTCGCTTCTTGTTGCAGCGTCGGCCCTTCTTTGTCGGGGTGATGACGTCTTCGTCTGTGGAGTCGGTTTCCGCGCCGGCATCTTCGCCAGGGTATTTCCTCCCTTCTTCAGCCCGAGCACATCTATCAGCCAGAACATAAAGTTTGGCTACATCTCTGACCTTGTTCATCGCCAGCTCCTCACGCATCTTGCGGTTGAGAACATTCTACTGGAATGCACTGATGACGGCGGCGGGTGAACGTCTGGGATGTTGTACTGCACACAGCTGAACCTTTGTATGTACTTGCGCGGGATTTCGCCGTCCTTCTGGGGGATGACATGCAAATCGCTTGCCTGGTCAGGAGTTTGGTGGCCCCCGGTAAAGGCGCCAACAAACTCATGGCACAGATCCGACCAAGAAGAAATGGAATCCACAGGAAGGTGCATCAACCATGACATAACGTTGGGCTTAAGCGCCAACGGGAAGTAGTTGGCAAGCACCTTGTCATCGCGAGCCCCAGCGGCATGCATCGCGATAGTGTAGATGTCGAGGAACTCCGATGGGTGAGTCTTGCCGTTGTACTTTTCTCTGGCCTCAGGCTTGAATGTGCGGTGGGTGGGTCATTGGAATTGCCCTAGCTCACGGGTAAAGGCTGGACAACCCACCTCGTAAGGTAAGTCACCAGAGCCCCCCGGCGCTGGGCGGTCCATAGTGGGCCTCGCACGCCTATCCGACTGATGGCGCGCATCCCGCCGTCGCTCGATGGTGGTCTGAGCATCTTCCTGGGCTCACTCCCGAAGAACTTGACGTTGGTCGCAGCGGGCTCGCGGGTCGGACAACACTGTGGAAACATTGTCACGAGCATCAGCCCGACGAGCCGGCGGCTGCTATTGCTGGCGTGGGGATGAGAGTGCACCATGGTCGCAGCAGCTCTGGTCCTTCCACCACCAGCGTGCGTCGGCTCACTAGAGCGCTGGCACGAGGGTTCCGCTGGTCGCGGTTCATCCCTATTGGTGAAGCAGATGAGGCTCCAAATGGTGGCTCGATGAGTGGATAGCCACCATTCGGAGCTTCATCTGCTTCACCAATAGGGATGAACCGCGACCAGCGGAACCCTCGTGCCAGCGCTCTAGTGAGCCGACGCACGCTAGTGGTGGAAGGACCAGAGCTGCTGCGACCATGGTGCACTCTCATCCCCACGCCAGCAATAGCAGCCGCCGGCTCGTCGGGCTGATGCTCGTGACAATGTTTCCACAGCGTTGTCCGACCCGCGAGCCCGCTGCGACCAACGTCAAGTTCTTCGGGAGTGAGCCCAGGAAGATGCTCGGACCACCATCGAGCGACGGCGGGATGCGCGCCATCAGTCGGATAGGCGTGCGAGGCCCACTATGGACCGCCCAGCGCCGGGGGGCTCTGGTGACTTACCTTACGAGGTGGGTTGTCCAGCCTTTACCCGTGAGCTACGGCAATTCCAATGGCCCACCCACCGCACATTCAAGCCTGAGGCCAGAGAAAAGTACAACGGCAAGACTCACCCATCGGAGTTCCTCGACATCTACACTATCGCGATGCATGCCGCTGGGGCTCGCGATGACAAGGTGCTTGCCAACTACTTCCCGTTGGCGCTTAAGCCCAACGTTATGTCATGGTTGATGCACCTTCCCGTGGATTCCATTTCTTCTTGGTCGGATCTGTGCCATGAGTTTGTTGGCGCCTTTACCGGGGGCCACCAAACTCCTGACCAGGCAAGCGATTTGCATGTCATCCCCCAGAAGGACTGCGAAACCCCGCGCAAGTACATACAAAGGTTCAGCTGTGTGCAGTACAACATCCCAGACGTTCACCCGCCGCCGTCATCAGTGCATTCCAGTAGAATGTTCTCAACCGCAAGATGCGTGAGGAGCTGGCGATGAACAAGGTTAGAGATGTAGCCAAACTTTATGTTCTGGCTGATAGATGTGCTCGGGCTGAAGAAGGGAGGAAATACCCTGGCGAAGATGCCGGCGCGGAAACCGACTCCACAGACGAAGACGTCGTCACCCCGACAAAGAAGGGCCGACGCTGCAACAAGAAGCGAAAGGGCAAGGCCGTGCTTGCCGTCGAGGGATCCGACGATCCCGGCGCCGCCAAAAAGGCCAAGACCGACAACCCTAGCAAGGAAGTTGCCGGGTGCGCCGCCTACCGGGCCTTGGCGGCTACGGACAACCCATGAGGCTCTAACAAGTAGTATTGCAAGATCCATCGCACCAAGGGCAATGACCTCCAGAATTGCCGGCAGGTTGAGCTACTCGCAGAGAAGCAGAAAGCTGGGTATAAGAGACATCATAAGGAGAAGGGCCTAGATGGTGTCGAGGCGCCCGACAAGAAGTGTGGCGGCCGAGGTGGTCGCCGTGGCCAAGATAATCAACTAGAGAGGCCCGCTCGGGGCCGCGACAAGAAAGAGGCAGACGGTGATCATGATGAGGACGACGAGTCCAACAAGCATGGGTTCCAGAAAGCTACAGAGGCCATGTGCGTCGACGGTGGTGCCTTGTTGCATACCTCTCACCGCCAACTAAAATAGTGGGCGCGTGACGTCACTACAGCAGAGCCATCATTCGATGCCCAGAGACCATTGAAGTGGTCCAGCACGCCTATCATTATTGACACCGAGGATCACCCTGATCGCACAATGGCGGTCGGTTGTTTGCCATTGTTGGTTTTGCCAATGATACGCAACGTCAAGGTGACGAAAGTGCTAGTTGACGGTGGGGCCGGTCTGAACTTGATCTCGCTCGCTGTGATCAAGAGGCTACAAATCCCCGATGGAGATCTCGAGGAGACAGGCACATTTCAAGGGGCCAACCTGGGGAGGAGTCAGCCGAAGGGTAAGATCGCGTTGCATGTTACATTTGGGGGCGAGCTGAATCATAGGACAGAGAAGATTGTTTTTGATTTTGCCAATATCCCTTTTCCCTATAATGGGATCCTCGACCGCCCAGCACTGGCCAAGTTTATGGCGGCATCACATTACGCCTACAACACGTTGAAGATGCCCGGTCCAATGAGCATCATCACCGCCCCCTCCGACAAGAAAGACACGTTCATATGCGCCGACCAACTCTATCGAGAGGCAGTTGCAGCAGATGCCGCCAAGGCACTTGCTCCTATCGCTGTGACCCCGAGGGAGAAGAAAACCGGCAAGAACCTTACCCTTGCCAGCAAGGCCCCTTCTCGCAAGACTTTTGACCCCGGCAAGAGCTCTTGCACCCCCTCCGGCAAACATGCCTCTTTGGAGTGCCACGTTCCCATTGGAGACGTGCCAGAGAGCTCCGCCAGTGGGAGCAAGAGGTCCAAGGCGGCCCCACCAGAAACCAAGAAGGTCCCCATCAGGGAAGATGGCACGGGTGGAGCTTTTACCATAAGCTTCACCCTTGACAGCAAATAGGAAGGCGTGCTCGTCACCTTCCTGCGGGAGAATGTCGACATGTTTGCATGGCAAGTATCCGACATCCCCGACGTTCCCAGGGAGGTGATTGAGCACCACCTTGCTGTGTGTCCCCATGCGCGGCCCGTCAAGCAGAAGGTCAGGAAGCAAGCTTTGGAGTGCCAAGAGTTCATCATCGAGGAGATCAGGAAGTTGGAGGCGACATGCTTGGTCAAAGGAGTACTCCACCCCACGTGGTTGGCCAATCCAGTGGTAGTGCGTAAGGCAAATGGGAAATGGAGGCTGTGTATTGACTATACAGATATCAATAAAGTCTGTCCGAAGGATCCTTTACCTTTGCCACACATTGACCAGATTGTGGACTCCACTTTCGGGTGTGACCTGCTGTCATTCCTCGACGCCTACTCAGGATACCACCAGATCTTCATGATGAAGGAAGACGAAGAGAAGACCGAGTTCATCACCCCATGTGGTACGTACTGCTTAGTATAGATGCCTTTCGGGTTAAAAAGCGCTTGTTCGACATTTGCTCGAGCAGTCCAGAATCGGTTTTGAGCCCTAGCTCCATAGAAATATGGAAGCCTATATGGATGATATAGTGGTCAAAACCAAAGACAAGGCCACGCTCGTGCAGGATCTGGAGGAAACATTTGCAAACTTGTGCAAGATCAACCTCAAGCTCAACCCAAAGAAGTGCGTGTTTGGCGTCCCATCTGGTAAACTCCTTGGTTTCTTTGTGTCTCAACGCGGAATCGAAGCAAATCCCGACAAGATCAAAGTGATTGAGCAGATTGAGGTGCCAAGACCAGTCAAGGACGTCCGTAGGCTCGCCGGCTGCGTTGCTGCTCTAAGTAGGTTCATCTCCAAATCTGCTGAGCGCGCCCACCCCTTTGAAAAAGGCGGGTCCATTGAAATGGACTCCAGAGGCAGAGGCAGCGCTGCAAGATTTGAAGAGGTACCTCTCCTCCACGCCAACACTAGTCGCACCTAAACTGCAAGAGCCGTTGCTGTTGTATCTAGCGGCAACGAATCAAGTGGTCAGTGCTGCGCTGGTAGCGCAGAGAGAGTTTGAGGAAGAAGCAACGGTAGCGGCGGAGTCGTCGGATGATGGGCCAGAGCTCTCCCCGGTAGGGCCTGATGCCGGCAAGGCAGAACCCCCGGCAAAGCATGGTCCCGGCAAGACAAAGTCTGCGCAAGGAGGTGAAGTCGAATAGAAGAAGAATGTGGTGCAGCACCCGGTCTGACTGTCAGTTCCCTCTTGCAGGGGCCTAGATCAAGATATTTTAGTATACATAAGCTACTTTTCGGCCTCCTTATGGCCTCGAGGAAGCTGCGTCACTATTTCCAAGCGCATGAGATCACCGTCGTCACTCGCCTCCCTTGCAACGGATCTTGCACAACCCAGATGAAACTGGGAGGATTGTGGAGTGGGCGTTGGAACTATCAAGCTTTGGCCTCAAGTTTCAAAGTACTTCAACAATCAAGAGCCGATCCTTGGCAGAATTCATAGAAGAATGGACCTCAACGCCCGACGAAGATATTGAGGAGATCACCCTTCCCGGCAAGGAGACGAGCCGTGATTGGATTATGTACTTTGATGGAGCTTTCTCGCTGCAAGGTGCTGGTGCCGACGTACTACTCGTCGCACCCACCAGAGAGCGCCTCAAGTACATAGTCCAGATACACTTTCCCTGGGAAAAATCAACGAACAACACTGCAGAGTACGAGGGATTGCTTCTTGGTCTCAGGATCGCGGCAGACCTAAGAATCAGGAAGCTCATTGATACGTCTCCAACGTATCTATAATTTTTGATTGAACCATGCTATTATATATTCTGTTTTGGATGTTTAGTGGGCTTTATTATACACTTTTATATTATTTTTGGGACTAACCTACTAACCCAAGGCCCAGTGCAAAGTGCTGTTTTTTTGCCTATTTCAGTGTTTTGCAGAAAAGGAATATCAAACGGAGTCCAAACGGTATGAAACCTTCGGGAGAGTTATTTTTGGAACCGTACCTTCATAGAAGACTTGGAGTACACACGAGGAAACGAGAGAGGCAGCCACGAGGGGGCAGGGCGTGCCCAAGGGGTAGGCACGCCCCCACCCTCGTGGGCCCCCTCTGGCTCCTCCGGCGCCCTCCTTCCTCCTATATATATTGTTGACGCTCAAAAGTGGCACAATCGTAAAACTTGCTTTAATCTATGTCAAAGATTACTTCAAACTTATGATTGGAAGTCACCATGAGATGGATTTCTTTGAGAAGATCAAGATGGATATGAAAGTGGTCTAAAACGGAGTCCGGATGCAAAAGTTATGACAAGTTCAGAGATGCTCATGGTGACAGCAGATTAAAGAATGGCTTGAATCCCTATTAAGATGACTTCAAATGGAAAAAGTTTCAACATGAAAGTTGTGCATCTTGTCGAAACAGCCGATTTTGCTATAAAATCGTCCCAATCCGAGTTCGTACGCAAAAGTTATAGCCATCTGAACACAGCCCTGTCACAGAACCATAAGTGGCGCGCCCCACCAATCACGTGTCTGATGGGTAGCGCGAATAAAAGCCTGTATTGCGTGACCGTTTTGGTCTAGAAGATAGCTTCAAATCGAAAAACGTTCAACATGAAAGTTGTTCGTCTCGTCGAAACGGTCAAGATTGCTTTTGGGATCTTTTCCATCCGAGGTCGTTTACCACCTCAAAAATTAACCGCAAGGTACAGCCAGTTTAAACCGAACAGTTTTGGAAAGTTTGGACAAAATCAATCCGAATTTGGCTAGGGTTTTGGACGTGAATCCAAGCATTTTCCTTGCACAGGAAGTCCAGCTGCCTCTTATATACCTAAGGGGCGACGGCCGATTGAACAACACACAATCGATCAATTCATCTACCACTTTTTATCTTTTATCTTTTTTCCTTAACCCTAGTTCTTCTTCTTCCTCGTTCTTCGTCTCTTCTTATTGTTGCAGGGTGGCGAACCTCGAGGCCCTAGGGGCTGTCAGGCCGACCTAGGGCAGCCCATAGCCGCCGCGCGTCCAGACGGGGTCCGTCCCAGGCGCGTGGGGTTTCGATCTACAAAAGCGCCCGCTGGATTGCTTGCGTACCGCGCTTCCGGACGGGCCTCCATCGACGTGAGCTGCGGTGCATCACCCTCGGCGTTGGAGGTACATGGTGACGTGTTCGTGTGCGAACACGCTTTTTGGCGACTCCGCTGGGGACGAAGCTTTGAACGGTCTTCGGCCCGTTCTTGCTACGAAGAGATCGTCATCTAGGGTTTGCAATCTACAAAGGTAATATGAATACCCAATTCACATATGTAGATGCAAATAATACATATGTTGTCGCTAGATCATCTAATGAGCATAATGTATCGGCTAGCCCTAGCTTTATCAATCATGCATCTAATTATGTGCAAGGGCCGATGCAACAAAATCTCCATGATTCTACTTCATATAATTTTAGCAACATGCAACATATGTATCCCAACTTCCATGCATCGGCAACCCCACAAATCCATATGCCGATGAACAACATGATGAGTTCGGTTAATCAAGTTGAAACACCCCATGTAGGATCTTTGAATGGCATGCAACATAGTGTTTCATCTTTTTATTCATCGGCAACTAATTTGCAACATGTTAATCCAAACATGCTAGTGGATAGGGGAATTGGCCATGCTACTACTAGTTATTCGGCCAATTACCCTCAAACATCATATGCTACACCTCATGCTACTAGTTTTTTGGCACCATACGCAACTGTTGATGTCCATAATTCGGCTTCGCACCTTAATGGTCATGGCCAAATAAGTGAAACTTCTGTAGGAGCACAAATGCCTTCACCCACTACCGTGGCATATCATGTCTGAAAGGATCGATATGGTTGACTAGAGGGGGGGGGGGGTGAATAGGCAACTAACAATTTTTAACTTCTCTTAACCACTTTAAATTAAGCGACAAAATAAGTTGTCTAGATATTCTACTAGGATGACAACTAGAGGAAAGAAGGATAACAACTACACATGCATGCTATAGGAGTTGAACAAGTAAAGCATGCAAAAGTAAAGGTAAGAAATAACCACAAGTGGAACCGGTGGAGACGAGGATGTGTTGCCGAAGTTCCTTCCCTTTGAGGGGAAGTACGTCTCCGTTGGAGCGGTGTGGAGGCACAATGCTCCCCAAGAAGCCACTAGGGCCACCGTATTCTCCTCACGCCCTCACACGATGCAAGGTGCCGTGAATCCACTAGTGGTACCCTTGAAGGCGGCAACCGAACCTTTACAAACAAGGTTGGGGCTATCTCCACAACTTGGAGGCTCCCAACAAACCACGAAGCTTCACCACAATGGAATATGGCTTCGAGGTGACCTCAACCGTCTAGGGTGCTCAAACACCCAAGAGTAACAAGATCCGCAAGGGATTAGTGGGGAGAATCAAATATCTTTTGGTGGAAGTGTAGATCGATGCCTCCTCAAGCAATCCCGAGCAAATCAACAAGTTTGATTGGCTAGGGAGAGAGATCGGGCGGAAATGGAGCTTTTGGAGCAACAATGGAGTAGTGGGGGAAGAGGTAAGTCTTCTTGGAGAAGAAGACCCCCTATATATAGTGGGGGAACAAATCCAACCGTTATTAGAGTTTTCAGCCCGCAGAGAGCGGTAGTACCGCGCATGAGTTGCGGTACTACCACTGGCTGAGCGGTACTACCGCCTTGCCGAGCGGTACTACCGCTTAGGAAAAAGAGTGCGACATGATTGACAACCACGGATGAAATAAATTACATCCGTGGCTACATCCACAGGGAAAACGGTAGTAGCAAAATGCGACACGGTACTACCGCTTGGGTTAAGCGGTACTACCGCATTGGATGCGGAAGTAAAAAATTACTTCCGCATCAACTTCTGTACTTAGAATCAGCGCCTGGGCCAGATACACGGTACTACCGCTCTGGAGACGCGGTACTACCGTCAGAGCGGTACTACCGTGTCGGCAGGCGGTACTATCGTGTATCTGCGCGGTACTACCGTTTGGTTGAGCGGTACTACCGCTTGCTAGGCAGATGATCAGTTAAGAAGTCACGGTTTTGCATATACGACAAATAACCGGTTGGACCTCCAGAGAAGCAAGGAAAGGTGGTGCGAGAGTAGGATGTGTACGTGTTGATTCTACCCAAGCCTTTCCGACGCGGACCCCCTCTTAATAGTACGGCTTTCCTATTACTCAAAGCCACCGACAGGGAGCAAAAGAAAACACCGTCTTCCATAGAATCCGAGGGGCAAACAATCGTCTTGTGCCTAAGGGGGATATACCTGTATGAGCTTAGAGCACACGATCAGTCCGCAAATGCACTGTCATCAATCACCAAAACTACTTAGGGAGAAATATGCCCTTACATCCTCCCCCTTTTTGGTGTATTGATGACAATACTTGATTTGCACAGGGAAGAAATAATAGAGTATGCAATCCAAGCCCTAGAGTATAGGTGAGCTCCCCCTGGATGTGTGCCTACACAAGATTGTGCTTTGGACTGCACATCACACGTACTAGGTACAGTGCTCCCCTATAATCTACACACGAGATACTCTATATAAAAACTAACTGCTCTGGATAAACATTAAAGACATAACGATAAGTTCAACGATAACGGGGCATATGTCTTACACCATATGATAGTCTCACGCACATGACACAAACACGCAAATAAACCAGAGTTCAAAGAAACACAAGAGCACACAGGCACAAGACGCAAATCACTCTCCCCCTTTGTCATCGAGACACCACAAAGGGGAAAGAGGACACTAAGACGGGTGGCAGCCCTGGAGAAACTCAGTCGTCGTACTCATCATCAGACCCCGGCTGCTCCTCCTGATACTCCTCATCAGACTCTGACCACTTGTACCCCTGGCGGGCCATCCAAGTAGCCTCAGGGGTTATGTTATCCTCAGACCCATTGGACACTTCCTCTCCATAGACAGCCAGAATCTTCTTGTCACGCTGGCGCGTCTTCTTGTCAGACACATGAGCACGGTATTGCCCCTTAGCCTGCATGCAGAAGAGGGCCTTCATCTTTTGCTTAAGCTTTTTAGCCCAAGAAGGTTCCTCCACAACAGATGAAGAAGAAGGGGCAAATCTGCCAGAGCGCACATCAGCAGCCTCCTCCACAGGCTCCTCATCAGTGCCCATCTGGGCTGCAGCAGCTTGAGCACGAGTGGTGGTGTTGGCCCATCGAGTCTTGACGCGAAGATGGATGGGATCATGGCGGAAGCAGTCGGCCTCGAACTCCTCCTCTGGGTACAACTTCTCCCAAGTCTTGGAGATCAGCAGAAACAAGTAGGGACCATAGATGGGTACCTTGCGAGAGTAGATGGCAAAACGGAGCTCATTCCACATGATGTGGGATATGTCAAGTGGTGCAGTCTGGGATGAGCGAGCCTCTTGACACATCAGCAGCATGTCAACCAGGTAGGCATGGACCTTGTCCTTATCTCCAACACGAGGGAACAGAGTGTTGCGAAAGATCCGATACATGATGTCCAAGAAGGGGTTCAACACCCATGTCTGTTTGCCACTAGCAAGAGTCTTTTGCTCATAAAATGGAAGCAGCCTGTCTTTGTTTGCAGATTCAGGATTGGCGTGAGGCCGAAAACCAATTGGGTTGTGGAGACCCTCATCAGGTATCTGAAGAAGATCCATGAACTCCTTCCAAGAAGAGGTCATCTTGTGACCATTGGTCATCCATGTCATGGGGCGATCCTCCTTGGTTTGGAAATTGACAGAGGCATAGAACTGAGCAATAATCTCTGGATCAAAGTCATTCTGGAAGGTCATGATGTGCTCCAGGCCCAGCTGCTCGATCAGATCAAGAGCCTCTGCAAAGTATGCCCGGTTCTTGTCCTTCCTCATGTGATCCACATCCACCCAGTGAGCATCCACATAAAGGTTGGTCTTGGTCTTGAGCACCTCATGATAGATGCGAAACTGCTGCTTGGTCCAGAAGATATCATCTCCAGGAAAGTGCTCACGGGGTTCTCCATATGGGTTGAGCTTCCTTCGTGACATGAACTCAGCAGCGGGCATCTCCTCCATAGACATTGAGGATTCCTTACGCTTGTTGGCTGAAGTCTTGTACCTGCGCTGGGGATTGGAGCCCTCTGGCACACCACTGGGGGTACGCAGACGCTTGGATCCGGTGTCGCAGACAGGGTTGGTACGACGACCCTCAAAACCGGAGCCACCACCTAAAAACACAAACACAAGACCACGACAACACAAACACAAGAAGAATCAATGCCAAAGCCTCGATAAACACAAGAAACCAGGAGAAATAGGAAAGTGATCATGCTACGAAGAAAATATGACACAAGTGGTAGTACTGCTGACCCTACGCGGAAGTAAAAAATTAGTACCGCAGGGTAAGCGGTAGTACCGCATGACGGATGCGGTAGTACCGCATACGTTGCGGTAGTAATATTTTACTTCCGCAAGAAGAAGCGAAACTAAAAATTAGTACATCAAGGTAAGCGGTAGTACCGCTTATGGATGCGGTAGTACCGCATACGTTGCGGTAGTAAGATTTTAATTCCGCAAGAGGAGCGGAAGTAAAAAATTAGTGCTGCATGCGGAGCTGTAGTACCGCGTTGGGGCGCGGTAGTACCGCTCGACAAGCAGTACTAGATTTTTACTTCCGCCCGAGCGGTAGTACCGCTGAGGACAGCGGTAGGACCGCTCAGGTCAGATCAGATCTGGACCAGATCGTGCGGTAGTACCGCGGTTCTCCAGCGGTAGTACCGCACGAAACAGATATGAGAAGAACAGATCTTGAAACGACCAAAGAGATCGACTAACGGTACTACGGCTGATCATAGTATCTTGGTAGCAACAAACATAATCATATTTCTAGTGCACAAACACTCTCCCACATCCTAAGCATCCATGGATAAGAACACGAAGAACACAAGAACACTAAGCATATCCCCTAACCCTAAAAACAAAAGCAAGGCAACAAGAAGAGGGGAAAAGGGGAGAAACCTTCATCCATGGCAAGAGGGCGTGGTGGGGATCGATCCCACCGGTCGGAATGCGAGGACAGTGGCCGAGGGAGGAGATCCGGCGAGGTCCTCTGGCGGCGTTCTTGAGAGAGAGAGACAGGGACGACGTGGGGGTTAGGAGTGAATGGGTATGGGGGAGATGGAACTCCCCCTGCCTGCTTATAACCCCCACTCGTTCGAATATGTGCGGTAGTACCGCGGTCATCGCGGTAGTACCGCTCGCCAGGCGGTAGTACCGCCCTACCAGCGGTAGTAAAAAATTACTGCCGTGCTGGATGTGCGGTAGTACCGTAGGTCCTTTGCGGTAGTACCGTAACCGATCACGGTAGTACCGTTCCCCCAAGAGAATGCACGAAAAGACAAAAAGGCTTTAAGCACAAGAGAGAGGAAAACAACCACGTGCACAAGCAAAACAAGTACCACATTCCCTTAGAAGAGGGCGGTGGCCGAGGCCACCTATGTATGAGTTTAAAGATATGGCACCGCGAAGAATTATCCTTGGGCCCATGATCAATACTCGACTTGAAGCATTTAAGCCACCTATGTATGGCAAATGATAGAGACTTGATTAGTTTATGCATAATAGGGGGAGGAATAGTTCATTGAGAGAACAATACTCCCCCTAAGTCCATGCCTACATCTAGATAAGATAGCTATCTTGAGTGTGAAGAGTGTGTGCACAGATTCAAACCACATTGCTCAAATCGATGATATTTAGCTCATGCCTTAACTCGCGAAATCTTGCTTCATCCAGAGGCTTCGTGAAGATATCTGCAAGGTTATCATGAGCGTTGACGTAGTGAAGCTCGATTTCTCCTTGCCTTATGTGATCCCGGATGAAGTGATACCGAATCTCAATATGCTTCATCTTGAAGTGAACCACCGGGTTGAGAGAAATCTTGATGGCACTTTCATTGTCACACCAAAGAGGCACTTTGTCACAAGTGACACCGTAATCCTTTAAAGTTTGCCTCATCCATAAGAGTTGAGCACAGCAACTGCCAGCGGCCACATATTCTGCTTCGATGGACGAGAGAGATACGCAACTTTGTTTTTTGGAAGACCAACTAACAAGAGAGCAACCAAGAAATTGGCACCCTCCCGAGGTGGACTTCTTATCCACTTTGTCTCCCGCCCAGTCAGAATCAGAGAAACCAACAAGGTTGAAATTTGCTCCTCTTGGGTACCATAATCCAAAGTTTGGGGTATGAGCCAAATATCGAAAGATTCACTTGACAGCCACAAAGTGACTCTCCTTAGGTGAGGCTTGAAACCATGCACAAATTCCCACACTCAACATAATATCCGGTCTAGATGCACAAAGATAAAGCAAGGATCCGATCATAGAGTGATATACCTTTTGATCCACTGCTTTACCATTGGGATCGATGTCAAGTTGGCATTTGGTTGGCATCGGAGTAGTAGCCGGCTTGACATCACTAAGATTGAACCTCTTGAGCATGCCTTGAGTATACTTGGATTGTTTGATGAAGATGCCTTCTCTTCTTTGTTTGATCTCAAATCCAAGGAAGTACTTCAACTCTCCCATCATGGACATCTCAAAATGTGTGGTCATGAGAGCGGCGAACTCATCATTGAAAGCTTTGTTAGGAGAACCAAAGATAATATCATCAACATATAGTTGGCATACAAACAACTCCCCTTTGACCTTCTTAGTAAAAAGAGTGGGGTCGATTTTCCCAATTTAAAACCCACGATCTTGTAACAACTCGGTAAGGTGCTCATACCACGCTCGTGGGGCTTGTTTAAGGCCATAGAGTGCCTTATCGAGTTGATACACATGATTGGGGAACTTAGGATCCTCGAACCCCGGGGGTTGTTTAACATACACCAACTCATTAATGGGACCATTAAGAAATGCACTTTTCACATCCATTTGTTGCAATTTAAAGTTATGATGGGAAGCATAGGCAAGCAACAAACGAATGGATTCAAGACGAGCAACGGGGGCAAAGGTTTCACCATAGTCGATACCCTCAACTTGGGAGTAGCCTTGAGCCACCAGACGTGCCTTGTTGCGGATGACAATGCCATGGGCATCTTGCTTGTTCTTAAAGATCCATTTGGTTCCAATGACATTATGGTTCTCCTTTGGTCTTGGCACCAGATGCCATACTTTGTTGCGCTCGAAGTTATTGAGTTCTTCATGCATGGCATTGAGCCAGTCAGGGTCTTCGAGCGCCTCATATACCTTCTGAGGTTCAACATAGGAGACAAAAGCTTGATGAGCACAATAGTTTGCTAATTGTCTACGAGTGCTTACCCACCTTTTGATGCTTCCTAAAATGTTCTCGATGTGATGCTCGTTGGAAGCAAGCCTGGAGGCAACTTTTGCAGCACGACGCTCTAATTGCTCTTCAAGTGATAACTGAGGAGCACTGAGTTGATCATCTTGAGCGTCGTCAGGAGCTAGATCTTGATCTTGAGCTTCCTCTTGACCTTGATCTTGCTCGGGGGACTGAACTTGGCCTTGTGCATCAATTGGTGGTTCTTCACCAACTTGAGATTGATCTTGCACTTGGCCTTGTTCATCAGGTTGAGGGCCTTCACTTTGTTCTTCGAAAGCATGTGGGTCTTGGGTTGGTGATGGTTCCACTTGAGTGGAACATTGTCCTTCTCCTTCGGCCACAAGGGGTTCCTCAATGGGTAGGATATATCCAACACCCATTCTTCTTATGGCTTGAGGAGGAATTTCATCACCTGCATCACAAGTACCACTTTGCTCCACTTGGGAGCCGTTATTTTCATCAAACTCTATGTTACTTGTCTCCTCTATGAGTCCAGTGGACTTGTTGAGGACACGGTAAGCATGAGAGTTTGTAGCATAACCAACAAATATGCCCTCATGAGCTCTAGATTCAAATTTAGACAAACGAACACCTTTCTTGAGAATGAAACACTTACACCCGAATACTCGGAAGTACTTGAGATTGGGCTTGTTACCAGTAAGAATCTCATACGGAGTTTTGTTCAAGCCTTTGCGGAGATAGAGACGATTTGATGCATGGCAAGCGGTGTTGATGGCTTCGAACCAAAAGTTGTATGGAGACTTGAATTCAGCCATCATGGTTCTTGCAACATCCATTAGAGTTCGGTTCTTTCTCTCTGCTACACCATTTTGTTGAGGGGTATATGGAGCTGCATATTGATGTTTGATCCCCTCGTCACTAAGAAATTCATCCAAGGTGTAGCTCTTGAACTCGGTGCCGTTGTCACTTCTGATCATCAAAATCTTTGCTTCATGTTGTCGTTGAGCTTCATTTGCAAAGTTGATGACGGTTTGTTGGGTCTCACTCTTCTTCTTGAAGAAGTATACCCAGGTGTATCTTGAGTAGTCATCCACAATCACCAAGCAATACTTTCTACCCCCAAGACTATCAAAATATGGAGGCCCAAAGAGGTCCACGTGGAGGAGCTCTAGGGGTCTCTTTGAATAGATGATAGTCGTGGGAAGGTGAGCCTTCTCATGTAATTTCCCTTCAATGCACGCCCTGCAAGCACGATCTTTGGCAAAGCTAACATTTGTTAGTCCTCGGACATGGTCCCCCTTGAGAAGACTTTGCAAAGATCTCATATTGACGTGGGCCAAACGGCGATGCCAAAGCCATCCCACATCAACTTTAGCCATTAGGCATGTCGCGACCATAGTGGGTTGCTTCGAGAAGTTAACCACATAAAGGCCGTTCTCAACATGCCCAACATAGGCTACTTTAAGAGTCTTGCTCCACAAGAGGGCCACAGTATCAATATCAAAGAATGTAGCAAAGCCCATGAGTGCAAGTTGGCGAACAGAAAGTAAATTGTATGCAAGGGACTCAACAAGCATGACTTTCTCGATCGCGAGATCATGAGAGACAACAACCTTGCCAAGTCCCAATACCTTAGAAGATGAAGCATCACCCCATTCAACGTTGGTGGCCATAGATGAGCTGAGATGCACGTCCACCACCAAGTCTTTGCTTCCGGTCATATGATTTGTGGCTCCGCTATCGAGCAACCATGATCCCCCACCGGAAGCAAACTCCTACAATAGATCAATGCTTGGATTTAGGTACCCATTTGGTAATGGGTCCTTTGAGGTTAGTAACAAGGGTCTTAGGAACCCAAATGGACCATTCAATGTACTCATAAGAAGAACCAACAAATTTAGCAAACACATGGCCATCACTGGCACGGCATAAAACATATGAAGGATTAAAATCGCCGGCCATGTTTGATGGTATGGTGGAGTTTTTCTTGAGACCACCACTTTTATTCTTGGTCGACGTGCCCTCTCCTTCTTTCACAAAGGATTGTCGGAGAGGGGGTGGTTGCTTGGTCTTGTCATTCTTCTTCTTCTTGGGCTTAGGAGCAAACCCAATTCCTTCCTTTGCCACAACTCCCTTTTGATTGCTCAAAATGGCGTTGAGGTTCTTCTCACCTTGTATGCAAGTCACAAGGCCTTTCTCAAGTTGCTTCTTCAACTCGGCATTCTCTTCAACAAGATGCACATGCTCGCAACAAGGGTTAGTAGCATTTGCATTATCAATTAAAACCATGCGAGGAAAGATAGCCTTTTCCTTGGTTAGCGAAACTTGTAGTTGATCATGAGACTCCTTGAGAGTAGCATGCATTCCTTTGAAGGCCTTGTGAGCCTTGTCAAGTATGTCAAACTCCTCTTTGAGTTTAGCATGGTCAACCTCAAGTTTTCCCTTCTCGGAGTTAAGGACACGAGAGACAACTAAAGCATGATCAAGATCTTTCTTTAATTTAGCATGATCATCATTGTGTGACTCCTCAAGAGTCAAACGAAGACCACGCTCTTCCTCTAGGGCGTTAGAGAGATCCGATATCTCATCGGCATAGTCTCGACTATGTCCTTCCATTTTAGTAATGGTTTCCTCGTGAGCCTCGATCATGTCATTGGCCTCACCGAGTTGTTCCAAGAGAGCAACAAAATGCTTCTTGGGTTTGCCCTTGAGATTCTTTATGAACAAATCAAATTCATTTTCTCCCTCCTTAATACCCTCACCCTCATCAATACAATTAGTCAATGAAGGATTAGAAGGGATAGTAGTATTGATGTTTGGGGTTACCTTGTTGGTGGCCTTGGCCATGAGACACTTGGCGGTGATGTTCTCGTTTGGTGAGTCGAAGAGAGATGAGTGTGGAGTGGTAGCAATTGCAATTGTGGCCATAGTGGTCACCTCATCGTCTTCATCATTATCATCATCCTCCACATATTCTTCTTGATCCACCAACACTTTCAGAGGAGTCTTCTTGATGAAGTTGTTCTTGTTGGGATAGGACTTTGACTTGTCCTTCCGAATAAGCTTGCCTCCAAAGTCTTCTCTCTTCTCATATGGGCAATCCACAACGAAGTGACTCACATTTCCACAGTTGAAGCATGTCCTTACTCGTTGCTTCCCTTTGTTCCCACTAGAGTTGTTCCTGTTAAAGTTGGATCTTGTGTTCTTCTTGCCCCAGAATTGCCTTGAAGCAAGAGCCATGTGCTCATGATAGGCATATTTGGTGTCCTCGGGGCAACACTCATCATCATCTTCCACTTCCTCCTCTTCCACACAAGCCTTGGCCTTCAGAGCAAGATTAGCCTTCTTGGATCATTGAGCTCTTAAGACCGCGTTGTCGGCGGTCACATCCAGGATCCTCATGGCAACAAATTCATCCAACACTTCATTTGAGGATAAAGTGTGGAAGTCCGGTCTCTGACGAATGACAGAGGACATGACCTTATGATAGGGCATCATGGCCTTGAGGAACTTGCGCTTGATCCAATTGTCATCCGTATCCTTACTGCCATGATCTCGAAGAGACACTGCAAGAATAGTTAATCTTCGATAAAGTTCACGAGGATCTTCATCTTCGATCATAGCAAACTCATCAGCTTCATCTTGCACCACTTCATAGTTGGAGCGTTGAATACTGGTGCTTCCCTTGTACATCGTGTCGACATGCTCCCAAGCTTCCTTGGCAACAGTGAAGGGTCGAAGGTGTGCGATGTCTTCAGGAGGGATGGAATCTTGAAGAATGCAAAGAGCGGACTCGTTGAACTGATGATCTGCAGTTTCTCTTGGAGTCATGTTGTCGGGATCATACGGATAAAAACCTTGCTCAATGATTCTCCAAAGGTTAGTGGAACAATGATTAATATGACGTTTGAAACGAAATACCCAAGTAGAAAAATCAGTATTTTTGATAAACTTGGGAGGGGGCCCAACAGAGTTTAAATGTGGTGTGGGAACGGGTCCTCCATAGTGAGTAGGAGGAGCGGATTGGGCAAATTTCCCACTCCCAATCTTAGTGGCCGGGGCTTGCTCACTACTAGCTTCTCCCTTGTCGGGATTAGCCTCCGACACGTTGGTAGCGGGACGACCCACTTCCAATGGTGTGGTGGATAATTTGAGCCCCTCAAGCAAATCTTTAAACATGCCTTTGATCTCGCTCGCTAGTGATTCTTTCAATGTGGTCAAGGCCACATTGAACTCCTCAAGAGAGACCGAGGCTCCCCCATCTGACGTAGGCAAGGACGGAGTTCCACCGGAATGGTCCTCCGTCTCGACTACGTTGTCAACCATACTCTTTGGACGGTAAAGTCCTTAAAAAGAGACGAGGCTCTGATACCAATTGAAAGGATCGATATGGTTGACTAGAGGGGGGGGGGGCTGAATAGGCAACTAACAATTTTTAACTTTTCTTAACCACTTTAAATTAAGCGACAAAATAAGTTGTCTAGATATTCTACTAGGATGACAACTAGAGGAAAGAAGGATAACAACTACACATGCATGCGATAGGAGTTGAACAAGTAAAGCATGCAAAAGTAAAGGTAAGAAATAACCACAAGTGGAACCGGTGGAGACGAGGATGTGTTGCCGAAGTTCCTTCCCTTTGAGGGGAAGTACGTCTCCGTTGGAGCGGTGTGGAGGCACAATGCTCCCCAAGAAGCCACTAGGGCCACCGTATTCTCCTCACGCCCTCACACGATGCAAGGTGCCGTGAATCCACTAGTGGTGCCCTTGAAGGCGGCAACCGAACCTTTACAAACAAGGTTGGGGCTATCTCCACAACTTGGAGGCTCCCAACAAACCACAAAGCTTCACCACAATGGAATATGGCTTCGAGGTGACCTCAACCGTCTAGGGTGCTCAAACACCCAAGAGTAACAAGATCCGCAAGGGATTAGTGGGGAGAATCAAATATCTCTTGGTGGAAGTGTAGATCGAT
The DNA here is from genome assembly GCA_902687465.1 of Secale cereale. NCBI lineage: Eukaryota > Viridiplantae > Streptophyta > Magnoliopsida > Poales > Poaceae > Secale > Secale cereale. The sequence goes on from LR738715.1 coordinate 709,193,117, forward strand.
GCCTCCTCAAGCAATCCCGAGCAAATCAACAAGTTTGATTGGCTAGGGAGAGAGATCGGGCGGAAATGGAGCTTTTGGAGCAACAATGGAGTAGTGGGGGAAGAGGTAAGTCTTCTTGGAGAAGAAGACCCCCTATATATAGTGGGGGAACAAATCCAACCGTTATTAGAGTTTTCAGCCCGCAGAGAGCGGTAGTACCGCGCATGAGTTGCGGTACTACCGCCTTGCCGAGCGGTACTACCGCTTAGGCAAAAGGGTGCGACATGATTGACAACCACGGATGAAATAAATTACATCCGTGGCTACATCCGCAGGGAAAACGGTAGTAGAAAAATGCGACACGGTACTACCGCTTGGGTTAAGCGGTACTACCGCATTGGATGCGGAAGTAAAAAATTACGTCCGCATCAACTTCTGTACTTAGAATCAGCGCCTGGGCCAGATACACGGTACTACCGCTCTGGAGACGCGGTACTACCGTCAGAGCGGTACTACCGTGTCGGCAGGCGGTACTACCGTGTATCTGCGCGGTACTACCGCTTGGTTGAGCGGTACTACCGCTTGCCAGGCAGATGATCAGTTAAGAAGTCACAGTTTTGCATATACGACAAATAACCGGTTGGACCTCCAGAGAAGCAAGGAAAGGTGGTGCGAGAGTAGGATGTGTACGTGTTGATTCTACCCAAGCCTTTCCGACGCGGACCCCCTCTTAATAGTACGGCTTTCCTATTACTCAAAGCCACCGACAGGGAGCAAAAGAAAACACCGTCTTCCATAGAATCCGAGGGGCAAACAATCGTCTTGTGCCTAAGGGAGATATACCTGTATGAGCTTAGAGCACACGATCAGTCCGCAAATGCATTGTCATCAATCACCAAAACTACTTAGGGAGAAATATGCCCTTACAATGTCCCCCCTACACAATTACAAAATTTCGGCAACATCTCATTGCCAAAAGAGTCTAAAAGCATTGGGGGGCAATCATATCCAGACTGGGTAATTGAGAACAAGCTTACATTCTCTTGGGATTTGTGCAACTCTATTCGCGAGGAACTAATAGAAGGCGGGAAGCCTCATGATTTTGCTGCTGTAAAAGCTAGAGTTGTGCAAATGATGGAGTTACCCAGTGCTGTACCATCCAGTGTACCACCTAAACGATCGCAAAGTTTCGGCACCTCATTGCCGAAAGAGTCTCAAAGTATTGGGGGGCAATCTCATGACGAGTGGATGGAAATTGAGATGAAAAAGTTTAAAGCTCGCCAAGCTGAGATGTGGGCTAAAATTAGACGAGAGCGAGAAGCCTTGCAAATTCAAAAAGATAAAGTTGTTGATTCAGGTAACAAAGAAAATTCGGTTATTAGAAAAGCCGAATTAAGTAGTATATATTCTGAGTCCATCAAATCCAAAGAGGCAAGCATTATTGAGAAAGGGCATGGAAAACATAGCAAAATAGTCATACTTGATTTTTCCGAAGTCAATGGAACCTACTTCCTGCCCTATGAGTTACATGCCATAGAAATTGACAAGCCTCAAGGACAAGAACAAGTAGCCGAACAAAGTTCGGCTGACATGGATCTTCAAAGCAATGATGCACGGAATCAAGAAAAAGATGATGAAAAGGTGTTGGGGAGCCATCCAAAGACGGAGCAAGATGTTCTTCAAGTGACACCACCATCATGTTCTCCCAACATATTTGAAGAGGTATGCATAGAGAGTAATTTACCTATTTTCAGATTTGGTCGCGACTTCATTATTGATGCATCTATAAGAAATATTCTCATAAGTAATTTTGAAAGACCAATGAAGAAGGGTAATTTACTTGTTAGCAATAAACTTGTTATGGAACATATCGGTCAACCCATTACGCCATTTATAAAGACCGATATTGACTTATTGTTACAGCCAAAGCTTTCCTCGTTGCTTTATGTAAAGTTCATATCTAGTTGGGTAGCTTTGCTTATTTCGTACTTGGCTTGCACTTGGTCTCAACTGAGACATGTATGTTCTAAATATCTTCGTTTTAGAAATTTAAAGCCAAGGTTAAATTCTATTGAGAATATTGATGGTAATATAATATCTTATCCAAAGACATCGGAGATAGAGTGGAAAAAACAATGCATAGCCGAATGAGGAGACTACAAATCTGAACCATTCGTTTTCTTATCTCCAAAGCCGTTCAAACAACAAGATCGGCTAGAGAATAAAAAAATTACCTTGAATTCTAGCATGTGTTATCAAATATTTGATTTGTTGCTGAAAAATAATTACATAAAAATTCTTGATCACCATGTCAATCTATCAATTCAAGGACGAATGTATTGTAGGTTGCATCATTCGTTCAAACATAATTTTGAGGATTGCAATATGTTTCGACAAATAGTTAAATCAGCCATTGAAAAAGGACGATTGAAATTTGCTGAAACACCAAGAGATGACCAGTCTATTCCGATTGGTCCCGATGCCAGAAAGTTTTTGCATCGGCTGCTTCAAGCCGATCCATTTAAAGAGAAGATAAAAACTGCAGGTGATGGGATCAAACTTTCAAGTAAAGAAGTTGTTGAAGAGCATAATGAACATAATCTTGAGGGCGAGAATTCCATCGAAGCTACAATGGAGACGCCAAGGACAGGGGGGAAACAAGTAAATCCAATGATCGATGAAAGCAAACCAAAAGAAAGCGAGGGCCAAAATAAGCGCAAGTGTAAGAGATCAAAAATCACTTTCGCTGAACTACTGGATAAGTATCAAAAGAAGAGTGAAGAGAAGAATGCTTATCGGCCAAATCATGCAAATAAACCAAGATCACCCCCAAGGTACAAGTATGAGGATCGGTATTGGCAAAGTGACAATTTTTATGCAACATATTCATATCCTTATTTTGGGCCGCCAATGCTAATGCCGTGGATGCCTCCCTATGCTCAAGTAGATCCATATCCATCATGGGACAGGTATGATACAAGGGCACATTCTCCATCTTATTTTAGACCATCTCACCAATATTATGCAGCTCCGAGAAGATCAACATTTGAACAACCACATGTTAAAGACCGTTTCAATCATAAGGAATCGGTCCGGAGCTCAAGGAAGAAGAAAGAGGTGGTCAAGCAAGTTTACCGTGTTAAAAGAGATGGTCGTAAGAGTGCAACTTCAGATTTGATCTCAAATGAAAAAGAGCCAATTAAAGTGTTGACATTGGCTACTAAAGGCAATGAGATGAAGCAACCAATTATTGAGAGTCAAAGTGCCAAATCTGAAGAAAAGAAGTTGAGAGTGCACATGGCCAAAAAAGGATTGCCATTGGCCAAGACAAAATCGCAGCCGGGGTGCCCACTCGGCTTATCATATTGGCAAAAGAAGAAATTACAAAAACTTAGTGCACAAGAACTTGAAGAAAGAAACATGGCATGGGTTCCCAAAGGAAGCGCTCAAAATAAGAATTATGTGCAAGCTTCCATTACAAGAAGTGTGGCAAAGGTGAAGAAGGAAAAGAGTGAAAACTATGAAGGACGAAGCCGAAGGTTTCAGCATCTTCGGTCTACACATTATCCATATTCTTCAAGGGAAAACTTTGTTTTTGCCACTATAGCTTTTGACCACTTTGCTTATGCCACTCTAGAATTTGACATTTCACTTTTGCCACTCTTAGTTTTTGACAATACATCACAATTGCCATTCCGTGGCAAAAGCAATAATTTTAGAGTGGCAATTGTGATACATTGTCAAAATCTAAGAGTGGAAAAAGTGAAATGAGAAGTTATTGCTTTTGCCACGGACTGGCATTTGTGATGTATTGTCAAAAACTAAGAGTGGCAAAAGTAATATGTCAAATTCTAGAGTGGCAGAAGCAAAGTAGGCAAAAGCTAGAGTGGCAAAAAGAAAGTTTTCCCATTCTTCAACTATGCCATTAATGCCCATGTCATGGAATTCGTCATCAGGTATGATTGGTAACCCTCAATGGGCTTATTTTAATCCATGGATGCCATATAATTTCTTACATCATGAAAGGGTATTACCAAGTCACTATACATTTGATTAGCTACAAGTTTGTTGCTGATCCAAAGGGCCGAAATACTTAATTTGTCATTTCATTTGTTTGTTTCGGCTATATGTGCTTTGAATGAAGTTTACATGGTAATGGCCGATATTTATCTATCGTCCTAAGAATATATCAATGCATGGCCGGTGTAGTATTCTAGCATCGTCCTTAGTTCAAATGGAGAGCGAGACAAGGTATGTGCTCATGAAAATTCATATGTATGCCTATATTATGATTGAATGGAGTTGAAACATCCGATGTCATTGAGTATACGTTGCATAGACCAATTCATAGTGCAGAATTGGCTAGTGGGCTTATACTTTGTTTGGATATGATTTGGCTTATGCATCTTTGAGATCTATAAGAGGCCAAATCATAGCTGATTTTATTACTGAACATCGGTTTAATAACATGCATAATATTGATGTTAGCCTTGTCTCTCTAGTACTATGGAGATTATGTTTTGATGGTTCAATTCGTAGCAATGGCCAAAGTGTTGGTGTTGTTTATATATCTCCTTATGGTACCATTTTTGAAGCCTTATGCCGCTTAGAATATTTTATGCATGATTAATCAAAGCCGAATATGCATTGTTATTCGGATTGACTCTTTTACTTGCTATAGGTGCTATACATATTGAGGCTTTCGGTGACTCGTTATGAGTAGTGCAACAAACATCCAAGGGTTATCAATGTTTTGACGAATCACTTATAGTTTATCTTGAGATATGTCTAGATGCAAAATTTACCTTGGGTTGCTTTAAAATTGTTCTTATATTTAGACATGACAATTCAAAAGAGTTGGCACAACAAGCATCCGGCTACTATGTTAATCATGGTGTATTGCATTTCTCTCAATAGCCGATGCTTCGTCTCGTCAACATAGGTAAGGCCGAACCAAAGTTCACAGCTTCGGCCACTAATGAATTTTGATGCAGGTGATAGTAAGGATTGGAGGGAGTTTATTGTTGATTATCTACAAAATCCTAGCAAAAAGGGAACAATATGGTTCGAAGGATGACCTTGAGATACATATCTATGGAACTTTATCATCGCATTGTTAATGAAGTTGAGAAGGTTTCGCCCAAGTTTGCATCAAGGGTTCAAGAACAATAATGGCTGATATATAATTATCGTCCTAAGCATATATATGGCTGATGGGGTGTTGACATCGTCCTTAGAACCAACATGGTACAAATTATTTTTCGGCACGCTTACTTGCCGAAAAACAGGGGGGCATGTGTTGACGCTCAAAAGTGGCACAATCGTAAAAGTTGCTTTAATCTATGTCAAGATTACTTCAAACTTATGATTGGAAGTCACCATGAGATGTCTTTCTTTGAGAAGATCAAGATGGATATAAAAGTGGTCTAAAACGGAGTCCGGATGCAAAAGTTATGACAAGTTCAGAGATGCTCATGGTGACAACAGATTAAAGAATGGCTTGGAACCCAACTAAGATGGCTTGAAATGGAAAAAGTTTCAACATGAAAGTTGTGCGTCTCGTCGAAACATTTGATTTTGCTGTAAAAATCGTCCCAATCCGAGTTCGTATGCAAAAGTTACAGCCATCCGAACACAGCCATGTCATAGAGCCATAGGTGGCGCGCCCCACCAGCCACGTGTCTGATGGGTAGCGCGAATAACAGCCTGTATTGCGTGACCGTTTTGGCCTAGAAGATGGCTTAAAATAGAAAAATGTTCAACATGAAAGTTGTTCGCCTCGTCGAAACGGTCAAGATTGCTTTTGGGCTCTTTTCCATCCGAGGTTGTTTAGCACCTCACAAATTACCTGCAAGGTACAGCCAGTTTAAACCGAACAGTTTTGAAAAGTTCGGACAAAACCAATCCGAATTTGGCTAGGGTTTTGGACGTGAATCCAAGCCTTTTCCTTGCACGGGAAGTCCAGCCACCTCTTATATACCTAAGGGGCGACGGCCGATTGAACAACACACAATCGATCAATTCATCTACCACTTTTTATCTTTTATCTTTTCTCCTTAACCCTAGTTCTTCTTCTTTCTCGTTCTTCGTCTCTTCTTCTTGTTGCAGGGCGGCGAACCTCGAGGCCCTAGGGGCGGTCAGGTCGACCTAGGGCAGCCCATAGACGCCGCGCGTCCGGGGTTTCGGGTCTACAAAAGCGCCCGCCGGATTGCTTGCGTACCGTGCTTCCGGACGGGCGTCCATCGACGTGAGTTGCGGTGCATCACCCTCGGCGTTGGAGGTACACGGTGACGTGTTCGTGTATATATATATATATATATATATATATATATATATATATATATATATATATATATAATATATCTATCTACGTACCCTGAAAACATCGAGGCAACAAAGAAAACCCTAATTCCACCGCCGCAACCTTCTGTTCCCGTGGGATCCCATCTTGAATCCTGTTTCGGAGCTCCTTAATAACCGACAAGTGTAGGGGATCGCAACAGTTTTCGAGGGTAAAGTATTCAACCCAAATTTATTGATCCGACACCAGGGGAGCCAAAGAATACTCTTAAGTATTAGCGACTGAGTTGTCAATTCAACCACACCTGGAAACTTAGTATCTGCAGCAAGATAGTTTAGTAGCAAAGTAATATGATAGTGGCGGTAGCAGCAATAAAAGTAACGATAGTGTTTTTGTATTTTTTTTTGTAATAGTAGCAACAGAAAAGTAAATAAGAAACAAGCAATATGGGAAAAGCTCGTAGGCATTGGATCGGTGATGGGAAATTATGTCGGATGCAATTCATCATGTAGAAGTTATAACCTAGGGTGACACAGAACTAGCTCCAGTTCATCAATGCAATGTAGGCATGTATTCCGAATATAGTCATACATGCTTATGGAAAAGAACTTGCATGACATCTTTTGTACTACCCTCCCATGGCAGCGGGGTACTATTGGAAACTAAGGGTATCAAGGCCTCCTTTTAATAGAGTACCGGACCAAAGCATTAACACATAGTGAATACATGAACCCCTCAAACTACGGTCATCACCGGGAGTGGTCCCGATTATTGTCACTTCGGGGTTGCCGGATCATAACACATAGTAGGTGACTATAGACTTGCAAGATAGGATCAAAAACACACATATATTCATGAAAACATAATAGGTTCAGATCTGAAATCATGGCACTTGGGCCCTAGTGACAAGCATTACGCATAGCAAAGTCATAGCAACATCAATCTCATAACATAGTGGATACTAGGGATGAAACCCGAACAAAACTAACTCGATTACATGATCGATCCCATCCAACCCATCACCGTCCAACAAGCCTACGATGGAATTACTCACGCACGGGAGTGAGAATCATGGAATTGGTGATGGAGGAAGGTTGATGATGATGATGGCGGCGATCTCCACTCTCTGGAGCCCCGAACGGATTCCAGATCAGCCCTCCCGAGAGAGATTAGGGCTTGGCGGCGGCTCCATCTCGTAAAACACGATAATTCTTCTTCCTTGATTTTTTCCTCCCCGAAAGTGAATATATAGGATCTGGGGATACGTCGGTGGAGCACCAGGGGGCCGACGAGGCAGGGGGCGCGCCCTAGGGGGGGGGGCGCCCCCACCCTCATGGACAGGGTGTGGGCCTCCTGGTCTGGATCTTCTTGCAGGTATTTTTTATATTTTTCGAAATAATTCTCCGTGGATTTTCAGGTCATTCCGAGAACTTTTTATTTCTGCACAAAAACAACACCATGGCAATTCTGCTGAAAACAACGTCAGTCCGGGTTAGTTCCATTCAAATCATGGAAGTTAGAGTCCAAAACAAGGGCAAAAGGGTTTGGAAAAGTAGATACGTTGGAGACGTATCAACTCCCCCAAGTTTAAACCTTTGCTTGTCCTCAAACAATTCAGTTGATAAACTGAAAGTGAGAAAGAAAAACTTTGACAAACTCTGTTTGCTCTTGTTGTTGTAAATATGTAAGCCAGCATTCAGGTTTTCAGCAAGATCATGAACTAACCACATTCACAATAACTTTCAGGTCTCAAGTCTACTCATATCAATGGCATAATCAACTAGCGAGCAATAATAATAAACCTCGGATGACAACACTTTCTCAAAACAATCATGATATGATATAACAAGATGGTATCTTGCTAGCCCTTTCTGAGACCGCAAAACATAAATACAGAGCACCTTTAAGGATCAAGGACTGACTAGACATTGTAATTCATGGTAAAAGAGATCCAGTCATGATCATACTCAATGCAAATTAATAGTAATACATGCAAATGACAGAGGTGCTCTCCCACTGGTGCTCTTTTATAAGAGGATGATGACTCTGCATAAAAGTAAATAGATAGGCCCTTCGCAGAGGGAAGTAGGGATTTGTAGAGGTGCCAGAGCTCGATTTTTAAATAGAGATGAATAACATTTTGAGCGGTATACTTTCATTGTCAACATAACAACCAAGAATCTCAATATCTCCCATGCTACGCACATTATAGGTGGTTTCCAAACAGAATGGTAAAGTTTAGACTCCCCCAACCACCAACAAGCACACTCCACGGCTAGCCCGAAACAATGGGTACCGTCCAAACCAGCAACAACCCTGGGGGAGTTTTGTTTAATTATTATGATTTTGAGCATGGGGCTGGGTATCCCGGTTACCAGCCATTTTCTCATGAATGATGAGCGGAGTCCACTCATCATGAGAATAACCCACCTAGCATGGAAGATATAGACATCCCTAGTTGATACATGAGCTCTTCGAGCATACAAAACAGAATTTCATTTGAAGGTTTAGAGTTTGGCACATACAAATTTACTTGGAACGGTAGGTAAATACCACATATAGGAAGGTATAGTGGACTCATGTGGAATAACTTTGGGGTTTATGGAAGTGGATGCACAAGCAGTATTCCCGCTTAGTACAGGTGAAGGCTAGAAAGGGACTAAGAAGCGACCAGCTAGACAGCAACAACGGTTATGAACATGCACTAGAATTAATCAACAATGAATGCAAGCATGCGTGGGATATAATTCACCATGAACATAAATATCGTGGAGGCTATGTTGATTTGTTTCAAATACATGCGTGAACATGTGCCAAGTCAGACCCCTTGAACCGTTCAAAGGAGGATACCACCCTATCATACCACATCACAACCATTTTAATATCATGTTGGCACGCAAGATAGACCATTAGAAACTCTCGGCTAATTAAGCATGGCATAAGTAGCTATGATCTCTAATTGTCATTGCAAGCATGTTTCATTCATAACAAGCTGAATCAGGAACGATGAACTATCATATTTACAAAAACAAGAGAGGTCGAGTTCATACCAGCTTTTCTCATCTCAATTAGTTCATCATATATCATCCTTATTGCCTGTCACTCGTACGACCGAATGGTGTGGATAATAATAATAGTGCACATGCATTGGACTAAGCTGGAATCTGTAGACATTTAATACAAGGGAGAAGACAAGGTAATATGGCTCACAGTTAAATCAACAATAAAGCATATGAGAGCCACTAAGCATTTTCATTCATGTTCTTCTACTCTTAACCCCCAAAGAAAAGAAAAGAAGCTATTTACACAGGAAAGCTCCCAACAAGCAAAAGAAGAACGGGAAATCTTTTTGGGTTTTCTTTTAGTTACTACTACAAGAAAAGTAAACTAGCTAGATGCTACAACTAATATTTTTGTTTTTCTTAAGGGTTTTCTAGCACACGAGAAAAAGACTAAGAAAAAGAAATGAAAATTAAACATGGATGGTACAATGAAAGAGTGTGAGCACCGACAACTAGAATAAGTGTGAGCATGAATGTAAAGTCGGTGAGAAACACGTACTCCCCCAGGCTTAGGCTTTTGGCCTAAGTTGGTCTATGGCCACGGATCGAAGCTACTCCCTCCATACTGAGATGTGTCCTCTGGGTGCCACTGGTTGGCAAGCTCATCCAGCTCCCACCCATAAATAGACTGACGGTAAGGATCGAGTGGTGGCTTTGACTCAGGTTCTGAAGCTTGTGCCTGGACCTGGTACTTGTAGAAGGCATCTGATATAACAAGATATGTGCCTGTAGACACATCAAACAGAGATGGTGCAGGCAAGGTAACAATTTCACAATATTTTTCATCAAACCTTAATTTATAATTAAGCAACCTATCCTTGTCTTTAACAATAAAATCATGTGCTACCATGCTCTTGTAGTCTAGATAAACAGGGGCAAGCAATTTTTCTTCCTTCTCATGATGCCTAATAGGTATTCTAAAATGTTCAGCAAGCCGAGAAGCAAAGATGCCTCCAAAGACGGGCCCCTTTGAGCGGTTCAGACTCAGCCGTTTAGCAACGACGGCACCCAAGCTAAAAGTTGTGTCTTGAAACAAAGCATGGCGTAAAATGACAATATCAGGGGCACTAAGATTCCCACTGTTCCCGCAACCAATTAAACATCTACTAGCTGATACGTCCAAAACGTATCTGTAATTTCTGCTTGCTCCATGACTCTTTTGGGTGATATTGCTATGATATTTATACACTTCCATACACATTTGATCATATTTGGACTAACCTATTAACTCAGTGCACCCCAGTGCCAGTTTCTGTTTTCTGCTGTTTTTGTATTTCAGGTTTTCCCATTACGAAAACTGCTAGAAAAATCCCGAAAAAATTATATAAAAAATCAGCATTCCAGAAGCTTCATGGCTGCCAAAGTACAGCCGGAGGGGGGCCACCAGGGCTCCAGGCGCCTGGCCCCCCCCAGGCCTCCGCTGATGCCCCCCTTTGGCATATATTTATATCGTGTCCCGAAACCCTCGAGACGGGAACCCTTTTTCGCGATCTCATCTCTATTCCGCCGCTGCCGCGCTTCCAAGATCGGGAGCACCAGGAGAACTCTTCCCGGCACCCTGCCGGAGGGGAGGATCACCACCGGGAGCCTCTCCACCACCATGGACGCCTCCCGGATGAGTTGTGAGTAGTCTCCCTTGGACCATGGGTCTATGACCAGTAGCTATGTGATGTTCTCCTCCCGTTCTTGTGCTTCACTAATTAGTCCTCGTGAGCTGCCCTACATGATCGAGGCACATATGTAATCCTTATGCTGTTGCTATGATGAGTTTGCTGGGATCCGATGGATTGTGAGATTATGTTCAGATTGTGTTTGAGTAATATATTTGATCTACCTCTTTTATATTTATGTTCGTAAGTAATTCTTGCATGTTCTCTGTTGTTATTTATTGCTTTGGCCAAGTAGTAGGTAGTGACTCCAAGAGGGAACGTTATGCTTGATTGTGGGTTCATGCCCCTCGATGACTAGCTTGAGTGACAGAAACATGAGTCTAGGGGATGTGCTGTTGCCACAAGGGGGAAAACAACGGTGCTTGTGCCCGCGGGTGCAAGGATTGTTTACTTTACGCAAAGTTCTTTTAATGCAGTTGTCTGTTGCTTTGAGTTTACACTATGGGTGGGACTCGCAACTTAATACCAGCGAGATGTTCTCGATAGATATCTCAAGGTGGATGATTAGTAGTAGATGCAGATGGATTTCGGTCTACTTGCCTTGACGTACCGCCCATGCTTTGAACCTCTACCTTTCTTGCAACATAGTTAGCATTGGTTTGCGCACATAATTCTGTCAATTGCCCAGCTGTAATTCGTTTACCTCACATAGCTGTTTTATCGTCTTTTGGGAGAGAGACATCACTAGTGAACATCATGGGACTCCGGTCCATATTACCATCATTGATCACATCCGCTATTTACTTTCCGCTTTTACTTACTATTTGCAGCAATACCTATCACTATTATCACTTGCGTTTGATCCTTTGTAAATGACAAGGCCGGAGGGATTGACAACCTCTCTGTACTCGTTGGGAGCAAAGTTATTTGTATCTGTGTGCAGGTCCATGTTGATTGCTAATATCTGGCGCCGTTAGCAGTTGACACCTTCTTGTTGAAACTGGGAGTCTCAGGGGAAATCGATCCTTGGTATCTTTGCCAAGGGAAAACTTCCGCTACACTGCATCCCAAACCTTCCACTTGGGGTAACCAACGAGGGGCGAGAAGCCATCAAGCAAAGTTTTCTGGCGCCGTCGCCGGGGACTCCACTCTTCAAGATAGGGGAGTTGCACGCTATCTTTTACCTTTGCTTTTTAGTCTTGTTAGTTTACCTTTCAGTTTTTGCTTTAGTATCTTTTATCGAAAATCACAAAAATAGTTATCTTGCTTGCTTGCTGCTATGGGTTCCACCGAGAAGACCAAGTTGTGTGACTTCACTAGTCATAACAACGATGACTTTATCTGCACACCTATCACTACACCTGCTACTTCAGCACCTTCGTATGAAATTAAACCTGCTTTACTAAATCTAGTTATGAAAGATCAATTCTCCGGTGCTGGAGATGATGCTGCTTTACACTTAAACAATTTTGTTGAACTTTGTGATATGCAAAAGTACCAAGAAATAGATGGTAATATTGTTAAGCTTAAGCTTTTTCCTTTCTCCTTGAGAGGAGGAGCTAAAATTTGGTTTCAGTCTTTGCCTAGAAATAGCATAGATTCATGGGACAAGTGCAAAGATGCTTTTATTGGAAAATACTATCCACCTGCTAAAATTATCCAACTAAGAAGTAACATAATGAATTTTAAACAATTGGATAATGAACACGTTGCCCAAGCTTGGGAACGTATAAAATCTCTTGTCAAGAACTGCCCAACTCACGGTTTGACTACTTGGATGGTTATCCAAACTTTTTATGCAGGCTTGAACTTTACCTCGCGGAACTTGTTAGATTCGGCCGCGGGAGGAACCTTTATGTCAACTACACTTGGTGCTGCCACGAAGCTTCTCGATGAGATGATGACCAACTATTCCCAATGGCACACCGAACGTGCTCCAATAGGTAGGAAGGTAAACTCTGTCGAGGAGATTTCCTCCCTAAATGAAAAAGTTGACTTGATCATTCTCTACTTTCGAAGCAATCTTCTGTTGATCCTCGTGATGTTCCTTTAAATTCTTTGATTGCTCAAGAACAAGTAGATGTGAACTTTATCTCTGGAAACAATTTTAACAACAATGCTTATAGGAGTAATTTTGGTAGCAATCCTAGACCGTTCCCCTCTAATTCTTATGGGAACAATAATGCTTATCCTAGCACCAAGAACTCCACTACTGAACTAGAGATCATGCTTAAAGATTTCATCACTACCCAAAAAGCCTTTAATAAGAGTGTAGGAGAAAAACTAAACAAACTAGATGATCTCTCTTCGAAGGTAGACAATTTAGCCAATGAGGTAGAATTGCTTAAAATTAGAACTTCTCCTCTTGAGGAGAGGAAGGTCACTCCTATGAATGCTATTCAAGTGCAAATTAATGAAAACATTAGGATGTTGGCTAAACTTAAAGAGAGATGGGCTAGAGAAAGGGAGGAAGAAGATAGAATTAAGAACCTTCCTACCCACCACACTGTTGCTACTATCCAAGTTGTTGAGGATATCCAAACTCTTAGCACCCAATGCACTCTTGGTCCCATTGGACCTATTAATGGTGATGCTATGACTATAGAAACTACCAAACAAGTGAACCTAAAGGACACCACTACCACCTTACTTGATAGTAGTGACCTTGATTTTGATAATTGCACTCTTACCAAAGTTATTGATTTCCTTCACAAGATGTCTAGAGATCCCCGCACTAGCACGCTTAACCTTGCCTTCACGGAGCATATCACTAATGCTCTCATCAAAGCTAGGGAGGAGAAACTTAGAGTAGAAGCCTCCATACCTAGAAAGCTAGAAGATGGTTGGGATCCTATGATTAAAATTAAGTTGAATAACTTCTCTTGCTATGCTTTATGTGATGTTGGAGCTAGTACCTCCGTTATGCCCAAAAGAATATATGATATGCTTAAATTGAAACCTTTTGATTCTTGTTCTTTTGGTGTTCGTCTCGTTGATTCTTCCATAAAGAAACCTTTGGGGAGGATCGACGATGTTCTTATCGTTGTCAATGACAATTACGTTCCCGTTGATTTTACTATTATGGACATTGAATGTGAACCTTCTTGTCCAATTATTTTGGGACGCCCTTTTCTACGCACCGTTGGTGCTATCATTGACATGAAAGAGGGGAATATAAAATTCCAATTTCCTATCAAGAAAGGGATGGAACACTTCCCTCGAAAGAAGATTAAGTTACCTTTTGAGTCCGTTATACGGGCTAGCTATTCTTTTACTCTTGATAAAACTTGATCTTTTTGCATTATGCCTAGCTTAAAGGCATAAAAGAAAGCGCTTTTGGGAGGCAGCCCACATGAATAAATTTTATTTTGCTTTTGTTGTGTCTTGATGTTGTTACTACAGTAGCATCATCATTGTATCTTTGCTTTTCAACTTTGTGCCAAGTGTAGCCTCTGATTGCAAGAAACTTCAAAAGTTGTGACGTGCTGTCCAGGAAACAGATTCTGTCCTTGGATAGAAAAATTCGTATAAAATCACCAGATCATCTTTTTGGTCTGAATTTTTTCGACAGCGTGCTCTATACAATTGTCTTTCGTGCGTCTGTTCTGAGTTTTTTGATTAGAGTTGCAGAAGTGCCCCGAAAAAATCATTTACTACCTGCTGTTCTGTTTTTCACAGATTCTGTCCTGTTTTGCCTTTCCTTCATTTTGCAAACCTTGAGCTTGCTTTTTCTTTGCAAAAACCTTTTGGCAATCTTGAGAAACAGTAGACCTTCAAGAATATCCTTATTTCCAGCAAGGAACAATTATTTTATTAAGGGTACTAACCTCGCTAATCAGATTATGATGAGTTATGTATGAAGGGAGTTTTCAAGTGTGCGAGGGAAGATGATAAAAAGATTCAGGAGTGTCAAGCGCTCAAGCTTGGGGATGCCCCCATGCACCCCCAAGAAATATTCAAGGAGACTCAAGCGTCTAAGCTTGGGGATGCCCCCGTGCATCCCCTTCTCCATCAACATTATCAGTTCGTCTTTCGTTCCACTATATTTTTATCACTTCATGTGTTATGTGCTATGCTTGGAGCGTCTTGCTTTTAGTTTTCCTTTTTAGTTTTCTTTAGCTTTTCATAACGAGTCGGAACTCAGCTTTCTTTATGTGGGAGAGAAACACGCTCCACTTATACCTAGAACATAACATAGAATTATCATGTCTATCTTTGCGGTGTGTGTTCTTTGTCTTTCAATAGCTACTATCATGTTCAGCTCTTAGTTTTCATGCTTATCTTTTTAAAGAGCTTTTGTTTAGTTGGTTGCTTGAACTCTCTTTAGTTATCATGCTTATCTTATTAAGAGAGTTTGCTTCTGTTGCATTGGTTGATATGTCTATGATAAAGATGCTACATGCATAATGGTGCTTAGTAGTTCATGTTTTCTTATGGTTAGTCTCAAATAGCTGAGGGGTTCCCAATATGTTATTGGAGTACCAACATGATTTGTTTGCCTATGATGTGGTATGGTTTAGTAATATCTTCCTTCAAGAATTTATTTTGATTGACTTGGCGTATGCTCACGCATATTTAAGACTGTAAAGAAAGTCTGTCAAGCCTTGATGATCTTTTGTTTCTGAGTAGCGATATAACTACCATGCCTGATTCAATGTTGCTTTGTCGCTCTGCATGATTATGACTGTCATTGCTCTCTTAGTTGGTCGCTCCCAGTCTTTTGCTAACCTCCACCTGTACTAAGCGGACTGACTGCTTGTGCATCCAAATTCTTTTAAACCAGTTATGCCATATGAGTCCACCATACCTTCCTACATGGTATTTACCTGCCATTCCTAACGGAGACTTGCATGTACCATCTCGAAATTATTCAAAAAAAAGCATTCCTATTTTGTGCCTCTGTTTTAAGTTCATGAGGAAGTAGTAGTTAATTCATGATCTTTTTAAGTTGGACAAGCTTCACCCCGGGATTGCATGTCTAATGTGCAAACCCATAACACGAGAAGGAACTGGCATTGAGTGCACCCGGCTCAAAATTAATATAACAAACAAACCCTCCTTCACGCTTTGTTCATGAGAAATCAGAAAACTTTGGCAGTGATAAACAAAGGAGATTAAGAGGATGTGATTGTCCTCATTCGGGAGCCGTTCCTCGAAACTTGTCCATCTCAAGAAGTGATTGAGTTGTCTGCTAGCATTCGTTTACGGAACATGCATAATCAAAAAAATAATTATTACTTCTGTTTTTAAAACCAAGAGCTCTGGTACATGTTTTGTCTTTGTTTCCGACTACGGGTTTTCAACCTTGCCAACAAAAGCCACGGTTCGAGAGTCTCCACCTTCTTTTAAAGCACCAACTACTGAGAGCATGATTGTCATTCTGAGTGTAATGTGCATTGTCCCAAAGTAGCATTGTATTTTGCATGATTATGATATCATTTATTCTGAAATCATTGTATCTAGTCATCACTTAAACCTTGGAGGTGCCCCTGCATTTATGTTTTGCTTCACTATAGGGGGCAAGCGAGATATCACTTTATCATATTTGCACACCATGCTCATTACAAATCTATTTGATGTTTCAGTATCATATTGTAAAACTTTCAGTTCTTTGTGATTTTCTCATGAGGCAACTTAATTACTACAGATTCATTGTCTCAGTAAGCTTATGTCATATGACTATGAAAAATCCTTATATAGTTAATAGCATGTCACCACAGAAATTATTCTTGTTATCATTTACCTACTCGAGGACGAGCAGGAATTAAGCTTGGGGATGTTGATACGTCCAAAACGTATCTATAATTTCTGCTTGCTCCATGCCTCTTTTGGGTGATATTGCTATGATATTTATACACTTCCATACACTTTTGATCATATTTGGACTAACCTATTAACTCAGTGCACCCCAGTGCCAGTTTCTGTTTTCTGCTGTTTTTGTATTTCAGGTTTTCCCATTACGAAAACTGCCAGAAAAATCCCGGAAAAATTATATAAAAAATCAGCGTTCCAGAAGCTTCCCGGCTGCCAAATTACAGCCGAAGGGGGGCCACCAGGGCTCTAGGCGCCCTGCTGGCACGGCCCCCCTCCTTGCCGCGCCGGGGGGGCGCCTGGCCCCCTAGGCCTCCGTTGATTCCCCCCTTTGGCATATATTTATATCGTGTCCCGAAACCCTCGAGACGGGAACCCTTTTTCGCGATCTATCTCTGTTCCGCCGCTGCCGCGCTTCCAAGATCGGGAGCACCAGGAGAACTCTTCCCGGCACCCTGCCGGAGGGGAGGATCACCACCGGGAGCCTCTCCACCACCATGGACGCCTCCCGGATGAGTTGTGAGTAGTCTCCCTTGGACCATGGATCCATGACCAGTAGCTATGTGATGTTCTCCTCCCGTTCTTGTGCTTCACTAATTAGTCCTCGTGAGCTGCCCTACATGATCGAGGCACATATGTAATCCTTATGCTGTTGCTATGATGAGTTTGCTGGGATCCGATGGATTGTGAGATTATGTTCAGATTGTGTTTGAGTAATATATTTGATCTACCTCTTTTATATTTATGTTCGTAAGTAATTCTTGCATGTTCTCCGTTGTTATTTATTGCTTTGGCCAAGTAGTAGTTAGTGACTCAAAGAGGGAACGTTATGCTTGATTGTGGGTTCATGCCCCTCGATGACTAGCTTGAGTGACAGAAACATGAGTCTAGGGGATGTGCTGTTGCCACAAGGGGGAAAAGAACGGTGCTTGTGCCCGCGGGTGCAAGGATTGTTTACTTTACGCAAAGTTCTTTTAATGCAGTTGTCTGTTGCTTTGAGTTTACACTATGGGTGGGACTCGCAACTTAATACCAGCGAGATGTTCTCGATAGATATCTCAAGGTGGATGATTAGTAGTAGATGCAGATGCATTTCGGTCTACTTGCCTTGGCGTACCGCCCATGCTTTGAACCTCTACCTTTCTTGCAACATAGTTAGAATTGGTTTGCGCACATAATTCTGTCAATTGCCCAGCTGTAATTTGTTTACCTCACATAGCTGTTTTATCGCCTTTTGGGAGAGAGACATCACTAGTGAACATCATGGGACTCCGGTCCATATTACCATCATTGATCACATCCGCTATTTAATTTCCGCTTTTACTTACTATTTGCAGCAATACCTATCACTATTATCACTTGCGTTTGATCCTTTGTAAACGACAAGGCCGGAGGGATTGACAACCTCTCTGTACTCATTGGGAGCAAAGTTATTTGTATCTGTGTGCAGGTCCACGTTGATTGCTAATATCTGGCGCCGTTAGCAGTTGACACCTTCTTGTTGAAACTGGGAGTCTCAGGGGAAATCGATCCTTGGTATCTTTGCCAAGGGAAAACTTCCGCTACACTACATCTCAAACCTTCCACTTGGGGTAACCAACGAGGGGCGAGAAGCCATCACTAGCAAATAAAGCAAAGTAGCGCAGAACAGGGAAGTGTATACTAGTGATTCTTGCCCCTGAGACTTGCCTAGTTTCCCCTACAACTATCATGTCGATAAACCCTTCAACGTCTTCACGACGTGGTTCATCAAGTCTACCTTCAAAGGGTATCTTACATACTTCACAAAATTCTAAGAGTGATATCTCCTTAATCCCATCATATAAACGAAACTCCACTGTAGGTGGTGTTTTCTTAGCATGAAAATGAAAACTTTGCGTGACAATATTGGTGAGTAAGAGACACTGTTCACGCTGGTCGTGGAGGAAGTTGGTGAGGCCTGCATTATTTGCCAATCAATAAAAGTCTTCGTAAATCTCGGTGGACATCATGAAATCATTACAAGGCCATTCGCACAGTCAAACTTCCGCCATGCGAGGAAGGTTATATTTGGGCTTCTTATCTTCTTCTCCTCTGAGCTCTTACTGGAGGAGCCCCTCAACAATCTCTTTAACATTTTCCTTTTCTGAAAATTTCTGAAATTTTTAGTAACTCAAAATAAAAGTTAATAAAACTCAACAAGATTGATAGCAACCACTCCTACTAGTGCCTAGAGACTATATCATGTATTAGAACTACTTGGGACCAAGAAAATTTAACATGCAAGCTCAAGAACAAGGTCACCACAACAACAAAAATTTGCAATAAATAAAGCACTAGAACAAAAACTAATTGGACCAATGGAGGAGTCACATACCAAGGAACAATCTCCCCAAACAGTTTGGTGAATGGGGCTTTGAGCAAGGAGATCGAAAATGGCAGCAAGATGAGCTAGAACTCGGGTTTGAGCTGGTTGGTGATTTTTTTGGGAGGAATAAGAAGAGTGTGGGTACCAAGGTTATCGAACCAGTAGGAGGACCAAGCAACACTATGTAAACGGTACCTGCACACAAATAACAAATACTTGCAACCCAACGTGTAAGAGGGGTTGTCAATCCCTCCTGGGTAATTGATTGGTAAATAGATAGATGAGTAGTAGCAAATGGAACAATGACAAATGAAATTCAGTGAGGTATTTTTGGGTTTTGGATAATATAGATCTGCAAATAAAAGTTGCAAATATAGGAAAAGGCAAATAGCAATGTAGATTTGAAAGTATATGGTAGAAAAATAGATCCAGGGGCCGTAGATTTCACTAGTGCCTTCTCTCGAGAAATAGAAAATGGTGGGTAGACAAAATATTGTTGGGCAATGGATAGAAAAGTGAATAGTTATGACGATATCCAAGACAATGATCATGTATATAGGCATCACGTCCAAGATTAGTAGACCAACTCCTGCCTGCATCTACTACTATTACTCCACACATCGATCGCTATCCAGCATGCATCTAGTGTATTAAGTTCATGGAGAAACAGACTAATGCAATAAGAACAATGATATAATGTAGACAAGATCTATTCATGTAGGAGTGGACCCCATCTTCTTATCCTTAATAACAATGATACATGCGTACCTTGCTGCCCCTTCTGCCACTGGGAAAGGACACCGCAAGATCAAACCCATCACAAAGCCCCTCTTCCCATTGCAAGATAAATATATCAAGTTGTCCAAACAACACTCAAATATCAAAGAAGAAATACGAGGGTATAATAATCAAGTATGGATATTAAAGCAAGACAAATCTGATCATAAACTCACAATTCATCGGATCCCAACAAACACACCACACAAAGTCATTACATCAAATAGATCTCCAAGAGAACTTTGTATTGAGAAACAAAGAGAGAAGAAGCCATCTAGCTAATGCCTACGGACCCGTAGGTCTAAGGTGAACTACTCACGCATCATCGGAGAGGCACCAAAGAGGATGATGAACCCCTCCGTGACCGTGTTCCCCTCTGGCGGAGTGTCGGAAAAGGGCTATAGATTGGATCTCGTGGCTCTGGAACTTGCGGTGGCTGGAACAAAATTTCGTCGACTCTCCTAGGGTTTCTGGAATATTAGGGGTATTTATAGAGCGAAGTGGAGGTGCGGGAGGCCACCGAGGTGGGCACAACCCACCTGGGCGTGCCACGGGGGCCAGGCGCGCCCAGGTGCGTTGTGCTCTCCTTGGAGGCCCCCTCTAGCACTTCTTTGGCCCATCCTGTGTCTTCTAGTCCAGGAAAATTCTACAAAAGGTTTTGCTGCGTTTGGACTCCATTTGGTATTGATTTTCTGCAAAGTAAAAAAACAAGGAAAAATGCAACTGGCACTAGGCAGTATGTCAATAGGTCCAAAAAATGATATAAAGTTGCTATAAAATGATTGTAAAACAACCAAGAATGATAATATAACATCATGGAACAATAAAAATTATAGATACATTGGAGATGTATCAGGGTATCTTTTGACGAGTCCTCCTCTTCGGTCTACCATAGTAATTTCAACAAAACATGGAATTCCTACCTACTTACCGCAAAGGGAGGCCTGACCAGGTCAAACTCTTGGCCACTTTTTGCTGAGAACCAAAACGCCGCTGTTGGCGGCCTAAACGGGGCATGAATAGTTAATGCTAGACGTGCCATGGCCCAAGAAGACGACCCTCATTAGCACTTCCCATCAATAAAGGAACCATGCTCCGGATTTTTAGCACTGTTATCAAACTAGAGCACCTCAATCCTCGTGCACATATACTGCACGATGCATTGGGAAAAAGGCAATTTTACGGCGGCGCAGGGGTAACCCTTGGTCTTTTACTGACCTATAAAATGCAAGAGGGTAAATTGACTCCATTCACGCCTACATTCCTCCGCCAAATTATTCCCCAGCTTCCCTTGAGATCCACCGCCTCGAGATCCATTTCCGATCCTATCTCTTTCGAGCCTCCTCTTCCATCACCAATGACCGAAGAGGGAGGCAATGTTGCTGCTCTAGCGCTTGACACTGCCAACAGAAGGGGATATAGGGATACAATCCATCGTCACCGTCGCGCCATTACTGAGCTCAAGGCGGATGGGTACCTCTCGCCTATGGCGAAGTTCCCTCTCCAATCAAGGGATACACCATTCTCTCAACTTATCCTATGCACACTCCTCGCGAGGGGAGCGGGTGGTTTTCATCTCTCATTTCCTCCGAGGCCTCGGATTTCCTCTTCACCCCTTTGTCCGAGGTCTTTTGTTCTTTTAAGGGCTAGATTTCTGATACGTCTCCAACATATCTATAATTTTGACTATTCCATGCTATTATATTATCCATCTTAGATGTTTTATGTGCACCATTATGCTATCTTATATCATTTTTGGGACTAACTTATTAACCTAGTGCCCAGTGCTAGTTGTTGTTTTTTCCTTGTTGTTGACTTTTACAAAAAATCAATACCAAACGAAAGAAAACTTTTTGAGGATTTTCTTGGACTAGAAGACACCAGGAACCTTCGGGAGGGGGTCGAGGGGCCACCAGGTAGCGACAAGCTCAGAGGGCGCGCCCCCAGGCTTGTGGGCCCCCTTATGCTCCTCTGACCCAAATCTTTGCTCTATAAATACCCAAATATTCCCCGTATACCAGGGGGCATGATGCGGCTTGAAACTGCGTTGGTATTTCCCCCAAGAGGAAGGGATGATGTAGCACACCTACGATAGGTATTTCCCTCAGATGTGAAACCAAGGTTATCGAACCAGTAGGAGACTCGAGCAACACTATGTAAATGGTATCTGCACACAAAGAACAAATACTTGCAACCCGACGCATAAGAGGGGTTGTCAATCCCTCCTCAGTAAAAAGATAGATTTGTTTGTATAGGATTGGATAAATAGACCGTGCAAGAACACAAAATAAAAGATGCAAATAAAAAGTGCAGCAAGGTATTTTTGGGTTTTTGGAATAATAGATCTAAAAAAAGTGATGAAAAATAGATCGGAAAGCAATATGATAAAAGATAGACCGGAGGGTCATAGTTTTCACTAGCGTCTTCTCTCGAGAAAATAGCATACGATGGGTAAAAAAATTACAGTTGGGAAATTTATGGAAGATCAAATAATTATGACGATATCCAAGGCAATGATCATTATATAGGCATCACCTCCAGGATTAGTAGACCAAAATGATTCTACATCTACTACTATTACTCCACACATCGATCACTATCCAACATGCATCTAGTGTATTAAGTTCATGGAGAAACGAAGTAATGCAATAAGAATAGTGACATGATGTAGACAATATTTATTCATGTAGGAATAGACCCCATCTTGTTATCCTTAATAGCAACAATACATACGTGCCTCGCTACCCCTTCTGTCACTGGGTGAGGACACCGTAAGATCAAACCCATCACAAAGCACCTTTTCCCATGGCAAGAATAATCGATCTAGTTGGCCTAACTAAACCAAAGATTCGAAGAAGAAACATGAGGTTATAAGTAATCATGCATATAAGAGATCAAAGAAGACTCAAATAATATTCATGGATAGAAACTGATCATAAACTCGAAATTCATCGGATCCCAAGAAACACACCGCGAAAGTCATTACATCAAATAGATCTCCAAGAGACCATTATATTGAGAATCAAAAAGATAGAAGAATTGTGTTTCGTCTGCTCCCCTTGGGTTTCTAGAATTTCCGAGGATTTATAGAGCAAAGAGGCGATGGAGGAGACCCCCATGGGGCACACAACCCACCAGGGCATGCCCTGGTGTCTTGTGGTCCCCACGGTCCTCCCCTTTGGTCCTTCCTTGCCCCCCCAAGTTGTCTTCTGGCCCAAAAAAATCTCTAAAAAGTTTCATTGCATTTGGACTTCGTTTGATAGGGATTTTCTGCGAAGTAAAAAAGAAGCAAAAAATAACAACTGGTACTTGGCACTATGTCAATAGGTTAGTCCTAAAAAATGATATGAAGTTGCTATAAAATGATTGTAAAACATCCAAGAATGATAATATAACAACATGGAACAATAAAAATTATAGATACGTTGGAGACGTATCAACATCCCCAATCTTAATTCATGCTCGTCCTCGAGTAGGTAAATGATAAAAACAGATTTTTTTGATGTGGAATGCTGCCTAACATGTTTATCACATTCTTTTTTTTTGTAGGATGGACAATTGGACTTTTAAATAGTTCAAATAAAAGTCTTGTTTTGACATAAAGACTTCAATACTCAAGCATATCAACAAGCAACCATGTCTTTCAAAATATCAACACTAAAGAAACTTACCCCTAGCCCATTATGCTGAATCATTGATCCATTCATGCAACATATCCAAACATTAGCTACATCCAATACTCAAGTGTGATAATAGTGTTCCGTAGTTGGTGCTTTATAAGAGAAGATGAGACTCAAATAAAATAAAAATTGCATAAAGTAAATAGACAGGCCCTTCATAGAGGGAAGTAGGGATTTGTAGAGGTGCCAGAGCTTAGAGCTTAAATTGAGAGATAAAATTATTTTGGGTGGCATGCTTTTCTCATCAAGGAGAACGACTAAGAGTTCCCGTTTGTGATTTGTTGTGTATCACCGACGGTTGCGGTATGAGTGACGTGTGCTTTTTGTTTTGGGATCCCACACGTTTCCTGAAAAATTTACAATTGGGATTGTAGTTTACATTGGGCACGGTTTACTCTGAGCTCCCGTGTGCGATAATGTGTTATCACAAACGGTTCTGGCGCCCATACGCACACGTAGTAGTGCTGCAAATCGTGTGTATCATCGACGGTCCCACTACAATTGACGTATGCTTTGCGATGTGGATCACACACACTCATTTAGTTGATGTGCACAACAATTACCAGGTTAAAGGAAAAATATCCCATTTGAATCGGCATGCCAAAAGCAAATTGGCCACAATATGCAATTGAACAAATAGTGTCTATAGAAAGAACATCCATCAGATTTCACAAAAAATGCAATTCAACAAATGGTAGCTAAATTCCGATGAGTTGTAGACATATATATGCATTACATAATTAATCATAGTGTACGTAATACGATGAACTCATCAGATGGAAAACAATGAATCCATGCATATATGTTTAGCGACTAACTCTTACTCAGTGTTTTAGGAGAAGGCATGCTGAAATCTTCATTATCACGAGTGGGATTGATGTAGTGATCCAGGAAGAAGTCACTGATAAATCTCCGAACCATCAGCAATTCACCAGCGGGGAGTGGTTCAGGGGTCCTCGGTTGTAAGATGAGCTACAATATTTTTAAGATCAGAATGTGCCATATGAGTGGAGTAGAAGATATTAATTAAGATAGACTTATTGGTACTAATTCGCGAGCATCTTCACAACTATTAGCAGATTTGCAGATGGAGATCATGTGTATGAAAACATAGCGTCCACAAAGGTTGGTCCCTGCTTGTTGCTGAGGACACTAATTTTTTTATACAAAATTAGTCATGTATTTGTCCTGTTAGGAACAACCTAACCGGTGTTAGATGTTTTTTTCTTTGGACAAAAGTATAAAGAGGTGTATTTAGAAGCTTGAACATTAGACTAGCGTAAGAAAAAGTATTTGCACACTATTGGATACATTTTCCGAAAATAACGGATTTCGGTGTGTTACCGGAGAAACGATCTCGTACTGCAAAGGTAGTTCCCTCTTGAACAGGTTCCCTCGTTTAGTTTTCCGCAATGCGAACACACTTCAAATGAAGAAGAATTTTCACAACATCAATTATTGAACTAGATATGAATGCAAATTAATTTCAACATCATAGAATTCAATAGCTATCCATGAATTGCTGAAGATGCGTCAGATCCTGAGCGTTTATTGACTCTCTGAGAGAATCCATGTAGTAAACTATGTTCTTGTTTGGAACAATGAGTACCAAGATCCAGTGATTGCTACATATTAAGAAAACCACGAACCTACGAATTATGTCGAAATATGATAGACAATCAGTGTATGTGCGGTTGTTTATTTGACTTACCCTTAATGATATGGCCACATATTTTTTTTGCATGGGCTGTGTTTTCGAAGATACGGGCGACCGTGTTAATGGCCCACTCCCGTTTATCCTTACCATGCAATGTTGTGCCATTTGCTAATGCATGATCTATGAAATACACACTCTCCTTTTTTTCTTTTCAAGCGGTCAATCCCCTGAGAGGAATAAAATGCAGTTAGTTATTTATCATTTACAACCTTGTGTGGAGAAGTTGATCAGAGTTTGTTAAGTACTTACAAAATCAGGCATCTAACAAGAGTGGCATCGAGCATGTTGAAGTTGAAGAAGAGATGTAAGTCCTTGAAATCCACACTGATGGAACCATGATCATGTTTGAAATGATCTCTGCTGTCGCAGACTAGCAGAACATGGTGACCTACTAACATTTGATCCATGCACTATTTATGTAACTCACGGCAACTGGAGCTACACTCGTCAATGAATTCGCCAACAAGAAACGGTTGGCCATGGACATAATTGTGTGCTTCAAGTACGTCTGCTTTAGTTTTAGCAAGCGCCAAATCTATCTCTGCATCATTCATGTCGTCGGAAATAATATTACTCTCCTATTAGAACAACTTGCTATTAATTTGGTTCTGGGCGATGAGTGCCTTAAGAAAGAGGCAATCGTTCTCATTCCTCTTTGCTCTCCAGGGCGGCTTCCTCATGGGTGCAACCTTTTTGCCCGCTTCCTTCTTGGTACTTGAAGCACTTCTGGTACAAGGTCTGGATGGCTGAAAGGTGGACTTTCGAGTAGATGGTAAAGCTTCGATAGACTGCTTAGCTGACAATTTAGCTATACCGGACTGCTGAGCCGGCGGTGCTGCCATGATGCACTGCTGGGCTGTAGGAGCAGAGGTATCAGACCGCTGACCATGCGTTGAAGCTACGGGTTTCTGCGTAGGTGGTTCCAACTTGTCGGTGTGCTGAGGAGGCCGTGCCAACACGTTGGTTTGCTGAGCAGGCAGTGCTGACGCATTGGTATGCTGATCACGCGGATGTGGACCAACGGACTGATGAGCAGTTAGTTCTGGACCTACAGACTGCTTAGCAGGTGGTTCCGAAGCATCAGACTGCTTACTAGTCCATTCCATCAGGTTGGTCTGCTGAGCATGTGGTGCAGCTGGGTCTCCCCTGGCTGCTTCAGCGACCGGCATCTGAACTGGTGGTGCATCTTCAATAGTTGCAGGCCTTGCCACTGGCTGCTCTGGGGTGGACGATGGCATGGTGTGTATGACACAAAGTCGGGCGGGCTGATCACAGGTTGATGCATCAGCCGTCATATTATGAGTATTAGGTTCCTTGGGGGAAGCATGCGAGAGCTCTTGTGGCAAGGAGAGCATCACCGGTTGAGGTGCGACATTGGTTCCTCTTGGCGGGGCTTTAGGTATCTCATCCATGAAGTCTATTTCCTTTCGTGGCCACCGAATGTGATGTTACAGTGTTTCTCCCAAGGTCCTATGCTCATCAAAGTCCCCTAGGACATTTGAAAGCACATTTGCTCTCCGGGTGGTTTTGGTAATTAATGACAACATACTTTGTGGTTGGACTAATGCTTTTATCAAGTATGTTTCAGGAAACCCAATCACATTGGTATGGCAAGATGACTGAAGAAGTGGACCCCTCAAATGCTAAGGCAAGCATTGGCAAAAGCTCAAGACTCCATTTTTGGTTTAGTGATCAAAGATCACATTGAGTCCATAGGAAAGCCAATACTATTAAAAGGGGATGAGGTTGTGTTGATGATCTGGTTGCTCAAAGTGCTTAGTGATTTAGCTCCTTCAACTATCAGCACCTTTCACTACCAAACACACTCATAAGTAATCTCGGACAAACCGATTCTTCCAACTCAGTCCCACCGAGATGAACCACTTCTGCCATATTCCAAACCCTAGAAAAATCGGTCTTACCGAGTTTGAGATCGGTCTCACCGAAACTGAACTGCCAAGTTTCTGTAACCATTTCATATCATTTCGGAATATCCGAGATTGCATTTTCGGTCTCACCGAAAATGACCAGCTTCTGTCTGGCTCATATCGGTCTCACCGAGATTGCATTATCGGTCACACCGATTCTGGCATGTTCCTGTCTTTTCTCAAATCGGTCCAACCGAGTTTTCTTTCTCGGTCTCACCGAAAACTCCAACGTTCATATCAGATACACTTTCGGTCCCACCGAGATGGTATTTTCGGTCCCACCGAAAATCCCAACGTTCACTATATTTGAACTTTCGGTCTGACCTAGTTTTAACTTCGGTCTCACCGAGATTGGTCAAATGTGTGTGTAACGGTTGGATTTTGTGTGGAGGCTATATATACCCCTCCACCCCCTCTTCATTCGTGAGGAGAGCTATCAGAAAGTCTACCACTCCTACCATACACTTTCTGAGAAGTGAACCACCTACCCTTGTGTTGAGATCAAGCCATTCCATTCCTACCATATGAAACTTGATTTCTAGCCTTCCCAAGTTGCTTTCCACGCAAACCTTTCTTCCACCACAGCCATATCAGTGAGGAGAGTTGAGTGTTGGGGAGATTATCATTTGAAGCACAAGAGCAAGGAGTTCATCATCATCAACACCGTCTATTACCTTTTGGAGGGTGGTGCCTCCTAGATTGGTTAGGTGTCGCTTGGGAGCCTCCGTCTTTGAGATGTGGAGTTGAACCAAGAAGTTTGTAAGGGCAAGGAGATCGCCTACTTTGTGAAGATCTACCCCGAGTAAGGCTAGTCCTCCGTGGGCGTAGGCCGTGATGGAATAGACAAGGTTGCTTCTTCGTGGACCCTTCGTGGGTGGAGCCCTCCGTGGACTCGCGCAGCCGTTACCCTCCGTGGGTTGAAGTCTCCATCAACGTGGATGTACGATAGCACCACCTATCGGAACCACGACAAAAATCTTCGTGTCACCAAACTGCGTTTGATCTTCTCCACCTCTCTTTACTATATATGCAATTTACTTTCCGCTGCCCATACTCTAGAATTGCATGTGTAGTGTGTTACTTGACTTGATCTTAATTGCAAAACTGCCTAAAACTTTGCACAACCAAAAGGCAGATTTTTATCTTGTCAAGTAGTCTAATCACCCCCCCTCTAGACCTACTTCTTCGATCCTACAATTGGTATCAGAGCTTTGGTCTCCATTGCTTTGGTTTACACACCATTGGAGGAAGATGGACGTGTCTACGGATGGGAGTGTTAGCCATAGAGTGCCTGTTCTTAATGGAAGGTTCTACAACTCTTGGAGGTCTGAAATGCTTAGTATCTTTAAAATGTACAATTTGTGCAAATATATTGAGACCCCATATGAGCCTCCATTTGATCCCTTGCACCCTACCATGGATGAAGAGCTTGATTTGCTTCGTAACCTTAGAACTGTAAATCTTATCATTAGAGGGTTACCTGATGACTTGCTTAATCTTGTTACAAACTTTGAGTGTGCCTATGCTATGTGGAAATTCTTGGAAGAACTTTATCCGGACTACTCTTTGAGAAGTCTTGATGAAATTCTACGCAAGACTATTGAATTTGATAAGTTGCACCCCAATGATCCTAACTTTGATAAATGCTTCTTTGAGCTTCGTGATCTTATGAAAAAGAAGGGTGATCCCGCTCTTATCAATGTTATCATTAGAAATGCTCTTGCATTGCATTCCGAAGATTATTGTTCCATTGACCAAACTAATGCAAGTACTTATCAAATTGACCTAGGTGTTGATGATGAACAATCTATGGGTCAATATGATGATGAGCATGAGCATGATGATGATTACTTCGATTCGGACACCGAGCTAGACAAGGTTATGAAGAGTCTCAATCTTATGGCAAATATGAGAGACTACATGTCCGGCGGAAAAGAGTGGATTCTTGATAGTGGATGCACCGATCACATGACCGGAGACAAAGACATGTTTCGAGAGCTTGCAAAGAACGATGGTCCACGCAAGTATGTGACTTTTGGAGACAACTCCAAGGGTAAGGTACTTGGCCTTGGTAAGGTGGCCATATCTCATGATAGCTCTATTCAAAATGTCATGCTTGTAGAATCTCTTGGATACAATTTACTTTCCGTGTCTAGATTAGCTGACTTTGGATTCAATGTGCTATTCACCAAAGTAGATTGCCAAGTCTTTCGTCGTGATAATCAAAACTTGGCTTTTACTGGTATTCGTAGAGGTGATCTATATATTGTTGATTTCACTAAGAAAGCCCAACCTAGAGCTTGTTTCATTGCTAAATCCTCTAAAGGTTGGTTATGGCATAGAAGGCTAGGACATGTTGGTATGCGTAATCTAGACAAGCTAATCAAAGGTGATCATATTATTGGTGTTAAAGATGTTTTCTTTGACAAAGATAGACTTTGTAGTGCTTGTCAAGCAGGAAAACAAGTTGGTGGAAGTCATCCCGTGAAAAACATCATGACCACTAGGAGACCGCTTGAGCTTCTTCATATGGATCTCTTTGGTCCCAATGCTTACAAAAGCCTTGGTGGTAACTCCTTTGGTCTAGTTATAGTTGATGATTATTCCAGATTTACGTGGGTATTTTTCCTTGATGATAAATCGCAGGTTCAGAGAATCTTCAAGACCTTTGCCAAAAAGGCCCAAAATCAATTTGAGGTGAAGATCAAGAAAGTTCGGAGTGACAATGGAACGGAGTTCAAGAACGCCAATGTAGACTCTTTTCTCGATGAGGAAGGGATTCTACATGAGTTCTCGGCTACGTACACTCCTCAACAAAATGGAGTTGTTGAGAGGAAGAACCGAACGCTCATTGAGATGGCAAGAACGATGCTTGATGAATACAAGACACCGAAACACTTTTGGGGAGAAGCAGTCGAGACAGCTTGTCATGCTATCAACAGGCTTTATCTTCATAAGCTTCTTGGCAAGACATCGTACGAGCTCCTCACCGGTAACAAACCCCAAGTGGGATACTTTCGTGTCTTTGGTTCAAAATGCTATATCCTTGATAAGCATCGTCGGTCTAAATTTGCTCCTAAATCTCATGAAGGCTTTCTTCTTGGTTATGGATCAAACTCCCACACCTACCGTGTCTACAATAATTTCACCCGAAAGGTTGAAGAGACGGTAGACGTGAAGTTTGATGAATCTAATGGCTCGCAAGTAGAGCAAATGCCTATTGATGTAGAAGACAAGGACCCATCGGAAGCAATCCAAGATTTATCTATCGGGAAGATCCGTCCCATGGAAGTGAAGGAGAGTACCTCATCTACATATGTGGAGCCACCTACCTCACGGCGAGATGAACCTCAAGGCAACATGGAGGCCTCCACAAGTGGAACTCACCAAGATGAGGAAATGCAACAAGAAGATCCACCACAACCTCCTTCTCCACCACCTCAAGACAACACCAACAACAATGAAGAAGAAGAAGAGGAAGATGAAGATGATGAGGAAGCTGAGCAACAACATCATCAACAAAAGCTATCCCGAGTTCGAGCAAGAGTCAAAAAGAATCATCCCGTGGAACAAATGATGAACGACATCAACTCCGGGAGAATTACTCGCTCTAAAACTCGCTTAGCTAACTTTTGTGAGCATTACTCATTTATCTCTAGTATTGAACCTATGAAGGTAGAAGAAGCACTTAAAGACCCGGATTGGGTGAACGCTATGCACGAAGAACTACACAACTTCGAGAGGAACAAGGTGTGGACATTGGTAGAGAAGCCCAACGATGATCAAAACATCATTGGAACCAAATGGGTGTTTCGGAACAAGCAAGATGAAGATGGACAAGTCATCCGCAACAAGGCTCGTCTCGTAGCTCAAGGTTACACACAAGTCGAAGGTATGGACTATGGTGAGACCTATGCCCCCGTTGCTAGACTTGAGTCCATTCGCATTCTTCTTGCCTATGCCAATCACCATGATATTACTCTCTATCAAATGGACATCAAAAGTGCTTTTCTAAATGGTGAAATTGAGGAGGAAGTATTTGTAAAACAACCTCCCGGTTTTGTGAATCCTAAAAAGCCTAATCATGTTTACAAGTTGCATAAAGCTCTTTATGGTCTTAAACAAGCACCTAGAGCTTGGTACAAATGCTTAACTAGCTTTCTTCTTGAAAAAGGCTTTGAGATTGGAAAGATAGACTCAACGCTGTTCACAAAAAGAGTTAATGGTGAACTATTTGTGTGCCAAATATATGTTGATGATATTATCTTTGGTTCAACTAACCCCCATTTTAGCAAAAAGTTTGGACAGCTCATGTCGGAGAAGTACGAAATGTCCATGATGTGTGAACTCAAATTCTTCCTTGGGTTGCAAATCAAGCAATCTAAGGAGGGTACCTTTGTCTCACAAACAAAGTACACCAAGGATCTCTTCAAGAAGTTCAACATGCAAGAAAGCAAAGGTATGAGTACCCCCATGCCTACTAGTGGACATAATGACTTGACAAAAGATGGAGAACCCGTTGATCAAAGGGTTTATCGTTCTATGATTGATTCTCTACTATATCTTTGTGCTTCTCGTCCTGACATAATGTTGAGTGTATGCATGTGTGCGCGATATCAAGCAGCCCCTAAAGAATGTCATCTTAAAGCTGTTAAAAGGATAGTGAGATACTTGATACACACACCAAACTTTGGCATTTGGTATCCTAAGAGAGCTTCTTTCGATCTTGTTGGCTATTCCGACTCGGACTATGCCGGTGACAAGGTTGATAGAAAGTCAACTTCGGGCACGTGTCAATTCCTTGGTCGATCCCTTGTATCTTGGTCCTCCAAGAAACAAAATTCGGTATCATTATCCACTGCCGAAGCAGAATATATTGCTGCTGGTTCGTGTTGTGCTCAATTGCTATGGATGACACAAACGCTTAAGGATTATGGGATACATGTGAGACGTGTTCCCTTGCTTTGTGACAATGAGAGTGCAATCAAGATTGGACACAATCCTGTGCAACATTCTCGAACAAAGCATATTGAAGTTCGTCACCACTTTATTCGTGATCATATTGCCAAGGGTGATATTAATCTTAAGCATGTTCGTACTGACAAACAACTTGCTGATATCTTTACAAAACCTCTTGATGAGAAGTTATTTTGTCGCTTGAGGAGTGAGTTGAACATCATTGATGCTTCAAACTTGGAGTGATAACTCCATTGATGCATGCAAGTCATGAGCCTCTTGACTAATCCTTGATATTTCTCTTATGATGATGATCATATGTCTTGGACACATTTGCCTCCTTGTATTGCATCTAACTCCTTGCAGGTACTTGGATGATCTACATTCCACAAGATTACCACACACTCAAATCTTGAGTAATCTTGTCATTGACCAAGTATCTAGCCCTTTGGGATGTTGAGTTCAAGGAACAAAATTCCACATATCCTTTTTTGACACCTTATACATCTAGTATTTCACTCTTGTCATCTTGGATATTCTTGAGTATTTCCTTGCTTGCCTAACCCATGTAGGAAGATGAACTACACAAGTAGAAATGGCGCTCCAACTTCACATTCAATGAGCACCTACATCAAGTCTACCTACATGAGCAAAGCATCAACAAGCCCAAGGTATGTTCTTCACATCTTTAAGAAGCTTTACTCAAAGTCATGAGTACAAGCAGCTTCATTAGATGTGATCACATCAAATGCTTAATCAAAAAATGGCAACCCCATTTTGAGCTTAAACGATGAGTATGACCTATGATCAAATGTCCTCATTTGACTCCTAAGTCAATATACTCAAACATAGGTGACTTTGTCGCCGACCTCTTTCTAGATGAAGTACATACGCTTTTGGAGTTTTTCTGTTTTCTCTTATGTTCTCTCATTGAGTTTTCTTTTAACAAAAAAAAAAAAACTTCATCTAGGAATCTTTTTATTTCTTTTCTTTATGTATATCCCTCTGGAAATCTTTTTATGGCTCTGATCAATTCTTTGAAAATCTTTTACAAATTCATTGCAAATCCTTTGAAACATCCCTCGCAAAGTGAGCTGAATTATTTCTGTATTTCCTTGGAATAAACTCGGCGTCACTGATTTGAAATTTTCGGTCTAACCGAAAAGGATTCGGAACCACCGATCCATCTAATTCGGTGTCACCGATTTATTCTCCAGGACATCAACTTCTGCAGCTCCACTCAAATTTAAATCTTAACGGGGAGAAGACTCAAATTGGTTCTCTGAATGTTCTTATTTGCCCTGTTGTGATTCTTCAGGATCCCAATTCTTTCTTTCTTCTCTCTTTCCATCTTTCCTGCCCTACCTAGTTTGCTCCTTTTCGGCACTTGATGTCAAAGGGGGAGAGAACTTAGGGGGAATAGGGGGAATAGGGGGAATAGGGGGAGTAGAGAAGACTTAAGGGAAGAAGAAAAGCAATCTTATCTTAAGGGGGAGAGAATCACATCAAAGCTTTGTCGTGCTTTACATTGGACATTACAATTGGCATCATTCTTTTGATTTTGCTTTTTCCATCACACCCCTTGTTCTCACAATTGGTATCTTATGAAATCTTTTAGTTTAGGGGGAGAAGACTTAGAGGAATCGTCACAATTGATATCCTATGAAAAGCAAAATCTCTCAAAGTTCATTGAAAATCTTTTAGTTTCGGAGACATGTTTGCTGATTCAAGCCTGTGCTCAATGTGAGACACTCTTTATACATGTCCTCCCTGGCTTGGTACTCTTGATGTTCTTGCAGTTGGTTGAAGGAATACTCTTGTGTTATCTAACCTTGTTTTCCCAAGTTTATCCCTTCAGGTACAATGCCAAGGAACCTCAAGGTAAGTATATGCATCTTGCAGAATGTGCATGATGGTGACTTGCTTGTAAATACTTGTTTGCAAGAAATCACCATGCACATATGCATTATCACTCACTTCCTTTTTCTTCTGCTCTGATGCATATAGCCAAGCTGCATGTAGCACATCTTGCTTATCTCTCTTGTGTGCTTGTGGTAGTCCAAAACCATAATCTATGAAAATCTTGCACACTTGTAGGGGGAGCCTATGTACTACATGCTTGTCAAAGCTTTCATGATAATTCTGTCTTTCTTCCAATAAGCTTTGATGTTTTGTTTAGTATAATTTTAGTGTGTTGCCATCAATTACCAAAAAGGGGGAGATTGAAAGCACATTTGCTCTCCGGGTGGTTTTGGTAATTAATGACAACATACTTTGTGGTTGGACTAATGCTTTTATCAAGTATGTTTCAGGAAACCCAATCACATTGGTATGGCAAGATGACTGAAGAAGTGGACCCCTCAAATGCTAAGGCAAGCATTGGCAAAAGCTCAAGACTCCATTTTTGGTTTAGTGATCAAAGATCACATTGAGTCCATAGGAAAGCCAATACTATTAAAAGGGGATGAGGTTGTGTTGATGATCTGGTTGCTCAAAGTGCTTAGTGATTTAGCTCCTTCAACTATCAGCACCTTTCACTACCAAACACACTCATAAGTAATCTCGGACAAACCGATTCTTCCAACTCAGTCCCACCGAGATGAACCACTTCTGCCATATTCCAAACCCTAGAAAAATCGGTCTTACCGAGTTTGAGATCGGTCTCACCGAAACTGATCTGCCAAGTTTCTGTAACCATTTCATATCATTTCGGAATATCCGAGATTGCATTTTCGGTCTCACCGAAAATGACCAGCTTCTGTCTGGCTCATATCGGTCTCACCGAGATTGCATTATCGGTCACACCGATTCTGGCATGTTCCTGTCTTTTCTCAAATCGGTCCAACCGAGTTTTCTTTCTCGGTCTCACCGAAAACTCCAACGTTCATATCAGATACACTTTCGGTCCCACCGAGATGGTATTTTCGGTCCCACCGAAAATCCCAACGTTCACTATATTTGAACTTTCGGTCTGACCGAGTTTTAACTTCGGTCTCACCGAGATTGGTCAAATGTGTGTGTAACGGTTGGATTTTGTGTGGAGGCTATATATACCCCTCCACCCCCTCTTCATTCGTGAGGAGAGCTATCAGAAAGTCTACCACTCCTACCATACACTTTCTGAGAAGTGAACCACCTACCCTTGTGTTGAGATCAAGCCATTCCATTCCTACCATATGAAACTTGATTTCTAGCCTTCCCAAGTTGCTTTCCACTCAAACCTTTCTTCCACCACAGCCATATCAGTGAGGAGAGTTGAGTGTTGGGGAGATTATCATTTGAAGCACAAGAGCAAGGAGTTCATCATCATCAACACCGTCTATTACCTTTTGGAGGGTGGTGCCTCCTAGATTGGTTAGGTGTCGCTTGGGAGCCTCCGTCTTTGAGATGTGGAGTTGAACCAAGAAGTTTGTAAGGGCAAGGAGATCGCCTACTTCGTGAAGATCTACCCCGAGTAAGGCTAGTCCTCCGTGGGCGTAGGCCGTGATGGAATAGACAAGGTTGCTTCTTCGTGGACCCTTCGTGGGTGGAGCCCTCCGTGGACTCGCGCAGCCGTTACCCTCCGTGGGTTGAAGTCTCCATCAACGTGGATGTACGATAGCACCACCTATCGGAACCACGACAAAAATCTTCGTGTCACCAAACTGCGTTTGATCTTCTCCACCTCTCTTTACTATATATGCAATTTACTTTCCGCTGCCCATACTCTAGAATTGCATGTGTAGTGTGTTACTTGACTTGATCTTAATTGCAAAACTGCCTAAAACTTTGCACAACCAAAAGGCAGATTTTTATCTTGTCAAGTAGTCTAATCACCCCCCCTCTAGACCTACTTCTTCGATCCTACAACATTCTTTAGGGAAAATTCATTGAATCCAAGCTTTACTTCAGTCACATAGCACTTCACAAAACCCGGATTCAATGGCACATTGTCCAACAAGAGGCCCTCTTCCAAGAAGGGTGGGCGAACCGAGGCTGTTGCACATAGTGGGCCTTAGTTTAGTTTAATTAGTTTAGGTTTTTTAAGAATAAACAAGAAAGATGAAAAAAGAAGTAAAAGAAGATGATGATGAAAGATATAACAATAAGTAGAAGAAGAAGGAGAAGAAGAAGAAGAAAGAATAAGATGAAAAAAGAAGTATAAGAAGAAGATGAAAAAAAGAAGTAGGAAAAGTAGAAAAAGAGGGTTGCCGATGGACGAGGGTGGCCGAGGGGTCGAGGGTCGCCGAGTGGTCGAGGGGTCGAGGATCAAGGGGAAAAGGAGTCGACGGTTTAGGGGTTGAGGATTGAGGTGTCAAGGGGTCGAGGGGTTGAGGATTTGCCATCTCGACCCCGACACCCCTACCCCGCCTCAACACCCCGACACCGCGACCCCGGCACAACACCCCGACCCCGACACGGCACCACCGACCCCGACACAGCACCCCGACACGGCATCCCCGACCCCGACATAACACCCCGATGCTATTATTCAATTAGTTCATGTTATTAGGTATTCAATCTTTTATTATGTTCATGATGATGATGCACACTTAAATATTGTATTATGTTTATGTTGTACTAATTTTGTTTACTCTTTGTCATTGCAGGTGTTGACAGATGGTGGGCGCGGGTCAAGAGCGCTCCAAGCCTCCTTCCTCGGCGCATGCTGGGAGGGGTGTTATTATTCCACCCCAGCACCTCCGGAGAGCGCTGGATGACAGTATGCAGACACCAGCGGGTGCTTCTTCTTCGACCGGGAGAGGTCGGGGGAAGCCGAAAAGGGCTGCTAGAGGTGGACGTGGCGGCGGGAGAGGTAGGAAGGCTGCTGCGCCTTCCTCGCCGCCACCCCCAGCTGATTCTCCGGACCACCGTAGTGCTCCGTTTCAGGTGGACCCATATGACTTGGACCCGTCTCAGACTCCGGTCCACGAGCCTCGGGTCGACGAGCCTTCGTCCCACGAGACTTGGGTCCTAGAGTCTTCGTCCCAGGAGACTCGGGTCCCAGAGTTTTCGTCCGACGTGACTCCGGAGACTAGTGGCCATGCTGATGGTGGCGAGGAAACCTTTTCTGACAATAGCTATAGCGAGGGCGAGCTGGTTGAGGGGGGCAAGAAGGTCTACCAGCATGGTGGTACAAATCTCCCTCCCATGCCGCCAACCCGCGATCAGAGGTGGTTGATTGTGCCTAACGGTGAGAAGTAAGTGCATTAACTCTTTTGTAACCTTTTGCCTTCATGTTTATTAAAATTAATATCTAATGTGTTGGCCTTGTCATACTGCATGGGTTGGGTACACGCCCATGGTGTCCGCAGGCCCAACCAGGTCCTTGGTGTGCTTTGCCAGCACCACTTCCCGGGGTGGGTCACGTTGCCCGGTGAGAGTGAGGTTCCACAACTAGCACTGAGCTGGGAGCTATACATGGCTGCCCCGGCCCCGCCGTAGGAGAGGGTCGACGGTGTCTTGTGCGAGATGGTGGCCGACATTGTGATCCAACTGTTTTGGGTAATTTCTCCTTTACAGAATTAAAAATCAACAGTACCTAGTGATTGTACTAATCAGTGTTATCTTGTTTGATTGCAGACCTTCTACAGATGTCTTGAGGAACACGAGGCGGACGCGGCTATGGTTTTCAAAGCCGAGTGCAAGCGCCTACTTCATAACTTACAACACGAGGCTCAGGTGTAGGCTCTTCGAGACTACTACGCCTCGACTCACATTAGGAGGGCCAAGAAGAAGTGCCGCACCAAGTATTTGAGTAAGGAGAAGTACATGAAGGTAATTATCTATTCTTAAGGCCTTGTACTTAGTTTCCTTGATTTGATTTGTAGGCGTAGCGCTGAAATTTCTCTTGTCTAACTTAGGTGCCCCCCAAGATGGTGTGCGGATAGGATGGACTGTTGGGAGGCATTGGTGGATGAGTGGTGCTCTCCCCAATGGCTAGACGTCCACAACAAGGCCAAGGATAAGCGTGCCCAAATGCAAGGTGTGTCACACCATCAAGGGAGCTCCAACTTGTTTGAGTACAGGGATTACTGGGTATGTGGTTTGCTTCAAGATTCATGCAATTTCATTCTTCATGCAAGCTTGAGCCCTTAACTAATATGTTGTTCCTCTCTTTTAGGCGCATCACAACAAGAAGGAGGTGCCACCGTTGTACGACCTCTATGCCATGGCCCATACTGTCCCATACGAGAAGGCCAAGGCATTCTCTGAGTCTAACCTCGATCATCCAGAGAGCTTCACCAACATCTCCCACAACAAGCTCGTGAGGTAGAGAGACTTTGGGAAGGCGATGAAAGGGGATGACTTCAACACGAGCTAGAGTGCTTTTGATCCAGCGCTCGTGATGCTATCTGGTGACGAGAGGAAACATGGCTCGATAGCCATTGGGGATGGACTGATACGTTGTCCTAGAACTCTCTGGGAGATCAAGCAGCACTAGACAAGCTCTTTGATACGTCTCCAACATATCTACTTTTCCAAACACTTTTGCCCTTGTTTTGGACTCTAACTTGCATGACTTGAACGAAACTAACCCGGACTGACGCTGTTTTCAGCAGAATTGCCATGGTGTTATTTTTGTGCACAAATAAAATTTCTCAGAATGACCTGAAAATCATCGGAGAATATTTTTTGAATATATAAAAAATACTGGCGAAAGAATCAAGACTAGAGGACCCACACCATGTCCACAAGGGTGGGGGGCGCGCCCAACCCCTGTCTCGTGGGTCCCCTGATGGTCCACCGACATCAACCCCAACTCCATATATTCACTTTCGGGGAGAAAAAAAATCAGAGAGAAGGATTCATCACGTTTTACGATACGGAGCCACCGCCAAGCCCTAATCTCTCTCGGGAGGGCTGATCTGGAGTCCATTCGGGCTCCGGAGAGTGGAGATCGTTCCCGTCGTCATCATCAACCTTCCTCCATCACCAATTCCATGATGCTCACCGCTGTGCGTGAGTAATCCCATCGTAGGCTTGCTGGATGGTGATGGGTTGGATGAGATTTACCATGTAATCGAGTTAGTTTTGTTAGGGTTTGATCCCTAGTATCCATTATGTTCTAAGATTGACGTTGCTAGGACTTTGCCATGCTTAATGCTTGTCACTAGGGCCCGAGTGCCATGATCTCAGATCTGAACCTATTATGTTTTCATGAATATATGTGAGTTCTTGATCCTATTTTGCAAGTCAATAGTCACCCACTATGTGTTATGATCCGGCAACCCTGGAGTGACAACAATAGGGACCACTCCCGGTGATGACCGTAGTTTGAGGAGTTCATGTATTCACTAAGTGTTAATGCTTTGGTCCGTTACTCTATTAAAAGGAGGCCTTAATATCCCTTAGCTTCCAATAGGACCCCGCTGCCACGGGAGGGTAGGACAAAAGATGTCATGCAAGTTCTTTTCCATAAGCACGTATGACTATATTCAAAATACATACCTACATTACATTGATGAACTGGAGCTAGTTCTGTGTCACCCTATGTTATAACTATTACATGAGGAATCACATCCGACATAATTATGCATCACTGATCCAATGCATACGAGCTTTTCACATATTGCTCCTTGCTTAGTTACTTTTCCGCTGCTACTGTTACGATCACTACAAAACTGCTACCGTTACTTTTACCACTATTAATGTTACTTCCATACTACTTTGCTACTAAAAAGTTTGCTGCAGATATTAACTCTTCCAGGTGTGGTTGAATTGACAACTCAACTTCTAATACTTGAGAGTATTCTTTGGCTCCCCTTGTGTCGAATCAATAAATTTGGGTTGAATACTCTACCCTCGAAAACTGTTGCGATCCCCTATACTTGTGGATTATCAAGACTATTTTCTGGCGCCGTTGCCGGGGAGCATAGCTATATTCTTTGAGTCACTTGGGATTTATATCTGTTGATCACTATGAAGAATTTGAGAGATGAAAAAACCAAG
Organism: Secale cereale; assembly: GCA_902687465.1. Lineage (NCBI taxonomy): Eukaryota > Viridiplantae > Streptophyta > Magnoliopsida > Poales > Poaceae > Secale > Secale cereale. Next base: position 709,233,217 of record LR738715.1, read on the forward strand.
ATCTTTCCCTCAACTACGAGGGGAGGTAAGGAACTGCCATCTAGCTCTGCACTTGATTCACCCTCTGTTATGAGTAAATTTGCGACACCTACACCTGCTATGGAATCTGATATGTCGCATGTTCTTGATGATGCCACTTCTGGTATGCATGATTGAAAGTGCAACTAATCCCCGGGTGGTTTTGGTAATTAATAACAACATATATATCATTGAACTAATATTTACTTGAGAATCATTTTAGAAAAGTTCGATGATATGGGTATGGAAATGTCTGAAGAAGTGGACCCCTCAAAATGCTAAGACAAGCATTGGCAAAAGCTCAAGACTCTATTTTTGGTTTAGTGATCAAAGATCACATTGAGTCCATAGGAAAAGCCAATACTATTAAAAGGGGATGAGGTTGTGTTAATGATCTAGTTGCTCAAGTGCTTAGTGATTTAGCTCCCTCAACTATCAGCACTCTTCACTACTCAACACACTCATAAGTAATCTCGGACAAACCGATTCTGCAAACTCAGTCCCACCGAGATGAACCACCTCAGTTATTCCTCCAAACCCTAATTTCTCGGTCCATCCGATTTTGAGTTTCGGTCTCACCGAAAATGGACTGCCAACCTTCTGTAACCAATTGACATCACTTCGGAATATCCGAGTTGTTATTTTCGGTCCCACCGAGATGGCAAGTTCCAACCTTTGACTCACTTCGGACACACCGAGATTGTATTTTCGGTCCCACCGAAAATCCCAACGTTCACTATATTTGAACTTTCGGTCTGACCGAGTTTTCACTTCGGTCTCACCGAGATTGATCAAATGTGTGTGTAACGGTTGGATTTTGTGTGGAGGCTATATATACTCCTCCACCCCCTCTTCATTCGTGAGGAGAGCCATCAGAAAGTACCACCACTTCTACCATACACTTTCTGAGAAGTGAACCACCTACCCTTGTGTTGAGATCAAGCCATTCCATTCCTACCATATGAAACTTGATTTCTAGCCTTCCCAAGTTGCTTTCCACTCAAACCCTTCTTCCACCACAGCCATATCAGTGAGGAGAGTTGAGTGTTGGGGAGATTATCATTTGAAGCACAAGAGCAAGGAGTTCATCATCATCAACACCGTCTATTACCTTTTGGAGGGTGGTGCCTCCTAGATTGGTTAGGTGTCGCTTGGGAGCCTCCGTCTTCGAGATGTGGAGTTGAACCAAGAAGTTTGTAAGGGCAAGGAGATCGCCTACTTCGTAAAGATCTACCCCAAGTAAGGCTAGTCCTCCGTGGGCGTAGGACATGATGGAATAGACAAGGTTGCTTCTTCGTGGACCCTTCGTGGGTGGAGCCCTCCGTGGACTCGCGCAGCCGTTACCCTCCGTGGGTTGAAGTCTCCATCAACGTGGATGTACGATAGCACCACCTATCGGAACCACGACAAAAATCTTCGTGTCACCAAACTGCGTTTGATCTTCTCCACCTCTCTTTTACATGTGCAATTTACTTTCCGCTGCTTATACTCTAGAATTGCATGTGTAGGGTGATACTTGAATTGATCTTAATTGTGAAACTGCCAAAAACTTTGCATGATCTAAAGGCAGATTTTTTATATTGTCAAGTAGTCTAATCCCCCCCCTTTAGACCTACTTTCGATCCTACAAGTGGTATCAGAGCTTTGGTCTCCATTGTTTTGGTTTCCATTGCATTGGACTCCATAAGCTTGGTTTCACAACCTAGGAGAGTATGGCGTCTAGTGAGGGTAATTATCGTAGAGGTCCTTACTTTGATGGTACAAATTTTGCTAGTTGGAAGCATAAAATGAAAATGCATATTCTTGGTCATAACCCAGCCGCATGGGGCATTATTTGTGTTGGTATGCAAGGTGAATTCTTCGAGGAAGGAAAAGTTCCGGATCGCGAAGCTACACCGGAAGAGTTGCGGATGTTGCAAAACAATGCTCAAGCTTGTGACATTCTCTTCAATGCTTTGTGTCCCGAAGAGTTCAACAAAATCAGCCGTCTTGAGAATGCTAAAGAGATTTGGGATACTTTGGTTGAAATGCACGAAGGTACTGAATCTGTGAAGGAATCAAAGCTAGATATTCTTCAAGGTCAACTTGACAAGTTCAAGATGAAGGATGGTGAAGGAGTCGCTGAAATGTACTCTAGGCTCGCTCTCATCACAAATGAGATTGCCGGCTTAGGAAGCGAAGAAATGACCGACCGATTCATCATTAAGAAGATTCTCAGAGCTTTGGATGGAAAGTATGACACCGTGTGCACTTTGATCCAAATGATGCCAAACTACAAGACTCTCAAGCCAACTGAAGTCATTGGAAGAATTGTTGCTCATGAGATGACACTTAAGGATAAGGAAGAGCTTCACAACAAGTCAAGTGGTGCTTACAAAGCTACAAGTGATGCTCCTACTACCTCAAGTGACAAGCTAATTTCCAATGAAGAGATAAGCCTAATGGTCAAGAACTTCAACAAGTTCTACAAGAATAGAGGCAAAGAAAGAAGCTCAAAGTCTAGATCATACGATGAAAAGAGATCTTCTAGTCGTGATCGAAACTGCTACAATTGTGGAAGACCCGGACACTTCTCAAATGAGTGTACGGCTCCCCACAAGAGAAGAGAAGAATCTCCAAGAAGAAGAGCAAGAGATGAGTCACCTCGGAGAGAGAGAAGGAGTAGGGATGATCGTTATGAACGAAGACCCTCTCGGAGAAGCAAGGATTCGGAGAGGAAAGACAAGTCATCAAGAAGCTACACAAGAAGAAGACATCAAGCTCATGTAGGTGAATGGGTCTCCGGCTCCGACTCCGACAATCAATCCGATGGAAGCTATCACTCCGACTCCGACTACAGTCAAGATGAAGGTGTTGCCGGACTTGCACTCGTATCCTCCAACTCCAACTCCTACGACTTATTTGATTCACCAAATTAGGGAATTGGAAGATGCTTCATGGCTAAAGGCCCCAAGGTAACACACCCTGAATTCATTGACTTTGATAGTGATGAGGATGACTTACTTGGTGAAGATGAGCTCTTGCATGATAAATCTAGTGAGCTTAGTAATGATGAAAATGCTAGTAGTCTTTATAGTCGAGAAGAGTCGAATGACAATGCTATGAAGGAGATTGAGCGTCTAACTAAAGAACTAAACACTCTTAAGTTAGCTCATGAAACAACTCAAGAAGATCATAGAGAGCTCCTAAGATCTCATGAGAAGCTACGCTTCGAGAAGCTCACTCTAGAGCAAGAACATGAGTTTCTAAAAGCGATCAATGACGATCTTCGAAAGAAGAGTTCTTCATATCTTGCCAAACGACTTCTCTTGTCTAATTTCTTGCCACCTATTAAGACTAAGCATGACAAGCATAAGAAAAATTCTTCCTCTAGTAGTAACAATAACAATGTTAAATCCAATATTATTGCTTCTAGTAGTTCTATTGATTCCACTAACAATGTTTCAAGCCAAGTTACACTTGAGCAAGAAAATAGCTTATTGAAGGAAATCATAGAGAAAGGTGTCTACAAGAGTCTTGCCGGAAGCAAGAACTTTGAGGAGATTGATGCATTCATTGAAGCACCTCAAGCCATGGTCAAGTGGGTTCCCAAGGACACATCAAGTTCTACTTCGTCAAGCTCAACTACAACACCAAGGATTCCCATCAAGATGATGTGGATCCCAAAGAAGAAGAACTAGTAGGTTCTTGAGGGTGACTCCGCCAACAAACTTCACTCATATTCATTTTGGCAAGAACTTGTGCAATCAACTTCCACATCATGCACTAGTTCATGGAGTCACAAACCCTCTTGTTGGTAAGTCAAGGGACAAGGTAATCATTGCTTTCATGGACATCATCTTTTGTGTACTTCACTCTATGTCTATGGATACTCTTGTTTGTTCCTTGTGGGACTAACCCATGTAGGTATTGAAAGTGCCCTAATCCAAAGGATTGCTCCCAACTCTTGATGATCTGCATCAACATTGAGCATCCACATCTTCAACATCTACATGAAGTCTTCTACGACAACCCAAGGTTTGTTTGACCCTTTAAAAGGGGTTCTCACATCTAGGGGGAGCTTTGCTCTAAAAATTGAGCTAAAGCATCTCCAAGTGATGTGAACACATAAATGCTTTATGTAAAAGTGGTAACCCCACTTGTGCTTAAACGATGAGTATGACCTATGATCAAATGTTCTCATTTGACTCCTAAGTCAATATACTCATATATAGATGACCTAGTCATCGACAAATTGTGTGCTAGTAGCTAGAGTGATTGGTTGTGCATGTTTGACACATATTTCAGTTGCTATCTTATTGTGTGAGCATGTTGAATGCATGATTTCATCCATTCAAGGACATCCATTTGTTGTTTTGATTGTTTTGATTTTTCTGGCCAAATGGATGGACAAGAATGCCTAAGCACCTTTCCCTAGCTATCTATGCTTTCTTGTCTCAAATTCTATTCATGCTCATATCACAACTTTGAACAAGTCTTTTTCGGACAGTCCGAGTGAGGAGCACTCGGAACCACCGATTCGTCTAAGGCTGACTTCCAAAACCTTCTAAGTCCATTTCGGTCTGACCGGCTTCTCAATCTCGGTCCAACCGAAACGCTTAGACTGATCTAGGTTTCATCTCGGTGAAACCGAGTTCAAACTCTCGGTCTGACCGATATGCGTAACTGCACAGCAGTTATACATCTCGGTGACACCGAGTTTTTCAACTCGGTCCCACCGACAGTATGGGGTTATATATACCTGAGGGCTGCGCGCGATTCAATTCTTCAAACCGTTCGCCCCCAATACCCCTGCTGCCGTCGCCCTGGTCTACGGATCGTCGCCGTCGTCGCCTGTGCGCCCTCGCCGCAGGTCTCCGCCGCCGTCAACGGTAATCATCTCCACCGTTGCCGCCGTAGAGGGACACCACCAAGTTAGGGTGTGTCCCGATCCCTTTTCGTGCTCCCCTTCCGATTCTTGCATGATAGGCTTGCCATGATTCAATCCACGTTTGAGATATTCCCTATACATTAGTTCAGATCTTCTAGTTTCGAGCAAAATTCTTAGGTTTAGGTTTCCACGGAATGCATCTCGGTGAAGCCGATTTTTGAAACTCGGAATGACCGATTTGGCCTCTGGCCATTGCACTGCACCATTCGGTTTAACCGAGTTGTGCCAATCGGAATGACCGAAGCATAGTTTCAGTGAAACCCTAAGTTATCGGTAGGACCGAAACCCATTTCGGTCTGACCGAAAGTGGTGTGTAGGTTTCTGTTGAGCACTTCGGTTGCACCGAAACATGAAATCGGTTTGACCGAAATACATTCTGTGAAAACTCAAAACTAAGTCTTGAACTCATTTTTTTTTGCAAAAACCTCTGCAGTTGTGATAACTCTTCTACTCTGCCTATACCTTATCTTTTCACAGGTTTTTTCAGCCATGTCAGATGTCAGTGACAGCCAGAACAGGTCTGAATCACCGTTTGCTGAAATTCCAGAGGCAGATACAAGTCCTGCTAGCAGCTCCAGTGATGATGGTGAGAGGAGCACCCCTAGTGGTTTGCCTCCTGCAGCCACCAGAACCAGGAAGAAGAGAACTTCTGATGATGAGGACTCTGACTTTGTTGCTGAGGAAGTTACCTCCAAGCCAAAGAGGAATGTGGTTGCCAAAGAGCATCAAGGGCAGCAGTCAAGGAAAGGCACAAGCAAAGTGAAGCAGTCAGCAGTTGCAAAGAAGCTCAACTTGGAAGAGCCTGCTCCAAGCAAGGTGAAGAAGACTTCCAAAAGGAAGAGGGTAGTATATGCTGAACCTCAAGATGATGCTGCAGAAGAAGAAGAAGAAGAAGCACCCCAGCCTCCTCCTCAGAAAGCTAAGTTCATGGGTGATGCTATTCGGGCTCAAGCCTCCTCTAAGCCCAAGAAGCCTGCTCAAGCCAAGGCAGCTCCAGCCAAGCCCAAGAGAACAACCAGAAGCATTCCAGCTTCTGAGGAGAACAAAGGTGAGATGCCACCGTCTGAATCAGATGAAGAGCATGTGTTGCTTAAGCTCCGTCCCAAGTTGCCACTCCACAATGATGCTCATCCTCAAGCTGAGGACATGAAGGCGAGGAAGGACAAAGGTCTCAGGCTATGGAGACAGTCTGATCCATATGCTGTAAGGAGAAGGACTGCTGTGGACCCCAGATTCCACACCAGAGAGCAGCAGGATTTCTATGAGACCGTGCTGATGGATAAGAAGCCCATTGTTGCTGACACCAGGTATGTTGACTGGAAGTACATTGACAGTGAAGAGCACCGGGACTTCTTTCCCCATGTGCATGAGAGCTTTACTGCATGTGGAGTTGCTGATTTTGTGGGTCAAGAGCTGACAGCTTGGAATGACGAGATGATCATGCAGTTCTATGCCACAGCCCACATCTATCCTGATGGCAAGATCACCTGGATGACTGAAGGTCAAAGGTTTTCTTCGACTGTTGAAGAATGGGCAGAACTTCTGAACGCTCCAGTGCAGAGAGAGGACGACATTGATGTCTATGGGATTCCTAAGAAGAGTCATGATTCCATGAAGAACATGTACAAGGAGATCCCGGCTGCTGATTTGGAAGGATGGAAGCTTGGCTCAGTGTACTATCTCCAGGCAGGTCTGACCACCACTAACACTATTCTGAGGCATACATTGATGCCTAAGTCTGGAGACCACCGGATGATTCGAGGCTATTCTATCAACATGCTGCACATTCTCGATGAGAAGGCACCTTTCAAGGTGATGGACTTGATGGTAGAGACCATTAAGAGGACTGCAGCTGACCAGAAGAGGTCGTGTGGGTTTGCTCCGCAGATTCAGATGCTCATCAACGCCAAGTTTGGCACGGGCAAGTTCATGTTGGATAGGAAGCACTTGCCACTGCAGCCAGAGCATGAGGACAACGTAGTTGTGATGGATGAAGAGGATCCTACCTCAGTTGAAGGACATGCCAAAATCGAAGCTGCGAAGAAGGCTAAAGCTGACAAAGAGGCAGCAGCAGCAGCAGCTAAGCCAAAGAGCTTTGGAGAACAAATTCTTGAAGCTACCCAGAGGATTGAACAACGCCTGGCCAGCATTGAGCAATCTCAGGAGAGCCTAGAGAGGATTGTCGAGGACAAGATCCACGCTCTGGACGTGAAGCTGACTGAGATTCAGGTGTCTGTCAACAAGCTTGAGGCAGACATGGAGGAGACAAGGCAGGAGAGAGCAGAGCTTATGCAGGATGATCTAGTCCAGGACTCTCATCGCCAGACTGCTCAGGTTCCCAGAGGATCCAGATCTGCAGCTATCCCAGTGACAGACTCTAGGGCTACCACTTCAGCACCAGCCACAGCTCCAGCAGTTGCTCCAGCTCCAGCATCCACTCCTCCACCGCAGACATCAACAGAAGTCTTCGCCGATGCAACTATCTCTACACCGACATCTACCCAGACGGGAGCCGCCAGCAGAGCCCGCAGTGACGTTTAGCTCTATACCTTTTCGAACTTTTTGGTAACTTGTTGCCAAAGGGGGAGATATTGTTATAGATCATAGGGCTTCGAGAGAGAGAGTGCTCTTTCGTCTTTCGTTCTTTTGCCGGTTTTCTTTGTGATACATTGGTTTCTTTTGGTTCCTGAAACTTTAAGTGTGCTTGCTACTAAGTTTGATGCTACCTTAATGAGTGCTTAGTCATACTATGCTTTAATGTGTGCTTAATGCTTATCCTATGCTATTCCTTATTGTATGGCTATTTACTCTTATCTTGGTGATTGAGTGCATGTTATTCATTCTTATCATTTTGTGCGCTCCACCAAGATGTATGTGACATGGAAGAGTGACCCATAATCCTAATCGATTGTGCATTTGCATTCAAACGCAAATTTTAAATAATGCACAAATTTAGGGGGAGCTCTTGTTTATCACATACTTCTCAAAGCGACGATATCATTCATTGATTATATCTTTTGTCGAAGCTTTGATCTATATGTTGTCATCAATTACCAAAAAGGGGGAGATTGAAAGTGCAACTAATCCCCAGGTGGTTTTGGTAATTAATAACAACATATATATCATTGAACTAATATTTACTTGAGAATCATTTCAGAAAAGTTCGATGATATGGGTATGGAAATGTCTGAAGAAGTGGACCCCTCAAAATGCTAAGACAAGCATTGGCAAAAGCTCAAGACTCTATTTTTGGTTTAGTGATCAAAGATCACATTGAGTCCATAGGAAAAGCCAATACTATTAAAAGGGGATGAGGTTGTGTTAATGATCTAGTTGCTCAAGTGCTTAGTGATTTAGCTCCCTCAACTATCAGCACTCTTCACTACTCAACACACTCATAAGTAATCTCGGACAAACCGATTCTGCAAACTCAGTCCCACCGAGATGAACCACCTCAGTTATTCCTCCAAACCCTAATTTCTCGGTCCATCCGATTTTGAGTTTTGGTCTCACCGAAAATGGACTGCCAACCTTCTGTAACCAATTGACATCACTTCGGAATATCCGAGTTGTTATTTTCGGTCCCACCGAGATGGCAAGTTCCAACCTTTGACTCACTTCGGACACACCGAGATGGTATTTTCGGTCCCACAGAAAATCCCAACGTTCACTATATTTGAACTTTCGGTCTGACCGAGTTTTCACTTCGGTCTCACCGAGATTGATCAAATGTGTGTGTAACGGTTGGATTTTGTGTGGAGGCTATATATACTCCTCCACCCCCTCTTCATTCGTGAGGAGAGCCATCAGAAAGTACCACCACTTCTACCATACACTTTCTGAGAAGTGAACCACCTACCCTTGTGTTGAGATCAAGCCATTCCATTCCTACCATATGAAACTTGATTTCTAGCCTTCCCAAGTTGCTTTCCACTCAAACCCTTCTTCCACCACAGCCATATCAGTGAGGAGAGTTGAGTGTTGGGGAGATTATCATTTGAAGCACAAGAGCAAGGAGTTCATCATCATCAACACCGTCTATTACCTTTTGGAGGGTGGTGCCTCCTAGATTGGTTAGGTGTCGCTTGGGAGCCTCCGTCCTCGAGATGTGGAGTTGAACCAAGAAGTTTGTAAGGGCAAGGAGATCGCCTACTTCGTGAAGATCTACCCCGAGTAAGGCTAGTCCTCCGTGGGCGTAGGCCATGATGGAATAGACAAGGTTGCTTCTTCGTGGACCCTTCGTGGGTGGAGCCCTCCGTGGACTCGCGCAGCCGTTACCCTCCGTGGGTTGAAGTCTCCATCAACGTGGATGTACGATAGCACCACCTATCGGAACCACGACAAAAATCTTCGTGTCACCAAACTGCGTTTGATCTTCTCCACCTCTCTTTTACATGTGCAATTTACTTTCCGCTGCTTATACTCTAGAATTGCATGTGTAGGGTGATACTTGAATTGATCTTAATTGTGAAACTGCCAAAAACTTTGCATGATCTAAAGGCAGATTTTTTATATTGTCAAGTAGTCTAATCCCCCCCCTCTAGACATACTTTCGATCCTACAATGATAATTATGATGAAACTACTTCTATGCTTGATAATACTGTGCCATTAGGTGAATTTCTTGATGAACAAATTGCTAGGGCTAGAGAGAAAGAAATTATTGAAACTGATAATATTGATGAAAGTTATGATGAAGATTCTCCCCTAGATATGAATTGCCTATTGTGCCTGGGGGTTATGTTATGGATGAAGAAACTGCTAGTGATCTTTTATCTTACACTGATAGGTATGATCTTAAGAAACTGTTAGCTAAGCTGAAAGAAAAGTCTTTGAATGCTAGAATGAAGTATGACCCTGCTTTTGCTACTTCACCTATCTGTATTTCTGATAAGGATTACGATTTCTCTGTCGATCCTGAGTTAATTACTTTGGTTAAATCTGATCCTTTCCATGGCTATGAATCTAAAACTCCTGTGGCACATCTTACTAAACTAAATGATATAGCCGCCCTATTCACTAATGAGGAAAAACTTCGTTACTACTATATCCTTATGTTATTTCCATTCTCCTTAAAGGGCGATGCTAAAACATGGTTTAATTCTCTTGATCTTGGTTGGGTGCGTAGTCCCCAGGATATGATTTATTACTTCTCTGCTAAATATTTTCCTGCTCATAAGAAACAAGCTGCCTTAAGGGAAATATATATTTTTGTGCAAATTGAAGAAGAGAGTCTCCCACAAGCTTGGGGGAGGCTTCTCCAATTACTTAATGCTTTGCCTGATCATCCTCTTAAGAAAAATGAAATACTTGATATCTTTTATAATGGACTAACCGATGCTTCCGGAGACCACCTGGATAGTTGTGCTGGTTGTGTTTTCAGGGAAAGAACTGTTGATCAAGCTGAATTGCTATTGAATAATATGTTGAGTAATGAAAATAATTGGACACTTCCTGAACCAACTCCTAAGTCAACTCCGAAGAAAAGGGGTATTCTATTTCTCAGTTCTGAAGATATGCAAGAGGCAAAGAAATCTATGAAAGAAAAAGGTATTAAACCTGAAGATGTTAAGAATTTACCACCAGTTGAAGAAATACATGGTCTTGATAACCCGACACAGGTAGTAAAGGTAAGTTCTCTCTATAGATTTAATGAAGGTGATATTCCTCGTTATAAGTCTGCTAGCCAATGCTTAGATGAGTTTGACAATTTTATTGTTAAACAAGAAAACTTCAATGCTTATGTTGGTAGACAATTGAAACGTAATGCTTATATGATTGAACAATTGAGTGATTATATGTCTAGAGTCAAAGGTGAACTTAAACTCATTAGTAAACATGCTTCTATGGTTACCACTCAAGTAGAACAAGTACTTAAAGCACAAAATGATTTGCTCAATGAATTAAATAGTAAGAAAAATGGTAATGCTGTTAGAGTTGTGACTAGAGGGGGTAGAATGACTCAGTAACCTCTGTATCCTGAGGGCCACCCCAAGAGAGCTGAGCAAGATTCTCAGAGAACTAATGTTGATGCACCTAGTCCTTCTTAGAAGAAGAAAAAGAAAAATGATAGGACTTTGCATGCTTCTAGTGAACCTGTTGTTGACACACCTGAGAATCCCAATGATATTTCTATTTCTGATGCTGAAACACAATCTGTTTATGAACATGAACATAGTGATAATGTTAATGATGATGTTCATGTTGATGCTCAACCTAGCAATAACAACGATGTAGAGATTGAACCTGTTGTTGATCTTGATAACCCACAATCAAAGAATCAACTTTATGATAAAAGAGACTTCATTGCTAGGAAGCACGGTAAAGAAAGAGAACCATGGGTTCAAAAACCCATGCCTTTTCCTTCTAAACCATCGAAGAAAAAGGATGATGAGGATTTTGAGCGCTCTGCTGAAATGATTAGACCTATCTTTTTGCGTATGCGTTTGACTGATATGCTTAAAACAAATCCTTGTGCTAAGTATATGAAAGATATTGTTACAAATAAAAGAAAGATACCAGAATTTGAAATTTCCACCATGCTTGCCAATTATAATTTTAAAGGTGGAATACCAAAGAAACTAGGAGATATAGGAGTACCAACTATACCTTGCTCCATGAAAAGAAACTATGTTAAAACTGCTTTATGTGATCTTGGAGCCGGTGTTAGTGTTATGCCTCTCTCTTTATACCGTAGACTTGATTTGAATAAGTTTACTCCCAGGGCTGGGCATTCGATAGAAACCGAAAATTCGGTTTATACTGATCGGTTTTTTGTCAAATTCGGTTTGCAAAACTAAAAACCAAAAATAGCAACTAAAAGAAGCAAACCGAAATTTCAGTTAACCAAAAATTCGGTTCGGTTTTCAGTTTTATACCGAAGAATGGGCTGCAAACAGCTAGCGTGTCTAAACTGAGCACCCAGGACCTCTTATATCAGTGAGCACCTCATCCCATCTAGCGTAGCTACTCGATGTGGTACTAAAAACTAAGACAACTTCTTTCCCTGCACATTCCACCGAAGCGTTTGGGCCTTGCAATTTATGTGGAGGTCCAAGCTTATGACATAGAATGCTAGCTGGCTTTTGCTCGCACTTGGGCCTCTTGTGTGTGCACCAAAAAAGGTCGCACGTTGGCCCAGACACCCGCGTGTGGAGACGAGCGACTGGCGGCTTGGGACGCGACGTGAGCCAGACGTGCGACGTGACGGAGCCTTGTACTTGCCTGTAGGGCTGGATCCTCATGCTTCAGTTTTTAGTTCGGTTGTACGGTTTCCTACCGAACCGAAGAATATTAATTCGGTTACTAAATGAAAAAACCGAAATTTACTGTAGCAACAGCAAAAACCGAAAATTCGGTTTTTTCGGTTTAGGTATCGGTTCGGTGTTTGGTTGGTCGGTTTTTATGCCCACCCCTATTTACTCCTACTGAAATATCTTTGCAAATGGCCGATAAATCAACTGCTATACCTGTCGGTATTTGTGAGGATGTGCCTGTTGTAGTTGAAAACGTCACTATTTCAACGAACTTTGTTATTATTGATATTCCCGAGGACGATAGTATGTCTATTGTCCTTGGTAGACCCTTTTTGAATACTACAGGGGCTGTTATTGATTGCAACAATGGCAGTGTCACTTTTCGTGTTAATGGTAATGAGCATACAATACACTTTCCGAGGAAACAACCTCAAGTCCGCAGTATCAATTCTATTGGAAAAATTTCGACGATTATTATTGGAGGTTTTGAATTTCTTCTTCCTACTATCAAGAAGAAATATGATATACTTATTGCTGGGGACATGAATATCCTCGTTGACGTGACCTAGTGTTATTCGAAAATTCTCCGGTTTCATGTTATTCGAAAATAGTTTGTTAACAAGACTTGATCAACCTTGTTAATGGATTCCTTTTGATGAGCATGAGATGGATGAATTTAGAGAGCACAAGTCTTTGTACCCTCCTTCTACTTTCTGTTATTTAGATTAAATAAAGCAAAAATAGTATTTTTTTTGTCTGTTTTCTGAGTTATCCCTGCAATAAAAAAATACCCCGAAAATAAAAGTTCTCCAAATGTCCCGAAAATGAAATATAATTTTTTTCTAGAATATTTAAGAATATTCAGCACTGAGAACACATTAGGGGGAGCCACCACCTGGCCATGAGGGTGCAGGGCGCGCCCACCCCCTGGGCGCGTGATACTTCTCCAACTTATCTACTTTTCCAAACACTTTTGCCCTTGTTTTGGACTCTAACTTTGCATGATTTGAATGAAACTAACCCGGACTGATGCTGTTTTGAGCAGAATTGCCATGCTGTTATTTTTGTGCAGAAATAAAAGTTCTCGGAATGACCTGAAATTCAACGGAGAATTATTTTGGAATATATAAAAAATATCCGCGGAAAGAACCAAGCTAGGGGGCCCACACCCTGTCCACGAGGGTGGGGGGTGCGCCCCCTCCCCCTGGGCGCGCCCCCTGCCTCGTGGGCCCCCTGTTGCTCCACCGACGTACCCCCGGACTCCATATATTCACTTTCGGGGAGAAAAAAAATCAGGGAGGAAGAATTATCGTGTTTTACGATACGGAGTCGCCGCCAAGCCCTAATCTCTCTCGGGAGGGCTAATCTGGAGTCCGTTCGGGGCTCCGGAGAGGGGAGATCGTCGCCATCGTCATCATCAACCTTCCTCCATCACCAATTCCATGATGCTCACTGCCGTGCGTGAGTAATCCCATCGTAGGCTTGCTGGACGGTGATGGGCTGGATGAGATTTACCATGTAATCGAGTTAGTTTTGTTAGGGTTTGATCCGTAATATCCACTATGTTCTAAGATCGATGTTGCTATGACTTTGCCATGCTTAATGCTTGTCACTAGGGCCCGAGTGCCATGATTTCAGATCTGAACCTATTATGTTTTCATGAATATATGTGTGTTCTTGATCCTATCTTGCAAGTCAATAGTCACCTACTATGTGTTATGATCCGGCAACCCCGAAGTGACAATAGTCGGGACCACTCCCGGTGATGACCGTAGTTTGAGGAGTTCATGTATTCACTATCTCCTAATGCTTTGGTCCAGTACTCTATTCAAAGGAGGCATTAATATCCCTTAGTTTCCACTAGGACCCCGCTGCCATAGGAGGGTAGGACAAAAGATGTCATGCAAGTTCTTTTCCATAAGCACGTATGACTATATTCGGAATACATGCCTACATTACATTGATGAACTGGAGCTAGTTCTGTGTCACCCTAGGTTATAACTATTACATGAGGAATCGCATCCGACATAATTCTCCATCACCGATCCAATGCCTACGAGCTTTTCACATATTGCTTGTTGCTTATTTACTTTTCCGCTGCTGCTATTACAAAAACTACAAAAACACTACCGTTACTTTTATTGCTGCTACCGTTACTTCCATATTACTTTGCAACTAAATTACCTTGCTGCAGATTCTAAGTTTCTAGGTGTGGTTGAATTGACAACTCAACTGCTAATACTTAAGAGTATTCTTTGGTTCCCCTTGTGTCGGATCAATAAATTTGGGTTGAATACTCTACCCTCGAAAACTGTTGCAATCCCCTACACTTGTGGGTTATCAAGATTATTTTCTGGCGCCGTTGCCAGGGCTGGGCATTCGGTAGAAACCGAAAATTCGGTTTATACTGATCGGTTTTTTGTCAAATTCGGTTTGCAAAACTAAAAACCGAAAATAGCAACTAAAAGAAGCAAACCGAAATTTCAGTTAACCGAAAATTCGGTTCGGTTTTCAGTTTTATACCAAACAATGGGTTGCAAACAGCTAGCGTGTCTAAACTGAGCACCCAGGACCTCTTATATCAGTGAGCACCTCATCCCATCCAGCGTAGCTACTCGATGTGGTACTAAAAACTAAGACAGCTTCTTTCCCTGCACATTCCACCGAAGCGTTTGGGCCTTGCAATTTATGTGGAGGTCCAAGCTTATGACATAGAATGCTAGCTGGCTTTTGCTCACACTTGGGCCTCTCGTGTGTGCACCAAAAAAGGTCGCACGTTGGCCCAGACACCCGCGTGTGGAGACGAGCGACTGGCGGCTTGGGACGCGACGTGAGCCAGACGTGCGACATGACGGAGCCTTGTACTTGCCTGTAGGGCTGGATCCTCATGCTTCAGTTTTTAGTTCAGCTGTACGGTTTCCTACCGAACCGAAGAATATTAATTCGGTTACTAAATGAAAAAACCGAAATTTACTGTAGCAACAGCAAAAACCGAAAATTCGGTTTTTTCGGTTTAGGTATCGGTTCGGTGTTCGGTTGGTCGGTTTTTATGCCCACCCCTAGCCGTTGCCGGGGAGCATAGCTATATTCTTTAAGTCACTTGGGATTTACATCTATTGATCACTATGAAGAACTTGAAGGACTCAAAAACCAAGATCTTTCCCTCAACTACGAGGGGAGGTAAGGAACTGCCATCTAGCTCTGCACTTGATTCACCCTCTGTTATGAGTAAATTTGTGACACCTACTCCTGCTATTGAATCTGATATGTCGCATGTTATTGATGATGCTACTTCTGCTATGTACGATGAAACTACTTCTATGCTTGATAATACCGTGCCACTAGGTGAATTTCTAGATGAACAAATTGCTAAGGTTAGGGAGAATGCAAATATTGAAACTGATAATATTTATGGAAGTGATGATGAAGATTCTCCCCCCTAGATATGAATTGCATGTTATTCCTGAGGGTTATGTTATGGATGAAGAAACTGCTAGAGACTTTCTTGCTTGTAATGATAGATATGATCTTAAGAAGTTATTAGCTAAGATGAAAGAAAAGTCTTTGAATGCTAGAATGAAATATGACCCTGCTTTTGCTACTTCACCTATCTTTGTTACTGATAAGGATTATGATTTCTCTGTCGATCCTGAGTTAATTACTTTGGTTGAATCTGATCCTTTCCATGGTTATGAATATGAAACTTTTGTGGCACATCTTACTAAGTTGAATGATATAGCTACCCTGTTCACCAACGATGAAAATATTTGTTATTACTATATCCTGAAGCTATTTCCGTTCTTGTTAAAGGGTGATGCTATGACATGGTTTAATTCTCTTGATCCTGGTTGTGTGTGTAGTCCCCAGGATATGATTTATTACTTCTCTGCTAAATATTTTCCCGCTCATAAGAAACAAGCTGCCTTATGGGAAATATATAACTTTGTGCATATTGAAGAAGAGAGTCTCCCACAAGCTTGGGGGAGGCTTCTCCAATAACTTAATGCTTTGCCCGATCATCCTCTTCAGAGGAATGAAATACTTGATGTCTTTTATAATGGACTAACAGATGCTTCCAGAGACCACCTGGATAGTTGTGCTGGTTATGTTTTCACGGAAAGAACAATTGATCAAGCTGAATTACTACTGAATAATATGTTGGCCAATGAAAATAATTGGACACTTCCCACTGTCAACTATCACTATTGGAGGTTTTGAATTTCCTCTTCCTACTGTCAAGAAGACATATGATATTCTTATTGTTGGGGACATGCATATCCCCATTGAGGTAACCTAGTGTTATTCGAAAATTCTCCGGTTTCATGTTATTCGGAAAGATTTTATTAACAAGACTTGATCAACATTGTTAATGGATTCCTTTTGATGAGCATGAGATGGGTGAATCTAGATAGCACAACCTTCTGTATCCTCCTTTTACTTTCTATTAATTAGATTAAATAAAGCAAAATTAGTATTTTCTGTCTGTTTCCAGAGTTATCCGTGCAATAAAAAATTAACCTGAAAATAAAAGTTCTCCACATGCCTTGAAATTGAAATATGACTTTTTCCAGAATATTTGGCACAGAGAACACAGTAGGGGGAGCCAGCACCTGGCCACGAGGGTCCAGGGCACATCCACCCTCACTGGGCGTGTCCCCTGCCTCGTGGGCTCCACGTGCCCCCCTTCGCTTATTCCTGCACCCACACACTCCTTTCTCCCAAAAAAATCACTATCCAGCTCAAGCACAAGTTCTAGCTCATCTTGCGGCCATTTTCGATCTCCTTGCTCAAAGCTCCATTCACAAAATTGTTTGGGGGAGATTGTTCCTTGGTATGTGACTCCTCCATTGGTCCAATTAGTTTTTGTTCCAGTGCTTTATTTATTGCAAATTTTTGCTGCTGTGGTGACCTTGTTCTTGAGCTTGCATGTCAAATTTCTTTGGTCCCAAGTAGTTCTAATGCATGATATAGTCTCTAGACACTTGTAGGAGTTGTTGCTATCAATCTTGTTAAGTTTGGTTCACTTTTATCTTGAGTTACTAAAAATTTCAGAAATTTTCAGAGGGGGAAAATGATAGAGAGATTGTTGAGAGGCTCTTCCAATAAAAATTCAGAGGATAAGAAGAAGGAAGAAAATAAGAAGCCCAAATATAATCTTCCTCGGACTACGGAAGTTTGGCCGTGTGAATGGCCTTGTAATGAGTTCTTGGAAGCCGTCGGGATTTATAGAGACTTTTATTATTTGGTGGATAATGCAGGCCTCACCGACTTCATCCACGACTAGCGTGAATAGTATCTCTCGCTCAGTAATATTTTCACGCAAAACTTTCATTTTCATGCTAAGAAATCACCACCTTCAGTGGAGTTTTGTTTATATGATGAGGTTAAGGAGATGTCGTTCTATGATTTTTGTCAAGTATGTAAGATACCTTTTACTGGTAGTCTTGAGGAACCCCATCGCAAGGATGTTGAGGGGTTTATTGATACGATAGCTGTAGGGGAAACTAGGCAAGTTTCAGGGGCAATAATTACTAGTATACATTTTCCTGTTCTACGCTACTTTGCTATATTTGCTAGTAGATGTTTAATTGGTCACGGGAACAGTGGGAATCTTAGTGCCCCTGATATTGTCATTTTGTGCCATGCTTTGTTTCGAGACACAACTATTAGCTTGGGTGCCGTTGTTGCTAAGCAATTAAGTCTGAACCGCACAAAAGGTCCTGTTTTTGGAGGCATCTTTGCTTCTTGCCTTGCTGAACACTTTAGAATACCTATTAGGCATCATGAGAAGGAAGACAAATTGTTTGCCCCTGCTTATCTAGATTATAAGAGTATGATATCACATGATTTTATTATTAAAGACAAGGAGAAGTTGCTTAAGTATAAATTGAGGTTTGATGAAAAATATTGTGAGATTATTACCCTGCCTGCACCATCTCAGTTTGATCTGTTTTCAGGCATATACCTCGTTTCATCAGAGGACTCCTACAAGTACCAGAGCCAGGCACAACCTTCAGAGCCGGAGCTGGAGGCACCACTTGACCCTTACCGGCAGTCAGCTTATGGGTGGGATCCGGATGAGATTGCCAACCAGTGGCACCCAGAGGACACTTCTCAGTACACCAGAGAGAATAGCTTCGATCCATGGCCATAGAACAACTTAGGACAAAAGCCTAAGCTTGGGGGAGTACGTGTTTCTCACTGACATTACATTCATGCTCACACACTTATTCCAGTAGTCGGTGCTCACACTCTTTCATTGTACTATCCATGCTAGTTTCATTTCTTTTCTTAGTCTTTTTCTTGTGTGTTAGAAAACCCTTAAGAAAAAAAATTAGTTGTAGCTTTTAGCTAGTTTACTTTCCATGCCTGTAGTGGTAGTAATTAAAAGAAAACCCAAAAAGATTTCTTGTTCTTCTTTTGCTTGTTGGGAGCTTTCCCGTGTATATAGTTTCTTTTCTTTTCTTTGGGGTCAAGAGGAGAAGTCCATGATGAAAATGTTTAGTGGCTCTCATATGCTCTATTTTTGATTTAACCTTGAGCCATATTACTTTGTCTCCTCTCTTGTATTAAATGCTTGCACATTCCAGCTTAGTCCAAGGCACGTGCACTATTATTATTATCCACACCGTTCGGTCGTGCGAGTGAAAGGCAATAATGATGATATATGATGAATTGATTGAGATGAGAAAACTTGGTATGAACTCGACCTCTCTTGTTTTTGTAAATATGATAGTTCATCATTCCTGATTCAGCCTATTATGAATGAAACATGCTTGCAATGACAATTAGAGATCATAGCTGCTCATGCCATGCTTAATTAGCTAAGTGTTTATAATGGTCTATCTTGCGTGCCAACATGATATTAAAATGGTTGTGATGTGGTATGATAGGGTGGTATCCTCCTTTGAACGATTCAAGTGGTCTAACTTGGCACATGTTCACACATGTAGTTGAAACAAAATCAACATAGCCTCCACAATATTTATGTTCATGGTGATTTATATCCGACTCATCCTTGCATTCATTGTTGATTAATTGTAATGCATGTTCATGACAGTTGTCGCTCTCTAGCTGATCGCTTCCTAGTCTCTTTCTAGCCTTCACCTGTACTAAGAGGGAATACTGCTTGTACGTCCACTTCCATAAACTCCAAAGTTATTCCATATGAGTCCACCATACCTTCCTATATGTGGTATCTACCTGCCATTCCAAGTAAATTTGTATGTGCCAAACTCTAAACCTTCAAATGTAAATCTGTTTTGTATGCTCGAATAGCTCATGTATCAACTAGGGTTGTCTATACCTTCCATGCTAGGTGGGTTATTCTCATGATGAGTGGACTCCGCTCATCATTCATGAGAAAATGCCTAATAACCGGGATGCCTAGTCCCAAGCTCAAATCATAATAATTAAACAAAACTCCCCCAGGGTTGTTGCTGGTTTGAACGGTACCCGTTCTTTCGGGCTAGCCGTGGAGTGTGCTTGTTGGTGGTTGGGGGAGTATAAACTTTACCATTCTGTTTGGGAACCGCCTATAATGTGTGTAGCATGGAAGATATCGAGATTCTTGGTTGTTATGTTGACAATGAGAGTATACCGCTCAAAATATTATTCATCTCTATTTAAAAATCGAGGTCTGGCACCTCTACAAATCCCTACTTCCCTCTGCGAAGAGTCTATCTATTTACTTTTATGTTGAGTCATCATCCTCTTATAAAAGAGCACCAGTTGGAGAGCATCTCTATCATTTGCATGTGTTGCTATTAATTTGCATTGAGTATGATTGTGACTGGATCTCTTTTACCATGAATTACAATGTCTAGTCAGTCCTAGATGTTTAAAGGTGCTCTGCATTTATGTTTTGCGGTCTCAGAAAGGGATAGTGAGATACCATCTTGTTATATCATATTATGATTGTTTTGAGAAAGTGTTGTCATCCAAGGTTTATTATTATTGCTCGCAAGTTAATTATGCCATTGATATGAGTAGACATGAGACCTGAAAGTTATTGTGAATGTGGTTAGTTCATGATCTTTGCTGAAAACATGAATGCTGGCTTTACATATTTACAACAATAAGAGCAAACAGAGTTTGTCAAAGTTTCTCTTTATCACTTTCAGTTTATCAACTGAATTGCTTGAGGACAAGCAAAGGTTTAAGCTTGGGGGAGTTGATACGTCTCCTACATATTCTACTTTTCCAAACACTTTTTCCCTTGTTTTGGACTCTAACTTGCATGATTTGAATGGAACTAACCCAGACTGACGCTGTTTTCAGCAGAATTGCCATGGTGTTATTTTTGTGCAGAAATAAAAGTTCTCGGAATGACCTGAAATTCAACGGCGAATTAATTTGGAATATATAAAAAATATCTGCGGAAAGAACCAAGCCAGGGAGCCCACACCCTGTCCACGAGGGTGGGGGCGCGCCCCCTCCCCCTGGGCGCGCCCCCCTACCTCGTGGGCCCCCTGTTGCTCCACCGACGTATCCCCGGACTCCATATACTCACTTTCGGGGAGAAAAAATCAAGGAGGAAGAATTATCGCGTTTTACGATACAGAGTCGCCACCAAGCCCTAATCTCTCTCGGGAGGGCTGGTCTGGAGTCCGTTCGGGGCTCCAGAGAGGGGATATCGTCGCCATCGTCATCATCAACCTTCCTCCATCACCAATTCCATGATGCTCACCGCCGTGCGTGAGTAATCCCATCGTAGGCTTGCTGGACGGTGATGGGTTGGATGAGATTTACCATGTAATCGAGTTAGTTTTGTTAGGATTTGATCCCTAGTATCCACTATGTTCTAAGATTGATTTTGCTATGACTTTGCCATGCTTAATGCTTGTCACTAGGGCCCGAGTGCCATGATTTCAGATCTGGACCTATTATGTTTTCATGAATATATGTGTGTTCTTGATCCTGTCTTGCAAGTCAATAATCACCTACAATGTGTTATGATCCGGCAACCCCGAAGTGACAATAGTCGGGACCACTCCCGGTGATGACCGTAGTTTGAGGAGTTCATGTATTCACTATCTGTTAATGCTTTGGTCCGGTACTCTATCAAAAGGAGGCGTTAATATCCCTTAGTTTCCACTAGGACCCCGCTGCCACGGGAGGGTAGGACAAAAGATGTCATGCAAGTTCTTTTCCATAAGCACATATGACTATATTCGAAATACATGCCTACATTACATTGATGAACTGGAGCTAGTTCCGTGTCACCCTAGGTTATAACTATTACATGAGGAATCGCATCCTACATAATTCTCCATCACCGATCCAATGCCTACGAGCTTTTCACATATTGCTTGTTGCTTATTTACCTTTCCGTTGCTGCTATTACAAAAACTACAAAAACACTATCGTTACTTTTATTGCTACTACCGTTACTTCCATATTACTTTGCTACTAAATTACCTTGCTGCAGATACTAAGTTTCTAGGTGTGGTTGAATTGACAACTCAGCTGCTAATACTTAAGAGTATTCTTTGGCTCCCCTTGCGTCGAATCAATAAATTTGGGTTGAATACTCTACCCTCAAAAAACTGTTGCGATCCCCTACACTTGTGGGTTATCAGCGCGCGCCGTGCCTCGTGGGCCCCATGTGGCCCCCTCCACTTATTCCAGCACCCACACACTTCATCTTTCTCTAGAAAAAAAAATCCTCCCATAGCTCAAACTTGTGTTCTAGCTCATCTTGCTGCCATTTTCGATCTGCTTGCTCAAAGCTCCATTCACAAAACTGTTTGGGGGAGATTGTTCTTCGGTATGTGACTCCTCCAATGGTCCAATTAGTTTTTGTTCTAGAGCTTTATTTATTGAAAAATTTTGCTGCTAAGGTGACCCTGTTCTTGAGCTTGCATGTAAATTTATGTGGTCCCAAGTAGTTCTAATGCATGATATAGTCTCTAGGCACTTGTGGGAGTAGTTGCTATAGATCTTGTTGAGTTTGGTTCACTTTTATTTTGAGTCGCTAAAAATTTCAGAATTTTTTCAGAGAAAAATACATAGGAAAATCTATCAAGGTGGTTCCTCAAGGAAGCAAGGACCAAGGCTCGCGCTACGTGAGCCGTATGATGAACTACCGATGGAAGCTCAAGTGCGGCCTTGTGAATGGCCGTCGGAGGAGTTGATGGTCCAGGCAGGCATCAAGGAAGAATTTGACACATATGTGCGTAATCCTGATATTGAGGACTTTGTGTCAGATAAGTGCCCACAGTACCACTACTTAACTGATTCCTTTATGAGAACGTTTAAATTTACATCTTCATGTAATTCTCACACCGTCTTATTTGATCTTTATGATAAATCTTATACCATGGACTTAGAAGATTTTAATGATGCCTGTAAACATCCGCACTGGGGAAATGTTAATGAACATCACAAATCTGAATATAAGGACTTTTTAGCTAGTATAACTGTGGGGGAATCCACAGAAATCACACAAGCTACCATAGGGAGCATTCATTTCCCTTCCATACATTATTTTGCTCTCTTCATTGGTAGGTGCATTAACGGTAAGGATGAGGCTTGCCACATGTGCGTTCCAGATCTTAGTGTCCTCAAAAGTGCGGTACTAGGTGATACACAATATAACTTGGGGGCATTATTGCACAAAGGTTACATCTTAACGGTTTAAGTGGAGATTTGTTTGGTGGAATTTATGCAACTTGCTTGGCTAATTATCTTCATGTACCCATACATGAGAATGATGCGAAGTTGCCGCCCGCTTATCTAGATTATAATGCTATGGTTCGCCATCAGTTTGTTGAGAGGAATGAATAATTCCTCCAGTACCGAGTAATCTTTGACAGGCGTCGCACTGTCCATATTGATCTCCCTGCTCCTACTTTCTTTGACTTTCAGGCAACAAGGAGATATGTTATAACCAGTGAGGAGGCGAACGAGTATGAAGAGAGGGCGTAGGCGTCTCGTCTCCAAGCTGTAGCTCATCAGGCAATAGCCGCTGCATCTCAGTACAACCCCAACTACAACTTTGGATATCCGTCAGGCCAGTACTAGCCATAGACCAACTTAGGCCAATAGCCTAAGCTTGGGGGAGTACGTATTTCTCACCGACATTACATTCATGTTCACACACTCATTCCAGTTGTCGGTGCTCATACTTTTTCATTGTACTATCCATGCTAGCTTATTTTCTTTTCTAAGTCTTTTTCTTGTGTGTCAGAAAATCGAAAAAACAAAAAAAATTAGTAGTAGCCTCTTAGCTAGTTTACTTTCCATGCCTGTAGTAATAATTAAAAGAAAACCGAAAAAGATCACTCGTTCTTCTTTTGCTTGTTGGGAGCTTTCCCGTGTAAATAGTTTTATTTCTTTTCTTTTCTTTGGGGATCAAGAGGAGAAGACCATGATGAAAATGCTTAGTGGCTCTCAGATGCATTATTGTTGATTTAACCAAGATCCATATTACTTTGTTTTCTCTCTTGTATTAAATGCTTGCAGATTCCAGCTTAGTCCAATGCACGTGCACTATTATTATTATTCACACCATTCAGTCGTGCGAGTGAAAGGCAATAATGACGATATATGATGATCTGATTGAGATGAGAGAAGCTGGTATGAACTCGACCTATCTTGTTTTGCAAATATGAATAATTCATCATTCCTGATTCAGCCTATTATGAATGAAACATGCTTGCAATGCCAATTAGAGATTATAGTTGCTCATGCCATGCTTAATTAGCTAGGAGTTTATAATGGTCTTCCTTGCGTGCCAACATGATATCAAAATGGTTGTGATGTGGTATGATAGGGTGGTATCCTCCATTGAACGATTAAAGTGGTTTGACTTGGAACATGTTAACGCATGTAGTTGAAACAAAATCAACATAGCCTCCACGATATTTATGTTCATGGTGATTTATATCCTACTCATGCTTGCACTCATTGTTGATTAATTTTAATGCATGTTCATGACTGTTGTCGCTCTCTAGCTGGTCGCTTCCCAGTCTCTTTCTAGCCTTCATTTGTACTAAGCGGGAATACTGCTTGTGCATCCACTTCCATAAACCCCAAAGTTATTCCATATGAGTCCACCATACCTTCCTATATGCGATATTTATCTGCCGTTCCAAGTAAATTTGTATGTGCCAAACTCTAAACCTTCAAATGAAATTCCGTTTTGTATGCTCGAATAGCTCATGTATAAACTAGGGCTGTCTATATCTTCCATGCTAGGTGGGTTATTCTCGCGATGAGTGGACTCCACTCATCATTCACGAGAAAATGGTCGGTAACCGAGATGCCCAGTCCCATGCTCAAATCAAATCAAAATAATTAAACAAAACTCCCCCTAGGGCTATTGTTGGTATGGACGGTACCCATTGTTTTGGGTCAGCCACGGAGTGTGCTTGTTGGTGGTGGGGGAGTATAAACTTTACCATTCAGTTTGGGAATCGCCTATAGTGTGTGTAGCATGGAAGATATCGAGATATCTTGGTTGTTATGTTGACAATGAAAGTATACCGCTCAAAATATTATTCATCTCTATTTCAAAAATCAAGCTCTGACACCTCTACAAATCCCTACTTCCCTCTGCGAAGGGCCTGTCTATTTACTTTTATGTTGAGTCATCATCCTCTTATTAAAAAGCACCAGTTGGAGAGCACCGCTATCATTTGCATGTATTGCTATTAATTTACATTGAGTATGATTGTGACTGGATCTCTTTTACCATGAATTACAGTGTCTAGTCAATCCTTGATCTTCAGAGGTGCTCTGCATTTATGTTTTGCGGTCTCAGAAAGGGCTAGCGAGATACTATCTTGTTATATCATATTTATGATTATTTTGAGAAAGTGTTGTCATTTGAGGTTTATTATTATTACTCGGTAGTTGATTATGCCATTGATATGAGTAAACATGAGACCTGAAAGTTATTACGAATGTGGTTAGTTCATAATCTTTATTGAAAACTTGAATGCTGGCTTTACATATTTGCAACAACAAGAGCAAACGGAGTTTGTCAAAGTTTTTCTTTGTCACTTCCAGTTTATCAACTGAATTGCTTGAGGATAAGCAAATGTTTAAGCTTGGGGGAGTTGATACGTCTCCAACGTATCTACTTTTCCAAACACTTTTTTCCCTTGTTTTGGACTCTAACTTGCATGATTTGAGTGGAACTAACCCAGGCTGACGCTGTTTTCAGCAGAATTGCCATGGTGTTATTTTTGTGCTGAAATAAAAGTTCTCGGAAAGACCTAAAAATCAACGGAGAATGTTTTTGGAATATATAAAAAATATTGGCGAAAGAATCAAGACCAGGGGGCCCACACCCTGTCCACGAGGGTGGGGGGCGCGCCCACCCCCCTAGGCACGCCCCCTGTCTCCTGGGCCCCCTGATGCTCCACCGACATCAACCCCAACTCCATATATTCATTTTCGGGGAGAAAAAAAATCAAAGAGAAGGATTCATCGCGTTTTACGATACGGAGCCGCCGCCAAGCCCTAATCTCTCTCGGGAGGACTGATCCAGAGTCCGTTCGGGGCTCCGGAGAGTGGAGATCATTGCCGTCATCATCATCAACCTTCCTCCATCACCAATTTCATGATGCTCACCGCTGTGCGTGAGTAATCACATCGTAGGCTTGTTGGACGGTGATGGGTTGGATGAGATTTACCATGTAATCGAGTTAGTTTGTTAGGGTTTGATCCCTAGTATCCATTATGTTCTAAGATTGATGTTGCTATGACTTTGCCATGCTTAATGCTTGTCACTAGGGCCCGAGTGCCATGATTTCAGATCTTAATCTATTATGTTTTCATGAATATATGTGAGTTCTGGATCCTGTTTTGCAAGTCAATAGCCACCTACTATGTGTTTTGGTCCGACAACCTCGAAGTGACAACAATCGGGACCAGTTTTGAGGAGTTCATGTATTCACTAAGTGTTAATGCTTTGGTCAGTACTCTATTAAAAGGAGGCCTTAATATCCCTTAGTTTCCAATAGGACCCCGTTGCCACGAGAGGGTAGGACAAAAGATGTCATGCAAGTTCTTTTCCATAAGCACGTATGACTATATTCGGAATACATGCCTACATTACATTGATGAACTGGAGCTAGTTCTGTGTCACCCTATGTTATAACTATTACATGAGGAATCGCATCCGACATAATTATCCATCACTGATCCAATGCCTACGAGCTTTTCACATATTGCTCCTTGCTTAGTTACTTTTCCACTTCTAATGTTACAATCACTACAAAACTGCTACCGTTACTTTTGCCACTGTTACCATTACTTCCATACTACTTTGCTACTAAGTACTTTGCTGCAGATATTAAGTCTTCCATGTGTGGTTGAATTGACAACTCAACTGCTAATACTTGAGAGTATTCTTTGGCTGCCCTTGTGTCGAATCAATAAATTTGTGTTGAATACTCTACCCTTGAAAACTGTTGCGATCCCCTATACTTGTGGGTTATCACTCTCTTACTGAGATGAGTCCTCGTCCACGGCCAATGGAGCTCGTCCTCGAGGCTAGGGCCTAGGAGCTTCTAGCGGAGGCAAACAGGCATGCGACGTAGAGGGAGAGGGAGTTGGAGGAGATGATGGCTAGTCTATTGGAGGCGGAGAGGAATCGAAACGACGCGGGTCACTGGGCCCTATACGAGCTCCTTGTGGTAAGTTTCTCTCGCATATTAGCCAAATCATGCATGTAATGTTCATTTCATTACTAACTAATATGACTGACTCGTGAAAACAAAATGTGCAGTCCGTGTGCGAGAAAAACGGCCAGACCCCTCCACCGATGCCCCAGATTGGTATAGCGGACACGGTGAGTTTCATTTGAATGGTCATTAGTTGCTAGTATTCACATTTTAGTTGCATCATGCTAACGAGACATTGCAAACTATCTTTGGTGCAGCACTCCCGACAAGCATCGACCGATCCTTCTCCGTCTCGCACTTGTGCAACCCCGACCGGTCCTTCTCCGTGTGGCACTAGCGCACACCCGACCGGTCCTTCACCTTCGTGATGATGGTAAGTTTTTCCAAGTGACATAATAACTTTACTTAGCTCCAAACTGACATACTTTACCTATGGTAGCTATAAAATTACCTATACTCTGCATTTTTTCCTCCTAAATGACTTAATATGCTTAATTAGCTAAAAAATGGCATAACTACCTAGGATAGCTCAATAATGATCTATACATAGCTTACCTAGTTCATTTATGACATAATTAGCTTACTTAGGTAAAAAAATGGCATAATAACCTTGGTTTAGCTCCAAACTATCACATAATTAGCTTATTTTCCTCCAAAATGACAAAATAACCTTACCTAGCTCCAAAATGACCGATTTTGTAACATCCCAAAATTCTAAATTTTGGAATGTTATAACAAATAGATAGTTTTGAATTGCTTGTTTGATGTGCTGTGTGAAATTGAGTGAAATTTGAAACTTTTGAAAGTTAAATGAGAGGGAATAAAATGACTTTCCCAAAACTTTCAGTTTGCATTTCTGTTCTCCAGGAATTCAAATTCTTTTCATCAGAAAACCCCGGAGTGAAGATAATATGACTTCTTCCATTTATTAAATGAAAAAGGGTTTTGAAAGGACTTTGAATTTCATTCTCGAAATATTTCAAATTCAGAAACTTTATGCAACTCAATGATTTTCCCGAGAGAAGATAAAATGACTTCTTCAAATTTACAGGAAATATGAGTTGGAAGTTTTTCTGAAATTTTCTACAACTCATTTTCAAAATTTGAGTTATTTTTTATTCAAATTATTTTTCTCCAAAAATAAATTATATGGAAAATAGGGTAACACGATTCCATACAGTAGAAAATTGGAGAGAAATAAATTTGAAATCAATTTGTTATTTTTAAAATGATTTTTATTGGATTTTAATGCAACAGTAGCATTATTTGATTTATTAGAATTTGTGAGGATTTTATTTGATTGTAGAAAAATGTTCATCTTGTAGGAATTCTTTTTCTGCAAATTTTGATATATAATATGCCTATATTATATATTGATTTTATTTGTTTTTATCTTTTTCTTTTGTCTTTTTAAAAAAGAAACTTTTTCCTCCGCCGACCGGGCCAGCCCAGCCGCTGCCAGGCCACGGCCCAGCCCAGCACCGCGCCGCCCATCTTCCTCGCGTGCCCGCTCAGGACACCGCCGGCGCCGCCGTACGTCGCCAGGACTCCGCGCCGCCCCTTGCCCCTTCCGCAAGTCGGCCTCCCCCTCCCGCCTATAAAGCCACCCACCACTGCCCCTCTTCTCTCCTTCCCTCGCACGCGCCGCCGCCGCTGCACGCAACCGCCGCCGCCGCCGCGTTCTGCCACCGCCGCTCCGCTCCACCGCACCACCGCCACCGCCCACGCTGCTTGCCGCCCTCTCCGCCAGCTGCAGCCGCGCACGGAGCCGCCGCCGTCTGCCGGCCGGAGCTCCGAGCCTGACCCGCGCCCGACCACCCGATCCGCCCGTAGAAAACCGCCCACCGCCGCCGTTTTTCTTAAAGACCAAACCGAACCAGTAAAACCTAAAAAACCGTCTAGTTTTTCTCGTCAGATCATGTCGGTGTACTAAGATAGGGGTACCTTAGTACCCCAAGTTGTGCACGGGCAGTAGCAGCTTCCCGTGGCAGGGCTTACCACGTGCTCGCCAAGAACCATTCTGGTCCCTATGAAGCCATTCAAGAACAAAGTATACAAGTCAGAAGATCAAGGCCCCGGCAAGAGGAGCTTGCCGGGAAGGCCGCACAAGGCTCAAGGTTATCACTTTAGCACAAGACCCTGGCAAGAGGAGCTTGCCAGGAAGGCCAAGGAATACATATCTCAAGAGATGCCTCGGCGCATCATGCGCCCCGGCAGGACCCGGAGAGCGACAAGCTTCCGGGCCCGGCAAGATCACGACCTCGGCAAGGTGCTTGCCGGGGAAACCTACGCTGTGTGCCCGCGCTCCAGCTCATCTGCCCACGCGGCAGGTTGCCCTGCGTTCACCCGTGAGCTGCGGCAAGTCCAGTGGCCCAGCATGAAGAATTTCAAGCCCGACGTACCCGAGAAGTACGACGGCAAGACACACCCCTCGGAGTTCCTCAGCATCTACACCATTGCGGTGCAGGCTGCCGGGGGACGCGACGAGAAGATCCTAGCCAACTACTTCCCGCTAGTGCTTAAGCCAAACGTCCGGTCTTGGCTTATGCAATTGCCGGAGAACTCCATCTCCTCATGGGCAGATTTGTGCCACCAGTTTGTTGGCGCCTTCACGGGCGGCCACAAACCCCACGGCCAGGAGAGTGATCTCCACATCCTCGCCCAGAAGGAGGGAGAGTCCCTGCGCAAATACATCCAAAGATTCAGCCGCGTCCAACACAACATTCCCGACGTCCACCCTGCCGCGGTTATCAGCGCGTTTCACCAGAACGTGCGTAACCGCCGGATGAGGGAGGAGATGGCCATGACCAAGATCCGGGATGTCAGCGAGCTCTACGCTCTGGCCGACAAGTGCGCACGCGTTGAAGAGGGGAGGAAACTCCCCGGAGAGGATACTGGCGCAGGAGGAAGCGACAGCGAAGATGCCGCCCCGGCAAGGAAAAACCGGCGGCGGAATAACAGAAAGAAGAAGAGCAAGGAGGTGCTGGTTGTCGAGCAGTCCAGCAAGGAGGCTCCCGCCAAGAAGGCACAGGCTGGCGGTTCCGGCAAGGAGCCCGCCCCTGTAGCGGCAGCCGACAAGCAGGACGGCTCCGACAAGCAGTACTGCAAGATCCACCGCACCAAAGGCCACGATCTCCAGAACTGCAAAAGAGTCGAGTACCTCGTAGAGCAGCAGAAGGCTGAATACGAGCGTCGCGACAAGGAGAAGGCCTAGGGAGGCGGAGGAGAACCCAGCAAGAAGCGGCCGTTCAATGGCCGGGGAGGACGCCGCGGCAAGGCCAAGCAGCGGCAAGGTGATAGACCTCCCCGAGGCCGCGACAAGGATGAGGATGAAGACGACGATGATGACATGGAAGAAGGAGACAACAGCGAGCAGGAGTTCCAGAAGGCCACAGAGGTTCTGTGTGTCGACGGAGGTGCCTCTCTGCACACTTCCCACCGCGAACTCAAGCAGTGGGTGCGGGAAGTGAACGCAGCTGAGTCGCCTGTCGAGTCGTGCATGCTGCTGAAGTGGTCCGGCACGCCCATCATCTTTGACCTTGAGGACCACCCTGATCACACAACTGCGATCGGGTGCTTGCCGATGTTGGTCTCACCAACTATCCGCAACCTCAAGGTCACCAAGATGTTGGTTGACGGCGGGGCCGGCCTGAATTTGATCTCCTCGGCTGTGATCAAGAAGCTACAGATCCCAGAGAGCGAGCTCGAGGAAATCGGGTCGTTCCAAGGGATCAACCCGGGAAGGAGCAAGCCGAAGGGGAAGATCACGCTGCCAGTGACCTTTGGCGGGGAGCTCAACTTCAGGACAGAGAGGATCACGTTTGATGTTGCCGATATCCCATTACCATACAATGGGATACTTGGCCGTCCTGCCCTCGCCAAGTTCATGGCAGATTTCCCACTATGCATACAACATGCTCAAGATGCCGGGGCCGATAAGCGTCATCTCTGTCCCCGGCGATAAGAAGGACGCGCTTATCTGCGCCGACAAGATCTACCGGGATGCAGCAGCCGCAACAGAAAGCAAAACACTTGCCGCTGAAGCTCCCGGGGGGAAGAACAAGACCAAGTCCGGCAAGAGCTCTGGGGCCCACTCCGGCAAACACACCTCCTCAGAGTGCTGCGCTGCCGTCGAGGACGCACCATCGAGCTCCACCGGCAAGTGCAAGAAATGAATGGCAGCTCCACCGGCAACCAAGAAGGTGTCCGCCAAGGAGGACGGCACTGGTGGTACCTTCACCATCAGTGCTACACTCGACCACAAATAGGAAAGCACGCTCGTTGCCTTCCTGCGGGCGAATGTAGACGTGTTTGCATGGCAACCGTCTGACATCCCCGGCGTTCCGAGGAAGGTAATGGAGCACAAGCTTGCTGCTTGTCCTCACGCGCGCCCCGTCAAGCAGAAGGTCAGGAAACAAGCCGTGGAGCGCCAAGAGTTCATAGCCGAAGAGATAAAGAAGTTAGAAGCAGCAGTCCTGGTTAGAGGCGTAATACATCCCACGTGGTTGGCCAATCCAGTTGTCGTGCGAAAGGCTAATGGAAAGTGGAGACTTTGTATAGACTTCACCGACGTGAACAAAGCTTGTCCCAAGGATCCCTTTCCCTTGCCGCGCATCGACCAAATTGTTGACTCCACAGCTGGATGTGAGTTGCTCTCATTCCTTGATGCATACTCAGGTTACCACCAGATATTCATGGCCAAGGAAGATGAAGAGAAGACTGCATTCATTACTCCATGCGACACATATTGCTTCATACGCATGCCCTTTGGATTGAAGAATGCAGGCTCAACATTTGCGAGGGTGGTGCACACTGCTTTTGAGCCACAGATCCACAGGAATATAGAAGCCTACATGGATGATATAGTGGTCAAGAGCAAGAACAAAGATACCCTGATACAGGACTTAGAGGAAACCTTTGAGAATCTGCGCAAGATCCAACTCAAGCTGAACCCCGAGGAGTGCGTCTTCGGAGTTCCCTCCGGCAAGCTTCTCGGGTTCTTTGTGTCCCAGAGGGGGATTGAAGCCAATCCCGACAAGATAAAAGCCATCGAGCAGATTGAAGCCCCGAAGCGCGTCAAGGACGTAAGAAGACTTGCTGGTTGTGTGGCGGCCCTCAGCAGGTTCATTTCAAAGTCTGCAGAGCGCGCCCTGCCTTTCTTCAAAATTTTGAAGAAGGCAGGACCTATGAAATGGACTCCGAAAGCGGAGGCAGCGCTGCAAGACTTGAAAGGATACCTATCCTCCACTCCAATACTTGTCGCACCTAGGCCACAAGAGAAGTTGCTGCTGTACCTAGCGGCAACCAATCAAGTGGTTAGTGCTGCGTTAGTAGCGGAGAGGGAGGCGAATGAGGAACCCACATCCCCGACAAGCGAATCCAGCGACAAGCAGGGGGCTTCCCCGACAAGCTCTGGCCCCGACAAGGACAAGTCTACGCAGGAACAAGGAGAAGTGCGAAGGAAGATGGTGCAGCGCCTAGTGTATTTTGTAAGTTCCCTCTTGCAGGGGGCTAGATCAAGATACTCTGGGGTGCAGAAGTTGCTGTTCGGCCTCCTCATGGCCTCAAGAAAGCTGCGCCATTACTTCCAAGCGCACGAGATAACGGTGGTCACTCGCTTTCCGTTGAAAAGGATATTGCAAAATCCTGAAGCAACGGGCAGGATCGTCGAGTGGGCACTGGAGCTGTCAAGCTTTGGTCTCAAGTTTGAGAGTACTTCAACCATACAGAGCAGAGCTTTGGCAGAATTCATAGCAGAATGGACCCCAACGCCAGATGAAGAAGTCCCAGAGACAAGCGTCCCCGTCCAAGAAGCGAGCAACGAGTGGATAATGTACTTTGATGGTGCTTTCTCGCTGCAAGGCGCCGGTGCCGGCGTGGTACTCATAGCGCCCACCGGAGAGCACCTCAAGTATGTTGTCCAGATGCACTTTCCCAAGGAGCAAGCGACAAACAATACTGCTGAGTATGAAGGTTTGCTTGCCGGTCTCAGAATTGCGGCCGAGCTTGGGATCAAGAAGTTGATTGTGCGGGGAGATTCACAGTTGGTGGTCCGGCAAGTGAATAAGAGTTACCAGAGCCCTTTGATGGAAGCTTATGTTGACGAAGTGAGGAAGCTTGAAGAGCACTTTGAGGGTCTGCAAATGGAGCACGTCCCAAGAGCTCAGAATGATATTACAGATGGCCTCTCAAAGTGTGCTGCAATGAAGTTACCTATGGAACCAGGGACCTTCGTGCTCAAGTTAACTCAGCCATCTGTTACACCGTCAGTTGGGCAAAACAAGAAGAGGAAGTTGGTCTCCGGCGACTACTTGCCGGCGGATCTTCCCGAAGCCGCTGCCAAGGTCCCCAAGATCAACAGCCAAGATGCTGAGGAACAGTTTGCTCCTGCAGATCCAAGGGTCTGTACAGTTGAAGCAGGCGTTCCCGACAAGCCTTGCCCCGGTAGGCTTGCCAGGGGATCATCAGCTCCGGCAGAGCCGCAGGTTCTTGCCGTAGAAGCTGAGGTTCCCGCAGCAGCCCTCATGCCTTTAGTCCTTGTTGTTGAGCCTCAGGCTCCAGCATGGGCACAACAAATCGTCCGCTTTCTGCAAACTGGAGAACTTCCCGACGAGCCAGAAGAGATAGAGAAAATAACCAGGCAGTCGAGTATGTACCAGTTCATTGGCAATGAACTGTACAGAAGAAGACTCAATGGTGTCAGGTTGAAGTGCATTTCCAGGGAAGATGGACAAAAGCTGTTGGCAGAGATACATGGAGGCATATGTGGCCACCACATTGGCGCAAGGGCACTTGCCGGGAAGGCGTTCCGGCAAGGGTTCTTCTGGCCAGAAGCCCTCCAAGATGCAACTGCACAAGTAACCAAGTGTGAAGCATGCCAGTTCCATGCCAAGCAAATTCACCAGCCAGCTCAAGCTCTCCAGACGATCCCTTTGTCCTGGCCCTTCTCGGTCTGGGGGCTCGATATTCTCGGCCCCTTTCCCCGCGCAGTCGGGGGCTTTGAGTACTTGTACGTAGCAATCGACAAGTTCACAAAGTGGCCAGAAGTGGAGCCAGTGAGAAAGGTGACAGCACAGTCATCAGTCAGGTTCTTCAGAACGATTGTTTGCCGTTTCGGAATCCCTAACAGGATCATCACCGACAACGGTACACAGTTTACAAGTCGCACCTTCATGCAGTACGTCCAAGACCTTGGCGCCAAGGTCTGCTTCGCTTCTGTTGCTCACCCGAGGAGCAATGGTCAAGCGGAGAGGGCCAATGCTGAAGTGCTGCGCGGACTCAAGACAAGAACCTTCGACAGGCTGCACAAGTGCGGAAGAAACTGGATAGAGGAGTTGCCGGTGGCTCTTTGGTCAATCAGGACGACACCAAATCGAGCCACCGGACAGACACCCTTTGCTCTTGTCTATGGAGCAGAGGTAGTTCTCCCCACAGAACTCGTATACGGATCTCCTCGAGTGCTCGCTTACGATGAGCTCAAGCAAGAGCAACTGCGACAAGATGATGCATTGCTCCTTGAGGAGGAACGTCTCCAGGCTGCTGTACGAGCTGCTCGATACCAGCAAGCCTTGCGTCGCTATCATAGCCGCAAGGTCAAGGCCAGGAGTCTCGAGGAAGGCGACCTTGTTCTTCGGCGTGTTCAGTCCGCCAAGAATTCCAACAAGTTGACGCCGAGGTGGGAAGGCCCTTATCGGGTGAGACAAGTCACAAGGCCCGGCGCTGTCCGCCTTGAGACCGAAGAAGGCTTACCGGTGAGCAACTCCTGGAACATAGAGCATCTTCGCAAGTTTCACCCATAAGGCGCGGTTGCCGTGATCCACTCCGGCAACCACCTTTTGTACATGTCTTGCCGCTGTTGCATGTAAACCTTTGTACAAAGCCGGGCGCAGATCCCGTGCATCAGTAAAGCTTTTGTGCTTCGCACTATTTGTCATTTCCATGCTTTTCTTTGTTATTTGCATGCATCATCTGACACCCTGTGCAACGCACATCCCCGGTAAGCACTAGCAAGCCATGAGGCCCTATACTTGTTTTTCCTCCTCTTTTTCTTTCCCTCTTAAGCAGAAGGAGTATTCCTCGCGCACAAGTTTGCCGGGGGGGAAGGAGATGGAGGCATGAACCAAGTACTGTTCAAGAAAGAGAAGCCTTGTCGGGGAGCAAACAATCTATGAAAGCTAAGTTACCAAAGTTTGAGTAATTCAAACTTTTCAAATTTTTTAGTTGTCTTCCTTGAACAACCACACTTTGTATGGAAAACCTGTGCGCGAAGGAACCTACCCGTGGCTAGCCGCACCCTTACTTTGTTTCGAGCACGCTCAACGGCTTAAGTGAGCTGCGACAAGTGTCGCGCCCTTACTTCGTTTTCGAGTTCGCTCAGCAATCTAAGTGTGCTGCGACTAGCTGCGGCAAGGTTTCTTGCCGGCAAAGGTATTGCCAGGAGGCTGCTAAGAGTCCAGCACTCAGCGCTCGCGACAAGGGTCATTTGCCGGCAAGTTCCCTAAAAGCGTAGGGTGGAATGCATACAAAGTGAAGGGACCAAAGCAAGGGAGATAACACTGCATTGGTTGCTCAAAATAAGATTGTATATTGCAAAGATAACTTGCCGCAATACTAACAAATTCTTGTCCATAACATGCTTTGCAGCAGCAAAGGAAGTAGAAAGAAAGGAATCTAATCTACGCGGTCGCCTTCACGCCTAGTGATCTTGCCCACCTTGGCGACGATGTGGGCAACCTGCGCCTTCAACGCCTCCTGATCAGCGTCGGGCGGCAAGGTGCGGAGGACATTGACGAGGTTGATGCCGGGGTTGCGGTAGACGATCTTCGACAAGACCCGCTCCATGGTGCCCATGCTGAGCCGACGCGCCTCGTCGGCCAGCTGCACGGGGATCTTCTCCCGCAGCCGCGCAAGCGCCGGCGCAATTCCCCTGAAGAACAGACTCAGTTTGGCGCTGTGTGGGAGGTTCTCGTCCGGGGAGTACACGAGATGCTCCGCCCTCAGCGCCATCATCTCCACGTCGATGTTGGCTGCGGAGGTGACCAGTTCATCAGTCCACTGCTCCACTGCCCGGGTGAAGTTGTTCTGCGAGACGGCGGCGCTCTCCACCAAGGCCCTTTCCTTGCGGAGTTCATCCTTCAGCTTCGTCTCGCGGTCCTGGGCGGCGTCGAGCGAGTCAGTCAGGGTGGAGACCTTCAGCTCTAAATCAGCAATGGAGTCCTTGGCGGCAGTGAGTTCCTGGCCCTTATCGGAGAGGCGTACCTGCAAATCCGAGTTGATATGGGCGTCCTTCTCCCGCGCCACGTTGAGCGCGGTGACCCTGTCTTCGCTCGCTTCAGGAACAACTCCAGCTGCGCCACCCTGGCCTCCAGATCCTTCTTAGCAGTCTCCGCGGCAGCGGCGGCGTCCCTCGCCTCCTTCAGGGCCCCGCCGATGGCTTGCTCCCGGGCGGTGAGGTCGTCCTCGTGGCTGTCGAGGTCGACCTTCCGCTGGTTGAGCGCTCCCTCCCGCCGAGACAGCTCCTCGGCGGCCAGTCGCTGCTGCTCTTCTACCTCAGCCTTCTCGAGGAGGAAGGCTTGCTGCGCCCCGGCAAGCTCTTCACGCTCCTCCGCCAAGTTGCGGAGGGCCGCCTGGTTGGCGACGCGGAGCTCCGCGGGGCGCTTCTCCAAGTCGGCTCCAGCCTTGGCAGCCAGAGCCTCCTGAGACTCCAACTTCGCTTGCCTGGCCCGATACAAGGCCAGGAGCCGACGAAGGAGTCTCTCCTCTTCGGGCTCGTCGCTGCTGCCAGGCGCATCCACGACCTTCAGCCCGGCGGAGGCGAGGACCTCTCCGTCGAAGATCTCTCCCTCCGCGGGTGCTCGAGACGAGGACGCCCACGGGACTTGTATGAAAACCCCGTTGGCGGCCTCCAGGTAGACGCCCTGCCCAGCCGCGGAGGCGGAAGGGTCGGCGGCCGGTGCAGCGTCCGGCGCTTCTGTGGCCCCCGGGCCGGCAGTGCGGTCGCCGGTCCCTTGCCCGGCCGCGGCGTCTGCGGTCGGGGCGGTCTCTTCAGCGGCAGGCTCGTCGGCTCCAGCCATTCCCTCGGTGGCAGTGGCGTTGCCACCGTCGCAAGCACCTCCTCCTCAGCGGTGGCCTCCGTCTCCATCAGCTCTGGGGCAGGAGGATCTAGTGGAAGAAAAAGAAAAGAAAGAATCAAGCAAATATCCAAAAAAGACAAATTCAAGAAGAAGAAATTACAAGGGTTACCTTCGCGGACTTCTTCGACGACGGGGTCCCTCGCCGGGGAATTCTCCCTTGGCGGCGGAGTAGTGGCCCCTGCTGGTGGAGGGCCGCCTGCGCCCTCCCTTGGCGGGGTGCTCACCCTTGTCGGGCTGCTCACCCTTGGCGGGGTACTCGCCCTTGGCGGAGTGCCCGTCCTTGGCGGAGCGTTCTCCCTTGCCGGGGAGTTCATCCTTGGCGGGGAGGGTGGAGCAAGTGGCTCGTCGGGGGCGACCTCCTGGCGCTCCTGCGGCTACGGCTCCACTTCTGCACAAGATGACAAAACATCAACCAAGATGATAACCTCAAGCGCACCCATCAAGCAGAAAGATAAATACCAGACTTACGCTGGGGGCTGCGCTAGGGGCTGCTCCTCGGAGCAGCAGGCTGATCCGGCAAGCTCGTCACCGGCGTGTCGCTTGTCGCCGCGACGGGCTCGTCGTCCTCGATGTTGACCACAGGGATCTTGGCCCTCTTCGCCATCCGCTGGGTGAAGGTCCTGCGAAGCAAAACAAAAGCAAGATCAGAACCAAGCAAGGAAAATCAAGACAAAATCAAAGAAACTAGAAGAATTGCAAGTACTTACTCCTCTTCCTCTTCGTCGGAGCTGAGGGCGGAGAAGTCAAACTCCGCCTGGTGTGCTCCCGCGCGAGGAGCCGGAGGAGAAGGCTCCCTCGGGCGCTTGGCGGGCTCCGGGGCTGTGGGCTGTGAAGACCCGGCCCCCGTCGTCGCCGAGGACCGAGGGGCAGAAGGAGCACCCGTTCCGCTCCGGGAAGATCCCCCTCCGCTTGGTGCTCGAGCACGGGGCGCCTCCTTGACGACTTCGCTCGTCTTGGTGGCGCGCGTCACACGGCGCGCCGGCTGCTGTCGGGGCGCCTGCGGCCTCGCCGTCTCAGTTGCCTTGCGGAGGCGCTTTTTCGGTTGCTGCAGAGGGCTTGGCGGAGGCGGAGAGTTCTCCGAGGATGAGGAGGCATCGTCGTCAAGATTCAGAGATCCACCAGAGTCTTCATCGGAATCTCCAGCCTCGGCGTCCTCCTCCTCCTCGGCAGGCCCGCTGGACTCAGTGCCATGCCCGGCGGCCTCGCTCCCCCCGGCAACCTCACTCGTCCTGGCAAGCTTCACGGAAGGCTCCCCGGCAAACTCCTCGGGCGCAATCTTCAGCAGCTTGAGGATTTCCGCCTCCTCTGCTTGACTCACTGCGTCCGCGGCCGCTGCCTCGTCCACAGTGTATCCAAATTCGCCCGCAGCCGCAGCTGCGGCGGCTTCCTCCATCCTGGAGGCGATGTAAGCTACATCCTGGTCAGTAGTATCCCGGAGCTGGAGGCCATACGTATTCATTACATCGCAAAAGAACTCCGAGTACGGAGGGCACAGACCACAATGGAAGAATGCAGCAAAGTAAAAGTACCCGCCGGGGAACATGTCGGCGGCGACGGCGGGGAGGACTCTGGTGCGGGGATGAGCTTTGGTCTCCCTCGCCCAAAACAAATAGTATTTGTCCCGCAGCTCCCTCGCGCCAAGCCTCGGCGCGAAGACCACGCACTTCTTCCGCAGGGCTGCCAGCTTCGCCGCCTGCTCGGACTTCTCCTTCTTGGCCTTGTCACTCTTCGCCTTGTCGCTCTTCGGAGCCATGGCGCGGGCGGCGAGGAAAGAGGCGAGGAGGTCGACGGTGCCGCGGATGCGGGAGACGGCGGAGGAAGGGAGGGGCTTGGCTCTCTGTCGAACTGAGGGGAGGCAGAGGGTGACAGGGGTTTCTGGAGAATCAAGACGCAATGAAGACGGTGGAGGGAACTGCCCCTGCTTCCTCTGCTTTTAAGGGGGAAGTGGGGGGCATTCCGCATTTCCCATTAAAGAACAGGCCACGATCTCTCCCACGACGCCGCAATTGACGCGTGCCGTTGGGGAGGGATGCGGCGGATACGGAAGGGGATATAGCTTGCCGTGGGCCGCGTGTGCCCGTGCACTGTCTTGGGCCTGGCCCAACAGCGCTCGGCACCGTGTGTGGCCCAGGCCCAGGGGCTCCTGTCGGTGTACTAAGATAGGGGTACCTTAGTACCCCAAGTTGTGCACGGGCAGTAGCAGCTTCCCGTGGCAGGGCTTACCACGTGCTCGCCAAGAACCATTCTGGTCCCTATGAAGCCATTCAAGAACAAAGTATACAAGTCAGAAGATCAAGGCCCCGGCAAGAGGAGCTTGCCGGGAAGGCCGCACAAGGCTCAAGGTTATCACTTTAGCACAAGACCCTGGCAAGAGGAGCTTGCCAGGAAGGCCAAGGAATACATATCTCAAGAGATGCCTTGGCGCATCATGCGCCCCGGCAGGACCCGGAGAGCGACAAGCTTCCGGGCCCGGCAAGATCACGACCCCGGCAAGGTGCTTGCCGGGGAAACCTACGCTGTGTGCCCGCGCTCCAGCTCATCTGCCCACGCGTCGCCCTGGGGCCCTTCGAGGGGCACGTGGCAGACGGCTGTGCAGCCTGGGGGACACGGTGGCAAGCCACGGTGACGAGGCTATCGCCGTGGCGAACAAAGAAGCATGGACGGACGCTTTTGGGGGCGACGGCGACGGGCATTTAATGCCCTTGTCCCCCACTGTCAAAGTTAGGTGAAGACCACTGTTCATACACTGTTCATGCACTGTTGCAACTACCACCAAATTTACACTTTTACCCTCCTCTACGTTGACACCTGTCGGTGACCCCTTTGAGCTATAAAAGGAGGCCCATGCACAACGTAGAGGAGGTTCGAAACCTAGACAACTCTCTCGCTCGGTGTAGCTAGTACTGTAGATCTTCAAGCTCCCGAGCCCAAGAACTCAATACAACCTAAGCAGGAGTAGGGTTTTACGCTTCCGCGCGGCCCGAACCTGGGTAAACTGCCCGCGTGTGCTCCTCGATCTGCTCTCCGTGCTCCCTCCGCTCCCTTACCGCAACGTAGAAGGGGCTCCGGTCCCAAAGGTGCTCGTGG
The DNA here is from genome assembly GCA_902687465.1 of Secale cereale. Taxonomy (NCBI): domain Eukaryota; kingdom Viridiplantae; phylum Streptophyta; class Magnoliopsida; order Poales; family Poaceae; genus Secale; species Secale cereale. The sequence continues at coordinate 709,273,276 of LR738715.1, forward strand.
GAGGACAGTTTCCCCCGATAGATCGGTTTTCTTTTTAGTTAGATCTATACAGTGAATGTTCACTGGTTAGGGTTAGAAAGCGAGCGTTCGCTCGGTAGACTTTTTCTTTTTTCTTTTAGTTTTCGGTCAAGGACCTATATGTGAATAATTATTTTACAGTTTGGCCCCTGAACATCAAACGGCCACAACTTTTTACTCGTTGGTCCAAATCCAACAAAACTAGCGCCCACGTCTTCGTTATGATCCCCTCTTTCCAGTAAAACAACTTAAACGTGTTTCTGAAAGTTTTAAAATTTGAATTCAACTAGATTTGTTTCAAACTTGTTAATGTCAATAACTTGAGTCTTATAACTCCGTTTTAGTTGATTCTTTTTGCAAATCGAAGCTCTTGACCTAACCTTTCTGATAAGGCCAAATTCATATAATTTTGGTACTGTTAGAAATAGGTTTCTATTTCAAGACTCATTCGCTTGTTTTCAAAGTTTTTTGAAGTGCTTTCTTTGTCTTTTCCGATCTTCTGAGTGATTGCTTATGTGTGGTTACTATTGTTTGCTTACGATATATTGATTGGAGTGTGACGAGTAGATCTATCACAAGTTCTGAGTGCGAATCATCTACATCGTCAGTACAAGGCAAGTTCACACTTTGATCTACTTTCCAATACCCAATTTTCATTGCATTAGTTATATCCTCAAACACTTGCATGAGTAGGACTGGTTACATAATATGATGCTTTGTAGTTCATGAGTTAGGAACCCAATGACTTGAGATCAACCAAGGGGGAGTATACGCTTTGTTACTTATTGCTTATCCATGCTTGTAGACATGGATTGGTATGAGAGTTTCATGAAATATGTGAGTGATATTTAAGGGAAACTTTAAGGTGGTAATTCAATACACATCTGGGTGGATTGGTTGTGGCACCCTGGAGAAACCAGTGGTTGCCGGGCACCTGGAGAAACCAGTGTTTGCCCTAGGGGATCTCGGAGGAACCGTGTGATCACCCTATTGGAATGCCACCCAGGCTCAAAGGGATCATATGATATTTTCATGCCTAGAAACTTCCATGTGCAGCCACAAGCCATTATGGGCTCTGGCATAGCTGAGTATGTTGTGTGACCTCTTTCAGTGGTGGACTAGCGGATGTAGGTGTACGGGTCCACCCGGGGTAAAGAGTAAATGCTTCTGAAAGACTGTGTCTCGGTCATCCGTTTCTCAAACAACATGCAGTTCGAGAAATCCAACGGAGGCAATCGAATCTTGTGGGGAAAAGTGCAGAAACCTCTGCAGAGTGTACAAACTATTCTTGAGTAGCTGTGTCCCAGGTTATGGACATCTTTGAGTATCTAGAAGTGGATTATTTATTGATCTCAATACTCTTTTTAATTAATTTTGTTGGGTTAATAATGACTTTGGTTTGGGATTGAGATGGGGGTACCATTCTCAATTGTTCATGATTCAAATTTATCAAAGTAGTTAAATAAATGCATTCCTTTGTGGTAGGGAAAAATCAGCTTTATGCAAAAACAACCTTACAGCCTCCACCAGCCAAATATGCATGTAGTTGTAGGCATTGTTCATCATTACTTCTACAGTGCGAATTTGCCAGTACATTCAATGTACTGACCTACATGGCTGCAACGTCTCATGTTGCAAGTATTTATTCGACGAGTAAGTGTTACATTAGGGTTGCGCTGTCTACACTCAACTTTGCCGTTGGTGTTGATGGAACTCCACAACCTTTGTTGCTTCCGCTATGATTGATTGAGGTAATAGTATTTACGTTACTTAATACATGTGATTTACCTCTGTTATAAATCCTCGAGTACTGTGTGTGTCAGCATACCGATCCAGGGATGACACTTAAGCAAAGAGACTTGATCCATTCGGGTCGGGTCGCTACAAGATGGTATCAGAGCACATGTTGGCTGTAGGACGTGACCCTAGAAACTGGCCAGCCCATAGGAAAGGATTTCTCTAAAACTTTATTTTCAAAAAGATTCTTACCTCTCTTCTTTTCCGAGCTTGGTCAAATCTTCCCTCTTCCCTCAAATAGTTAGACAATACTCTTTATCATTTGGACCACTTTGGAGTAAAGAGAATTTCACCATGCATTAGAAGTGTTGAAGCTACAACAATGGAAACTCCGAAGATTTGAAGAGTTGACGACTTTGAAGAGGCATTGACTTTTAGAAGACCAAACCCCTATTTTGTACTTACGTTAGATGCGACGATTGTGAGCCGTCATTTGTTTGATGTTTTACCGATAGCCACAAAACAAAACCGTCTTTTCAAAACTTTTGTTTGTATTGAGTGCATCTCTCTCCATCTCCCCAATCTCATCCCAAAACCATGGACCCAATAGAGGATGACAGAAGATAGACTTGTATTCTCTGGACCAATGACCCAGCCGGAGGCAGAACTATGGATACAAAACATGGAGGACCACTTCAGGAAAAAATTGGTTGCAAGGAAGTATGAGGTTCAATACGCTCTTCAATACTTTACAAAAAGTGCTGCAACATGGTGGAAGATGCATCAAGCCATACAAGGATGTAATGGAGCAAAAACTTGGGAGGAATTCAAGAAGACTCTGTTAAAATCCCGTCTCATCCGAGAGCGTGGTGACAACCCGAAGAAGAAACCTTGTGCCTGTAGGATATGTGGAGAAATAGGACACTCCCAGGAGGAGCACAAGGATGAATACCCAAATTGTGAAGGAAGTCACCTAGCTGAAGAATGCACAACTAGGCAGATTACTTGTTTCTTGTGTGAAGGGATCACCCACTACCCTGCTTAGTGTCACATTTACCCCATGATACAACGAACTGTCCAGCAGAAGAAAGAAGCAATGAAAGAAGCCCTCGAGGATATTTCAAAGGAATCCACGATGGAGGAAGATATTGACGACCCTGATGGAGAAGGCCTAAACAGATATTACTCTCGTGCTTGCTACTCATGTGGGGAAAACGGACATCTTTCACAGTATTGCACGAAGGAAAGTCAAGAGTATCCGGGAGACTTCCCGACGGAAGAAGTGGAGTTTGATCCATAAAAGATAGAAGAATTGATAGGAACGAAAAAGTTGAGGAAGAGAAAGAGCATGTGTCCCCAAAAGAACCCAATTTATACGGAGTAGGACCTGAGCCACATCACATGTTACCGGTGCAAGGATTTAGGTCATTATGCCAGCAACTGCCCAACCAGGAAGCGAAGAACCCAGTGAACCAGGACAGCCACCATGAAGTCCTTAGATTGGTCTTATGCCATTAGTTTACGCTGCAAGGAAGTAGGGCATTTTGCCAAGAGAAGGTTCAGACCGGAGGAAAGATTGATCAGAGTAGTTGAGATCTGGATATTAGAATGAAGCATGTAGCTAAATTTGGAATACACTTTATTACGATGTTGAGTTGAGTTATGGAAAGAACACTATAATATTTCGTGAAGCAATGGAAGTTAATATTGTTGAAATCTTAGAAGGAGATGCTATGAGTTGTTGGATGATTGTGAGTGCCTCTCTTGCTATCTCACCCAGACCAAGACCTAGAACCCATGGACCAGCTGACCCCAAACCTTTCTCGGACAAACGACCACAAGGAAATAACTACATTGTCCAGAGTGCCCTTTTATCTCATACCTACAGATGAAAACCCTTTATGAGTCTTTTCTCAAGGGCCCGAAAACCATCATGACCCTGAATAGCGACCAGGATTACCCGAAGATCCTGAAGGACATGATGAAGCATATTCATCTTGAAGGAGATGCAGTTACAAGGGTTATCCCTTCATGGAGAATGAAGTTGAACTCAGGAATGCCTGAGTAGGATGCATGCAGAGATGATGAAGATAAATCACACGACCAATAGGAGGAAGCAAAAGATCGATGATTTCAAGAATCACATTGCACAATTCCAGTGGGACTGAAGCGTCCTTAGCTAGGACACATGAATAAAGATGGAAGGAATTTTTGACCCTACCCGACTATGTGGATAATAGCATTTGTAGTGATGCACCCTTGGAAATTGAGATTTTTAATACTGGTTCAGGATGTAATAAGAGATTTGATATGAGGAGAATATGGATTACAGATGAACCTGTGCATTTTGTTTAGTGGTACCTTATTGTGTGAAACCTGGACCCATAGGAAAGAACCGTTACTCCACAGAGTGGAGTTTGCACTGATGAGTTGGAGTTTATTCCCAATATGATACTTACCCCAAAGTTATGAAGGAAAAAAAATACAATTGGATTTAAAGAGGGTGTAATGCTGGAGTATGGAGCAATAGTGACTCCAAGGATGAGTTAAGGATATACAAGTTCTGAAGTGGACCCAAGCCGAGGACCTAAGGAGGCTACGTAATCATATGGGAACCACGAGACTTGTCAAAAGTTATGTGTTTCTGCAGAAGTAAAGCTGAGCACTATGCCAAAGATTGTCTCAAGGAGAAGGAGATTGGTGCTAAGTAGTTGAGTTGAAGCATGCAATGGAAATGTAGTAGATCGTAGCAAGATGAGAATCAATAAAGTTATCATCATGGTATTGGTTTTGGATTTTTATGAGTTGGTACTATATAAGTGATCAGTGAAGACATGATACATGGATCAAGATTTTCAAGAAACTAGTGCTATTCATTTTAAGGGTGGTAGAATCCAACACCATTACCCGAATACACTAGCTAGTGGTTAGTTACGTCAGACTTGGAATGGATTGCTCAAGGATGAGTGTGATAAATCACACTCCATTTTGAACCAAGATAAGTAAGGGATAATTGGATGGATTCAAGAAAACCAAGGAAGTTGGATGTCGGAAGAATTCTCAGCGGCAAACCGATGATGAGACCAAGTGTTACTAGTGATGAGGTGAGCCATAACCCAAAGGCCCCAGGACCTGTCAAGGAAGCAAGCACACACTTCCAAAAGGAAAACCCCTGGTAGAAGTTACGACTTTGTCAACATACAATTTGATAGGAGTGTACGCTAAACCCGAGGGTTGGGAAGAAATGATAGATGTTCTTGTTCAGCTTGTAGAATCAATGGATTTTAGCCGAACTTAGTTTGTTGACAAGAGAAATTCTGTAGTGCCTCTGAGGATGACCAAGTGTTAGAATGCGAGATTCACTAAACCATATACAAGGTAATGATTTGGGTGCGGAATGGATTGATCACCATACCGACTTACTCTTATTATTCGTCTCTGTTATACGGGATGGTAAATCCGAGTGACTTACCTATAGTAGAGAGACGACGATGACAAAACCTTGTTTAAACCTTAGAATGGTATAGAAATTTTTCCCTTGTACACGGCATGCTATTGCCAACCGTAGGATATACAGTGAGAATGGAGCCCAGACCCATTTTCTGTAGGGACCCAGTTAATTTGTTTGATGACCACCATGAGATATCGATATGTGTTTAGTATTGGCGCCAGACCTGTCAGTTAAGAAGAACCAGTCTCGAAAGAACCATACCAAGATGAAAGGACACAAGAAATGGAGGGCAAAGGTTATGCCACTACCGAAAGAGCCCAGAGAAGGAAATACCCTGAAGATCTGAGAAGACCGACACCGTCAACCCAACGAATGGAGTACCAGATTTTGGTGGAAACGTATCCATGTTTCCAAGTGTGGTAGCACACCAGACCATACCAATCAGTGATCTGTTAGGAGACCCCCAAACCCCAACCTACTTCTTTCTAGCCTCTCCGAATCTCGCAGACGAGATTCATTTTAAATGTGGTAGGTTTGTAACATCCTAAAATTCTAAATTTTGGAATGTTATAATATATAGATAGTTTTGAATTGCTTGTTTGATGTGCTGTGTGAAATTGAGTGAAATTTGAAACTTTTGAAAGTTAAATGAGAGGGAATAAAATGACAAAAACTTTCACTTTGCATTTTTGTTCTCCAGGAATTCAAATTCTTTTCATCACAAAACCTCGGAGTGAAGATAATATGACTTCTTCCATTTATTAAATGAAAAAGGTTTTGAAAGGATTTTGAATTTCATTCTCGAAATATTTCAAATTCAGAAACTTTATGCAACTCAATGATTTTCCCGAGAGAAGATAAAATGACTTCTTCAAATTTATAGGAAATATGAGTTGGAAGTTTTTCTGAAATTTTCTACAACTCATTATCAAAATTTGAGTTATTGGTTTTTATTCAAATTATTTTTCTCCAAAAATAAATTATATGGAAAATAGGGTAACATGATTCCCTACAGTAGAAAATTGGAGATAAGTAAATATGAAATCATTTTGGTATTTTTAAAATGATTTTTATTGGATTTTAATGCAAAAGTAGCATAATTTGATTTATTAGAATTTGTGAGGATTTTATTTGACTGTAGAAAAATGTTCATCTTGTAGGAATTCTTTTTCTGTAAATTTTGATATATAATATGCCTATATTATATATTGATTTTATTTGTTTTTATCTTTTTATTTTGTCTGTTAAAAAAAACTTTTTCCTCCGCCGACCGGGCCGGCCCAGCCGCTGCCAAGCCACGGCCCTGCCCAGCAGCGCGCCGCCCTTCTTCCTTGCGTGCCCGCGCAGGACACCGCCGGCGCCGCCGTACATCGCCAAGACTCCGCGCCGCCCCTTGCCCCTTCCGCAAGTCGGCCTCCCCCTCCCGCCTATAAAGCCGCCCACCGCTGCCCCTCTTCTCTCCTTCCCTCGATCACGCCGCCACCGCCGCACGCAACCGCCGCCGCCACCGCGTTCTGCCACCGCCGACCCGCTCCATCGCACCACCGCCGCCGCTGCTACTAGCTGCTGCCATCGCCCGCGCTGCGTGCCGCCCTCTCCACCAGCAGCAGCCGCGCCCGGAGCCGCCGCCGTCTGCCGCCCCTCGCCGGCCGGAGCTCCGAGCACGACCTGCGCCCGACCGGCCGATGAAAACCACCCGCCGCCGCCTTTTTTTTATAAACCAACCCGAACCGGTAAAACCTCAAAAACCGTCTAGTTTTTCTCTTCAGATCGGTTTTCTTTTTAGTTAGATCTATATAGTGAATGCTCACTGGTTAGGGTTAGAAAGCGGGCGTTCGCTCGGTAGCCTTTTTCTTTTTTCTTTTAGTTTTCGGTCAGGGACCTATCCGTGAATAATTATTTTACAATTTGGCCCCTGAACTTCAAACGGCCACAACTTTTTACTAGTTGGTCCAAATCCAACGAAACTAGAGCCCACATCTTCGTTACGATCCCCTCTTTCCAGTAAAACAACTTAAACGTGTTTCTGAAAGTATTAAAATTTGAATTCAACTAGATTTGTTTCAAACTTGTTTTTGTCAAAAACTTGAGTCTTATAACTCCGTTTAGTTGATTCTTTTTGCAGATCGAAGCTCTTGACCTAACCTTTCTGATAAGGGCAAATTCATATAATTTTGATACGGTTAGAAATAGGTTTCTATTTCAAGATTCATTCGCTTGTTTTCAAAGTTTTTTGAAGTGCTTTCTTCGTCCTTTCCGATCTTTTGAGTGATTGCTTATGTGTGGCTACTATTGTTTGCTTACGATAGATTGATCGGAGTGTGACGAGTAGATCTATCACAAGTTCTGAGTGCGAATCATCTACATCGTCAGTACAAGGCAAGTTCACACTTTGATCTACTTTCCAATACCCAATTTTCATTGCATTAGTTATATCCTCAAACACTTGCATGAGTAGGACTGGTTACATAATATGATGCTTTGTAGTTCATGAGGTAGGACCCCAATGACTTGAGATCAACCAAGGGGGAGTATACGCTTTGTTACTTATTGCTTATCCATGCTTGTAGACATGGATTGGTATGAGAGTTTCATGAAATATGTGAGTAATATTTAAGGGAAACTTTAAGGTGGTAATTTAATACACATCTGGGTGGATTGGTTGTGGCACCCTGGAGAAACCAGTGGTTGCCGGGCACCTGGAGAAACCAGTGTTTGCCCTAGGGGATCTCGGAGGAACCGTGTGATCACCCTATTGGAATGCCACCCAGGCTCAAAGGGATCATATGATATTTTCATGCCTAGAAACTTCCATGTGCAGCCACAAGCCATTATGGGCTCTGGCATAGCTGAGTATGTTGTGTGATCTCTTTCAGTGGTGGACTAGTAGATGTAGCGGATGTAGGTGTACGGGTCCACCCGGGGTAAAGAGTAAATGCTTCTGAAAGACTGTGTCTCTATCATCTGTTTCTCAAACAACATGGAGTGCGAGAAATCCAACGGAGTCGATCGGGTCTTGTGGGGAAAAGTGCACAAACCTCTGCAGAGTGTACACACTATTCATGAGTAGCCGTGTCCCCGGTTATGGACATCTTTGAGTATCTAGAAGTGGATTATTTGTTGATCTGAACACTCTTTTCAATTAATTTTGTTGGGTTAATAATGACTTTCGTTTGGGAATGAGATGGGGGTACCATTCTCAATTGTTCATGATTTAAATTTATCAAAGTAGTTAAATAAATGCATTCCTTTATGGTAGGGAAAATCAGCTTTATGCAAAAACAACCTTACAGCCTCTACCAGCCAAATATGCATGTAGTTGTAGGCATTGTTCATCATTACTTCTATAGTGCGAATTTGCCAGTACATTCAATGTACTGACCTACATGGCTGCAACGTCTCATGTTGCAGGAATTTATTCGACGAGTAAGTGTTACATTAGGGTTGCGCTGTCTACACTCAACTTTGCCGTTTGTGTTGATGGAACTCCACAACCTTTGTTGCTTCTGCCATGATTGATTGAGGAAATAGTATTTATGTTACTTAATACATGTGAATTATCTCTGTTATAAATCCTCGAGTATTGTGTGTGTCAGCATACCGATCCAGGGATGACACTTAACATAGAGACTTGATCCATTCGGGTCGGGTCGCTACAGATTTTAACTAGGATAGCTCTAGAATGACCTACACTTGCCATTTTGTCATCCAAAATGAATAAACATGCTTAGTTAGCTCAGAAATGCATAACTACCCACGTTAGCTCAAAAATGACCTATACTTAGCTTCTTTAGTTCATTTATGACATACTTAGCATACTCAGGTAAAAAATGGCATGATAACCTTGGTTTAGCTCCAAAATGACATATACTTAGCTTATTTTCCTCCAAAATGACAAAATAACCCTACCTAGCTCCAAAATGACCGATTTTAACTATGATAGCTCCAAAATGACCTACACTTGCCATTTGTCCTCCAAAATGAATAAATTTGCTTAGTTAGCTCAAAAATGACATAACTACCTAGGTTAGCTCAAAAATTACCTATACTTAGCTTCTTTAGTTCATTTATGACATACTTAGCATACTTAGGTCAAAAATGGCATGATAATCTAGGTTACCTCCAAAATGACATAGAATTAGCTTATTTTCCTCGAAAATGACATAATAACCTTACTAAGCTCCAAAATGACCTATTTACCTAGTTTAGCTCTAAAGTGACCTACACTTAGCATTTTTACCTAGCTTAGCTAAAAATGGCATTTTTACCTACCTTAGTTAGAAGAAGAAGAAGATAAAGAGGATGAGAGGAGAAAAAGAAAGAGAAGAATAATACTTGTTCTTCTTCTTCTTCTTCTTCTTCTTCTTCTTCTTCTTTATTCTTCTTCTTCTTCTTCTTCTTCTTCTTCTTCTTCTTCTTCTTCTTCTTTCTTCTTCTTCTTCTTCTTGTTCTTCTTCTAACTTTCTTCTTTCCCAATTTGCAAATTTGCTTTAGAGGAGGAAGCTTGCATTGATGGAGTCTACTCTTCCCCTTGTGCTTCCTTTTTGTTTTTGGAAACTTGTTGTTGGATATGTATGTATGGATGAAAGCATTGTATGTTGGATATGTTGTTGGAAACTTGTTGAATATGTTGCATATGTTCCTCTCTTCACGATTCATGTGTTAGTATGCTTGTTCAAAGTATTTTCAAATATATATATATATGTGTGTGTGTATGAAATTCTGTGAAATTGAATGAATTTAAGGAAAAACAGAAAACATGGGCTATATAGGCTCTTTGCCGTCTACTCACACACGACAATTTGCCATCAGCCAGCAGATGGCAAAGCTGCCACGTGTCAGCTACCTGTGCAACCTGGGGGACTGGGCTGGCCTATATGGTTGCTTTGCCGTCTTCCAGCAGATGTCAAACAACTTTGCATCTTTGCCGTCTGCCAGCAGACGGCATAGCATGCCATATGGCAACTACCGGGGGGGCATCTGGGCTGGCCTATTTGGGAACTTTGTCTTCTGCTGGCAGACGACAAAGATGCAAAGGTCTTTGCCATCTGCTAGCGAATGACAAAGCACGCCGTTAACCCCTTAACGGACCTAATGTGCCACATGTGCTGTCTAGGCCCTTTGCCGTGTGCCAGCGGACGACAAAGGCCTTTACATCTTTGTCGTCGGCCAGCTGACGGCAAAGAGCCCTTTGCCTCAGTTAGTTCAGCCGGACTGTTTGCCGTCTGCTGGCTGACGACAAAGAGCTTTGCCGTCCTCCAGGCATGTCTTTGCGTCAGCCATGGCAGACGGCAAAGTTCCTGATTCCTGTAGTGATGCCTTTTATCTCTTATTTTAGAAGATTTCCTGGCAATAATGTGAAAAGGCGGAAGTTTCCTGGCATGTCCCCGATGCCCATATTCTCCTATATGGAGGGTTTTGACCTGGAAAAAAAATCAAGAGAGATCTTTCGGGACGAAACGCCGCCGTCTCGAGGCGGAACCTGGGCAGAACCAATCTAGGGCTCCGGCGGAGCTGTTCTGGCCGGGAAACTTCCCCCTGGAGGGGGAAATCGAAGCCATCATCATCACCAACGGTCCTCTCATCGAGGATGGTTAATCTCCATCAACATCTTCACCAGCACCATCTCCTCTCACACCCTAGTTCATCTCATGTATTCAATATTTACCTCAAAACCTCAGATTGGTACGTGTGGGTTGCTAGTAGTACTGATTACTCCTTGTACTTGATGCTAGTTGGTTTATTTGGTGGAAGATCATATGTCCATATCCTTGATGCTATTAAATACTCCTCTGATTATGAACATGAATATGCTTTGTGAGTAGTCACGTTTGTTCCTGAGGACATGGGAGAAGTCTTTTTATAAGTAATCATGTGAATTTGGTATCCGTTTGATATTTTGATGAGATGCATGTTGTCTTTCCTCTAGTAGTGTTATGTGAATGTCGACTACATGACACTTCACCATTATTTCGTCCTAGGGGAAGGCATTGGAAAGTAATAAGTAGATGATGGGTTGCTAGAGTAACAGAAGTTGAAACGCTAGTTTATGCGTTGCTTCGTAAGGGGCTGATTAGGATCCACATGTTTCATGGTATGGTTAGATTTATCTTAATTCTTCTTTCGTACCTGCGAATGCTTATGAGAGGGGTTAATCATAAGTGGGATGCCCGTCCAAGTAAGGGCAACACCCAAGCACCGGTCCACCCACTGATAACCCACAAGTATATATAGGGGATCGCAACAATTTTCGAGGGTAGAGTATTCAACCCAAATTTATAGATTCGACACAAGGGGAGCCAAAGAATATTTGCAAGTATTAGCAACCGAGTTGTAAATTCAGCCACACATGGAGATTAATTATCTACAACTAAGTGATCAGTAGCACAATAGTATGGCAGTTTTGATAGTAGCAACAATAGTGACGGTAATAGTGATAGTAGTGGTTTTGTAGCAGTAACAATAGTAACAACAACAGTAGTAAGTTAGCAAGATCAATATGTAGGAAGTTCATAGGCATTGGATCAGTGATTTTTTGGATGATATTCATCATGTAACAGTTATAACCAAGGGCGATACAGCACTAGCTCCCGTTCATAAATATAATGTAGGCATGCATTCCGTAAATAGTCATACGTGCTTATGGAAAGAACTTGTATGGCATCTTTTGTCCTACCCTCCCGTGGCAGCGGGGTCCATAAGGAAACTAAGGGATATTAAGGCCTCCTTTTAATAGAGTTCTGGAACAAAGCATTAGCACAAGGTGAATACATGAACTCCTCAAATTACTGTCATCACCGGAAAGTATCCCGCATATAGTCACTACATGGTTTACGGATCATAACACGTAATAGGTGACTACGACTTACAAAATCGGATCTAGAACATAGATATAATGGAGATAACATAAACGGTTTAGATCAGAATTCATGGCACCCGAGCGCAAAGTGTCAAGCATTAAGCATAGCAAAGTCATAACAACATCAATCCCAAAACATAGTGGATACTAGGGATCAAGCCCTAACAAAACTAACTCGACTACATGATGAATCTCATCCAACTCCTCACCGACCAGCGAGCCTACGAAGGGATTACTCACTCCCGATGGAGAGCATCATTGAATTGGCGATGGAGGAGGGTTAGTGATGACGATGACCGAAGATTCCCCTCTCTGGAGCCCCAAATGGACTCTAGATCTGGCCTCCCAATGATGAACGGGAGGTGACAACGACTCCGTATCGCGAAACGAGATAATTCTTCCTCCTTGATTTTTTTCCAAAAATAGGATTTTATAGCGTCGAAGTTGTGGTTTGTAGGGCCACCAAGTGGGGGCAACCCACCTGGGCGCGCCAGGAGGGGGCGCGCCCTGGTGGGTTGTGCTCACGCAGGTGCCCCCCTCCGGTGGTTCTTGGCTCCAGTATTTTTCTTTATTCGTATAAAAAATCTTCACAAAGTTTTGTTCCAATCCGAGAACTTTTATTTTTGCACAAAAACAACACCATGATAGTTCTGCTGAAAACAACATCAGTCCGGGTTAGTTTGATTCAAATCATGCAAATTAGAGTCCAAAACAAGAGGAAAAGCCTTAGGAAAAGTAGATACAACGGAGACGTATCAACTCCCCCAAGCTCAAACCTTTTCTTGTCCTCAAGAAATTCAGTTGATAAACTTAAAGTGAAAAAGAAAAAACTTTTACGAACTCTTTTGCTCTTGTTTACATAAATAAGCTTAAGTAGCACCCATGTTTTCAACAAAGATCATGACTAACCGTGTCAACAATAACTCTTAGAAATTATATTAACTCATATCAATGACATAAACAACTAGAGAGCAATATTAAGATATCTCAAATGTGAACACCTTGTCAAAACAACTATGATATGATATGATATGATAACATTCGTATCTCGCTAGCCCTTTCTGAGACCACAAAACAAAAATGCAGAGCACCTCCAAAGTTTAAGCAGCGACTAAATAGTGTAATTCATGGTAGAGAAGATCCAATCATGTTAACAGCCAAACATTCACTACCCATAATGCATGAGGATGACAACAGTGCTCTCTGATCTGGCGCTTATTAGAGAAGGTGATGACTCAACATAAAATTAAATAGATAGTCCCTTTGCGGAGGGAAGCAGGGATTTGCAGAGGTTCCAGAGCTCGAGGTTTTAAAATAGCGATAAATGTAATTTTGAGAGATGCACCCTTCATATTTACTTCGCGACCATCAGTTATTAATATCTTCCATGCTAAACACATTAGTAGCAGTTCCCAAGCGAAAAAGTAAAGGTTATTACTCCGTAGGATTTTCTGTTTGATTATTTGTAAGCTCTTTTATTTTTGAAATCGGGACTGGGAATCCCTATTACCGCCCCTCTCGTGCAAGGATAAGTGAATAAACACTCATCATGAGAATAACTCGCTTAGCATGGAAGATACCGACTACCTCCTGTCATTCTATGAACATTCCAGGCACACAAAAGGGATGTTTATTTGAAGTTTTAGAGGTGGCACATGCAAATTTACTTAGGACGACAGGGTAATACCGCATACAGATAGGTATGGTGGACTCGTCTGGAATAACTTTAATTTTTGAATTTGATGCACAAGCACTATTTCCTCTTAGTACAGGCAAAGGCTAGCATGTAGGTTGGGAAGCGGCCAGCTAGAGAGCAACAATGGTCATGAACATACATTATGCATAACAAACATTGGATATCAACATGAGTAGGATATGGACACCATGAAGCACTATTTCCTCTTAGTACAGGCAAAGGCTAGCATGTAGGTTGGGAAGCGGCCAGCTAGAGAGCAACAATGGTCATGAACATACATTATGCATAACAAACATTGGATATCAACATGAGTAGGATATGGACACCATGAACATAAATATCATAGAGGCTATGCTGGTTTTGATTCAACTACATGCATGAACATGTGCCTAGTCAAGCCACTTGAAACATTCAGAGGGGGATACCATATCATCATACTACATCACAATACTTTAGCTATGTTGACCTTCAAGATAAATCATAATCCACTCCTAGCTATTTAAGCATGACATGAGAAACTATAATCTCTAATTGTCATTGCAAACATGTTTGATCATAATAGGCTGAAGCATGGATACTAGGTTAAACCTATTTACAAAAACAAAAACAAGTTGAGTTCATACCCGTTTCTCTCCGCCACGGCCATTTCACCAAATATCGTCATTATTGCCTTTCACTTGCACGATCGAATGCTGTGAAAATAATAATAATGCAAGAGTGCGACGGACTAAGCTGGAATCTGCAAAGAGCTTATTCATAAAGGAGAAGACAAAGCAATTTGAACTCTTTGTTAGATAAGCGATAATGCAAATGAGAGCAACTCAACATTTTCATCGTGGTCTTCTCTCGGTACGACTCAAAAAACTAGAAATAGAAAAGAAATAAAAAGGAACACACGAAGATATTTTTTGAGTTTTTGTTTTTTCTTAAAAGAAGGCAAAATAAAGAAAGAAAACAAAAACGAGAAAAACTATTTACACGGTAAAGCTCCCAACAAACAAAAGAAGAATCGAGAAACCTTTTTGGGTTTATTTTAAATATTACGCTAACTAAAGTAGAAAGAAAAATTGAAAAGAAACATGAAATATTTTTGGATTTTATCCAATATTTCCAAACACACAAGAAGAAAGAGAGAAAATAAGTATAGCATGGATACTACAATGAAAAAGTCTGAATACCGAAAAATGGAATGAAATGTGTGAACATGAATGTAATGTTGATGGAAATACATACCCCCCCCCCCCAAGCTTAGGCTTTTGGCCTAGCTTGGTAATCACCAACTGTAGTTGCCATCCGGTCCCATGTCAAAATGGTGTGGTGGCCGCACTTGAGCGTCCCACTCGCGAGGGTCCTCCTCAGCAGCTGCTTGGGCCTCCTGATAGGCACCAATATCTGCTAGCATAATCCTATATTCACCTATGGCAATAGAATCAAACAAAGTAGGTGCGGGCAATAGAATCAAACAAAGCAGGTGCACACAACGTAATAATATCACACGTATCTTCACTCAAGACTAAGTTATAAGGGACATCCACGGTAGTGTTCTCACCATCAATAAAAGTGATGATGTACCATAGCCTGACGATCTAAATAAACCTTGGGAAAATGATAATCATGCTGGCGTATCTGAACGTTAAAACGACTCGCTAAACGAGTAGCATAAATACCGCCATGAATTTTACCCTTGGATCCGTTGAGATGGGGATGGCGTGCCATAATAGCCCCCAAGCTATAAGTGTTGTCTCCCTCTAGTGCGCGATGTAAGATAGAGAAATCAGGGGCACTGAGTGCGCCAACCTTTTCTCTAGCAAGTAAGCACTTTGCAATAAATAGAGCAAAATAATGCACAAAAGGAAAATGCAAGCAAACAGCGGTAATGCTCGACACCCCTCTCTCATATCCCACTATTAGAGTGCGGTATAAACCTTCAAACTCCATGGGCCTAGGTTCTCTCAGATCCCCATCAGAAGGGAGCAAGCATAGGTCACAAAATTCTATGACTGGTAACCGATAGGAGTCAACGTATAAATTAAACTGCACCTCAGGGGGATTATTCCTACTAAAGAATTGAAATTTTTGCACAAAGGAGTTTGTGAGGAGATGATATCGTTCACACTTAGCAATGATGAAGTCGGTGAGACCGGTATTAGCAGGAAACTGTGCAAACTCTTGACGGGTTCCAGCTCCATCCATGAATGGGATGTGTGACCATTCGCACGGCCGTACCTCCGCCATCGTCCGGAAGTGAAGATCACTGTCAGATGACTCCCAAGTAACTCATCTCTTATATGGAGGTAGGTGGTGATGTGGGATAAAGAGATAAGTGAGGGAGCCACGTGGGGACCACAACCCGCCAAGGCACGTCTGGGGCTGCTGGTGCGCCCAGGTGGGTGGTGCCCACCTGGTGCACCCCCTTTGATGTTATTTGCACTAAAAAGTCTAAAATAATCAGAAAAAATCGTGTTAAATTTTCAGGGCATTTTGAGCACCTTTATTTTTAAGCTATTTATTATTATTATTATACGGGAAAATAGTAAACAGGCAAAGCACGACATTTTATTTTTATTTGACTAAGTAAAACAGGGAAATAAAAGTTAGGGATGGAAATCTGTGCTCACTAGATTCCTCAACCTCATACCTATTGAAAATGATTAATTAATAAGGTTGATAAAGTGTTATTAACAACCACTTCCAATTAGCATGAGACGGAAGAATTTTTGCAAAACACGAAGTTACTTTAACGAGGATATGCATATCCCCAACAATAAGTATTTCATATTTATTTTTGGCAGTAGGTAGAGGGATATGGAAACTCCCAATAGCAAGTGTTGGTGAATTTTCAATAATATTGATACCATTTACTTGGAATTGTTTCTTCAGAAAATGCACCGTGTGCTCATTACCATTGATATGAAACGTGACCTTGCTTTTATTACAATCAATAAGAGCCCCTGCAGTGTTTAAAAAGGGTCTACCAAGAATAATAGACATATTGTTGTCCTCGGGCATCTCAAGTATAACAAAGTCAGCTAAAATAGTAACATTGACAATAACAACAGGCACATCCTCACAAATACCGATATGTATAGCAGTTGATTTGTCAGCCATTTGCAAAGATATCTCAGTAGGTGTGAGCATATTCAAATCAAGTCTTTTATATAAAGATAAAGGCATGACACTAACACCAGCTCCCAAGTCACACAAAGAAGTTTTCACACAGTTTCTTTTTTATGGAGCAAGGTATAGTTGGTATTGCCAGATCTCCAAGTTTCTTAGGAACTCCATCTTTAAAAGAGTAATTAGCAAGCATGGTGGAGATTTTAGCTTTCAGTATCTTTCTGTTATTAGTGATGATGTCTTTCATATACTTTGCATAATGAGCCATCTTTAGGATATCCGTCAAACGGGTACGCAAAAAGACTCGCCTAAGCATTTCAGCAAATTGTTCAAATTCTTAATCATCTTTCTTCTTGGTGGATTTAGGTGGAAAGGGCATGGGTTTTTGTACCCATGGTTCTGTTTCCTTTCCATGTTTTCTAGGAACAACGTCTCTTTTATCATATCTTTTATTTGTAGGTTTTGGGTTATCAAGATCAACAACATGTTCTATCTCAACATCATTATCTGATTGTTTATCCTTGTCTGGTTGAGTGTCTTTATGAACATCATCATTATCTTTTTCATTATCACTAGATGAATGTTCATCACGGCCTCTATGCATCCCTATGAGTAGTTGCTACCAATATTATGAAGTTTTGTTGACAATTTTTTTGTGAACTAAAAATTTCAGAATTTTTGTTCATAGGAAAACATGAGTATATTTAGGAAGTTTGATTCCAAGAAGAACTCCAAGGGAGTGATTGGGGAATCATCTGACAGTGATCTCCGCACCCCGAGAATGGCTGAGCTACAACCGTGCAAATGTCCGCATGACCCGTTCATGGAAGGGGTCGGAATTCTTCAGGAGTTTACACATTATGCTGCTAATGCCGGCCTCACCGACTTCATCGCAGCTGAATGTGAACAATATCATCTCCTCACTAATTCCTTTGTGCAAAAATTTCGATTCTTACCTAGGAACAATCCCCCTGAGGTGCAATTTAGTTTATATGCCGAGCCCCATCAGATACCATTGACTGAATTTTGTAACATATGCTTGTTTCCTTCCGATGGTAGCTTAGTCGAACCTAGGCCAGCGGAGTTTGATAATTATTGCCATACTCTGACAGTGGGGGATGGGAGAGGGATATCGGGTATCACTGCCACGAGCTTACACTTTCTGGCTGTGCATTATTTTGCTCTTTTCATTGCCAAGTGTTTGCTTGCTAGAGAGAAAGTAGGTGTACTCCGTGCTCTAGACTTTGTTGTTTTACATCGCGCAATTCTCAGCGATAACACCTATAGCTTGGGAGCTATTGTGGCACGTCGCCTCCACATTAACAGATCCAAAGGAAAAATACATGGTGGGATGTACGCTACTTGCTTGGCGACTCATTTTAACGTACAATTACGCCAGCATGATTATCCTCTACCTAAGGTTTATTTAAATCGTCGAGCTATGGAACACCACCAATTTATTGCTGACAATTACCCCAACATTCCCATTCCTTATAACCTGGTTTTTAGTGAGAACACTCGTGATATTATCCCATTGCCTGCACCTGCTTTGTTTGATCCTATTACCATGGGCGGATACATGATTTTTCTTGAGGACATTGTCGCCTACCGGAACAACCTAGCTGCAACAAAGGAGGAGCCTCTGGAGTGGGACCCTCAGGAACCCTCTCATCAGCACTTCTACATGGGACCCCATAGTTTCTTTGAGTGGTGATTACGAAGCTAGGCCAAAAGCCTAAGCTTGGGGGAGTACGTATTTCCACTGACATTACATTCATGTTCACACATTTCTTTCAAGTCATCGGTGTCCACACTTTTTCATTGTATTATCCATGCCAAATTTATTTTCTCGCTTTCTTGTTTTGCGTTCGAAAACTCTGAGAAAATACAAAAATATTTCTTGCTTCTTTTTGATTTTTTTCTTCCAAGTTTAAATTGTTGTAGTACTAAAAAGAAAAACCCAAAAAGATTTCCTTATTCTTCTTTTACTTGTTGGGAGCTTTCCCGTGTAAATAGTTTTTCTCAATTTTGTTTTCCCCCTATTATTCACTTGTTCAAGAAAACCAAAAACTCCAAAAATATTTTAGTACGTTTCTCTGAATTTCTTTTCCTTTTTATTGAGTCGTACCAAGGAGAAGACCACGATGAAAATGTTGAGTGGCTCTCGTTTGCATAATTATTGATCTAACAAAGAGCCTATTTTACCTTGTCTTCTCCTGTTGAATAAAATGTTTGTAGATTCCATCTTAGTCCATGGCACTCTTGCACTATTATTACTTTCATATCGTTCAGTCGTGCAAGTGAAAGACAATAATGATGATATTTGGTGAACTGGCCGTGGCAGAGAGAAATGGGTATGGACTCGACTTGTTCTGTTTATGTAAATATGTTTAACCTAGTATCCATGATTCGGCTCATTATGATTAAACATGTTTTCAATGACAATTAGAGATTATAGTTTCTCATGCCATGCATAAGTAGTTAGGAGTGGATAATGATTTATCTTAGATATCAACATTCCATTAAAATAATTGTGATGAAGTATGATGATATGGTATCCTCTTCTGAATGTATCAAGTTGCTTGACTTGGCACATGTTCATGCATGTAGTTGAATCAAAACCAACATAGCCTTTATGATATTTATATTCATGGTGTCCATATCCTACTCATGCTGATGTCCAATGTTTGTTATGCATAATGCATGTTCATGACCATTGTTGCTCTCTAGCTTACCGCTTCTCAACCTACTTTCTATCCTTCACCTGTACTAAGCGGAAATACTGCTTGTGCATCCAATCCAAAAAAATCAAAGTTATTCCAGATGAGTCCATCGTACCTACCTATATGCGGTACTACCCTGCCGTCCTAAGTAAATTTGCATGCGCCACCTCTAAAATATTCAAACAAACACCCTTTTTGTGTGCCTGGAATGTTCATAGAGTGACAGGAGGTAGTTGGTATCTTCCATGCTAAGCGGGTTATTCTCAGATCGTGTGTTTATTCACTCGCCATTGCACGAGACAAATGGGCGGTAAGAGGGATTCCCAGTCCCTACTATAAATGAAACGAGCTTACAAATAATCAAACAAAAACTCCCAACGAAGTAATAATGTAATGCCCAGGATGGAATTATACCTCCTACGTGTCGAGGCACGACTTAAAGGCATAAGTCCATCCTAGAATGATCTCAAGTTTGGTAATCTTTGCACAACTCATGTAAAAGGGGAATAGTAAACTGAAAATAGTTGGCTTACAATCGCCACGTCACAGAATAACAATACAAGTCTCAAACATCATTCAATAAGATCACTACAACCCTCTAAGGGCAAAATCCAAATGTCAAAGTACCAAACTCAGATAAATAAACAACCACAGGCGGATCGAATCCTAGTAAGAGTCTCCACTACTGATCGTCCGGGTAGCGAACGTAGTAACGACTACGCTCCTCGTCGTACTCCCAATCCAGCTCGGTGCCATCACCTGGATAGCTCACGGCTGGACCTGCATCTGGTGTGTGAAGTAACTGTGAGCCACAGAGGACTCAGCAATCCCGTTCCCGGGTAACAGAACTATCAAAGCCTTTAGGTGAGGGAAAGGCTGAAGAAAGAAATGAGGTGAAGGATCAACAAAGAGTCTGCAGCAGCAACTAGCATCTAGCTTACGCAAGTGAGAGCGAGAAGAGAAGGCAACGCGAGAAGTGATCACTAAGTGATCCTAGCTATAAGCTCACAAACATAACCCCTCCGTGTTCAACTCCCGAATCCCTATTCGGAAATTGACAGTCACGGAACACACGCTGGTAGTGTATTAGTATCATTGTGTCAAGTTTTCTACAACCGGAATTAACAAGCTCCCATCTGCCACATAACCGCGGGCACGGCTTTCGAAAGTTCAAACCCTGCAGGGGTGTTCCAACTTGACCCATTACAAGCCCACGATCCGCGGAGTCGCAACTCCAAAGTGGGAAGACCCGAGTATCCTCGGAATCCCGTGCTCAAGATATACCGAACTAAGGTAAGGCTAATCCAGCAAATCCTCCCGGCGTGCCGACACCCTGATAGTAGCCGCGCGTATCTAGTCTCAGGCCACGACCGGATGGGCGATTCTACAGGCCCCAATCCTCGAGTTTCCCCGTGGTGGTTCCCGCAGACTCCCCGTTTGGGACCAACACCATCGGCACTGGCCCCCCCTGCTATGTTGAAATTAAGAATCCTCGGGGACATGACCCCCTATGCAATTAATTAATTATTTTTTTATAGTTGTTATTATGAGGCAAATAGTACCAAAAGTTGGGACTTGCTGGAAAAGACTTAGCACTTAGCGGTTTATCGAGGGGGTCCCATACACCCCAACCGTGTTAGGAACGCATAATCAAGGAACATAAAACCGGCTTATACGGATCCTAACGGCATGAGTGGAACAAAACACCAAGCAAAAGGCTTAGCCTTCCACCCTTGCCAATATATATGTGATTTCAGGTAAGCATTTATATAGTGTGATATAACCCAACCAA
The DNA here is from genome assembly GCA_902687465.1 of Secale cereale. Taxonomy (NCBI): domain Eukaryota; kingdom Viridiplantae; phylum Streptophyta; class Magnoliopsida; order Poales; family Poaceae; genus Secale; species Secale cereale. The sequence goes on from LR738715.1 coordinate 709,294,669, forward strand.
ACTTCAACATGGAGCAAGCATCTTCACTTCACCTGCAACTAGCAACGCTATAAGAAGGGCTGAGCGAAGCGTACTTAGCCAAGCAACGGTTTGCATAGGTAGGGTGGTTAAACATGGCAATTGGTTACAAGTAGGAGGCTGACAAGAAGAACATGGGCATCGAGGCAAAACTATAGATCGAGACTACTAGCAATAGGCAAAGATAGTAAGGTTATCGGGGTTCGGTCATCTTGCCTGAAGAGAAGAAGTTCGGATCGAAAGAAGGGTCCTCGTGCTCAAACTCGTTGGAAACCTCGTGCTCAACCTCGTTGGAAAACTCGTGCTCGACTTCCGGGTCTAAACAAGACAAACACACCAAGCACCAATCAACACGATGCAATGCGCACTCGAAAAACATGTATGCATGATGGATGCACTAGAGATGCACATGGAGCACGGAAAACCTCACTCAAGCAAAACACCTCAAAACAAGATAACAACCTGATATTATTAATCTACACAGAAAAACACCCAAGTTTGATATAAAGATCGCTGAAATCGGAGTTACGGGCTAAAAGTTATGCCCGAAACAAGATTTGAGCGAAAACTGCAAATTACAGCAACATAGCATCTTGGGAGCACCAAATAATTAATCTACAGCACCCAAAAAGCATGGCAAAGGACTTGAACATAAACTAGATATAATGTACAGCAACTAGGTCCAAAGTGCACCCCAAACGGAGTCACGGATCATTAGCAATGACCTTGGACATATTGAACTTTGAAATAAAATTCTGGCAGCAGAATTTTATTGAAAGTTTGGAGCAAAAGATAAGCATGCTACAGCCACTCAAATGGACATGTGAGGACATGGATGGAAAGACAACAATATATACTTCATGGAACAATTAAAATCCACCCCAAACTATCATGCATTTTCCTAGAACATCACACGAACATGGCATCGGAACGTTACAGATTTCAGACTTAGTGAAATTTCACTAAGTCCTAAAACAGCAACATCATCATAGCATCAAAAAGAGCATGTTTAAGACACCTCGAAACTAAACATGGCAAAGGGTAAGCACCTCATCAAAATACATATGACGGTGATCCCGAAACACACAAGCATGCATCAATGTGGTGAACACACCGATTACAACAAGCTCAACAACATGGCATTTCATAACAAGTGAAAACACAACATATGAACATGGCATCTTGCAAGGATGATAACAAGGAAACAAAACATCTACCATGCAACCTATCACAAGCAACACGTAGTTCGTGACAAGACGAACACGTGGACATGTCATTTGCTTCGTTTGGACAAACGAGCTAAAAGATATGACAAGTCAAAGGTGGCACGAAAATAACACATAGCAGCAGTTTATATCATCATACACTCTTGCAACAGCAAAACAAGGCCCTAGATGATCTCTAACATGCATGACAACAACAGGTAAAACGTAGAGGACAACTCCACGAACATCTGGACATATTACACGCACAAAACGGAGCACCACAGTAAAAGTTATGCATGGTCAAAGTATGCATACTCAGATAACAGATCTGGGGTCTTAGGGAAAAAAAAACAACCTCAGGGATCTGGAGATGAACAGTGGATGGGCCTCGGTGAACAGTGGTGGCGGATGAACAGTAACGGGCTGAAGCGGATCGGCGGCGTACGGCCCGGTGCGCGCGGCGGCCCACCACTGGCGAGGGGGGGGGCGGCCCAGGCCTGAGAAGTGGCGGTGCAGAGGCCTGCGGGGGAGGCCTGGCCTGGCCCGACGGGGCGGCGGCGCTGGGCCGCTGAGCACCCAGGCCCAGGCGAGCGGCGGTCGCTGGCCCGCGCGGAGGCGGCTCGGTCGAGGACGACGCGCCGGAGGGAGACGAGCGGGCCGCGACCTGGCAGTCGGCCCACGGCGAAGTGGTCCTCTCGACCGGGATCCGGCGCGCGACGAGGCCAGCTGGGCCGATCGGCTGGCGCGCTCGCTGGCGTGCGGTGGAGGGTCCGGCTGCGGAGGTACGCGCGATGGACGGGCGCGTTGACTCCGAGGGGATCTGGCGACCAGAACGGATCTGGCGAACGGCGGCTCGAGGGAGCTGGTCTCCCTCGGATCCAGAAGATCTTTTTGGATCTGGAGAGAAAGGGAAAAAAAAAACAAAATAAAAAGAGGGGAGAGAGGAGGAAGAAGGAGGGGTTGCTCCAAATAGACTAGGGGGCCTATATGTAGCAGTTTTGGACTAGGGTTTAGAGACTAGAGGTGTTTAGGAGCCCTCCGATCTGGATCCAACGGATCCGATCGCGGGAAGATTTTAAAAGGACTAGACGGAGATAAAAGAGAGCAGCAGGGGTATTTCCGGGACACGAAGTAAGGGCACTTCGGACCCACACGGACAACGGAGGGAAAAGTCAACGGAGTCCAAACGAGACGAGATTTGAGGGGCGGGTTGCACACAACAAAACAACAACACACAACACAACCTCGCGGCACACCGGTAACGAAAAACGCCCGAACAACAAAGAAGGCCTACGGGACGTCACGAACACGTGAGGGAGCTCCGGAACACGAAACGGACAACGGGAAGAAACGCCACGAACCGGATGCAACCCACAACACAAATGCAATGCAATGCACATGTCTACATGATATGAATGAATGCCACACACTCACACAACAAAACGACGAAAGCCCGAAAGACAAAGAACCCGAAAAGGAAATAGATGAAGCCGGAGATTTATTATAAGCCCAAAAGGGAAAGTATTACATCCGGGGCATTACAAACTCTCCTCTACTACAAAAAGATCTCGTCCCGAGATCTAGGACTGGAAAAAGGAAGGGTACTCGGAACGAAGATGATCTTCTCGTTCCCAGGTAGCTTCTCGGTCTGTGTGATGTGACCACTTGACTTTCAGAAACTTGATGGACTTGTTGCGAGTCTTGCGTTCAGTTTCTTCGAGAATTGCAACTGGATGTTCTCGGTAGGAAAGGTCTTGTTGAAGATCAATCTCCTCAAACGGAATCATGCGCTCAGGTGTCTTGAAGCATTTGCGAAGCTGAGACACATGGAAGACATCATGAACATTTGCAAAGTTGGAAGGGAGCTCGAGCTGATAGGCTAGATCGCCTCTTTTGCCAAGAATTCTGAAAGGACCGACGTATCTAGGAGCAAGCTTTCCTTTGATACCGAACCTTTGGGTTCCTTTCATCGGAGAAACTCGGAGATAGACATGATCACCGATGTCGAAAGCCAGATCACGATGCTTTCCGTCATAGTAACTCTTCTGACGCGACTGAGCGGCCTTGAGATTGTCACGTATGACTTTGCACATTTCTTCGGCTTCTGAGATCAAATCATTGCCAAGAAGTTGGCGTTCGCCTGTTTCAGACCAGTTGAGAGGGGTACGGCACTTTCTGCCATAGAGAATTTCAAACGGTGCTTTGCCTGCACTTGCCTGAAAGCTGTTGTTGTAAGAGAACTCTGCAAATGGAAGACAGTCCTCCCATTTCATGCCGAAGGAGATGACACAGGCTCTGAGCATATCTTCAAGGATCTGATTCACACGCTCGACTTGACCACTAGTCTGAGGGTGAAAGGCAGTGCTGAACCTGATCTTCGTGCCCATGGCGGACTGAAAGGAGTCCCAGAACTTTGATGTGAACAAGCTGCCACGGTCTGAGGATATCACTTGAGGAATGCCATGTAGGGACACAATTCTGGAAGTGTACAGCTCTGCAAGTTGAGCTGCATTGATTGATTCTTTGACTGGAAGAAAGTGAGCGACTTTGGTAAGCTTGTCAATCACCACAAAAATAGCATCATTGCCTCGCTTGGATTTAGGAAAGCCAGTGACGAAGTCCATTTCAATGTGGTCGAACTTCCACTCAGGAATAGGAAGAGGTTGGAGAAGACCGGCTGGACGTTGATGTTCTGCTTTCACTCTTCTGCATACATCACATTCATTCACGAACTGGGCAATTTCCCTTTTCATGCGTGTCCACCAGTAAGATTGCTTGAGATCTTGATACATCTTGGAACTGCCAGGATGAATGGAAAGGAGAGAGTCATGAGCTTCTTCCATTATGAGCTTCCTGAGATCACCTTTGGGAACAACGAGTCTGTCCTCGAAGAACAAGGTATCTCTCTCATCAACACGGAAGCACTTATATTTTGGAGTGCCCTTTGCAATCCCATGTTTCACCTTCTTCACCATGGTATCACTGAGCTGGGCCTCACGGACTTGATCTTCCAAGGTAGGAGCAATTTGGAGATTAGCAAGAAAACCCTGCGGAACAACCTGGAGGTTGAGCTTCCTGAAAGCTTCACAAAGCTCAGGCTGGTGTGGTTTGATAAGAAGGCTGTTGCAATATGCCTTTCTACTCAAAGCATCTGCAATCACATTCGCCTTGCCTGGAGTGTACTCAATGCTGGGGTTGTACTCTTGGATCATCTCGACCCAACGAGTCTGGCGGAGGTTCAGATGCGGCTGCGTGAAGATGTACTTCAAGCTCTTGTGATCAGTGAAGATGTCGACCTTTCTGCCCAACAACAGATGTCTCCACGTAATCAGAGCATGTACCACAGCTGCTAGCTCGAGATCATGTGTGGGATAGTTCTTCTCAGCTGGCTTGAGCTGACGTGAAGTATAAGCCACAATTCTCTTCTCTTGCATAAGCACACCACCAAGGCCTTGAAGAGAAGCGTCACAGAACACTTCATAGGGCTTGGATTCATCTGGAGGAATCAGAACTGGAGCTGAGACAAGCTTCTCTTTGAGGGTTTTGAAAGCCACTTCACACTCGGGAGACCAAAAGTATTTGACATTCTTCTGGAGGAGGTTGGAAAGAGGCTTGGCAATCTTGGAGAAGTTCTCCACAAACCTTCTGCAATAGCTGGCAAGACCCAGAAAACTGCGGAGCTGCTTGACGTTCTGAGGAGCTTCCCAGTTGACAATTGCTTCAACTTTCTCGGGATTAACCGCAATACCGTCAGCTGAGATAATGTGGCCCAGGTAGAGAACCTTATCGAGCCAAAACTCGCACTTTGAGAACTTGGCATAGAATTTGTGCTCTCGGAGTCGATCAAGAACCAGACGCAAGTGCTTTTCGTGATCTTCTTCATTCTTGGAAAACACCAAAATATCATCCAGATACACTAGCACAAATTCGCCTGTATAGGGGTTGAAGATGTAATGCATCATCCTTGAAAAGGTAGGAGGAGCATTGGCGAGACCGAAGGACATGACGGTATACTCATATGAACCGTAGCTCGTTCTGAAGGCCGTCTTGGGAATGTCTTCCTCGCGAATGCGAATTTGATGGTAGCCCATTCGGAGGTCAAGCTTAGAGAATACTTTAGCTCCTTTGAGCTGCTCAAAGAGTTCATTGATGTTGGGGAGCGGATACTTGTTCTTAATCGTCTTCTTGTTCAGTGGCCGGTAGTCAACACAGAGACGCTCCGTGCCATCTTTCTTCTTGACAAATAAGACACCACAGCCCCACGGAGATGTACTCGGTCTGATGAGACCCATACGCTCCTGTTCATCCAACTGTCTCTTCAATTCCTTCAATTCATCTGAAGAGAGCTTGTATGGACGCCGACAAACAGGTTCGGTGCCCGGCTCGAGTTCAATGACAAACTCCACCTGACGGTGTGGAGGCATGCCTGGAAGTTCTTCTGGAAAGACGTCTTGATATTCATTCACCACTGGAATTTGCTCTATGGCATTAATTTCACCCTTATCATTAAGAGAGAAAAGCCGAATAGTATTATCCCTGGAGGCGAAGATAATCACATCTTCATCAGAATGAGTCAATTTGACTTCCTTTTGAGCGCAATCAATGTGAGCATCGTGCCGAGAAAGCCAATCCATTCCGAGAATGAGGTCGATGTCAGAATGACCAAGAATCACCGGTTTAGCCAGAAAACGATAATCTCCCATGCGAATAGAAACATCCGGAGCATAAACACTAGAAGTCATGATCTTGCCTGGAGAAACAACTTGCAACTTCTGAGGCAAATTTGAAGTGGCAATATCGTGCTTGGATGCAAATGGTTGAGACATGAAAGAGCATGATGCACCCGAATCAAATAACACTTTAGCCGGAAAAGAGTTCACTGGAAGGTTACCCAAAATGACATCAGAAGAAGCCTCTGCTTGTGCTGCATTCATCAGATTGACCCTTGCAGCCTTTGGATCATGCTTGACCATAGCGGTACCGACAGGAGGAGGAGGCGGAAGGCGCCTTGGGTTGTTGCACTTGTTGGAATAATGACCCTTCTGGCCACACTTGTAGCAAGTCACCTCAGAAAGCGGACGGGTAGGAGGAGCATTGGACTTGGAGCCTTGAGACTGAAACTGCTTCTTCGACTGGTTGCTTGGGTTGGGTGGGTGGGAGAAACCACGACCACTAGAGTTCTTGTTGTTGGAGTTGTTGAAGTTGCTGGAGTTGTTGTAAGGAGCTCGAATCGCTGGAGGAGGAGGAAGCCAGAATTTCTGTTGTTTCGCAGCCAACTGAGACGATGAGGTAGAGTGAACAGCATCTCGAATTCTCTTCTTAGAAGCCTCCATCTTAAGCTGAGCTGCTTCTTGTTTCAAAGCCATATTATAGAACTTATCAAATTCATCTGGCTCGAACAGAGTGAGAGCAAGCTGAAGTTCATCTTTGAGACCTCCACGGAACTGATAGATTTTGCTCTTTGCATCAGGAATGTCTTGCTTTGCATAGCGAGCGAGGTTTTGGAACTTGACATTATACTGATAGACTGTCATGGAGCCCTGCTTGAGGTTGCGGAATTGCTCACGCATACCCTCGATGACACTTGTAGGAATGTGATGCGAGCGGAAATCCTTGCAGAAATTCTCCCATGAGATCACTTGACCCAGCCTTGAGTCTTTATACTGCTGCCACCAGTCAGCTGCTTGATCTTTCAGTTGGAAGGCTGCAAACTTCACATAGTCATCTTCTTTCACGTTACTGCACTCAAAATGCTTCTTTATATCGGTCAGCCAATCCTCAGCATCAAGAGGGTCGACACAGTAACTGAAAGCTTTAGGATTGTTGGCCAAGAACTGGTTCAGAGTAGCATGGTGCTGCTGGAAGAAGTTGCCTTGGTTCATTGGAATGCCCTGATTAGCTTGATTAGCTTGATTAGCTTGCATCATCTGCATCATCTGCATCATCAACTGAGTGTTCTGAGCAGTAGTCTGCATAATTGCTCTCCAAGCCTCAGGCGGAGGAGGAGGAGAAGGAGGACGCTCTGGAACCTCTTCACCCTCTGGGTTGGCATTCGGAACCCTTTTCGGAGCCATCCTGTAAGAGATGACCACGAATCAGCAATTGATTGACAAAAGGAATAAGCTGAATCAAAGGAATGAATTGCAACAAGTCTTCACAATAATCATTCGAACAATAAGAACGAATGAAATCATCCGAACAAGAGGAACGAATGAATTTCTTAGTTAAATGATAACATCAGTCTTCACGAGAAGCCACATAGGGATCAAAAGGATAAAATAAATAAAACAACAAGGTACAGACGGAACAAACACAAGAGAGGAGTTTCGTTCTAACATCTTTGTGCTGAAAGCATATGAACGCGTTACGAAAAGGTTTTGCAATCCCCGGATCAGCATAGCCAAGGACCCTTTAAGATGCAACTCCTGATAGTAACCTCGGTCATATAACTCCTTCACTCAATGTCGAACCCCGAACTCACTAACCTGCATTCGTTGGAAGAATGCCTACGATCTACTGGATAAAACCCACCTATAGTTTTCCGAAAGATTCCAGTTGTGCAATCAGGTGTTGGGGATACACGGGAAGCACCGCGCAATCAACTCTAACCTACATCCAGGTGTATCCATCCTTCAACACATAACCAGTCTTTCTCGGAAACTGTGTACCTCGGACCTTCGAAAAGCATCCACTATAACAAGCTATGGCAATACTCCCGAACTACCTCCCCAGTACTGGGTGATGTCGGGGTTATCGTGCCACTGGCCGTATAGGGGAGATTTTCGATGTCGGCCGTCTTAAGTATTTAGTACTGTCACGATATGCTTGTTACAATGATACCCCGAAGCTCAACTCCTCGGTAACAGGAGGCATCGGGAACAATATCCTTGTCACAAGAACATCGAAACAATCCCAGAATACTCGCGGGATTCCTAAAAAAAAATTTTGTGCAAATTTTGAAGATAGGAGAGACAAGAGTAGACGTCAGGAGTCCTCACCAGAGAGAAAGGGGATGAGAAGCAAAGAAATCCTACTCTCCGATATAATATATGACTCAAAAAGTTTTTCAGTGTGTGCCTAGACTCAACCGTCAACGGTTCGATCAAACAGTGGGGGCTCCTAGGTCGGAGAAGGCTCTGAATACCAACTTGTAATGCCCAGGATGGAATTATACCTCCTACGTGTCGAGGCACGACTTAAAGGCATAAGTCCATCCTAGAATGATCTCAAGTTTGGTAATCTTTGCACAACTCATGTAAAAGGGGAATAGTAAACTGAAAATAGTTGGCTTACAATCGCCACGTCACAGAATAACAATACAAGTCTCAAACATCATTCAATAAGATCACTACAACCCTCTAAGGGCAAAATCCAAATGTCAAAGTACCAAACTCAGATAAATAAACAACCACAGGCGGATCGAATCCTAGTAAGAGTCTCCACTACTGATCGTCCGGGTAGCGAACGTAGTAACGACTACGCTCCTCGTCGTACTCCCAATCCAGCTCGGTGCCATCACCTGGATAGCTCACGGCTGGACCTGCATCTGGTGTGTGAAGTAACTGTGAGCCACAGAGGACTCAGCAATCCCGTTCCCGGGTAACAGAACTATCAAAGCCTTTAGGTGAGGGAAAGGCTGAAGAAAGAAATGAGGTGAAGGATCAACAAAGAGTCTGCAGCAGCAACTAGCATCTAGCTTACGCAAGTGAGAGCGAGAAGAGAAGGCAACGCGAGAAGTGATCACTAAGTGATCCTAGCTATAAGCTCACAAACATAACCCCTCCGTGTTCAACTCCCGAATCCCTATTCGGAAATTGACAGTCACGGAACACACGCTGGTAGTGTATTAGTATCATTGTGTCAAGTTTTCTACAACCGGAATTAACAAGCTCCCATCTGCCACATAACCGCGGGCACGGCTTTCGAAAGTTCAAACCCTGCAGGGGTGTTCCAACTTGACCCATTACAAGCCCACGATCCGCGGAGTCGCAACTCCAAAGTGGGAAGACCCGAGTATCCTCGGAATCCCGTGCTCAAGATATACCGAACTAAGGTAAGGCTAATCCAGCAAATCCTCCCGGCGTGCCGACACCCTGATAGTAGCCGCGCGTATCTAGTCTCAGGCCACGACCGGATGGGCGATTCTACAGGCCCCAATCCTCGAGTTTCCCCGTGGTGGTTCCCGCAGACTCCCCGTTTGGGACCAACACCATCGGCACTGGCCCCCCCTGCTATGTTGAAATTAAGAATCCTCGGGGACATGACCCCCTATGCAATTAATTAATTATTTTTTTATAGTTGTTATTATGAGGCAAATAGTACCAAAAGTTGGGACTTGCTGGAAAAGACTTAGCACTTAGCGGTTTATCGAGGGGGTCCCATACACCCCAACCGTGTTAGGAACGCATAATCAAGGAACATAAAACCGGCTTATACGGATCCTAACGGCATGAGTGGAACAAAACACCAAGCAAAAGGCTTAGCCTTCCACCCTTGCCAATATATATGTGATTTCAGGTAAGCATTTATATAGTGTGATATAACCCAACCAAACTTCAACATGGAGCAAGCATCTTCACTTCACCTGCAACTAGCAACGCTATAAGAAGGGCTGAGCGAAGCGTACTTAGCCAAGCAACGGTTTGCATAGGTAGGGTGGTTAAACATGGCAATTGGTTACAAGTAGGAGGCTGACAAGAAGAACATGGGCATCGAGGCAAAACTATAGATCGAGACTACTAGCAATAGACAAAGATAGTAATGTTATCGGGGTTCGGTCATCTTGCCTGAAGAGAAGAAGTTCGGATCGAAAGAAGGGTCCTCTTGCTCAAACTCGTTGGAAACCTCGTGCTCAACCTCGTTGGAAAACTCGTGCTCAACTTCCGGCTCTAAACAAGACAAACACACCAAGCACCAATCAACACGATGCAATGCTCACTCGAAAAACATGTATGCATGATGGATGCACTAAAGATGCACAAGGAGCACGTAAAACATCACTCAAGCAAAACACCTCAAAACAAGATAACAACCTGATATTATTAATCTACACAGAAAATCACCCAAGTTTGATATAAGAATCGCTGAAATCGGAGTTACGGGCTAAAAGTTATGCCCGAAACAAGATTTGAGCGAAAACTGCAAATTACAGCAACATAGCATCTTGGGAGCTCAAAATAAATAATCTACAGCACCCAAAAGGCATGGCAAAGGACTTGAACATAAACTAGATATAATGTACAGCAACTAGGTCCAAAGTGCACCCCCAACGGAGTCACGGATCACTAGCAATGATCTTGGACATATTGAACTTTGAAATAAAATTCTGGCAGCAGAATTTTATTGAAAGTTTGGAGCAAAAGATAAGCATGCTACAGCCACTCAAATGGACATGTGAGGACATGGATGGAAAGACAACAATATATACTTCATGGAACAATCAAAATCCACCCCAAAACTATCATGCATTTTCCTAGAACATCACACGAACATGGCATCGGAACGTTACAGATTTCAGACTTAGTGAAATTTCACTAAGTCCTAAAACAGCAACATCATCATAGCATCAAAAAGAGCATGTTTAAGACACCTCGAAACTAAACATGGCAAAGGGTAAGCACCTCATCAAAATACATATGACGGTGATCCCGAAACACACAAGCATGCATCAATGTGGTGAACACACCGATTACAACAAGCTCAACAACATGGCATTTCATAACAAGTGAAAACACAACATATGAACATGGCATCTTGCAAGGATGATAACAAGGAAACAAAACATCTACCATGCAACCTATCACAAGCAACACGTAGTTCGTGACAAGACGAACACGTGGACATGTCATTTGCTTCGTTTGGACAAACGAGCTAAAAGATATGACAAGTCAAAGGTGGCACGAAAATAACACATAGCAGCAGTTTATATCATCATACACTCTTGCAACAGCAAAACAAGGCCCTAGATGATCTCTAACATGCATGACAACAACAGGTAAAACGTAGAGGACAACTCCACGAACATCTGGACATATTACACGCACAAAACGGAGCACCACAGTAAAAGTTATGCATGGTCAAAGTATGCATACTCAGATAACAGATCTGGGGTCTTAGGGAAAAAAAAACAACCTCAGGGATCTGGAGATGAACAGTGGATGGGCCTCGGTGAACAGTGGTGGCGGATGAACAGTAACGGGCTGAAGCGGATCGGCGGCGTACGGCCCGGTGCGCGCGGCGGCCCACCACTGGCGAGGGGGGGGGCGGCCCAGGCCTGAGAAGTGGCGGTGCAGAGGCCTGCGGGGGAGGCCTGGCCTGGCCCGACGGGGCGGCGGCGCTGGGCCGCTGAGCACCCAGGCCCAGGCGAGCGGCGGTCGCTGGCCCGCGCGGAGGCGGCTCGGTCGAGGACGACGCGCCGGAGGGAGACGAGCGGGCCGCGACCTGGCAGTCGGCCCACGGCGAAGTGGTCCTCTCGACCGGGATCCGGCGCGCGACGAGGCCAGCTGGGCCGATCGGCTGGCGCGCTCGCTGGCGTGCGGTGGAGGGTCCGGCTGCGGAGGTACGCGCGATGGACGGGCGCGTTGACTCCGAGGGGATCTGGCGACCAGAACGGATCTGGCGAACGGCGGCTCGAGGGAGCTGGTCTCCCTCGGATCCAGAAGATCTTTTTGGATCTGGAGAGAAAGGGAAAAAAAAAACAAAATAAAAAGAGGGGAGAGAGGAGGAAGAAGGAGGGGTTGCTCCAAATAGACTAGGGGGCCTATATGTAGCAGTTTTGGACTAGGGTTTAGAGACTAGAGGTGTTTAGGAGCCCTCCGATCTGGATCCAACGGATCCGATCGCGGGAAGATTTTAAAAGGACTAGACGGAGATAAAAGAGAGCAGCAGGGGTATTTCCGGGACACGAAGTAAGGGCACTTCGGACCCACACGGACAACGGAGGGAAAAGTCAACGGAGTCCAAACGAGACGAGATTTGAGGGGCGGGTTGCACACAACAAAACAACAACACACAACACAACCTCGCGGCACACCGGTAACGAAAAACGCCCGAACAACAAAGAAGGCCTACGGGACGTCACGAACACGTGAGGGAGCTCCGGAACACGAAACGGACAACGGGAAGAAACGCCACGAACCGGATGCAACCCACAACACAAATGCAATGCAATGCACATGTCTACATGATATGAATGAATGCCACACACTCACACAACAAAACGACGAAAGCCCGAAAGACAAAGAACCCGAAAAGGAAATAGATGAAGCCGGAGATTTATTATAAGCCCAAAAGGGAAAGTATTACATCCGGGGCATTACAAATAACCTTTATTTTATCACTTGGGAACCGCTACTAATGTGTTTAGCATATAAGATATTGAAAACCGATGGTCACGGAGTAAATATGAAGGGGGCACCTCTCAAAATTACATTTATCTCTGTTTTAAAACCTTGAGCTCTGGCACGTCTACAAATCCCTGTGTCCCTCTACGAAGGGACTATCTATTTACTTTGATGTTGAGTCATCACCCTCTCTAATAAGCGCCAGATCTGAGAGCTCTGCTGTCATGCTTATGCATTGTGTGTAGTGAATGTTGGGTGTTAGCTTGACTGGATCTTTTCTATCATGAATTACAATGTTTAGCCGCTGCTTGAACTTTGGAGGTGCTCTGCATTTAGGTTTTGCGGTCTCAGAAAGAGCTAGCGAGATACCACTATTGTCATATTGTATTATGGTTGTTTTGATAACGCGTTGTTGTTTGAGGTATCTTATTATTGCTTGCTAGCTGATTATGTTATTGATATGAGTTAATATAGTTCCTAAGAGTTATTGTTGCCATCGTTAGTCATGATCTTTGTTAAAAACCTGGATGCTACTTAAGCTTATTTATGTAAACAAGAGCAAAAGAGTTTGTAAATTTTTTTCTTTTCACTTTCATTTTATCAACTGAGTTGCTTGAGGACAAGCAACGGTTTAAGCTTGGGGGAGTTGATACGTCTCCATCATATCTACTTTTCCTAACGCTTTTCCTCTTGTTTTGGACTCTAATTTGCATGATTTGGAAGAAACTAACCCGGACTAACACTATTTTCAACAAAACTACCATGGTGTTATCTTTGCGCAGAAATAAAAGTTCTCGGAACGGAATGAAACTTTGCGAGGATTTTTTATACAACAGAAGATAATTTCTGGAGCCAAGAACCATCAGAGGGGGGGTACCTGGGTCGGCACAACCCAGTAGGGCGCCCCCTCCAGGTGCGCCCAGGTGGGTTGTCCCCACCTGGTGGCCCCGCAGACCCTGAAACCTATGCTACAAAATCCTATTTTTCTAGAAAAAAGGGAGAAAGAATTATCGTGTTTCACGAGACGGAGCCGCCGCAGTCTTTCGTTCTTCATCTGGAGGCCAGATCAGGAGTCTGTTTGACGCTCCGGAGAGAGGAATCTTCGATCTTATCATCACCAACCTTTCTCCATTGCCGATTCCATGATGCTCCCCACCGGGAGTGAGTAATTCCTTCGTAGGCCCGCTGGTCGGTGAGGAGTTGGATGAGATTCATCATGTAATCTAGTTAGTTTTGTTAGGGCCGATCCCTAGTATCCACTATGTTCTGAGATTGATGTTGCTATGACTTTGCCATGCTTAATGCTTCTCACTTTGGGCCCGGGCGCCATGAATTCAGATCTGAACTGTTTATGTTATCACCATTATATCTATGTTCTAGATCGGATCTTGCAAGTTATAGTCACCTACTACGTGTTATGATCCGGCAACCCCAGAGTGACCACAGTCGGGACCACTCCCGGTGATGACCGTAGTTTGAGGAGTTCATGTATTCACCGTGTGTTAGAGCTTTAGTTTCCATAGTTGGGACCACTCTCTATTAAAAGCAGGCCTTAATGTCCCTTAGTTTCCAATAGGACCCCGCTGCCACGGGAGGTAGGACAAAATATGTCATGCAAGTTCTTTCAAAATAGCGTATGACTATTTACGGAATAGATGCCTAAATTATATTTATGAACTGGAGCTAGTGCCGTCTCGCCCAATGTTGTAATTGTCACATGATGAATATCATCCAACAAATCATCAATCCAATGCCTACGAACTTCTCTTAAATTGATCTTGCTAAGTTACTACTACTGCACGATCGAATGATGTGAAAATAATAATAATGCAAGAGTGCGACGGACTAAGCTGGAATCTGCAAAGAGCTTATTCATAAAGGAGAAGACAAAGCAATTTGAGCTCTTTGTTAGATAAGCGATAATGCAAATGAGAGCAACTCAACATTTTCATCATGGTCTTCTCTCGGTACGACTCAAAAAACTAGAAAAAGAAAAGAAATAAAAAGAAACACACGAAGATATTTTTTGAGTTTTTGATTTTTCTTAAAAGAAGGCAAAATAAAGAAAGAAAACAAAAAAATAAAATAAAAACTATTTATACGGTAAAGCTCCCAACAAACAAAAGAAGAATCGAGAAATCTTTTTAGGTTTATTTTAAATATTACGCTAACTAAAGTAGAAAGAAAAATTGAAAATAAACATGAAATATTTTTGGATTTTCTCCAAGTTTCCAAACACACAAGAAGAAAGAGAGAAAATAAGTATAACATGGATACTACAATGAAAAAGTGTGAACACCGAAAACTAGAATGAAATGTGTGAACATGAATGTAATGTCGATGGAAATACGTACTCCCCCAAGCTTAGGCTTTTGGCCTAGCTTGGTAATCACCAACCGTAGTTGCCATCCGGTCCCATGTCAAAATGGTGTGGTGGCAGCACTTGAGCGTCCCACGCGCGAGGGTCCTCCTCAGCAGCTGCCTGGGCCTCCCGATAGGCAACAATATCTGCTAGCATAATCCTATATTCACCCATGGCAATCGAATCAAACAAAGCAGGTGCACGCAACGGAATAATATCACGCGTATCTTCACTCAAGACTAAGTTATAAGGGACATCCACGGTAGTGTTCTCACCATCAATAAGTGATGATGTACCATAGCCTGACGATCTAAATAAACCTTGGGAAAAGAAACATGAAATATTTTTGGATTTTCTCCAAGTTTTCCAAACACACAAGAAGAAAGAGAGAAAATAAGTATAGCATGGATACTACAATGAAAAAGTTTGAACACCGAAAACTAGAATGAAATGTGTGAACATGAATGTAATGTCGATGGAAATATGTACTCCCCCAAGCTTAGGCTTTTGGCCTAGCTTGGTAATCACCAACCGTAGTTGCCATCCGGTCCCATGTCAAAATGGTGTGGTGGCAGCACTTGAGCGTCCCACGCGGGAGGGTCCTCCTCAGCATCTGCCTGGACCTCCCGATAGGCAACAATATCTGCTAGCCTAATCCTATATTCACCCATGGCAATAGAATCAAACAAAGCAGGTGCACGCAACGGAATAATATCACGCGTATCTTCACTCAAGACTAAGTTATAAGGGACATCCACTGTAGTGTTCTCACCATCAATAAACTGATGATGTACCATAGGCTGACAATCTATATAAACCTTGGGAAAATGATAATCATGCTGGCGTATCTGAACGTTAAAACGACTCACTAAACGAGTAGCATAAATACCACCATGAATTTTACCCTTGGATCCGTTGAGATGGGGACGGCGTGCCACAATAGCCCCCAAGCTATAAGTGTTGTCACCCTCTAGTGCGCAACGTAAGTTAGCGAAATCTGGGTCACTAAGTGCGCCAACCTTTTCTCTAGCAAGTAAGCACTTTGCAATAAACAGAGCAAAATAATGCACAAAAGGAAAATGCAAGCTAACAGTGGTAACGCTCGAAACCCCTCTCTCATATCCCACTGTCAGAGTGCGGTATAAACCTTCAAACTCCATGGGCCTAGGTTCTCTCAGATCCCCATCAGAAGGGAGCAAGCATATGTCTCAAAATTCTGTGAGTGGCCGATAGGATTCAATGTATAAATCAAACTGCACCTCAGGGGGATTATTCCTACTAAAGAATTGAAATTTTTGCACAAAGGAGTTTGTGAGGAGATGATATCGTTCACACTTAGCAATGATGAAGTCGGTGAGACCGTCATTAGCAGCAAATTATGCAAACTCTTGACGGATTCCAGCTCCATCCATGAATGGGATGTGTGACCATTCGCATGGCCATACCTCCGCCATCGTCGGGAAGTGGAGATCACTGTTAGATGACTCCCCAGTAAGCCACGTGGCCCCCCTCACTTATCTCTTTATCCCACATCACCACCTATCTCTTTATCTCTTTATCCACGATGAAGTGGAGATCACTGTCAGATCCCCATCAGATAAGATTGATAACAACTACTCATAGGGATGCACAGAGGCCATTTGAGCATTCAAACTACTTAGAACTCTAAGAATTTAACATGCAAGCTCATCTACAACAGCACCAAGAGTAGCTAATTATTCTAAATACAAACTACTAAATCAAAAACTAATTGGAGCAATGGAGGAGTCACATACCAAGCAACAATCCCCCAAAATAGTTTCGGAAATGGAGCTTCAAGCAAAGAGATCGAAATCCGCGGGTTTGAGATAAAGAACACGAGAGAGAGCAATGGTGATTTTTTCTGGAGGTAGGTGGTGATGTGGGATAAAGAGATAAGTGAGGAGGGCACGTGGGGACCACAACCCACCAAGGCACGTTTGGGGCTGCTGGTGCGCCCAGGTGGGTGCTGCCCACCTGGTGCACCCCCTCTGATGTTATTTGCACTAAAAATTCTAAAATAATAAAAAAAATCGTGTTAAATTTTCAAGGCATTTTGAGCACCTTTATATTTAAGCTATTTTTATTATTATTGTACGGGAAAATAGTAAACAGGCAAAGCACGACATTTTATTTTTATTTGACTAAGTAAAACAGGGAAATAAAAGTTAGGGATGGAAATTTGTGCTCACTAGATTCCTCAACTTCATACCTATTGAAAATGATTAATTAATAAGGTTGATAAAGTCTTATTAACAACCACTTCCAATTAGCATGAGACCAAAGAATTTTTGCAAAACACTAAGTTACCTTATATCCCCAACAATATGTATTTCATATTTCTTTTTGGCAGTAGGTAGAGGGATATGGAAACTCCCAATAGCAAGTGTTGGTGAATTTTCAATAATATTGATACCATTTACTTGGAATTGTTTCTTCAGAAAATGCACCGTGTGCTCATTACCATTGATATGAAACGTGACCTTGCTTTTATTACAATCGATAAGAGCCCCTGCAGTGTTTAAAAAGGGTCTACCAAGAATAATAGACATATTGTTGTCCTCGGGCATCTCAAGTATAACAAAGTCAGCTAAAATAGTAACATTGGCAATAACAACGGGCACATCGTCACAAATAACGATAGGTATAACAGTTGATTTGTCAGCCATTTGCAAAGATATCTCAGTAGGTGTGAGCTTATTCAAATCAAGTCTTTTATATAAAGAGAAAGGCATGACACTAACACCAGCTCCCAAGTCACACAAAGCAGTTTTCACACAGTTTCTTTTTTATGGAGCAAGGTATAGTTGGTATTCCCGGATCTCCAAGTTTCTTAGGAAATCCATCTTTAAAAGAGTAATTAGCAAGCATGGTGGAGATTTCAGCTTCCGGTATCTTTCTGTTACTATTGATGATGTCTTTCATATACTTTGCATAATGAGCCATCTTTAGGATATCCGTCAAGCGGGTACGCAAAAAGACTGGCCTAAGCATTTCAGCAAAGCATTCAAATTCTTCATCATCTTTCTTCTTGCGGATTTAGGTGGAAAGGGCATGGGGTTTTGTACCATGGTTCTGTTTCCTTTCCATGTTTTCTAGGAACAACGTCTCTTTTATCATATCTTTTATTTGTAGGTTGTGGGATATCAAGATCAACAATAGGTTCTATCTCAACATCATTATCTAGTTGTTTATCCTTGTCTGGTTGAGTGTATTTATGAATATCATCATTATCTTTTTCATTATCACTAGATGAATGTTCATCACGGCCTCTATGCATCCCTATGAGTAGTTGCTACCAATATTATGAAGTCTTGTTGACATATTTTTTGTGAACTAAAAATTTCAGAATTTTTGTTCATAGGAAAACATGAGTATCTTTAGCAAGTTTGATTCCAAGAATAACTTCAAGGGAGTGATTGGGGAATCATCTGACGGTGATCTCCGCACCCGGAGAATGGCTGAGCTACGGCCGTGCAAATGTCCACATGACCCGTTCATGGAAGGGGTCGGAATCCTTCAGGAGTTTACATAGTATGTGGCTAATGCCGGCCTCACCGACTTCATTGCAGCTGAATGTGAACAGTATCATCTCCTCACTAATTCCTTTGTGCAAAAAATTTCGATTCTTACCTAGGAATAATCCCCCTGAGGCGCAGTTTAATTTATATGCCAAGCCCCATCAGATACCATTGACTGAATTTTGTAACATATGCTTGCTTCCTTCTGATGGTAGCTTAGTCGAGCCCAGGCCAGCGGAGTTTGATAATTATTGCCATACGCTGACAGTGGGGAATGGGAGAGGGATATCGGGTATCACTGCCACTAGCTTACACTTTCCGGCTGTGCATTATTTTGCTCTTTTCATTGCCAAGTGTTTGCCTGCTAGAGAGAAAGTAGGTGTACTCCATGCTCCAGACTTTATTGTTTTACATCGCGCACTTCACAGCGATAGCACCTATAGCTTGGGAGCTATTGTGGCACGTTGCCTCCACATTAATAGATCCAAAGGAAAAATACATGGTGGGATGTACGCTACTCGCTTGGCGACTCATTTTAACGTATAGGTACGCCATCATGATTATCCTCTACCTAAGTTTATTTAAATCGTTTAGCTGTGGAACACCACCAATTTATTGTTAACAATTACCCCAACATACCCATTCCTTATAACCTGGTTTTTAGTGAGAACACTCGTGATATTATCACATTGCCTGCACCTGCTTTGTTTGATCCTATTACCAGGGGCGGATACATGATTTTTCATGAGGAAATTATCGCCTACCGGAACAACCTAGCTGCAGCACAGGAGGAGCCTCAGGAGTGGGACCCTCAGGTACCCTCTCCCCAGCACTTCAACATGGGACCCCATGGTTTCTTTGAGTGGTGATTACCAAGCAAGGCCAAAAGCCTAAGCTTGGGGGAGTACGTATTTCCACCGACTTTACATTCATGTTCACACATTTCTTTCCAGTCATCAGTGTCCACACTTTTTCATTGTATTATCCATGCCAAATTTATTTTCTCGGTTTCTTCTTTTGCATTCGAAAACTCTGAGAAAATAAAAAAATATTTCTTGGTTCTTTTTGATTTTTTTCTTCCAAGTTTAAATTGTTGTTGTACTAAAAAGAAAAACCCAAAAAGATTTCCTTATTCTCCTTTTACTTGTTGGGAGCTTTCGCTTGTAAATAGTTTTTCTCAATTTTGTTTTCCCCCTATTATTCACTTGTTCAAGAAAACCAAAAACTCCAAAAATAGTTTAGTATGTTTCTCTGAATTTCTTTTCCTTTTTATTGAGTCGTACCAAGGAGAAGACCACAATGAAAATGTTGAGTGGCTCTTGTTTGCATAATTATTGATCTAACAAAGAGCCTATTTTACCTTGTCTTCCCCTGTTGAATAAAATGTTTGTAGATTCCAGCTTAGTCCATGGCACTCTTGCACTATTATTACTTTCATATCGTTTGGTCGTGCAAGTGAAAGACAATAATGATGATATTTGGTGAACTGGCCGTGGCAGAGAGAAATGGGTATGGACTTGACTTGTGTTGTTTATGTAAATATGTTTAACCTAGTATCCATGATTCAACTCATTATGATTAAACATGTTTGCAATGACAATTAGAGATTATAGTTTCTCATGCCATTCATAAGTATCTAGGAGTGTATAATGATTTATCTTAGATATCAACATTCCATTAAAATAATTGTGATAAAGTATGATGATATGGTATCCTCTTCTGAATGTTTCAAGTGGCTTGACTTGGCACATGTTCATGCATGTAGTTGAATCAAAACCAACACAGCCTTTATGATATTTATGCTCATAGTGTCCATATCCTACTCATGCTGATGTCCAATGTTTGTTATGCATAATGCATGTTCATGACCATTGTTGCTCTCTAGATGACCGCTTCTCATCCTACTTGCTAGCCTTCACCTGTACTAAGCGGAAATACTGCTTGTGCATCCAATTCAAAAAAAATCAAAGTTATTCCATATGAGTCCACCGTACCTACCTATATGCGTTATTACCCTGCCGTCCTAAGTAAATTTGCATGTGCCACCTCTAAAAACTTCAAACAAACACCCTTTTTGTGTGCCTGGAATGTTCATAGAGTGACATGAGGTAGTTGGTATCTTCCATGCTAAGCGGGTTATTCTCAGATCGTGTGTTTATTCACTCACCATTGCACGAGACAAAGGGGCGGTAAGAGGGCTTCCCAGTCCCTACTATAAAAGAAAAGAGCTTACAAATAATCAAACAAAAACTCCCAATGAAGTAATAACCTTTACTTTATCGTTTGGGAACCACTACTAATGTGTTTAGCATGGAAGATATTGATAACCGATGGTCACGAAGTAAATATGAAGGGGGCACCTGTCAAAATTACATTTATCTCTGTTCTAAAACCTTGAGCTCTGGCACCTCTACAAATCCCTGTGTCCTCTATGAAGGGACTATCTATTTACTTTTATGTTGAGTCATCACCCTCTCTAATAAGCGCCAGATCTGAGAGCACTGCTGTCATGCTTATGTATTGTGTGTAGTGAATGCTGGGTGTTAGCATGACTGGATCTTTTCTATCATGAATTACAATGTTTAGCCGCTGCTTGTACTTTGGAGGTGCTCTGCATTTATGTTTTGCGGTCTCAGAAAGAGCTAGCGAGATACCACTATTTTCATATTATATTATGGTTGTTTTGATAACGCGTTGTTGTTTGAGGTATCTTATTATTGCTTGCTAGCTGATTATGTTATTGATATGAGTTAATATAGTTCCTAAGAGTTATTGTTGCCATAGTTAGTCATGATCTTTGTTGAAAACCTGGATGATACTTAAGCTTATTTATGTAAACAAGAGCAAAAGAGTTTGTAAAAGTTTTTCTTTTTCACATTCAGTTTATCAACTGAATTGCTTGAGGACAAGCAAAGGTTTAAGCTTGGGGGAGTTGATACGTCTCCATCGTATCTACTTTTCCTAATGCTTTTCCTCTTGTTTTGGACTCTAATTTGCATGATTTGGATGAAACTAACCGGGACTGACACTATTTTCAACAGAACTACCATGGTGTTGTCTTTGTGCAGAAATAAAAGTTCTCGGAACGGAACGAAACTTTGCGAGCATTTTTTATACAACAGAAGATATTTTCTGGAGCCAAGAACCATCAGGGGGGGGGGGTACCTGGGTGTGCACAGCCCACTAGGGCGCCCCCTCGAGGTGCGCCCAGGTGGGTTGTCCCCACCTGGTGGCCCCGCAGACTCTGAAACCTATGCTAAAAATATCCTATTTTTCCAGAAAAAAATCAGGGTGAAAGAATTATTGCGTTACACGAGACGGAGCCGCTACCGTGTCTCGTTCTTCATCGGGAGGCCAGATCTGGAGTCTGTTTGGGACTCCGGAGAGGGGAATCTTCGATCTTCTTCATCACCAACCCTTCTCCATCGCCAATTCCATGATGCTCCCCACCGGGAGGGAGTAATTCCTTCGTAGGCCCGCTGGTCGGTGAGGAGTTGGATGAGATTCATCATGTAATCTAGTTAGTTTTGTTAGGGCTGATCCCTAGTATCCACTATGTTCTGAGATTGATGTTGCTATGACTTTGCCATGCTTAATGCTTCTCACTTTGGGCCCGGGCGCCATGATTTCAGATCTGAACTGTTTATGTTATCACCATTATATCTATGTTCTAGATCGGATCTTGCAAGTTATAGTCACCTACTACGTGTTATGATCCGGCAACCCCAGAGTGACCACAGTCGGGACCACTCCCGGTGATGACCGTAGTTTGAGGTGTTCTTATATTCACTGTGTGTTAATGCTTTGTTCTAGTTCTCTATTAAAAGCAGTCCTTAATATCCCTTAGTTTCCAATAAGATCCCGCTGCCACGGGAGGTAGGACAAAAGATGTCATGCAAGTTCTTTCATAAGCACGCATGAGTATTTACGGAATACATGCCTAAATTATATTTATGAACTGGAGCTAGTGTCGTCTCGCCCAAGGTTGTAATTGTCACATGATGAATATCATCCAACAAATCATCGATCCAATGCCTACAAACTTCTCTTATATTGATCTTGCTAAGTTACTACTACTGCTATTAATGTTTCACTTGCTACACAACTATTGCTATCACTGTTACCGTTACTATTGCTGCTGTCACTACTATCAAATTATCATATTACTGTACTACTAATCGCCTTGCTGCAGATAATTAATCTCCAGGTGTGGCTGAATTGACAACTCAGCTGCTAATAGTTACAAATATTCTTTGGCTCCCCTTGTGTCGTATCTATAAATTTGGGTTGAATATTCTTTGGCACTTTTCGAGACTTAGGTGCTCCCATCCTTCGACCCGAGCGCTGCTTTGTCAGAACAATCACAGTGGCCTTTGTCGAAAAAGGATTGGCGGGGGGCTAGTCCCTCTTCATGTCTTACGCCCGACAAGCCTAGCTCCGTGGCAACAAGACTAAGGGTACCGGCAAGGTAGCCTGCCGGGGTAACTTGTTTACTTGAGAGTATAGAGGTATCCCACCTCTGCATGAACACGTTACATGCACGAGTCCCCGACAAGGTTCATCTTTTTCATTATTATGCTGACCAACAATTATAAATCTTACAGAACACAAGCATCGATAAAAGAGATTACATTTATTTGAATTAAAGTTTGGCAAGTGCATACAATTTTAGATTGAAAAAAGATAAGTGCCCCGTAATCCCTTTCTCTGTCCCTCTTTTCCCCACGCATTGTAGTGGGAGGAGAAGAAGGTGGACGGAAGGCCAGGCTAGGGTTCGGCGCCTCCCCAGAATCAGGGAGCACTGTATCCTAGCTAGGAGGAAGGAACTAGAAGGCAAGTGCGGATGGTGTCGGTGCCGGAAGCCCAAGCGGAAGCGGCGGAGTCACCAGAAAACACGACTCGTTGGAACGGTCGCCCTCGTTCTTGACGCGTCTTGGGTTGCCGCCGCCTTCAACACCTCGGGCATCCGAAGCCCCTTTTGCGACAACCGGCTCGGACGCCATGCTTTTCGGGCAATTCCACAGAGAGCATGGTCGTCCCCAATGCCCCGAAGATCAATAACCACTGCACCTTGAAGGAACGTGTATAGGAACAAGAGATTCCCATGTACACCGAGCAAGCACTGCCCAGGAAGGTTAGGTTCGCCCGTACCGATGACGGGCCCGTTCTGCAACCTTCTACCAATGTCGCAAAAGGAAGAAGAATATGCCACAATTGACTACCACGCCTTGCGCCTATTGCTAGCCTTGGCGTGGTGTCGTTTGCTTCGCTCCTCACTAAAACTAAAGCCACGGACTGCCCGGCGACCAACACACCGGAGTCGCCACCACCGGTGGTACGGCCCCGCCGTCTGCGCATCCTCCTAAGGCTTGCAAGAGAATGAGGAAGGAGATCCACTCCCCAAGATCCAGCGCGAGCATTCGACATCGCCAGCCACAAACTACTGCCCGGGGCCTGGCCCTAGGCTCTCCTCTTCAGCATAAGAAGAAGAGTGAGGAACAGAGGAAGAGAGGAGCATGGATGAGTGCCTCGGCTCCTCCCCCGCTCATCCTTTTATAGGAAAGCTGGGAGTGGGGAGTGATTCCTCGGCGGGTAACCGCCGCCCCCTCTGCCAATCTGAGAAGCTCGGGCCCCTGCCTTGACACTCTTCCGCACCACGCGCCTTTGTTACCTACCCCACTCAATGCATGCAACATACGTGGCTAAGGATAAGGGCGTGCTGGGAAGAGTGAATTGGCAGTTACTCCCCCGTGCATTAAAGTCATTCATGGGCCATTACAAGAATGGCCCCACCAAGATTGGCATTACGCGACACGTGGGAGATGCGGAAACTGGCCCAGGCTCAAGTTAATGAAGAACCAAAGAAGATCTCAAGGGAGGCAAGCCGGTCTCGCACCTTTGCATGTGCATTGGTTAGAGCCTACCCCGACGACGCCCAGCAGCGCGACCATGCTAGGATGGGGGGCTCCTGTCGGTGCAACGAACCCTGGGTCCGTTGCCCTAGACTGCGCATAGGCCCAAGGACGAGTTTGCAACAACAATATTAGACCGGGGCTCGAAGGGATGGGCTCTTTGAGGAATCATAGAGCTGGTCAAGAAGATCAAGGTGACCAAGGCCAGCCGAAGAGGCGAGATATCACCAGAAGAAGAACCTCTATTGCCAGAAGAAGAAGAACCTCTAGCAAGCCTCCAACATCGCCCCGGCAGGCCTGCCGGGGCTTGAGGAGGCAAACCACCACCTCACAACGACGCCCGTCGTCAATCACTGCGGTGTCAAGCTCCTAAGTGGCTCATTGGAAGCCTCCTGCCACATGGCAGCCACTTCCTAGAGAAAGAACCTGCAAATGACACCCATCCTACGACATGTCAAATAAGTAGATGAGAAGCTGGCGAAATAGCCGGGCAGGGCCTGCCGGGCGAGCCATGATGTGACACTGAGCGGCGCATTTAATGCGCTTTGTCAGCCTGCAGAGTAAGGTATGATAACACTTTTTGCTATCTAATCAGCCTAGAAAGACTGATTTGCCACTGTGGTGACCCCTTAATCTATAAACGGAGGCCCATGGCAACTGTAGAAAGGATTCAGCCATCTGAACCCTCACACACTCATACGTGCGCGACCAGTCTCGCCCCTAGGCAACCTTGCCGGGCTAGAGCTTCGTGCTCTTTTCCACCATTCCACCATCAATCCACCAAAGTAGGAGTAGGGTTTTACACCTCGTGGCAGCCCAAACCTGGGTAAAAACCGCCCATGTGATCTCTGCCGTGTTGTGCTATGCATTTTGCTTTTTGTGTAACGTGCCCATCCCCCCACCAAACCAAAAAGGGACCCCTGTCCCATAGGTGGTCGTGGTTTTCCCGCGACACCCACAGTGTTTTCTCAATAACCGTTTTTAATAGAAAAAATCAATTAGGAGGCTAATTATCCTATTATTGATAATACATTTATTAATCTAATTGACATTTCATATTAAACACACAATATATTTCATTTTCATAATTGACATACATCAGAGTACAACATCGTATAGCTTCAGCACTCAGCTACCCCATTATACAAGTGCACCAGCACCAAGTTTCACATGCAACATCTATAACCTTTCGAAATTAGCATCATAGACGGTACATAGACAGATGTATCTCATCTAGAAAATTGCTAAAGCAGAAGGCGAATATTGAGCCTTCATTGATGTTGAAGGTCTTTGCAACTTTAGGCCAGTGCTTGTTGATGATTGACCGTCCATCCTTCGTCCTCTTCAGGAACACTTCAATATTGAACCGTGGGTGCTGTATGAATACCTTCCTCACCTCCTGACCATACAGGCGGTTTGAGAGGTAATTATTAGTGAACTGCTTTAGAAAGGCCTGAAAACAAGGTTGTGCATAAATTTCTTTTGTATGTTCGAAATGGGGCAAAGGAATAAAAAAGGCAAGGTATAATAGTTAGTACCATCCTGTACTGAACTGATGTCTTCTTCATTGTGCACACAAAGATCATGTTGTTTTTTGTCGCTAATTTATTTATCCAAATAATCTTTCTGAGTTTCTTGACTTGACTGATATTCATGGACAACTCATTTCCCGATATGCAAAAAGGGTCGAACAGTGGATCAAAACCTCTGACAGTAGGACCTACATGTGCAAGACCAAATTTTTAAAAACCTAAATATTAGAATAGTTCCTGAAATTGCACAATAATGTGCTATTAGAAAAAGGACCATGCATGTGCAAACCTCGATTGTAAACCTCAGTGCTTCCCATTGTTTCCATGCAACATATATAAGGTAGTTAGTGATCAGGTTAAGTGAGGGTTCACATGCTATTAGTAAAATATGTTGATGAGAAATAAGCACATTGCAGATTCATCAGATTAATTCAAGCCACGTGGAAAACCCATTTATCCAAATCAAGCATGATTAAGAACTAGGAAATATAGAAATTGTATATGTTTCTCATGCACTAAGTGCAGCCAAATTTGATTATTCCTCACATGCACAACAATAAATAATTCTACCCACGACAATTGGACATCGCATTGCAGAATTGAACCAAGCAGATAACTAAACACCACAACAAATGAACCAAACATTAACTAAGCACCACATTGCACAATATAACATACTCCTAATAGAAGATCAGACAGTTAACCAAACCAAGCATGCTCAACTACTTGGAAATATAGCAATTGTATTTATTTCTCATGTATTTAGTACAACCAAATTTGATTTATTTCTCACATGGTATACAATAACAAAATTCGGCCACACCAATTGAACATCGCATTGCAGAATTGAACCAAATAGTTAACTAAACACCACAACAAATGAACCAAAGGTTAACTGAGCATCACATTGCACAATGTATAACATACTAGAAGATCACACAGTTAACCAAACCAAGCATGCTTGACAACTTGAAAATATAGCAATTGTATTTGTTTCTCATGTATTTTGTAAAGAAAAATTCGATTTATTTCTCACATGGAAGACAATACAAAATTGCACCCTGAAGAATTGAACATCACATTTGCAGAATTGAACAAAACAGTTAACTGAACATGACAACTAATTAACCAAACAGTTAATAAGTGAGCACCACATTGCACGACATATAGAACACACACACTAGAGCAACAGATTGCATGGTAAAAGTAGATAGCACAATTCACTACAATTTGTTAAGGAAATGCAGTAGCTAGCAAACTGAACATGGGTCCTTATAGTGAGCTAATAAGACAAGCTACTGCTCATTGTTGGAGATATCGATGATGATTGGCTCCTTGGACATGGAAGAGGGCGAGGCCTCCGCATCATGGGTGCCCTCGTCGTAGTGGTGAGTTGCCTGAGCCGCTCCGGGCACCAACTTCTTTGGACATGGAACGGACAGCTGCTCGAACACTCTCGGGGATTGCCAAGTCTTCGGTCATGGGTTGCCGACCGTTGTCGGAGAAGCTTCATTCAATTTGTGTGGTGACCGCCATGAGCTAGGCGTGAGTGGCCTCGACATGGTCGTGGGCGGCCTCCAACAGGGCTAAGGCCACCTCTACGGAACGAACAACTGCTGTGATGCTCTCGCAAGTTGCTATCCCCGAGGCAGATGTTGTTGCTGCCACCTGAGAAGCAACAACGGCTGTTTGGGCTGCCTTGGCCGCCCGGTCGCAGATTGCAGCCGCACTCATGAAGCTTGTTAGCACGTGCCTGGCGGCTGCGGCCACACTCTCGCCGGAGTGGGCCGTCGAAGTTGCCCTCACGAAGTGGGTCCGCGTCCCCATCTTTCACCGGCGATGATTGAACAGTGAAATAATATTTGGGGAGCGAGCTAGTGTGCTTGACACGCCAGCTGTGGACTGTAGCCGAAGCACCTTCTCGCCTAAGTCGTATGCGTACTATATACGGGCGATGCTCCAGGATATTTTGTACTACATCTCACATGGTTGGTGATAATAAACTGTGTGAAATCTACTTGATTTTTCGTCTTGATTTGAATTACATAATGGGGTCACAACTGCAAAGGATGGTGTTTGAATTATTAGAACTTTTATCTGCGGTGAACATGCAACTATAGGTGTGTCGTAAAAAAAATTAGAAATATTCAGGGTTCGTTTGGACATTTTTATACATTAACTTGGGTTTCTAGGCATTTTAGGTGCACAATGCAAAATTAAACTACATGCACATTCTCCAGTGCACCAAAATGGGTTGTAAAATGATATATGTGTCCATGGGTTGATGCTTATGTCCCATTCAAGAAATGGGGATGAATTTCAAACACCACGACACCGTAGCCCTCCGGCAAACGTTGAGGTGCTTGCTTTTGCAATTCTAGTAAACACAAAACTCGTCTAAAATTCGTGAACCTTGGCATGCTATGATGGAACGACATCAACATGCTAGGGTAAGAAAATATTGTCACATTTGGGTCAGGTTATGGTATAAGCTTCTCGTAACCCAGAGCCTCTCTCACAACAAGCCTGATGGTTTCGGTAGGGAACGTGCCACCTTGGGGGATGAAAGGATATCTGTTGCCTCTTCTTACTTTCAAATTTTTTCTCGTGTCAACATAGAACAACAGGAGTGTTGTGCAATTTTTGGGATTGTTCGGGGTTCGCTTGGACATTTTTATACATTAACTGAGTTTTCTATGCATTCATGTGCATAATTCAAATTTGAACTATATGCACATGCTCTAGTGCATATAAACGGGTTGAAAAATAAAATGTGTGCCCTTTGTTGCAACCTTAGGTCCCATGCAAGAAATGGGAATGAATGTCAAACACCTTTGCCACCGTCGCTCGAGTGCTAACATTGAGATACATGTCTTTAAAATTGTAGTAAATCGAAAACTCGTCTAAAATTCATGAAACTTGACATGCTACCATGGAACAGCATCAACATGCAGTGGTAAAAATATTATCCCATTTGGGGCAGGTTGGGGTACAAGCTTCTCACAAACCAGAGCTTCTCGCAACAAGCCTCATGGTTACGGTAGGGAATGTTTCACCTTTCTGGAGAAATGAATATCCGTTGCCTCTTCTTGATTTCAATTTTTCTCTAGTGTCAACATAGAACAACATGAGTGTTGTGTTAAATTTTGGATTTTTTTGGGTTTGTTTGGACATTTTTATACATTAATTGAGTTTTCAAGGCATTTATGTGCATAATTCAAATTTGAACTACAGGCACATGCTCTAATGCATATAAATTGGTTGAAAATTAAAATATGTGTCCTTGGTTGCATGCTTAGGTCCCATGCAAGAAATGGGAATGAATGTCAAACATCCTGCCACCATCACTCAGCCGCAAACATTGAGATAGCTGGTTCTTAAATTCTAGTAAATCCAAAACTCGTCTGAAATTCATGAAACTTGGCACGCTATCATGGAGCGGCATCAACATGCAGTGGTAATTTTTTTATCCCATTTGGGGCAGGTTTGGGTATAAGCTTCTCACAAACCAGAGCTTCTCACAACAAGCCTAATGGTTTTGGTAGGGAACGTTTCACCTTTCTAGACAAAACGATATCCATTGCCTTTTCTTGATTTCAATTTTTTCTCTAGTGTCAACATAGAACAATAGGAGTGTTGTAGTAAATTTTGGAAATTTTTCGGGGTTCATTTGAACATTTTTATACATTAATTGAGTTTTCAATGCATTTATGTGCATAATTCAAATTTGACTACATGCACATGCTCTAATGCATATAAATTGGTTGAAAATTCAAATCTATGTCCTTGGTTGCATGCTTAGGTCCCATGCAAGATATTGGAATGAATGTCAAACACCCTGCCACCGTCACTCGGCCGCAAACATTGAGATACATGGTTTTTAAATTCTAGTAAATCCAAAACTTGTCTGAAATTCATGAAACTTGGCATGTTATCATGGAGCGGCATCAACATGCCATGGTAAAATATTTTTCCCATTTGGGGCATGCTACTTCTCGAGCTTGCGTTGTATTCCCTCAAAGAGGAAAGGGTGATGCAGCACAGTAGCGTAAGTATTTCCCTCAGTTTTTGAGAACCAAGGTATCAATCCAGTAGGAGACCACGTGCGAGTCCCTCGCACCTGCACAAACAAATAAGAACTTCGCAGCCAACGCGATAAGGGGTTGTCAATCCGTTTACGGCCACTTACGAAAGTGAGATCTGATAGAGATGATAGTTTGATACTTTTGGTATTTTTGGATATAAGAACAGAAAGTAAAAGCAGAAAAGTAAAGTAGATTGTAGATTGATATGTTGAGAATAGACCCAGGGGCCATAGTTTTCTCTAGTGGCTTCTCTCATGATAGTGGTATTCTACGGCGGGTAAACAAATTACTGTCGAGCAATTGATAGAAAAGCGAATAATTATGAGACTATCTAGGCATGATCATTATATATATGCATCACGTCCGAGACAAGTAGACCGAAACGATTCTGCATCTACTACTATTACTCCACATATCGACCGCTATCCAACATGCATCTAGAGTATTAAGTTCATACGAACAGAGTAACGCCTTAAGCAAGATGACATGATGTAGGGGGATAAACTCAAACATAGTGATATAAACCCCATATTTTTATCCTCGATGGCAACAATACAATACGTGCCTTGCTGCCCCTACTGTCATTGGGAAAGTACACCACAAGACTGAACTATAGATCTAGTAAGCCAAACCAAACCAATAATTCGAAGAGACTTGCAAGGATATTATAATCATACATAAAGAGTTCAGAAAAGAACCAAATATTTATCATAGATAATCTTGATCATAAACCCACAATTCATCGCATCTCGACAAACACACTACAAAAAGAGATTACATCGAATAGATCTCCTCGAAGACCGAGGAGAACTTGGTATTGAGATCCAAAGTGAGAGAAGAAGCCATCTAGATACTAGCTATGGACCCGAAGATCTGTGGTAAACTACTCACAACTCATGGTGAGGCGATGATGATGATGTAGAAGCACTCCGTGGTTGATCCCCCCTCCGGAGGAGCTCCAGAACAGGCCCCAAGATGGGATCTCACGGGAACAAAATGTTGCGGCGGTGGAACTAGGGTTTTCTCTGTTGTTCTGATGGTTTCGGGGTACGTAGGTATATATAGGAAGAAGGAGGGCACCGGGGCCAGACGTGGGGCCCACAGGCAGGGGGCGCGCCCTATAGGGTGGGGGCGCCCCCCACCCTCGTGGACGCCACGTGTGCCCTACTCCATGGTTCTCAAGTCTCCCGTGCGTATTTTCCTCCAAAAATATCTCTCTCGAAGTTTCATTCCGTTTGGACTCCGTTTGATATTCCTTTTTTGTAAAACCCGGAAATAGGCAAAAAACAACAATCTGGACTGGGCCTTTGGGTTAATAGGTTAGTCCCAAAAATAATATAAAAGTGTATAACAAACCCCATTAAACATGTAAAACATCATAAATAATAGCATGGAACAATAAAAAATTATAGATACGTTGGAAACGTATCAATCATCCCCGAGCTTAATTCATGCTCGTCCTCGAGTAGGTAAATGGTAAAAACAGAATTTTTGATGTGGAATGCTAAGCAACATAATTTTCAATGTAATTCTCTTAATTGTGGCATGAATGTTCAGATCTGAAAGATTCAAGACAAAAGTCTATATTGACATAAGAAATAATAATACTTCAAGCATACTAACAAAGCAATCATGTCTTCTCAAAATACTATGGCTAAACAAAGTTATCCCTACAAAATCATATAGTCTCGCTATGCTCCCTCTTCATCACACAAAATATTCATATCATGCACAACCTCGGTTTTAGCCAAGCACTTGTTTCCATACTCTATTCTTTCAAACCTTTCAACTTTCACGCAATACATGAGCGTGAGCCATGGACATAGCACTATGGGTGGAATAGAGAGGTGGTTGTGGAGAAGACAAAAAGGAGGGAGATAGTTTCATATCGACTAGGCGTATCAACGGGCTATGGAGATGCCCATCAATAGATATCAATGTGAGTGAGTAGGGATTGCCATGCAACGGATGCACTAGAGCTAAAAATGTATGAAAGCTCAATGAAAGAAACTAAGTGGGTGTGCATCCAACTTGCTTGCTCATGAAGACCTAGGGCATTTGAGGAATCGCATTGTTGGAATATACAAGCCAAGTTCTATAATGAAAATTCCCGCTATTATATGAAAGTGACTAAACATGAGACTCTCTATCATGAAGAACATGGTGC
The DNA here is from genome assembly GCA_902687465.1 of Secale cereale. NCBI lineage: Eukaryota > Viridiplantae > Streptophyta > Magnoliopsida > Poales > Poaceae > Secale > Secale cereale. The sequence goes on from LR738715.1 coordinate 709,326,831, forward strand.
TACTTTGAAGCACAAGTATGGAAAAAGATAGTAGCAATTGTCCCTTTTTTGGAGGGGCTTTAATTATTTAGCCTTTCCTCACATGGGAGAATGCTCTAAAAGTGATGATCATCACACTTTCATTGAATTACAACTCGATATTACAACTCGATACTACAACAAAGTATGACCCTATATGAATACCTAAGGTGGTGTACCCGGATGTGCAATGAATCAAGAGTGACATGTATGAAAAATTATGCATGGTGGCTTTGCCACAAATACAATGTCAACTACATGATCATGTATGGCAATATGACAATATGAAGCGTGTCATATGAACTAAACGGTGGAAAGTTGCATGGCAATATATCTCCAAATGGCTATGGAAAAGCCATGATAGGTAGGTATGGTGGCTGTTTTGAGGAAGATATATGGTGGCTGTTTTGAGGAAGGATATATAGTGGGTGTATGGTACCAGCGAAAGTTGCGCGGTACAAGAGAGGCTAGCAATGGTGGAAGGGTGAGAGTGTGTATAATCCATGGACTCAACATTAGTCATAAGAACTCATATACTTATTGCAAAAATTTACGAGTCATCAAAACAAAGCATTCAACGCATGCTCCTAGGGGGGAGGTTTGTAGGAGTTAACCATCGCGCGCCCCCGACCTCCACACAAAGGATGACACTCTACAAATACCTCATGCTCTAACTTCGTCACATAGCGGTTCACCATATGTGCATGCTACGAGAATCACTAAGCTTAACACAAGTATTTCTCAATTTCGTAATAACTCTACTAGCATGACTCTAATATCACTATCCTCATATCTCAAAACAATTATCAAGCATCCAACTTCTCATCATATTAAATGCACTTAGTATGAATTTTTTTACTACATTGATCTTGGATGTCTATCATGTGAAGGCTAGTTTTATAGCCAAAGCACATTAACATGATGTTTTAATAGACTCTCAAAAGGATATAAGTGAAGCATGAGAGATCAAAAATTTCTACAAAATATAATTACCACCCTGCTCTAAAAGATGCAAGTGAAGCACTAGAGCAAAAACTATTCAACTCAAAAGATACATGTGAAGCACATAGAGTGTTCTATCAATTCCTAGGCCATATTTAACTCTCTCAAATTGGTGTGTCCAGCAAGGATAATTGTGGCAAACTAACAAACAAATACTCAAATTATACATGATGCTCCAAGCAAAATACATATCATGTGGTGAATAAAAATATAGCTCCGAGTATAGTTACCGATAGATGAGGACGAAAGAGGGGATGCCTTCCCGGGGCATCCCCAAGCTTAGGCTTTTGGTTGTCCTTGAATTTTACCTTGGGGTGCCTTGGGAATCCCCAAGCTTAGGCTCTTGCCACTCTTTGTTCCATAGTCCATCAAAGCAATACTCAAAACTAGAAAACTTCACAACACAAAACTTAGACAAAATCTCGTGAGCTCCATTAGTATAAGAAAACAAACCACTACTCAAAGGTACTGTAATTAATTCATTCTTTGTTTATATTGGTGTTAAACCTACTGTATTACAACTTCTCTATGATTCATACTTCTCAATACTACTCATAGATTCATCGAAATAAGCAAACAACACACGAAAAACAGAATCTGTCAAAAAACAGATTAGTCTGTAGTAATATGTAACTTTCGCATAGTTCTGTAACTCCAAAAAAATTGAATTAAATTGGTAAACGTGAGGAATTTGTCTATTAATCATCTGCAAAAATAATCAAATAAATAGCACACTCCAGTAAAATCTGGTGACCATTCTAGCGAGCGCTAATGATTCTATTTTTCATAGCAATATCATATAAACTTCACACAAGTCTTCCCAAAGGTTCTACTTGGCACAAACACTAATTAAAACACAAAACCACATATAAACAGAAGCTATATGCAATATTTATTCCTAAACAAAAGCAAAAAAAAATTGGGTTGCCTCCCAACAAGCGCTATCGTTTTACGCCCCTAGCTAGGCACGATACATGGATAGATCTAGGTATTGCCATCTTTGATCTTCACCCTTTTAATGGGGTCAAGCTCGAATCTGGGAGGTTCTTTACGTTTCTCTTCATATTCGGAAATCTTTAGATCTAAAGAATCCAATCGCTTATTACAAAGGGTAATCAACATATTCATGCGGTGGAGATTCCCACAAACACTCTTAAGAGGTTCAAGAGACTTTTGTAATATTTTTGTTACTTTGCAAATTTTCTCAAAAACTTACGTCCCTTCCTGGGTTGGATGTGACCCTTTTTGTGGAGGTAGTGTTCCTGCTATTCCCTCTATAATTTCATGCGCAATACGAGGATCAACTTTCATAAAATTCCCATTGGCAACGCAATCCAAGAGTTGTCTATGAGACATATTTAATCCAACATAAAAATTGCGAAGCAAGATTCTAAAATTCACCTCTAAGTGCACTTACGATAAGATTCCATCATCCTAAACCAAGCATCTTTTAAAATTTCTCCTTGCTTTTTCTTGAAGTGAAGAACTTCAAACTCGGGAGACAAAGGAGCGGATAAGGGACTAGCCATGACGGCAAGGCAAGCGAACGATAAACACACAGCAAAAAGAAGGGCCAATAAAACGGCAAGGGTGAAGTGAGGGAGAGGAAACCGAGAGGCAAAAATGTAATGCGAAGGGTAAGGGTTTGTGATAGGTACTTGGTATATGTCTTTTGCGTAAGCCTCCCCGGCAACAGCGCCAGAAATTCTTCTTGCTACTTCTCGAGCTTGTGTTGTATTCCCTCGAAGAGGAAAGGGTGATGCAGCAAAGTAGCGTAAGTATTTCCCTCAGTTTTTGAGAACCAAGATATCAATCCAGTAGGAGACCACACGCGAGTCCCTCGCACCTGCACAAACAAATAAGAACTTCGCAGCCAACACAATAAGGGGTTGTCAATCCCTTTACGGTCACTTACGAAAGTGAGATCTGATAGGGATGATAGTTTGATATTTTTGGTATTTTTGGATATAAGAACAGAAAGTAAAAGCGGAAAAGTAAAGTAGATTGTAGATTGATATGTTGAGAATAGACCCCGGGGCCATAGTTTTCTCTAGTGGCTTCTCTCATGATAGCGGTATTCTACGGCGGGTAAACAAATTACTGTCGAGCAATTGATAGAAAAGCGAATAATTATGAGACTATCTAGGCATGATTATTAAATATAGGCATCACGTTCGAGACAAGTAGACCGAAACGATTCAGTATCTACTACTATTACTCCACACATCGACCGCTATCTAGCATGCATCTAGAGTATTAAGTTCATACGAACAGAGTAACGCCTTAAGCAAGATGACATGATGTAGAGGGATAAACTCAAACATAGTGATATAAACCCCATATTTTTATCCTCGATGGCAACAATACAATAGGTGCCTTGCTGCCCCTACTGTCACAGGGAAAGGACACCGCAAGATTGAACCCAAAGCCAAGCACTTCTCCCATAGCAAGAACTATAGATCTAGTAGGCCAAACCAAACCAATAATTCGAATATACTTGCAAGGATATTATAATCATACATAAAGAGTTCAGAAAAGAAGCAAATATTTCTCATAGATAATCTCGATCATAAACCCACAATCCATCGGATCTCGACAAACACACCGCAAAAATAGATTACATCGAATAGATCTCCCAGAAGACCGAGGAGAACTTGGTATTGAGATCCAAAGAGAGAGAGAAGAAGCCATCTAGATACTAGCTATGGACCCAAAGGTCTGTGGTAAACTACTCACAACTCATGGTGAGGCGATGATGATGATGTAGAAGCACTCCGTGGTAGATCCCCCCTCCGGCGGAGCTCCGGAACATGCCCCTGAAGGAAATATGCCCTAGAGGCAATAATAAAGATGTTATTTGTATTTCCTTATATCATGATAAATGTATTTTATTCATGCTAGAATTGTATTAACCGGAAACCTAGTACATGTGTGGATACATAGACAAAACAGTATGTCCCTAGTATGCCTCTACTAGACTAGCTCATTGACCAAAGATGGTTATGTTTCCTAGCCATAGACATGAGTTGTCATTTGATGAACGGGATCACATCATTAGGAGAATGATGTGATGGACTAGACCCATCTGTTAGCATAGCACTATGATCGTTTAGTTTTACTGCTATTGCTTTCTTCATGACTTATACATGTTCCTATGACTATGAGATTATGCAACTCCCGAATATCGTAGGAACACCTTGTGTGCTATCAAACGTCACAACGTAACTGGGTGATCATAAAGATGCTCTACAGGTGTCTCCGAAAGTATTCGTGGTGTTGGCATAGATCAAGATTAGGATTTGTCACTCCGAGTGTCGGAGAGGTATCTCTGGGCCCTCTCGGTAACACACATCACAATAAGCCTTGCAAGCAAAAGACTAATGAGTTAGTCACGAGATGATGTGTTACAGAACGAGTAAAGAGACTTGCCGGTAACGAGATTGAACTAGGTATAGAGATACCGACGATCGAATCTCGGGCAAGTAACATACCGATGACAAAAGGAACAACGTATGTTGTTATGCGGTTTGACCGATAAAGATCTTTGTAGAATATGTAGGAGCCAATATGAGCATCCAGGTTCCGCTATTGGTTATTGACTGGAGATGAGTCTCGGTCATGTCTACATAGTTCTCGAACCCGTAGGGTCCGCACGCTTAACGTTTGATGACGATCGGTATTATGAGTTTGTGAGTTTTGATGTACCGAAGGTAGTTCGGAGTCCCGGATGAGATCACTGACATGACGAGGAGTCTCGGAATGTCCGAGACATAAAGATTGATATATTGGACGACTATATTCGGACACCGGAAGTGTTCTGGAAAGTTTCGGAATTTACTGGAGTGCCGGAGGGGTTACCGGAACCCCCCGGGGGAATGGTGGGCCCTGGTGGGCCATAGGGGAGAGAGAGGGCAGCAGCCAGGAGGTGGCGCGCCCCCTCCCTAGGAGGAGTCCGACTAGGACAAGGGGAGGGGGGCGCGGCCCCTCTTTCCCTCTCCCTCTCCATTTCTTTCCTTCCCCCTTCTTCCTTCCTTGGTAGTTCCTACTAGGAATAGGATTGCAATCCTATTCCTAGTAGGATTGCAGCCCTAGCCGCACCATAGGAGGCCGGCCGCCCCTCCCCCCTTGCTCCTTTATATACGGGGGCAGGGGGGCACCCAAAGACACACAAGTTGAATTGTTCCAGCCGTGTGCGGTGCCCCCCTTCACAGAAACACACCTCGGTCATACCGTCGCAGTGCTTAGGCGAAGCCCTGCACCGGTAGATACATCATATCCGTCACCATGCCGTAGTGTTGACGAAACTCTCCCGTGAAGCTCAACTGGATCAAGAGCTCGTGGGACGTCATCAAGCTGAACGTGTGCTGAACACGGAGGTGCCGTATGTTCGGTGCTTGATCGGTTGAATCGCGAAGAAGTTCGACTACATCAACCGCGTCACTTGACGCTTCCACTTCCGGTCTACGAGGGTACGTAGACACACTCTTCCCTCTCGTTGCTATGCATCTGGTAGATAGATCTTGCGTGATCGTAGGAAAATTTTAAAATACTATGTTCCCCAATAGTGGCATCATGAGCCAGGTCTATGCGTAGATGATATGCACGAGTAGAACACAATGAGTTGTGGGCGATACTAGTCATACTGCTTACCAGCATGTCATATTTTGCTTCAGCGGTATTGTGAGATGAAGCGGCCCGGACCGACATTACGCGTACGCTTACGCGAGACTGGTTTCACCGTTACGAGCACTTGTTTCTTAAAGGTGACTGGCGGGTGTCTGTCTTTCTCACTTTAGCTGAATCAAGTGTGGCTACGCCCGGTCCTTGTGAAGGTTAAAACAGCACATACTTGACGAAACATCGTTGTGGTTTTGTATGCGTAGGTAAGAACGGTTGTTGCTGAAGCCCGTAGCAGCCACGTAAAACTTGCAACAACAAAGTAGAGGACGTCTAACTTGTTTTTGCAGGGCATGTTGTGATGTGATATGGTCAAGACATGATGAGTTATACGGTTTTGTATGAGATGATCATGTTTTGTAATGTTATCGGCAACTGGCAGGAGCCATATGGTTGTCGCTTTATTGTATGAAATGCAATCGCCATGTAATTGCTTTACTTTATCACTAAGCGGTAGCGATAGTCGTAGAAGCAATAGTTGGCGAGACGACAATGATGCTACGATGGAGATCAAGGTGTCGCGCCGGTGACGAAGGTGATCATGACGGTGCTTTGGAGATGGAAATCAAAAGCACAAGATGATGATGGCCATATCATGTCACATATTTTGATTGCATGTGATGTTTATCTTATTATGCTTCTTATTTTGCTTAGAACGACGGTAGCATTATAAGATGACCCCTCACTAAATTTCAAGGTATAAGTGTTCTCCCTGAGTATGCACCGTTGCGAAAGTTCGTCGTGCCGAGACACCACGTGATGATCGGGTGTGATAAGCTCTACGTTCAAATACAACGGGTGTAAGCCAGTTTTGCACACGCGGAATACTCGGGTTAAACTTGACGAGCCTAGCATATGCAGATATGGCCTCGGAACACTGGAGACCGAAAGGTCGAGCGTGAATCATATAGTAGATATGATCAACATAAGATGTTCACCATTGAAACTACTCCATCTCACGTGATGATCGGACATGGTTTAGTTGATTTGGATCACGTGATCATTTAGATGACCGAAGGAATGTCTATCTAAGTGGGAGTTCTTTAACTAATATGATTAAATTGAACTTTAATTTATCATGAACTTAGTCCTTATAGTTTTTGCATATCTATGTTGTTGTAGATCAATGGCCCGTTCTACCGTTCCTTTGAATTTTAATGCATTCCTAGAGAAAGCTAAGTTGAAAGATGATGGTAGCAATTACACGGACTGGGTCCGTAACTTGAGGATTATCCTCATTGCTACACAGAAGAATTATGTCCTTGAAGCACCGCTAGGTGACAAGCCCCCTCCCGCTAATGTAGACGCTTTGAACGTCTGGCAGTCGCGGTCTGATGACTACACGATAGTTCAGTGTGCCATGCTTTACGGCTTAGAACCGGGACTTCAACGACGTTTTGAACGTCATGGACCATATGAGATGTTCCAGGAGTTGAAGTTAATATTTCAAGCAAATGCCCGGATTGAGAAATATGAGATTTCCAATAAGTTCTATAGCTGCAAGATGGAGGAGAATAGTTCTATCAGTGAACACTTGCTCAGAATGTCTGGGTACTACAATCATAAGACTCAACTTGGTTGTAAAGTTGACGAGGATAGTGTTATTGATAGAGTTCTTCAATCACTGCCACCAAGCTATAAAGGCTTCGTGATGAACTATAATATGCAAGGGATGCAAAAGACAATTCCCGAGCTCTTCGCTATGCTTAAGGCTGCGGAGGTAGAAATCAAAAAGGAGCATCAAGTGTTGATGGTTAACAAGACCACTAGTTTCAAGAAAAAGGGCAAGGGAAAGAAGGGGAACTTCAAGAAGAATAGCAAGACAGTTGCTACTCCCACGAAGAAACCCAAGTCTGGAGCCAAGCCAGAAACTGAGTGCTTCTACTGCAAGGGGACTGGCACTGGAAGCGGAACTGCCCCAAGTATTTGGCAGATAAGAAGGATGGCAAGGTGAACAAAGGTATATGTGATATACATGTTATTGATGTGTACCTTACTAATGCTCGTAGTAGTACCTGGGTATTTGATACCGGTTCGGTTGCTAATATTTGTAACTCGAAACAGGGACTACGGATTAAACGAAGATTGGCTAAGGACGAGGTTACGATGCGTGTGGGAAATGGTTCCAAAGTCGATGTGATCGCCGTCGGCACGCTACCTCTACATCTACCTTCGGGATTAGTTTTAGACCTAAATAATTGTTATTTGGTGCCAGCATTGAGCATGAACATTATATCTGGATCTTGTTTGTTGCGAGACGGTTATTCATTCAAATCAGAGAATAATGGTTGTTCTATTTTTATGAATAATATCTTTTATGGTCATGCACCCTTGAAGAGTGGTCTATTCTTATTGGATCTCGATTGTAGTGATACACATATTCATAATATTGAAACCAAAAGATGCAAGGTTAATAATGATAGTGCAACTTATTTGTGGCACTGCCGTTTAGGTCATATTGGTGTAAAACGCATGAAGAAACTCCATAGTGATGGACTTTTGGAATCACTTGATTATGAATCACTTGGTGCTTGCGAACCATGCCTCATGGGCAAGATGACTAAAACTCCGTTCTCCGGAACTATGGAGCGAGCAACAGATTTGTTGGAAATCATACATACTGATGTATGTGGGCCAATGAGTGTTGAAGCTCGCGGTGGGTATCGTTATTTTCTGACCTTCACTGACGATTTGAGCAGATATGGGTATATCTACTTAATGAAGCACAAGTCTGAGACATTTGAAAAGTTCAAAGAATTTCAGAGTGAAGTAGAGAATCATCGTAACAAGAAAATAAAGTTTCTACGATCTGATCGTGGAGGAGAATATTTGAGTTACGAGTTTGGTCTTCATTTGAAACAATGTGGAATAGTTTCACAACTCATGCCACCCGGAACACCACAGCGTAATGGTGTGTCCGAACATCGTAACCGTACTTTATTGGATATGGTGCGATCTATGATGTCTCTTACCGATTTACCACTATCGTTTTGGGGTTATGCTTTAGAGACAGCTGCATTCACGTTAAATAGGGCACCATCTAAATCCGTTGATACGACACCTTATGAACTGTGGTTTGGTAAGAAACCAAAGTTGTCGTTTCTTAAAGTTTGGGGCTGCGATGCTTATGTGAAAAAGCTTCAACCTGATAAGCTCGAACCCAAGTCGGAGAAATGTGTCTTCATAGGATACCCAAAAGAGACTATTGGGTACACCTTCTATCACAGATCCGAAGGCAAGATATTCGTTGCTGAGAATGGATCCTTTCTAGAGAAGGAGTTTCTCTCGAAAGAAGTGAGTGGGAGGAAAGTAGAACTTGATCAGGTAATTGTACCTTCGCCTGAATTGGAAAGTAGTACATCACAGAAAATTGTTCCAGTGATTCCTACACCAATCAGTGAGGAAGTTAATGATGATGATCATGAAACTTCAGATCAAGTTTCTGCTGAACGTCGTAGATCAACCAGAGTATGTTCCGCACCAGAGTGGTACGGCAACCCAGTTCTGGAAATCATGTTACTAGACCATGATGAACCTACGAACTATGAGGAAGCGATGATGAGCCCAGATTCCGCAAAATGGCTTGAGGCCATGAAATCTGAGATGGGATCCATGTATGAGAACAAAGTGTGGACTTTGGTTGACTTGCCCGATGATCGGCAGGCCATCGAAAATAAATGGATCTTCAAGAGGAAGACCGACGCAGACGGTAATGTTACTGTTTACAAAGCTCGACTTGTTGCGAAAGGGTTTCGACAAGTTCAAGGAGTTGACTACGATGAGACTTTCTCACCTGTAGCGATGCTTAAGTCTGTCCGAATCATGTTAGCAATTGCCGCATTTTATGATTATGAAATCTGGCAAATGGATGTCAAAACTGCATTCCTGAATGGATATCTCAAAGAAGAGTTGTATATGATGCAACCAGAAGGTTTTGTCGATCCAAAAGGTGCTAACAAAGTATGCAAGCTCCAGCGGTCCATCTATGGACTGGTGCAAGCATCTCGGAGTTGGAATATACGCTTTGATGAGGTGATCAAAGCATATGGTTTTATACAGACTTTTGGAGAAGCCTGTATTTACAAGAAAGTGAGTGGGAGCTCTGTAGCATTTCTAATATTATATGTGGATGACATATTATTGATTGAAAATTATATAGAATTTCTGGATAGCATAAAAGGATACTTGAATAAGAGTTTTTCAATGAAAGACCTCAGTGAAGCTGCTTATATATTAGGCATCAAGATCTATAGAGATAGATCAAGACGCTTAATTGGACTTTCACAAAGCACATACCTTGATAAGATTTTGAAGAAGTTCAAAATGGATCAGTCAAAGAAAGGGTTCTTGCCTGTATTACAAGGTATGAAGTTGAGTAAGACTCAATGCCCGACCACTGCAGAAGATAGAGAGAAAATGAAAGTCATTCCCTATGCCTCAGCCATAGGATCTATCATGTATGCAATGCTGTGTACCACACCTGATGTGTGCCTTGCTATAAGTGTAGCAGGGAGGTACCAAAGTAATCCAGGAGTGGATCACTGGACAGCGGTCAAGAACATCCTGAAATACCTGAAAAGGACTAAGGATATGTTTCTCGTGTATGGAGGTGACAAAGAGCTCGTCGTAAATGGTTACGTCGATTCTAGCTTTGACACTGATCCGGATGACTCTAAGTCACAAACCGGATATGTATTTTTATTGAACGGTGGAGCTGTGAGTTGGTGCAGTTCCAAGCAGAGCGTCGTGGCGGGATCTACGTGTGAAGCGGAATACATAGCTGCTTCAGAAGCAGCAAATGAAGGAGTCTGGATGAAGGAGTCCATATCCGATCTAGGTGTAATACCTAGTGCATCGGGTCCAATGAAAATCTTTTGTGACAACACTGGAGCAATAGCCTTGGCGAAGGAATCCAGGTTTCACAAGAGAACAAAACACATCAAAAGACGCTTCAATTCCATCCGCGATCTAGTCAAGGAAGGAGACATAGAGATTTGCAAAATACATACGGATCTAAATGTTGCAGACCCGTTGACTAAGCCTCTTCCACGGGCAAAACATGATCAGCACCAGGACTCCATGGGTGTGAGGATCATCACTTTGTAATCTAGATTATTGACTCTAATTCAAGTGGGAGACTGAAGGAAATATGCCCTAGAGGCAATAATAAAGATGTTATTTGTATTTCCTTATATCATGATAAATGTCTTTTATTCATGCTAGAATTGTATTCACCAAAAACCTAGTACATGTGTGGATAGATAGACAAAACAGTATGTCCCTAGTATGCCTCTACTAGACTAGCTCATTAATCAAAGATGGTTATGTTTCCAAGCCATAGACATGAGTTGTCATTTGATCAACGGGATCACATCATTAGGAGAATGATGTGATGGACTAGACCCATCCGTTAGCATAGCACTATGATCGTTTAGTTTTACTGCTATTGCTTTCTTCATGACTTATACATGTTCCTATGACTATGAGATTATGCAACTCCCGAATACCGTAGGAACACCTTGTGTGCTATCAAACGTCACAACGTAACTGGGTGATCATAAAGATGCACTACAGGTGTCTCCGAAAGTATTCGTGGTGTTGGCATAGATCAAGATTAGGATTTGTCACTCCGAGTGTCGGAGAGGTATCTCTGGGCCCTCTCGGTAACACACATCACAATAAGCCTTGCAAGCAAAAGACTAATGAGTTAGTCACGAGATGATGTGTTACGGAACGAGTAAAGAGACTTGCCGGTAACGAGATTGAACTAGGTATAGAGATACCGACGATCGAATCTCGGGCAAGTAACATACCGATGACAAAAGGAACAACGTATGTTGTTATGCGGTTTGACCGATAAAGATCTTCGTAGAATATGTAGGAGCCAATATGAGCATCCAGGTTCCGCTATTGGTTATTGACTGGAGATGAGTCTCGGTCATGTCTACATAGTTCTCGAACCCGTAGGGTCCGCACGCTTAACGTTTGATGACGATCGGTATTATGAGTTTGTGAGTTTTGATGTACCGAAGTTAGTTCGGAGTCCCGGATGAGATCACGGACATGACGAGGAGTCTCGGAATGTCCGAGACATAAAGATTGATATATTGGACGACTATATTCGGACACCGTAAGTGTTCTGGAAAGTTTCGGAATTTACCGGAGTGCCGGAGGGGTTACCGGAACCCCCCGGGGGAATGGTGGGCCCTGGTGGGCCATAGGGGAGAGAGAGGGCAGCAGCCAGGAGGTGGCGCGCCCCCTCCCTAGGAGGAGTCCGAATAGGACAAGGGGAGGGGGCGCGGCCCCTCCTTCCCTCTCCCTCTCCCTTTCTTTCCTTCCCCCTTCTTCCTTCTTTGTTAGTTCCTACTAGGAGGATTGCAATCCTATTCCTAGTAGGATTGCAGCCCTAGCCGCACCATAGGAGGCCGGCCGGCCCTCCCCCCTTGCTCCTTTATATACAGGGGCAGGGGGGCACCCACAAACACACAAGTTGAATTGTTCCAGCCGTGTGCGGTGCCCCCCTTCACAGAAACACACCTCGGTCATACCGTCGCAGTGCTTAGGCGAAGCCCTGCACCGGTAGATACATCATATCCGTCACCACGCCGTCGTGCTGACGAAACTCTCCCGTGAAGCTCAACTAGATCAAGAGCTCGTGGGACGTCATCAAGCTGAACATGTGCTGAACACGGAGGTTCCGTACGTTCGGTGCTTGATCGGTTGAATCGCGAAGAAGTTCGACTACATCAACCGCGTCACTTGACGCTTCCGCTTTCGGTCTACGAGGGTACGTAGACACACTCTTCCCTCTCGTTGCTATGCATCTGGTAGATAGATCTTGCGTGATCGTAGGAAAATTTTAAAATACTACGTTCCCCAACAGCCCCAAGATGGGATCTCAAGGGAACAGAAGGTTGCGGCGGTGGAACTAGGGTTTTCTCTGTTGTTCTGATGGTTTTGGGGTACGTAGGTATATATAGGAAGAAGGAGGGCACTGGGGGCCAGACGTGGGGCCCACGAGGCAGGGGGCGCGCCCTGTAGGGGGGGGGGGGCGCCCCCACCCTCGTGGACGCCACGTGTGCCCTACTCCGTGGTTTTCAAGTCTCCCGTGCGTATTTTCCTCCAAAAATATCTCTCCTGAAGTTTCATTCCGTTGGACTCCATTTGATATTCCTTTTCTGTAAAACCCTGAAATAGGCAAAAAAACAGCAATCTGGATTGGGCCTTTGGGTCAATAGGTTAGTCCCAAAAATAATATAAAAGTGTATAACAAAGCCCATTAAACATCTAAAACATCATAAATAATAGCATGGAACAATAAAAAATTATAGATACGTTGGAGACGTATCAGGGCAGGTTTGGGTATAAGCTTCTCACAAACCAGAGTTTTTCACAACAAGCCTGATGGTTTCGTGCCACCTTTGGGGACGAAACGATATTTGTCTCCTCTTATTGCTTCCAAAATCTAGTGTCAACATAGAACAACAAGAGTGTTGTGCTAAATTTTGGAATTTTTCGTGGTTCGTTTGGACATTTTTATACATTAACTGGGTTTTCTAGGCATTTTATGTGCATAATTCAGATTTGAAATACATGCACATGCTCCAGGGCATGTAAATTGGTTGAAAATTCAAATCTGTGTCCTTGGGTGCATGCTTACATCCCATGCAAGAAATGGGAATGAATTGCAAACACTAGGGCACTGTTGATTGCCGACAAAATGTTGAGATACTTTGTTTTTAAATTCTTTTAAATCCAAAACTCGTCTGAAATTCATGAAACTTGGCATGCTATCATGGAATGGCACCCGACATGCTGTGGTATTTTTTGTGCCATTTTGAGAGAAGGCACACTTGAATAACAGCCAACAAAGGCATCTTGAAACAAATAGGTGCCACTCTGACATCACAAACGTTTTAGATAGAACACCCGTATGTAAACAAATAGCTTCCCCAGTAAGCCAAGGGAAAATGTGCCGAGCGGGATTTGTGCAGCTCTTCAGTGCAAACGTTTTAGATAGAACACCTGTATGCAAAGTGAGAGCTATGGTCTTCCGCAATAAGCCAAGGGAAAATTCGCCACGCAGGATTTGTGCATCTCTTCAATACAAATGGTTTAGATTGAATAAGGTATGCAAAGCGAGACTCCGGCGCTAAGCCAAGAGAAAATTTGGCAAGCAGGATTTGTACCTCCCTTCAACACAAACGGTTTTTTCGGATGGCCCATGTGCAACCACATACATAAAATTTGGTAAGATTTGCATCTATCATATTGGGTATATTGCCATTTATCAAACTGGAAAGATTGACATTTGTTGATCTAGTAACATTGCCACTTGTTAATCCTTGTAACACTGCGATTTGTCAAAATATGCAGCTAAAAATCTCTAGCACTATCTAATTTTTGCAACTAAAATTCAGTAATTAAGCATAGTTTTCATTCATAGATTAAGCAGTCGTTCTTAATTTATACAAACAGTTCAACTGGACATCTGAACCGACCAAACTTTTCCCCAATTGTTTCCTACCACGTACTGAAATAGCTAGTTCAACTATATATACTAGCTAATTTTAAGTATGTTGTACAGTTCCACAACATCTATAGTCAGATGAACTGAACAAAATTGCCCCTAAATACTACTACTATAGAGGGCCTTTGTACTACTTCCGGCAGCCTCTCCTCTGCCAAGTGCGCTCAGTAAGAGGAAGAGGAGGAGGAGCCTATCGACGAGCTGGACAACTGCAATACGGTGCCTGCCGCTGCTGCACCTTCAGCGACGCTCACCACGAACGCCCTCTGTCGCTCCAGACGACCCCTCTCGAAGCGGCCGGACTGCTCGTAGATCTCCTGATTCCTCGCCTCTGCGTCGTCGTGTGCTCCGGCCACGACTGTGGTAATGCTCTGTGCGTGCTCGACGAGGCGCTCCTCCTCTCCCTGCAAGAACTCGATGTAGCGTGCAAGGTCACTGACGCACGTGCGGGCCTCCACCTCCGCCTCCCTCCTTTGGGTGGAAGTGGCGGAGAGGGTGATGATCCCGGCAATCGACGGTGGGCTGGCAGCCACGGAGGCTTACGATGGGGTGGCGGCCACGACCAGCACCTCTGGCCTTCGGGCCGCAGTGGCGGAGCGGGTGATGACCACGATGGCTGGTAGTGGGGTGGCAGCCACGACGGCCACCTCCCGCCTTTGGGCCGCGACGGCATATCAGGCGATGGCCCTAGATTTCGACGGTGGTGTGGCGGCAATGGCGGCCAGCAACAGCTGCCGACGGGCAGCGATGATGGAGCATGTGGTGGGTGTTCCATGCACACCCAACAGGGACGGCACACACACTACACTACACCGGGGACTACACCACCATCGCGGTGTAGCCTCCCGGATGGAAATATCCTCTGATGATGGCGGAGTGGCTAAGCGACGATGATGGACCGGTGCCATTGGTGATTGTGGGAGAAGCAGGCGAGATAAGCTACAGGGAGGGAGGGGAAAATGCGATGCATGACTCGCTAGCCGTGAGGGTTTATATAGTAGGTTGGTAAGCATTGGGATTTTGGGGGATTTCATCGAGTCAGGCAGGAAGCTTGCGCGGTTGCACAGGAACGGGCTCATGACTATTTGGCCAAAAGAACGCCCCTGCGCGCTGCTCAAGCTTGCGCTAGAAGCCGTTTACGGCAGGCAGCGGGGTGACAGGACGTTCGAGAGGAGGACGAAATGACACGTACACATACGGTTAATAAAAAACGTTTGTGATTAAATTACCTACTATACCCCGTCCTGGTTTATAAGTAGGATTTAACTAATAAAATACAAATGCATGTTGCCAAAGATTATATCGTTGGATTCGTATTTGAACATAGTTTCTAGTTATATAATTTTTGTAACATGCATTAACATTTTGTTGGTTAAATTTAAGGTTATATACCAGCAAGCATTGTCCCACAACACACACGGATTACTCCATCACAAACAACTCACATGGATCAACTGTATGCCACGTATCGCACACACAACTCCAATCTGATTCGTGCTTGATGTCTCCGACATCGCTCGCACAGTTCTTCTTATTTGCCACGTATCACCGTGCCGACCTATGCTCGCGTCCCTCGGCAAGCTCTGCTCGCCGTTAGGCGCCGCGGCGCACTCTGCTCGCATCCGTCAGCGCGCTCGGCTTGTGGACAGTTTTTCATTGCGTGTTCAACTTCTATATGCATATATATGGTTGCTCATCGTTGAGGCGACCGCGGAGCTCTCTCCTCACATCCCTCCGCGCGTGCTCTGCCAGCGGTTGGGCCTGCGCACGATCACGTCAGGGGTCCCATATGCATGCGATTGCATCGCGCGTTGCCATGTGATGAAGTTATGTGCGACACGACTGAGTTACGCACTGCAAATTAGAACTGCCATCAGGGACAGCCGATATTCCAGGACGTCCGGCTTCCCCTTTAGTTCCCGCGGCCATTATAACCTTAGTCTCTTCAACCTTTTGATCGCGCCCACAACACAACAAGCACACCAACGATGACACATAGAGAGGGGATGTCTAGCAGCACTCCAATGGAGTTCGGCGAGCATAAAGTTGAGACCCACGCGAGCGAGACGGATCTCTCGGTGGTGTATACCATCCACCCGGCCATGGTGAACGACTACATCAACATCACTGAGCAGTTTCTTGCTCGAGGCAAGTACAAGGTGGTCGGCATCGACCTCCAATACACCACCAGTCATCCCAACATAGATCAGAAGTTTGCCGTTGCCCGGTTGTGCGTGCGTCATCATGTCCTCATCTACCACTACTGCATGGCCACAGAGCCTTCCGACCGTGTCGCCAGGTTTGTTAACAGCACTAACTACAAGTTCACTATGGTGGAAACCACTGACGATGTAAAAGAGCTAAGGGTTACGGGCTTGGCCTGCAAGAACCTTGTCCAAATCCGTGAGCACTACAATGTCTAGGGTAGCATGAAGAAGGACTCCCTGGTTAAACTTGCCTCGGCCATCATCGACCCATACTATGAAAAGATGAAGCGGGATGCCAACAAAACATGCCCCGTATCCTGGCACGGGGCCTGGATGCGGCAACTGGATGAACCTCACCTCAGGTTCGCGGCCAAGAGCGTGTACACATGCTAAGAGATGCACATGCGGATCGTTGACATGAGGAAGTGCCTCGTTACCCAAATCGATGAGGCTGGATCGAGCCACAGGCAGAGCAAGCGTCACAAGAAGTAGATGATGATCAAATGATCGTTTATCCTAGTTAATCCTGGATGTAATATATAGTTTACTTTGGTGTGTGGAAATGTCATGTGTGTAGTAGCCACCTATGTAATTATGCATGTAATAGTTTACTTTGGTGTGTGCAAATGCCATGGTTGTAGTAGCCACCTATTTAAGTGGATGTTTAATTTGGTTATTGCCGGTGTTCTAGAAACCAGGGTACCCAGACTTGCCTGCCTGCGGCCCATTACATGGCTCCTTCACCGGCTTGGTACGTCCCATCTTCAGCATGGACACTCAAGACCCTCGCGAGGGGCCAAGCCTCACGAGGCGACACCCAGACCTCCGGAAGGACCAGTCTCACCAGACTGGCTCCCGAGGAGCAGAGATTTCTATGCAAGCCCCACCTCAAGAGGTTCGGATGACGCAAGTCATGATGACCAAGGCCAGGCAAGCACCAGCGGGTGTAGGACAACATGTTTCCTCTTAGTTGCTAAATATCAGGCAGGCGCGGAGTCCCAAGGAATGAGCCAAAGGTTTCCATTTCCGTGCAACAAGACCAGGACCGCCAGGATGGTAGGACGGAGGTCATCACCGAGCCCACCGTGGCGTCAGGGTCAGAAGCTTTGCAGGCGAAGACCGCCTTTTGTCAGGATAAGATGTACTAGTTGTCTCCCTTCAAATTTGGCCATTGTGGGATCCCTTCCCGCCTATATCTTGGGGGAAGAGGACCAATGCCTCTATAAATATAGCTTAGCCACCACCATAGGGGGGAGGATCATTGAGATCTCCCTCACATTCACACCCTAGAACACACCTCGTGAGGTTGTTGAACCACTATACTAGTTCTTCTTCAGCCCACCTTGAGGCAATCCACCACATTGCAGGAGTAGGGCCACTCACCG
Organism: Secale cereale; assembly: GCA_902687465.1. Taxonomy (NCBI): domain Eukaryota; kingdom Viridiplantae; phylum Streptophyta; class Magnoliopsida; order Poales; family Poaceae; genus Secale; species Secale cereale. Next base: position 709,344,650 of record LR738715.1, read on the forward strand.
ATAGATGGCCTAAACCTGGGTAAACTGCCCTGTGTCACTTTCCTTCTTGTTCATCGAGCTAGTTCACAGAGATGACAAGTAGGCAGATAGGGGAAGTTGAGTTCTTCGCACGCAACCCAATGTTCGAACTTAACAAGGGTTTTGCGGAGCCCCAAATCCGACATTTGGCGCGCCAGGTAGGGGTGCATATCGAGGAACCACTTTCCTCGTCGTCGCGCTCCCTCCTCGCCACCCAACCTCCGACCATGGCAGGGGTCGCACCACCCACCGGGCCGCTGGCTACGCTTGGAGGTGGCGCAGGCCCCCACGCCCTCTCCCCTGCTCTGCGACAAGTGCGGTGGCCACCATGGTTCGGGCCGGCGCTGCCACCGCGGTACAACGGTGTGGCCGACACCGTGGCGTTCCTCTATGTCTACGTAGAGGCCGTCTGGGCAGCTGGCAGTGACGACAAGGTGATGGCGAACTGGCTCCCCATGGCCCTTGTGGGGGAGCCGCGCGCCTGGTTTCTCAACTTGCCAGATTCTTTGGTGGCCTCTTGGGAAGATCTGCGTGACTTGTTCATCGCGTGCTTCGCGGTGCCCGCACCCAATGCGGTCGCGATACTCCTTGGCGGTTCGCGGGCGCTGACATCAGGGCGCCACATCAAGCAATTCATTCGACAGGCGGGGGTCGCGCAATCGCCCCCATGCTGGGTGGCCCCCGAGTCCGACCTCACCTTCGACTCGAGTGACCACCCTGCGTCCACGGCGGGCGTGGGTGTGCTCCCTATGCTTTGCACCCCCACCATATGCAGCGTGGCCGTCACCAAGACCCTCATCGACGGTGGCGCTGGCGTGAACGTCCTCCCCGTTGAGGCGTTCGACCTCCTCCATGTGCCCTACGGTCGGCTCCTGCCCACCAAGCCCTTCTTCGGGGTCATCGACGGCTCCACCTGCCCCCTAGGGCAGATCCGCCTCACCGTCACCTTTGGTATGTGCTACAACTACTGCACCGAGCTCATCGACTTCGACATCACCCGCATCAACCTGTCGTACAACGCCATCCTCGGCTACCCGGCGCTGGCCAAGTTCACGGTGGTGATGAGGGAAATATGCCCTAGAGGCAATAATAAAGTTATTATTTATTTCCTTATATCATGATAAATGTTTATTATTCATGCTAGAATTGTATTAACTGGAAACTTAGTACATGTGTGAATACATAGACAAAACAGAGTGTCCCTAGTATGCCTCTACTAGACTAGCTCATTGATCAAAGATGGTTATGTTTCCTAGCCATAGACATGAGTTGTCATTTGATCAACGGGGTCACATCATTAGGAGAATGATGTGATGGACAAGACCCATCCGTTAGCTTAGCAACTTGATCGTTTAGTTTTATTGCTATTGCTTTCTTCATGACTTATACATGTTCCTATGACTATGAGATTATGCAACTCCCGAATACCGGAGGAACACTTTGTGTGCTACCAAACGTCACAACGTAACTGGGTGATTATAAAGGTACTCTACAGGTGTCTCCAAAGGTACTTGTTGGGTTGGCGTATTTCGAGATTAGGATTTGTCACTCCGATTGTCGGAGAGGTATCTCTGGGCCCACTCGGTAATGCACATCACTATAAGCCTTGCAAGCATTGCAGCTAATGAGTTAGTTGCGGGATGATGTATTACGGAACGAGTAAAGAGACTTGCCGGTAACGAAATTGAACTAGGTATTGAGATACCGACGATCGAATCTCGGGCTAGTAACATACCGATGACAAAGGGAACAACGTATGTTGTTATGCGGTTTGACCGATAAAGATCTTCGTAGAATATGTGGGAGCCAATATGAGCATCCAGGTTCCGCTATTGGTTATTGACCGGAGATGTGTCTCGGTCATGTCTACATAGTTCTCGAACCCGTAGGGTCCGCACGCTTAAGGTTTCGATGACAGTTTTATTATGTGTTTATGAGTTTTGATGCACCGAAGGAGTTCGGAGTCCCGGATGAGATCGGGGACATGACGAGGAGTCTCGAAATGGTCGAGACGTAAAAATCGATATATTGGACGACTATATTCGGACATCGGAAAGGTTCCGAGTGATTCGGGTATTTTCGGAGTACCGGGGAGTTACGGGAATAGAGGAGAGAGGCCAAAAGGAAGGAGGCGCGTGGCCCCCTTCTGGTCCGAATTGGACAAGGGGTGCAGCCCCCTTTTCCTTCTCCCTCTCCCCCTCTTTCCTTCTCTCCTACTCCGGAAAGGAAAGGGGAATCCTACTAGGACTTGGGAGTCCTAGTAGGACTCCCCACACTTGGCGCGCCCCTTCTAGGGCCGGCCTCTCCCTCCCTCCTTTATATACGGGGGCAGGGGGCACCTCTAGAGACAACAATTGATCTCTTGATCTCTTAGCCGTGTGCGGTGCTCCCCTCCACCATAGTTCTCCTCGATAATATTGTAGCGGTGCTTAGGCGAAGCCCTGCGACAGTAGAACATCAAGATCGTCACCACGCCGTCGTGCTGACGGAACTCTCCCTCGACACTCAGCTGGATCGGAGTTCGAGGGACGTCATCGAGCTGAACGTGTGCTAGAACTCGGAGGTGCCGTAGTTTCGGTGCTTGATCGGTCGGGCCGTGAAGACGTACGACTACATCAACCGCGTTGTTCTAACGCTTCCGCTTCCGCTCTACGAGGGTACGAAGACACACTCTTCCCTCTCGTTGCTATGCATCTGGTAGATAGATCTTGCGTGATCGTAGGAAATTTTTAAAATACTACGTTCCCCAACAGTGGCATCATGAGCCAGGTCTATGCGTAGATGATATGCACGAGTACAACACAATGAGTTGTGGGTGATACTAGTCATACTGCTTACCAGCATGTCATACTTTGCTTCGGCGGTATTGTGAGATGAAGCGGCACGGACCGACATTACGCGTACGCTTACGCGAGACTGGTTTCACCGTTACGAGCACTCGTTGCTTAAAGGTGACTGGCGGGTGTCTGTCTCTCTCACTTTAGCTGAATCAAGTGTGGCTACGCCCGGTCCTTGTGAAGGTTAAAACAACACATACTTGATGAAACATCGTTGTGGTTTTGTATGCGTAGGTAAGAACGGTTCTTGCTAAGCCCGTAGCAGCCACGTAAAACTTGCAACAACAAAGTAGAGGACGTCTAACTTGTTTTTGCAGGGCATGTTGTGATGTGATATGGTCAAGACATGATGAGTTATACGGTTTTGTATGAGATGATCATGTTTTGTAAAGTTATCGGCAACTGGCAGGAGCCATATGGTTGTCGCTTTATTGTATGAAATGCAATCGCCATGTAATTGCTTTACTTTATCACTAAGCGGTAGCGATAGTTGTAGAAGCAATAGTTGGCGAGACGACAACGATGTTACGATGAAGATCAAGGTGTCGCGCCGGTGACGAAGGTGATCATGACGGTGCTTTGGAGATGGAGATCAAAAGCACAAGATGATGATGGCCATATCATGTCACATATTTTGATTGCATTTGATGTTTATCTTATTATGCTTCTTATTTTGCTTAGTACGACGGTAGCATTATAAGATGATCCCTTACAAAATTTCAAGGTATAAGTGTTCTCCCTGAGTATGCACCGTTGCGAAAGTTCATCGTGCCGAGACACCACGTGATGATCGGGTGTGATAAGCTCTACGTTCAAATACAACGGGTGTAAGCCAGTTTTGCACACGCAGAATACTCGGGTTAAACTTGACGAGCCTAGCATATGCAGATATGGCCTCGGAACACTAGAGACCGAAAGGTCGAGCGTGAATCATATAGTAGATATGATCAACATAAGATGTTCACCATTGAAACTACTCCATCTCACGTGATGATCGGACATGGTTTAGTTGATTTGGATCACGTGATCATTTAGATGACTAGAGGGATGTCTATCTAAGTGGGAGTTCTTAAGTAATATGATTAAATTGAACTTTAATTTATCATGAACTTAGTCCTCGTAGTATTAGCATATCTATGTTGTAGATCAATAGCTCGCGATGTTGCTCCCCGTTTATTTTTTATATGTTCCTAGAGAAAACTAAGTTGAAAGATGTTAGTAGCAATGATGCGGACTAGGTCCGTGATCTGAGGATTATCCTCATTGCTGCACAGAAGAATTATGTCCTTGATGCACCGCTAGGTGACAGACCTATTGCAGGAGCAGATGTAGACGTTATGAACGTTTTGACAAAAGCTCGGTATGATGACTACTTGATAGTTTAAGTGCACCATGCTTTACGGCTTAGAACCGGGACTTCAAAAACGTTTTGAACGCCACGGAGCATATAAGATGTTCCAAGAGTTGAAATTAGTATTTCATACTCATGCCCGTGTCGAGAGGTATAAGACCTCTGACAGTACTTTGCCTACAAGATGGAGGAGAATAGCTCAACCAGTGAGCATGTGCTCAGATTGTCTGGGTAGTACAATTGCTTGAATCAAGTGGGAGTTAATCTTCCAGATAAGATAGTAATTGACAAAGTTCTCTAGACACTATCACCAAGTTAGTAGAACTTCGTGATGAACTATAATATGCAAGGGATGACGAAAGTAATTCCCGAGCTCTTCGCGATGCTGAAATCGGCGAAGGTAGAAATCAAGAAAGAGCATCAAGTGTTGATGGTTAACCAGACCACTTGTTTCAAGTAAAGGGCAAAAGGATAGAAGGGGAACTTCAAAAAGAATGACAAGCAAGTTGTCACTCCCGTGAAGAAACCCAAAGCTAAACTCAAGCATGAAACAAGTGCTTCTACTGCAAAGGAAATGGTCACTAGAAGTGGAACTGCCCTAGATATTTGGCGGATAAGAAGGATGGCAAAGTGAACAAAGGTATATTTGATATACAGATTATTGATGTGTATTTTACTAGTGTTCATAGCAACCCCTCGGTATTTGATATTGGTTCAGTTGCTAAAGAGTAGTAACTCGAAATGGGAGTTGCATAATGAACAGAAACTAGTTAAAGGATGAAGTGACGATGTGTATTGGAAGTAGTTCCAAGATTGATATGATCATCATCGCACACTCCCTATACTTTCGGGATTAGTGTTGAACCTAAATTAGTGTTATTTGGTGTTTGTGTTGAGCATGAATATGATTTGATCATGTTTATTGCAATACGGTTATTCATGTAAGTTAGAGAATAATTGTTGTTCTGTTTACATGAATAAAACCTTCTATGGTCATACACCCAATGAAAATGGTTTGTTGGATCTCGATCGTGTGATACACATATTCATAATATTGAAGCCAAAAGATGCAAGGTTAATAATGATAGTGCAACTTATTTGTGGCACTGCCGTTTAGGTCATATTGGTGTAAAGCGCATGAAGAAACTCCATAGTGATGGACTTTTGGAATCACTTGATTATGAATCACTTGGTGCTTGCGAACCATGCCTCATGGACAAGATGACTAAAACTCCGTTCTCCGGAACTGTGGAGCGAGCAATAGAGTTGTTGGAAATCATACATACTGATGTATGCGGACCAATGAGTGTTGAAGCTCGCGGCGGGTATCGTTATTTTCTGACCTTCACTGATGATTTGAGCAGATATGGGTATATCTACTTAATGAAGCACAAGTCTGAAACATTTGAAAAGTTCAAAGAATTTCAGAGTGAAGTAGAGAATCATCGTAACAAGAAAATAAAGTTTCTACGATCTAATCGTGGAGGAGAATATTTGAGTTACGAGTTTGGTCTTCATTTGAAACAATGTGGAATAGTTTCACAACTCACGCCACCCGGAACACCACAGCGTAATAGTGTGTCCGAACGTCATAACCGTACTTTATTAGATATGGTGCGATCGATGATGTCTCTTACCGATCTACAACTATCTCTTTTGGGGTTATGCATTAGAGACAGCTACATTCACGTTAAATAGGGCACCATCTAAATCCGTGGAGATGACATCGTATGAACTGTGGTTTGACGAGAAACCTAAGCTGTCATTTCTCTAAGTTTGGGACTGCGATGCTTATGTGAAAAAGTTTCAACATGATAAGCTCGAACCCAAATCGGAGAAGTAAATCTTCATAGGATACCCAAAAGAAACTGTTGGGTACACCTTCTATCACAGATCCGAAGGCAAGGTCTTTGTTGCTAAGAGTGGATCCTTTCTAGAGAAGGAGTTTCTCTCGAAAGAAGTGAGTGGGAGGAAAGTAGAACTTGATGCGGTAATTGTACCTTCTCCCGAATTGGAAAGTGGAACATCACAGAAACTAGTTCCAGTGATTCCTACACCAATTAGTGAGGAAGCTAATGATGATGATCATGAAACTTCAGATCAAGTTTCTGCTGAACTTCATAGATCAACCAGAGTTCGTTCAGCACCAGAGTGGTACAGCAACCCGGTTCTGGAAGTCATGTTACTGGACCATGATGAACCTACGAACTATGAGGAAGCGATGATGAGCCCAGATTCTGCGAAATGGCTTGAGGCCATGAAATCTGAGATGGGATCCATGTATGAGAACAAAGTATGGACTTTGGTTGACTTGCCCGATGGTCGGCAAGCCATTGAAAATAAATGGATCTTTAAGAGGATGACTGACGCCGATGGTAATGTTACTGTCTACAAAGCTCGACTTGTTGCGAAAGGTTTTCGACAAGTTCAAGGTGTTGACTACGATGAGATTTTCTCACCCGTAACGTTGCTTAAGTCTGTCCGAATCATGTTAGCAATTGCCACATTTTATGAAATCTGGCAAATGGATAACGAAACTGCGTTCTTTAATGGATTTATTAAAGAAGAGTTGTATATGATGCAACCAGAATGTTTTGTCAATCCTAAAGGTGCTAGCAAATTGTGCAAGCTCCAGCGATCCATCTATGGACTGGTGCAAGCATCTCGGAGTTGGAATATACGCTTTGATAAGTTGATCAAAGCATATAGATTTATACAGACTTGCGGTGAAGCCTGTATTTACAAGAAGTGAGTGGGAGCACTACAACCTTTCTGATAAGTATATGTGAATGACATATTGTCGATCGGAAATGATGTAGAATTTTCTGGAAAGCATAAAGGAGTGTTTGAAAGGAGTTTTTCAAAGAAAGACCTTGGTGAAGCTGCTTACAAATTGAGCATCAAGATCTATAGAGATAGATCAAGACGCTTGATAAGACTTTCGATAAGTACATACCTTGATAAGATTTTGAAGTAGTTCAAAATGTATCAGTCAAAGAAGGAGTTCTTGCCTGACTTGTAAGGTGTGAAGTTGAGTAAGACTCAAAGCCAGACCACGGCAGAAAAATATAGAGAGAATGAAAGTCATTCCCTATGCCTCAGCCATAGGTTCTATAAAGTATGCCATGTTGTGTACCAAACATTTTGTGTACCTTGCCATAAGTTTGACAAGGAGGTACAATAGTGATCCAGGAGTAGATCACTGTACAGCGGTCAAAATTATCCTTAGTAACTGGATGACTAAGGAAATGTTTCTCGATTATGGAGGTGATAAAGAGTTCGTCGTAAAAGGTTACGCTGATGCAAGCTTTGACACTAAATCCAGATGACTCTAAGTATCAATCTGGATGCGTATTGAAAGTGGGAGCAAATAGCTAGAGTAGCTCCATGCAGAGCATTGTAGACATAGAAATCTGCAAAATACATACGGATCTGAATATAACAGACCCGCTGACTAAACTTCTCTCACGAAGCAAAACATGATCACACCTTAGTACTCTTTGGGTGTTAATCACATGGCGATGTGAACTAGATTGTTGACTCTAGTAAACCCTTTTGGGTATTGGTCGCATGGCGATGAGAACTATGGGTGTTAGTCACATGGTGATGTGAACTATTGGTGTTAATCACATGGTGATGTGATCTAGATTATTGACTCTAGTGCAAGTGGGAGACTGAGGGAAATATGCCCTAGAGGCAATAATAAAGTTATTATTTATTTCCTTATATCATGATAAATGTTTATTATTCATGCTAGAATTGTATTAACTGGAAACTTAGTACATGTGTGAATACATAGACAAAACAGAGTGTCCCTAGTATGCCTCTACTAGACTAGCTCATTGATCAAAGATGGTTATGTTTCCTAGCCATAGACATGAGTTGTCATTTGATCAACGGGGTCACATCATTAGGAGAATGATGTGATGGACAAGACCCATCCGTTAGCTTAGCAACTTGATCGTTTAGTTTTATTGCTATTGCTTTCTTCATGACTTATACATGTTCCTATGACTATGAGATTATGCAACTCCCGAATACCGAAGGAACACTTTGTGTGCTACCAAACGTCACAACGTAACTGGGTGATTATAAAGGTACTCTACAGGTGTCTCCAAAGGTACTTGTTGGGTTGGCGTATTTCGAGATTAGGATTTGTCACTCCGATTGTCGGAGAGGTATCTCTGGGCCCACTCGGTAATGCACATCACTATAAGCCTTGCAAGCATTGCAGCTAATGAGTTAGTTGCGGGATGATGTATTACGGAACGAGTAAAGAGACTTGCCGGTAACGAGATTGAACTAGGTATTGAGATACCGACGATCGAATCTCGGGCTAGTAACATACCGATGACAAAGGGAACAACGTATGTTGTTATGCGGTTTGACCGATAAAGATCTTCGTAGAATATGTGGGAGCCAATATGAGCATCCAGGTTCCGCTATTGGTTATTGACCGGAGATGTGTCTCGGTCATGTCTACATAGTTCTCGAATCCGTAGGGTCCGCACGCTTAAGGTTTCGATGACAGTTTTATTATGAGTTTATGAGTTTTGATGTACCGAAGGAGTTCGGAGTCCCGGATGATCGGGGACATGACGAGGAGTCTCGAAATGGTCGAGACGTAAAAATCGATATATTGGACGACTATATTCGGACATCGGAAAGGTTCCGGGTGATTCGGGTATTTTCGGAGTACCGGGGAGTTACGGGAATAGAGGAGAGAGGCCAAAAGGAAGGAGGCGCGTGGCCCCCTTCTGGTCTGAATTGGACAAGGGGTGCAGCCCCCTTTTCCTTCTCCCTCTCCCCCTCTTTCCTTCTCTCCTACTCCGGAAAGGAAAGGGGAATCCTACTAGGACTTGGGAGTCCTAGTAGGACTCCCCACACTTGGCGCGCCCCTTCTAGGGCCGGCCTCTCCCTCCCTCCTTTATATACGGGGGCAGGGGGGCACCTCTAGAGACAACAATTGATCTCTTGATCTCTTAGCCATGTGCGGTGCTCCCCTCCACCATAGTTCTCCTCGATAATATTGTAGCGGTGCTTAGGCGAAGCCCTGCGACAGTAGAACATCAAGATTGTCACCACGCCGTCGTGCTGACGGAACTCTCCCTCGACACTCAGCTGGATCGGAGTTCGAGGGACGTCATCGAGCTGAACGTGTGCTAGAACTCGGAGGTGCCGTAGTTTCGGTGCTTGATCGGTCGGGCCGTGAAGACGTACGACTACATCAAGCGCGTTGTTCTAACGCTTCCGCTTCCGGTCTACGAGGGTACGTAGACACACTCTTCCCTCTCGTTGCTATGCATCTGGTAGATAGATCTTGCGTGATCATAGGAAAATTTTAAAATACTACGTTCCCCAACAGGTGACTCACCCTGCCTATAACCTCATGAAGATGCCGGGGAGCAGCGGTGTCCTCACCGTGGCGGGCGATACCAAGAGCGCACTCTCGGCCCTCAAGCTGGCTGTCAGGTCCACAGCTGTCGCGCAACCGTGCAAGGAAGGGGATCCGGAGGCCCCGGGGGCTACGCCAGAAAATAAAAACCAGTTGTTCTCTCAAGATCGGGCAGAAACGAAGCAGGTGCCGGTGGAAGAAGATGGGATGTCGGGCTCCACCTTCACCATCGGCACCGGCCTCCCCCTAGACCAAGAAGAGGCTTTGGTTCGCTTCCTGCGTGCGAACAAGGAGATGTTCGCATGGGAAGCGGCAGACCTGGTCGGAGTCCCATGAGGAGTGATCGAGCATCACTTGATGGTGTTCCCAAACACGCGCCCAGTAAAGCAGAAAGCGCGACGGCATGCTCCAGAGAAGTAGTTGTTCATCACTCAAGAGACCCGCAAGTTGCTGGGGGCAGGCGTCATTCGAGAAAGAGCGCATGTGCATCGAATTCACCAACCTCAACAAGGCTCGCGAACCCGGTCATTGTCCCCAAGATAGGCGGGAAAGAGCGCATGTGCATCGAATTCACCAACCTCAACAAGGCCTGCCCTCAGGACCCTTTCCCTCTCCCGTGCATCGACCTTATCGTGGACTCCACCGCCGAATGTGATTTGCTGTGTTTCCTGGACGCCTTCTCGGGCTATCAGCAAATCAATATGGAGGTACAAGATGTTGAGAAGACGGCCTTCCTGACCCCATGCGGGGTATACTGCTACACTTGTATGCCTTTTGGGCTGTGCAACGCAGGAGCAACTTTCGAGCAGTTGATGCACATCACCCTGGGGGAGCAGCTCGGGAGGAACGCAGAAGTGTACGTCGATGACATAGTGGTAAAATCTCGGGAGGCCAGAACTCTCATTGACGACTTGGAGGAGACCTTCGCCAGCCTGCGCAAAGTGGACCTGTGGCTCAACCCGGAAAAATGTGTGTTCGGCATCCCATCAGGCAAGTTGGTGGGTTTCCTGGTGTCGCATAAAGGGATCGAAGCTAACCCCGAGAAGGTCAAGGCCACAGGAAAGATGAGTCGGACGAAGACCCTCAAGGAGATGCATAAGTAGCAGGCTGCGTGACGTCGGTCGGGCGTTTCTTCTCCAAGCTAGGGGAACGCGCCCTCCCCTTCTTCAAGCTGATGAAAAGGAAAGACCCGTTCGAGTGGACTCTAGAGGCTGACACAACTTTCGAAGACCTTAGAGATACCTCACCACCCCTTCGGTGATGGTAGCGTCGTGCCTCCGCAAACCCTTGGTGCTCTATCTGGCTGCCACGCCGCACTCTGCCAGCGCGAAACTGGTGGCGGTCCGGGAGGAGCGCCCAGCCAAGGGCCCACAGAAACGAGGCACCCTGCGCCTAAGCAGAGCACCATAAGTTCAGGACGGTGCTCCTGAGGCCATGACCCCCTCATCGACCAACAACGCGCCTGGGGCCTTGGCCGACCTCCAAGATAGCAAGGCTCCCGAGGATGGTGCTCCTGAGGCCTCCGCCGCCTTGGCGCGCGACAAAGTTCCCGTGGACCTCCTGCCTCAGGAACTGCGGGACTCCGCCAAAGCCTCCACCCTCGTCGAGTACCCGGTGTACTTCATCAGCACAGTGCTGCATAACACGCGAGCACGCTATCCCATATCGCAGAAGCTCGTGCTAGCGCTCCTTGTGGAAGCTGCGCCACTACTTCCAAGGTCACCTAATCAAGGTCGTCTCAGCTTACCCTTTGGAAAGGGTACTCCGGAGCCCCAATGTAGTGGGAAGAGCCGCCAAATGGAACATTGAGCTACAAGCGTTCGAGTTGGAGATCAGCACGACCCGGATCATCAAGGGAGCGGCCCTCGCCGATTTCTTGACAGAATGGACTGAAGCCCCCGACCAAGAAGTGGGCGAGGATCGCCCTCTCGCCCTAGAAATGAAGCACCGGACGGCTGGGCCATGTACTTCGATGGTGCCTTCGCGCGTCAGGGTGCGGGGGCTGGAGCAGTGCTTATTTCGCCCACCAAGGACAAGCTCTACTACGCCGTGCAACTATGCTTCCAGAATGGTGAAAAGGTCTCCAACAACATTGCAGAGTACGAGGGCCTGTTTGCTGGCCTCAAGGCCGCGACAACGCTGGGAGTGAGGCGCCTTATCATCAAGGGCGACTCCCAGCTCCTCGTCCACTTCTCTAACAAGGCGTACACACCGAAGTACGAGCACATGGAGGCGTACTTCGATGAGGTACGTAAAATCGAGAAATGGTTCCTGGGCCTGGAATTGTAGCGCATACCGCACGGCAGGAACAAGGAGGCGGATGACATCACCAAGAGAGCATCTTGGCGCTTGCCTCAGGAGCCTGACATCTTTGAAGAGCGGCTTTTCAGGTCATCGGCAGCCCCCCAACTGTCGAGCTGGTGTCGCCTCAGGAGGAGCTCCCCCCCGGCACCAACCTCAGGTGCCCCGGCTTGTGGCCCAACCTCAGGGGCCCACCTACTCCTCGCACTGGAACCTCAATAGGGGTGCTGGACTCAAGAGTTCAAGGCATACCTACTCCAAGGGACCCTGCCAAAGAAAGAAGAAGGCGCGGAGCATGTGGTCCAGTAGACCACCGCGTACAATATTCAGGATGGTGAGCTCTACCGAAGAAGGCCAAATGATGTCTTTCTGCGATGCATCTCCAAGAAGTAGGGGAGCAAGTTGCTGGCTGACATACACCGCGGAAACTGCGGGCACCACTCCTCACGGGCCCTCGCGGGCAAGGCGTTCCGCAGTGGATTCTACTAGCCCACAGCGCTCCACGACGCAACCGAACTGGTGAGGTCATGTGGAGCCTGTCAATTTCATGCAAAGCAGATCCTCCAGCCCGCCCAGGGCCTCCAAACCATCCCACTATCCTGGCCATTTGCGGTCTGGGGGCTGGACATCTTGGGCCCATTCCCCTGAGCACCTGGGGGCTACCTCTACCTCTATGTTGCCATCGACAAATTCACCAAGTGGGCATAGGTGGAGGCCGTCCGCACCATCCCGGCCGACTTGGTAGTCAAGTTCATCAAGGGCCTCGTGAGCTGTTCGGGGTTCAAAATCGCATCATCCCCAATAATGGCTCACAGTTCACCAGCAATCTCTTCAGAACATATTGTGCTAACCTTGGAACACACATATGCTATGCTTCAGTGGCACACCCACGAAGCAATGGCCTGGCCGAGCTCGCTAACGCGGAGGTGCTGAGAGGCCTCAAGGCAAGGACCTTCAATAAGAAGCTCAAGGCTCACGGCAGAGGATGGCTGGACGAGCTCCAGTCCGTGCTGTGGTCCATCCGCACCACCGCGACCAAGCCGACGGGTGAGACCCCATTCTTCCTCGTCTACGGAGCTGAAGCAGTTCTCCCCCATGAGGTCAAGCATCGCTCCCCGCGGGTCTTGGCGTTTTAAGAGGCACGCCAGGACGCCTCGCGGGGCATAGACCTTGTGCTGGGGGGAGGAGCGTCATGGCCAAGCCTCGCTCCAAGTAGTGAGGTACTAGCAGGCGCTACGGCGGAACCACTTCCGCAACATCCGCTCCAGGATGCTTGAGGTGGGCGATCACGTCCTGAGACGGGTGCTCTCCAGGGAAGGGCTGCATAAGCTCTCTCCCATGTGGGATGGCCCGTTTAGGATCGCCCGAGTCTCCAGGCCTGGTGCCGCGTGCCTGGAGACGCAGGACGGGATCCCCATCCAGAATGCTTGGAACATCCAGCATCTCCGAAAGTTCTACCCATGAAGCAAGGCCCTGTACCTGTGAAGGTCTCTGCTCGTGACAATCTCACGTAATAATGAGTTGGGGCTGTACACGCCCCGGAGTCTCCTAAGTGTCACCCTTGGGCCTCACGGGGGCTCCCTCCCACGTCTCAGTGGCAGCACATAGCTTCGCACTGGTGAGAAGACGAAGACTAGTTTAGGTGCCGGACGCGGCAGTTCTTTTGCTCGCTTTCTGTATCTGGTTTGCTTTTCTTGAAATGAAATTTGAGGTTTCGTGCTTTTTGTTCCCAAAGGTTTGAATTCCCTCTCTTTTTTATTCTCTATTCCACCCTCACCCCAGAGAGAGTGGTAGTTGCCCATCGCTACTCCTCGTGCGTCCCGCGTGCGGGGGCTAGGTAGGTGTGTACGCTTGGGCTAGCCCGCAGTCACACCTCGCTGGAGCCTGGGTGCCCCAGGGCCTTGACATCTTTGGTCCTTGCGAGACGCACTCAGACGAGGTCGTGGGCGTGCAGACTCTCTTTAAGTCCGTGCCTCCGGGTACTGCGACAAAGTGCACCAGCCACGGCTAGCCTACACTCGGGAGAAGTGCGAGGAGGAACGAGAAGCCTCATGAGGTCCTTTAGCCCCGGAGCTACACAATACCACCGGAGACTCAACAGACATCAAGAAGGAAGCCTCGGGAGAATGCCCCCGGGAGGCATGCTCTCGCAACATGGGAATCTACCACAAGCACGTCAAGCTAAGCTATATTATCCGCACTTAGTAGCAACACAGATACCATGGCATAATGTGAATAACGAAGCATAACATGTTGGCACGAGTGACGTAGTTCATTACACACCCAGCGGGGCCTTCTACCTTTTTTTAGAAAATGTAGGAAAAAGCTAAAATAGGGCGAGCAGCCGCAATAGCTCCCGAGGCCTGGCTCCAGCAGCATGGGGGCTCAGTCCGAGCCCCCCTCCCGCTTCACCGAGGCGCGACGGCAAGGTGCCTCATCGCCTTCTTCGATCCGGGCTCAACAGCGGGGTGAATCGTCGTAGCCGTCGCCATCGGCGCTCTTCTTCGAGGAGGAGGAGCCGTTGCTGGAAGAGCCACAGACGTCGCCAAGGGCAAGCCCATCATCGTCATTGCCATCCTATGTGCAGCACCCCGCACGCCGGCCATCTTCTCCGAACACCCTCACATAGAGGGTCATGAGACCATCGTACTTGAAGTGGAGGGTGCACCTCTCGCCCAGGCCTCGTGCGCGAGCAAACGTCTGCCAACCATGGGTCAAGGACACACCTGTGGCGTGACCTCGACCCCCACCCAAGAGGCCTTACTACAATAGCCGCCGGCTTGCAGCTAGAGGCCGTCAAGTCCCGACGGCAGCACCCTCCCGAAGAAGCGTGGGAGCGGAAGCCAGGTACCAGCGGGCCTCTCGAACCACACGACGAACTCCAGGAAAGCGTCTGCTGAGCGAGAGCGCGGCCACAAAGGCCAAATGATCATGGCGCGCCACTCCTCGCCACAGGAATCTCCTCGCCCGTGGCGGTCTCCACCACGTGAAGACGCACCGCCATGACTCCCAGAGGCAATGCCCGCCCTTGAAGAAGTGCACCCGCACCCCCGAGGGGTCACCATCGGGGTCGCGGCGTGCTTGTGGGGGCGTCCGCGGCCTCTCTTGGGTGGCGGTGCGTCCGGCCCCTCCTTGGGAGTCTTCCCCTTCTTTGTCGTGGAAGGCTTCATCGATGGCGCCATGGATGCTTCGGCAAGATGGGAAAGCAAGAAGGAGGAAGGAGGAACGAGAAGCAAGAATATGGATATGAGCAGGGGCTCCACCCCTCCTCATTTATAGAAAGAGGGATGCAAATCGCCGGCCTCCATGATCGCATGTAATGATGATCTTTTTGCATGCAGTAGGCCCCTGTCAAGTCGAACGGTTGTCGAGGCAGCATGGGGAAGTGGAGACGCCCATGTCCAAACCAGGCGCCATGCGGCAATCAGTCCCATAGGCAGTTGGGGCCCGTGGTGCTTCGTCCTTGCCCTTTGGCTTCACCTCGAAGCCAAGTCCGAGTGCGCCTTGGGCCCGGGGGCTACTGTCGGCATTCTAGGAACCAGGGTACCCAGACTTTCCTGCCTGCGACCCATCTTCAGCATCGACACTCAAGACCCTCGCCAGGGGACAAGCCTCGCGAGGCGGACAACACCCAGACCTTCGGAAGGAGTAGTCTCACCAGGCTGGCTCCCAAGGAGCGGAGATCTCTATGCAAGCTGCCACCTCATGAGGTTCGGAAGATGCAAGCCATGACGACCAAGGCCAGGAGGGCGCCAGCGGGCGCAGGACAACAGGTTTCCCGTTTGGTGCTAAAGAGGCAAGCGCAGGCGCGGAGTCCCGAGGAATCAGCCAAAGGTTTCCATTTCTGTGCAACAAGACCAGGATCGCCAGGACGGCGGGATGGAGGTCATCACTGAGCCCACAGTGGCATCAGGATCAGAAGCTTTGTAGGCGAAGACCACCTTTCGTCAGGATAAGATGTACTAGTTGTCTCCCCTCAAATTTGGCCATTGCGGGATCGCTTCCCGCCTATATTTTGGGGGAAGAGGACCAAGGCCTCTATAAATATAGCTTAGCCACCACCGTCGGGGGGCGGATCATTGAGACCTCCCTCACCTTCACACCCAAGAACACACCTCCTGAGGTTTATAAACCACTGTACTAGTTCTTCCTTAGCCCACCTTGAGGCAACCCACCACATTGCAGGAGTAGGGCCACTCATCGCTAGATGGCCTGAACCTGGGTAAACTGCCCTTTGTCACTTTCCTTCTTGTTAATCGAGCTAGTTCATGGAGACGGCGAGTAGGCAAATAGGGGAAGTTGAGTTCTTCGCACGCACCCTAGTGTTCAAACTTAACAAGGGTTTTGCAGAGCCCCAAATCCGACAATTATGCAAGCATGTCCTTATAAGTGTGTATATATATGTGTTGTTGTTCTGTATGCAATCCCATCGCACAACACACATGTCTTATTAGCAGCAATCATCTGTGTTATTATCGGTCTTCACACACATTTATGATTATATACCTGTTTGCCGTGTATCACACACATCTTGTTGTATTTAACCGTTTCTGTTATCTTGTGTCAACGCAAACAGTTCATCCAAGTGAACCGCATGCCATATATCGCACACACCTTGTGTCGGTGTACTAAGATATGGTTACCTTAGTACCCCAACTTGTGCACGGGCGGTAGCAGCTTCCCGTGGCAGGGCTTACCACGTGCTCGCCAAAAACCTTTTCTGGTCCATATGAAGCCATTCAAGAACAAAGTATACGAGTCAGAAGATCAAGGCCTCGGCAAGAGGAGCTTGCCGGGAAAGCCACACCAGGCTCAAGGTTATCACTTTAGCACAAGACCCTGGCAAGAGGAGCTTGCCAGGAAGGCCAAGGAATACATATCCCAAGAGATGCCTCGGCGCATCATGCGCCCCGGCAGGGCCCGGAGAGCGACAAGCTTCCGGGCCCGGCAAGATCACGACCCCGGCAAGGTGCTTGCCGAGGAAACCTACGCAGTGTGCCCGCGCTCCAGCTCGTCTTCCCACGCGTCGCCCTGGGGCCCTTCCAGGGGCACGTGGCGGACGGCTGTGCAGCCTGGGGCACACGGTGGCAAGCCACGGTGACGAGGCTACCGCCGTGGCGAACGGAGAAGCACGGACGGACGCTTTTGAGGGTGACGGCGACGGGCATTTAATGCCCTGGTCCCCCACTGTCAAAGTTAGGTGAAGACCACTGTTCATGCACTGTTGCAACTACCACCAAAATTACACTTTTACCCTCCTCTACGTTGACACCTGTCGGTGACCCCTTTGAGCTATAAAAGGAGGCCCATGCACAACGTAGAGGGGGTTCGATCCCAGAAACTCGCACACTCTCTCGCTCGGTGTAGCTAGTACTGTAGATCTTCAAGCTCCCGAGCTCAATACAACCTAAGCAGGAGTAGGGTTTTACGCGTCCGCGCGGCCCGAACCTGGGTAAACTGCCCGCGTGTGCTCCTCGATCTGCTCTCCGTGCTCCCTCCGCTCCCTTACCGCAACGTAGAAGGGGCTCCGGTCCCATAGGTGCTCGTGGGAGGACAGTTTCCCCCGACATCTTTGGCGCACCAGGTAGGGGGCGTCGAGGTTGTGCGAACCTGATCCGGCGCTCACGCGGGCGCAACCTTCAGCAACTTCAACAGCTTCATCAACCTCATCGACAGCATCAACATGCCTCCGAAGAAGAAGGCTTCGGAGGTCGGAGGCCCGTCTGCGTCGATCCCACCACCACCAGAACCAACGGTTGGTGGGGTAGACGCCAGCGGAAGGGTGACCGCCGGTGAGGAGACTCACGGCGCCACTAAGTCCAAGGACAAGACCGACGACCGGGCAAACTCCAAAGCCTCGGTGTCAGTACACGCCCCACGTCCCTCCCAGGAGGCGCAAGACCCGCAGCGACGTGGTACAGGAGGTACCATACGCTTGCTGGGGTGTGGCCAAGCCGGAGGATCGCGGGATGCTCAAGGCCAGCGTGCTGGTACGAGCAAGGCGCGGTCGCCGGGGCGAGAAACTGCTCCTTCTAACCCTGTTAGAAGTCCGAGCATATCTCGCTCCTCGTACCGCTCGCCACCGCTCCCCTCCTCTCCAGCAGAAGCTCTAGCAAGAGCACAGCTGCTCCTCGATTTCCCTCCAGCGGCAGATAAACCCGAAGACTGGAGGGCGACGATCCAGAGCCTCATCGCCTTCGCCAACAACGACACGCCGCAGCAGCCAGCGACGTCGCGGCCGCAGCAAGTCGACCAGACGAAGGCCAATGGGGACAAGACCGCCGGGGGTGCAACTACTGTGCACTCCCCGCCGCGGAAGCAGAAATCGCCACCCCGCCGGATCAACGTCGACGACGACTCCACGGCGTCGTCGGATCCGCGGGCTCGTCGCGACCAGCGCCAGGTCCTCGACGACAGGCGGCAAGAGGATGCTCGAACTCGCATCGAGCGTCGAAGAGAAGCCAGGCGACTTGCCGTACGCGGCAGGTTGCCCTGCGTTCACCCGAGAGCTGCGGCAAGTCCAGTGGCCCAGCATGAAGAATTTCAAGCCCGACGTACCCGAGAAGTACGATGGCAAGACACACCCCTCGGAGTTCCTCAGCATCTACACCATCGCGGTGCAGGCTGCCGGGGGACGCGACGAGAAGATCCTAGCCAACTACTTCCCGCTAGTGCTAAAGCCAAACGTCCGATCTTGGCTTATGCACTTGCCGGAGAACTCCATCTCTTCATGGGCGGATTTGTGCCACCAGTTTGTTGGCACCTTCACGGGCGGCCACAAACCCCACGGCCAGGAGAGCGATCTCCACATCCTCGCCCAGAAGGAGGGAGAGTCCCTGCGCAAATACATCCAAAGATTCAGCCGCGTCCAGCACAACATTCCCGACGTCCACCGTGCCGCGGTTATCAGCGCGTTTCACCAGAACGTGCGTAACCGCCGGATGAGGGAGGAGATGGCCATGACCAAGATCCGGGATGTCAGCGAGCTCTACGCTCTGGCTGACAAGTGTGCGCGCGCCGAAGAGGGGAGGAGACTCCCCGGAGAGGATACTGGCGCAGGAGGAAGCGACAGCGAGGATGCCGCCCCGGCAAGGAAAAGTCGACGGTGGAATAACAGAAAGAAGAAGAGCAAGGAGGTGCTGGTTGTCGAGAAGTCCGGCAAGGAGGCTCCCGCCAAGAAGGCGCAGGCTGGCGGTTCCAGCAAGGAGCCCACCCCTGTAGCGGCAGCCGACAAGCAGGACGGCTCCGACAAGTAGTACTACAAGATCCACCGCACCAAGGGCCACGATCTTCAGAACTGCAAAAGAGTCGAGTACCTCGTAGAGCAGCAGAAGGCTGAATACGAGCGTCGCGTCAAGGAGAAGGCCCAAGGAGGCGGAGGAGAGCCTAGCAAGAAGCGGCCGTTCAATGGCCGGGGAGGACGCCGCGGCAAGGCCAAGCAGCGGCAAGGTGATAGACCTCCCTGGGGCCGCGACGAGGATGAGGATGAAGACGACGACGATGACATGGAAGAAGGAGAAAACAGCGAGCAGGAGTTCCAGAAGGCCACAGAGGTTCTGTGTGTCGACGGAGGTGCCTCTCTGCACACTTCCCACTGCCAGCTCAAGCAGTGGGTGCGAGAAGTGAATGCGGTTGAGCCGCCCGTCGAGTCACGCAGGCTGCTGAAGTGGTCCGGCACGCCCATCATCTTTGACCTTGAGGACCACCCTGACCGCACAACTGCGGTCGGGTGCTTGCCGATGTTGGTCTCACCAACTATCCGCAACCTCAAGGTCACCAAGATGTTGGTTGACGGCGGGGCCGGCCTGAACTTGATCTCCTCAGCTGTGATCAAGAAGCTACAGATCCCCGACAGCGAGCTCGAGGAAACCGGGTCGTTCCATGGGATCAACCCGGGAAGGAGCAAGCCGAAGGGGAAGATTACGCTGCCAGTGACCTTTGGCGGGGAGCTCAACTTCAGGACAGAGAGGATCACGTTTGATGTTGCCGATATCCCATTACCATACAATGGGATACTTGGTCGTCCTGCCCTCGCCAAGTTCATGGCAGCTTCCCACTACGCGTACAACGTACTGAAGATGCCGGGGCCGATAAGCGTCATCTCTGTCCCTGGCGACAAGAAGGATGCGCTTATCTGCGCCGACAAGATCTACCGGGATGCAGCAGCCGCAGCAGAAAGCAACACACTTGCCGCTGAAGCTCCCGGGGGGAAGAACAAGACCAAGTCCGGCAAGAGCTCTAGGGCCCACTCCGGCAAACGCACCTCTTCGGAGTGCTGCGCTGCCGTCGAGGACGCACCATCGAGCTCCACCGGCAAGTGCAAGAAAGGAATGGCTGCTCCACCGGCAACCAAGAAGGTGTCCGCCAAGGAGGACGGCACTGGTGGTACCTTCACCATCAGTGCTACACTCGACCACAAATAGGAAAGCACGCTCGTTGCCTTCCTGCAGGCGAATGTCGACGCGTTTGCATGGCAACCTTCTGACATCCCCGGCGTTCCCAGGAAGGTAATGGAGCCCAAGCTTGCTGTTTATCCTCACGCGCGGCCCGTCAAGCAGAAGGTCAGAAAACAAGCCGTGGAGCGCCAAGAATTCATCGCCGAAGAGATAAAGAAGTTGGAAGCAGCGGGCCTGGTTAGAGGCGTGATCCATCCTACGTGGTTAGCTAATCCGGTCGTCGTGCGCAAGGCCAATGGGAAGTGGAGACTTTGTATAGACTTCACTGATGTGAATAAAGCATGTCCCAAGGATCCATTTCCCTTGCCGCGTATTGACCAGATTGTCGACTCCACAGCTGGATGTGAGTTGCTCTCATTCCTTGATGCATACTCAGGTTACCACCAGATATTCATGGCCAAGGAAGATGAAGAGAAGACTGCATTCTTTACTCCATGTGGCACATATTGCTTCATACGCATGCCCTTTGGATTGAAGAATGCAGGCTCAATGTTTGCGAGGGTGGTGCACACTGCTTTTGAGCCACAGATCCACAGGAATATAGAAGCCTACATGGATAATATAGTGGTCAAGAGCAAGAGCAGAGATACCCTGATACAAGACTTAGAGGAAACCTTTGAGAATCTGCACAGGATCCAACTCAAGCTGAACCCCGAGAAGTGCGTCTTCGGAGTTCCCTCCGGCAAGCTTCTCGGGTTCTTTGTGTCCCAGAGGGGGATTGAAGCCAATCCCGACAAGATAAAAGCCATCGACCAGATTGAAGCCCCAAAGCACGTCAAGGACGTAACAAGACTTGCTGGTTGCGTGGCGGCCCTCAGCAGGTTCATTTCAAAGTCTGCAGAACGCGCCCTGCCTTTCTTCAAAATTTTGAAAAAGGCAGGTCCTATGAAATGGACTCCGGAAGCGGAGGCAGCGCTGCAAGACTTGAAGGGATACCTGTCCTCCACTCCAATACTTGTCGCACCTAGGCCACAAGAGAAGTTGCTGCTGTACCTAGCGGCAACCAATCAAGTGGTTAGTGTTGCGTTAGTAGCGGAGAGGGAGGCAGATGAGGAACCCACGTCCCCGGCAAGCGAATCCAGCGACAAGCAGGGGGCTTCCCCGACAAGCTCTGGTCCCGACAGGGACAAGCCTGCGCAGGAGCAAGGAGAAGTAAGAAGGAAGATGGTGCAGCGCCCAGTGTTTTTCGTAAGTTCACTTCTACAGGGGGCTAGATCGAGATACTCTGGGGTACAGAAGTTGCTGTTCGTCCTCCTCATGGCCTCGAGAAAGCTGCGCCATTACTTCCAAGCACACGAGATAACGGTGGTCACTCGCTTTCCGTTGAAAAGGATATTGCAAAATCCCGAAGCAACAGGCAGGATCGTCGAGTGGGCACTGGAGCTGTCAAGCTTTGGTCTCAAGTTTGAGAGTACTTCAACCATACAGAGCAGAGCTTTGGCAGAATTCATAGCAGAATGGACCCCAACGCCAGATGAAGAAGTCCTAGAGACAAGCGTCCCCGTCCAAGAAGCGAGCAACGAGTGGATAATGTACTTTGATAGTGCTTTCTCGCTGCAAGGCGCCGGTGCCGGCGTGGTACTCATAGCGCCCACCGGAGAGCACCTCAAGTATGTTGTCCAGATGCACTTTCCCAAGGAGCAAGCGACAAACAATACTGCAGAGTATGAAGGTTTGCTTGCCGGCCTCAGAATTGCGGCCGAACTTGGGATCAAGAAGTTGATTGTGCGGGGAGATTCGCAGTTGGTGGTCCGACAAGTGAATAAGAGTTACCAGAGCCCTTTGATGGAAGCTTATGTTGATGAAGTGAGGAAGCTTGAAGAACACTTTGAAGGTCTGCAAATGAAGCACGTCCCAAGAGCTCAGAATGATATTGCAGATGGCCTCTCAAAGTGTGCTGCAATGAAGTTACCTGTGGAACCAGGGACCTTCATGCTCAAGTTAACTCAACCGTCCATTACAACATCAGTTGGGCAAAACAAGAAGAGAAAGTTGGTCTCCGGCGACTACTTGCCGGCGGATCTTCCCGAAGCCACCGCCAAGGTCCCCAAGGTCAACAGCCAAGATGCTGAGGAACAGTTTGCTCCTGCAGATCCAAGGGTCTGTACAGTTGAAGCAGGCGTTCCCGACAAGCCATGCCCCGGCAGGCTTGCCGGGGGACCATCAGCAACGGCAGAACCGTAGGCTCTTGCCGTAGAAGCTGAGGTTCCCGCAGCAGCCCTCATGCCTTTAGTCCTTGTTGTTGAGCCTCAGGCTCCAGCATGGGCACAGCAAATCGTCCGCTTTCTGCAAACTGGAGAACTTCCCGACGAGCCAGAAGAGATAGAAAAGATAACCAGGCAGTCAAGTATGTACCAGTTCGTTGGCAATGAACTGTACAGAAGAAGACTCAATGGTGTCAGGTTGAAGTGCATCTCCAGGGAAGATGGACAGAAGCTGTTGGCAGAGATACATGGAGGCATATGTGGCCACCACATTGGCGCAAGGGCACTTGCCGGGAAGGCGTTCCGGCAAGGGTTCTTCTGGCCAGAAGCCCTCCAAGATGCAACTGCACAAGTAACCAAGTGTGAAGCGTGCCAGTTCCATGCCAAGCAAATTCACCAGCCAGCTCAAGCTCTCCAGACGATCCCTTTGTCCTGGCCCTTCTCGGTCTGGGGGCTCGACATCCTCGGCCCCTTTCCCCGCGCAGTCGGGGGCTTTGAGTACTTGTACGTTGCAATCGACAAGTTCACAAAATGGCCAGAAGTGGAACCAGTGAGAAAGGTGACAGCACAGTCAGCAGTCAGGTTCTTCAGATCAATTGTTTGCCGTTTCGGGATCCCTAACAGGATCATCACCAACAACGGCACACAATTTACAAGTCGCACCTTCATGCAGTACGTCCAAGACCTTGGCGCCAAGGTCAGCTTTGCCTCTGTTGCTCACCCGAGGAGCAATGGTCAAGCAGAGAGGGCCAATGCTGAAGTGCTGCGTGGACTCAAGACAAGAACCTTCGACAGGCTGCACAAGTGCGGAAGAAACTGGATAGAGGAGTTGTCGGCGGCTCTTTGGTCAATCAGGACGACACCAAATCGAGCCACCAAACAGACACCCTTTGCTCTTGTCTACGGAGCAGAGGCAGTTCTCCCCACGGAACTCGTATACGGATCTCCTCGAGTGCTCGCTTATGATGAGCTCGAGCAAGAGCAACTGCGACAAGATGATGCATTGCTCCTTGAGGAGGAACGTCTCCAGGCTGCTGTATGAGCTGCTCGATACCAGCAAGCCTTGCGTCGCTATCATAGCCGCAAGGTCAAGGCCAGGAGTCTCGAGGAAGGCGACCTTGTTCTTCGGCGTGTTCAGTCCGCCAAGAATTCCAACAAGTTGACGCCGAAGTGGGAAGGCCCTTATCGGGTGAGACAAGTCACAAGGCCCGGCGCTGTCCGCCTTGAGACCGAAGAAGGCTTACCGGTGAGCAATTCCTGGAACATAGAGCATCTTCGCAAGTTTCACCCGTAAGGCGCGGTTGCCGTGATCCGCTCCGGCAACCATCTTTTGTACAAGTCTTGCCGCTGTTGCATGTAAACCTTTGTACAAAGTCGGGCGCAGATCCCGTGCATCAGTAAAGCTTTTGTGCCTCGCACTATTTGTCATTTCCATGCTTTTCTTTGTTATTCGCATGCATCATCTGACACCCTATGCAACGCACATCCCCGGTAAGCACTAGCAAGCCATAAGGCCCTACACTTGTTTTTCCTCCTCTTTTTCTTTCCCCCTTAAGCAGAAGGAGTATTCCTCGCGCACAAGTTTGCCGGGGGGGAAGGAGATGGAGGAACCAAGTATTGTTCAAGAAAGAGAAGCCTTGTCGGGGAGCAAGCAACCCATGAAAGCTAAGTTACCCAAGTTTGAGTATTTCAAACTTTTTAAAGTTTTTAGTTGTCTTCCTTGAACAACTACACTTTGTATGGAAAACCTGTGCGCGGAGGAACCTACCCGTGGATAGCCACACCCTTACTTTGTTTCGAGCACGCTCAACGACCTAAGTGAGCTGCGACAAGTGTCGCGCCCTTACTTCGTTTTCGAGTTCGCTCAGCAATCTAAGTGTGCTGCGACTAGCTGCGGCAAGGTTTCTTGCTGGCAAGGGTATTGCCAGCAGGCTGCTAAGGGTCCATTACCCAGCACTCGCGGCAAGGGTCCTGTGCCGGCAAGTTCCCTAAAAGCGTAGGGTGGAATGCATACAAAGTGAAGGGACCAAAGCAAGGGAGATAACACTGCATTGATAGCTCAAAATAACATTGTATATTACAAAGATAAGTTGCCGCAATATTAATAGATTCTTGTCTGTAACATACTTTGCAGCGGCAAAGGAAGCAGAAAGAAAGGGATCTAATCTACGTGGTCGCCTTCACGCCTCGTGATCTTTCCCACCTTGGCGACGATGTGGGCAACCTGCGCCTTCAACGCCTCCTTATCAGCTTCGGGCGGCAAGGTGCGGAGGACGTTGACGAGGTTGATGCCGGGGTTGCGGTAGACGATCTTCGACAAGACCCGCTCCATGGTGCCCATGCAGAGCCGACGCGCCTCGTCGGCCAGCTGCACGGGGATCTTCTCCCGCAGCCGCGCAAGCGCCGGCGCAATCCCCCTGAAGAAAAGACTCAACTTGGCGCTGTGGGGGAGACTCTCGTCCGGGGAGTACACGAGATGCTCCGCCTTCAGCGCCATCATCTCCATGTCAATTTTGGCAGCGGAGGTGACCAGCTCATCAGTCCACTGCTCCACTGCCCGGCTGAAGTTGTTCGCCGAGACGGCGGCGCTATCCACCAAGGCCCTTTCCTTGCGGAGTTCGTCCTTCAACTTTGTCTCGCGGTCCCGGGCGGCATCGAGCGAGTCAGTCAAGGTGGAAACCTTTAGCTCTAAGTCAGCGATGGAGTTCCTGGCGTCAGAAAGCTCTTTGCCCTTCTCGGAGAGGCGTACCTGCAGCTCAGAGTTGGTGTGGGCATCTTTCTCCCGCTCCACGTTGAGCGCAGTGACCCTCTCCTCGCTCGCCTTCAAGAACAGCTCCGTCTGCGCCACCTTGGCCTCCAGGTCCTTCTTGGCGGTCTCTGCGGCGGCGGCAGCGTCCCTCGCCTCCTTCAGAGCCCCGCCGATGGCTTGCTCCCGGGCGGTGAGGTCATCCTCGTGGGCGTCGAGGTCGACCTTCCGCTGGTTGAGTGCCCCTTCCCGCCGAGACAGCTCCTCGGCGGCCAACCGCTGCTGCTCCTCGACCTCAGCCTTCTCCAAGAGGAAGGCTTGCTGCACCCCGGCAAGCTCTTCACGCTCCTCCGCCAAGTTGCGGAGGGCCGCCTGGTTGGCGGCGCGGAGCTCCGCGGCGCGCTTCTCCAAGTCAGCTCCAGCCTTGGCAGCCAGAGCCTCCCGAGACTCCAACTTTGCCTGCCTGGCCCGATACAAGGCCAGGAGCCGACGAAGGAGTCTCTCCTCTTCGGGCTCGTCGCTGCTGCCGGGCGCATCCACGACCTTCAGCCCGGCGGAGGCGAGGACCTCTCCGTCGAAGGTCTCTCCCTCCACAGGTGCTCGAGACTAGGACGCCCACGGGACTTGTATGAAAACCCCGTTGGCGGCCTCCAGGTAGACGCCCTGCCCAGCTGCGGAGGCAGAAGGGTCGGCGGCCGGTGCAGCGTCCGGCGCTCCTGCGGCCTCCGGGCCAGCAGTGCGGTCGCCGGTCCCTTCCCCAGCCGCGGCGTCTGCGGTCGGGGCGGTCTCTTCAGCGGCAGGCTCGTCGGCCCCAGCCATACCCTCAGTGGTAGTAGCGTTGCCGCTGTCGCCGTGCACCTCCTCCTCAGCGGTGGCCTCCGTCTCCATCGGCTCTGGGGCAGGAGGGTCTAGCAGAAGAAAAAGAAAAGAAAGAATCAAGCAAATATCCAAAAAAAAAAGAAGAAGACAAATCCAAGAAGGAGAAGTTGCAAAGCTTTACCTTCACGGATCTCCTCGACGACGGGGTCCCTCGCCGGGGAGTTTTCCCTCGGCGGCGGAGTAGTAGCCCCCGCTGGCGGAGGGCCTCCTGCGCCCTCCCTTGGTGGGGTGCTCACCCTCGTCGGGCTGCTCACCCTTGGCGGGGTACTCGCCCTTGGTGGAGTGCCCGTCCTTGGCGGAGCGTTCTCCCTTGCCGGAGAGTTCATCCTTGGCGGGGAGGGTGGAGCGAGTTGCTCGTCGGCAGTGGCTTCCTGGTGCTCCTGCGGCTGCGGCTCTACTTCTGCACAAGATAACAGAACATCAATCAAGATGATAACCCCAAGCGCACCCATCAAGCAGAGAAATAAATACCGGACTTACGCTGGGGGCTGCGCTGGGAGCTGCTCCTCGAAGCTGCAGGCTGGTCTGGCAAGCTCGTCGCCGGCGCGTCGCTTGTCGCCACGATGGGCTCTTCGTCCTCAATGTTGACCACGGGGATCTTGGCCCTCTTCGCCATCCGCTGGGCCAAGGTCCTGCGAAGAAAAACAAAAACAAGATCAGAACCAAGCAAGGAAAATTAAGACAAAATCAGAGAAACCAAAAGAATTGCAAGTGCTTACTCCTCTTCTTCTTCGTCGGAGCTGAGGGCGGAGAAGTCAAACTCCGCCTCGGGCGCTTCCGCGCGAGGAGCGGGAGGAGAAGGCTCCCTCGGGCGCTTGGCGGTCTCCGGGGCTGCGGGTTGTGAAGAGCCAGCCCCCGTCGTCGCCGAGGACCGAGGAGCAGAAGGAGCACCCGTTCCGCTCCAGGAAGATCCCCCTCCGCTTGGCGCTCGAGCACGGGGCGCCTCCTTGACGGCTTCGCTCGTCTTGGTGGCGCGCATCGCACGGCGCGCCGGCTGCTGTCGGGGCGCCTGCGGCCTCGCCATCTCCGTTGCCTTGCGGAGGCGCTTCTTCGATTGCTGCGGAGGGCTCGCCGGAGGCGGAGAGTTCTCCGAGGATGAGGAGGCATCGTCCTCGAGATTCAGAGATCCACCGGAGACTTCATCGGAATCTCCGGCCTCGGCGTCCTCCCCCTCCTCGGTAGGCCCGCTGGACTCAGTACCATGCCCGGCAGCCTCGCTCCCCCCGGCAGCTTCGCTCGTCCCGGCAAGCTGCAAGGAGGGCTCCCCGGCAAACTCCTCGGGCGCAATCTTCAACAGCTTGAGGAATTCCGCCTCCTCTGCTTGACTCACTGCGTCCGCGGCCTCTGCCTCTTCCACAGTGTATCCAAAATCGCCCGCAGCCGCAGCTGCGGCGGCCTCCTCCATCCTGGAGGCGATGTAAGCTATATCCCGTTCGGTAGTATCCCGGGTGAGGCCCTTCTGCTCCTCGGCGTTGCGGGGCTTCTCGACCAAGTTGTCGAAGAAGGTCAGCACGGTCTCCGGTGGAGGCTCCAGCCAAGTGGGGACGACGCCATGGGAGTCGCACTCGGGCATCATCGCGCGTAAGGAATCGCGCCCAGTGCTGTTGCACAGCGGCACCACTCCCCGGGAAGGTCTGAACCACTCCGGGTGGGCAGGGTCATGCTTGAAGAGCTCCTTGACCATCCCTTTCAACTCCAAGACGGTGAAGTTGTAGTTCAATCCAGGGCACAGCCTCATGATGTCTGCCGCAATGCCGAATTCCCAGGCGGGCCTTTTCCTTTCTTGTAAAGGGGCGATGCGGCGGCGGAGGAAATCTGCTCCAACTTCTCCAACAGTCAGATTGGCGACCCGGAGACGAATGATCCTAATGAGGGCGATCTGAAGCTTGCTGTCCTCCGGGGCCAATTCACTCCAGTCCCTGCCGCGCACTATGGCAGTCTTGCGCGGCAAGGTAAAGGGCTCAGGATTGGCTTCCAGCACCCAACACCAATCGGCTCTCCACTCTTCCCACTTGCCGCGGATCTCTCCCTTCAAGTACGAGTCCTTCTTGTTCAGCCTGATGATCCAGGAGATGCCGCCGGAGAGGGGAGCACCAGACTCTACTCTAGGCATGAAGAAGTGGCGGAAAAAGGCTACATTTGGATGAACCCCAACATAGTTTTCGCACAGATGTGCGAAAACGACCATCGTAAGGATGGCATTGGGGGTGAAATCTAAGAGCTGGAGGCCATATGTATTCATTACATCACAGAAGAACTCCGAGTACGGAGGGCACAAACCACAGTGGAAGAATACAGCAAAGAAAAAGTACCCGTCGGGGAACATGTCAGCGGCGACGGCGGGGAGGACTCTGGTGCGGGGATGAGCTTTGGTCTCCCTCACCCAGAACAAATAGTATTTGTCTCGAAGCTCCCTCGCGCCAAGCCTTGGCGCGAAGACCACGTGCTTCTTCCGCAGGGCTGCCAGCTTCGCCGCCTGCTCGGACTTCTCCTTCTTGGCCTTGTCTGCTTTCGCCTTGTCGCTCTTCGGAGCCATGGCGGGGGCGACAAGGAAAGAGGCGAGGAGCTCGACGGTGCCGCGGATGCGGGAGACGGCGGAGGAAGGGCGGGGCTTGGCTCTCTGTCGACCTTTGAGGGGCGGAGGGCGACGGGGGTTTCTGGAGAATCAAGACGCAATGAAGATGATGGAGGGAACTGCCCCTGCTTCCTCTGCTTTTAAGGGGGAAGTGGGGGACGTTCCGCATTTCCCATTAAAGAACAGGCCACGATCTCTTCCACGACGCCGCAATCGACGCGTGCCGTTAGGGAGGGATGCGGCGGATACGGAAGGGGATACGGCTTGCCGTGGGCCGCGCGTGCCCGTGCACTGTCTTGGGCCTGGCCCAACAGCGCTCGGCACCGTGTGTGGCCCAGGCCCGGGGGCTCCTGTCGGTGTACTAAGATATGGGTACCTTAGTACCCCAACTTGTGCACGGGCGGTAGCAGCTTCCCGTGGCAGGGCTTACCACGTGCTCGCCAAAAACCTTTTCTGGTCCATATGAAGCCATTCAAGAACAAAGTATACGAGTCAGAAGATCAAGGCCTCGGCAAGAGGAGCTTGCCGGGAAGGCCACACCAGGCTCAAGGTTATCACTTTAGCACAAGACCCTGGCAAGAGGAGCTTGCCAGGAAGGCCAAGGAATACATATCTCAAGAGGTGCCTCGGCGCATCATGTGCCCCGGCAGGGCCCGGAGAGCGACAAGCTTCCGGGCCCGGCAAGATCACGACCCCGGCAAGGTGCTTGCCGGGGAAACCTACGCTGTGTGCCCGTGCTCCAGCTCGTCTGCCCACGCGTCGCCCTGGGGCCCTTCCAGGGGCACGTGGCGGACGGCTGTGCAGCCTGGGGCACACGGTGGCAAGCCACGGTGACGAGGCTACCGCCGTGGCGAACGGAGAAGCACGGACGAACGCTTTTGAGGGCGATGGCGACGGGCATTTAATGCCCTGGTCCCCACTGTCAAAGTTAGGTGAAGACCACTATTCATGCACTGTTGCAACTACCACCAAAATTACACTTTTACCCTCCTCTACGTTGACACCTGTCAGTGACCCCTTTGAGCTATAAAAGGAGGCCCATGCACAACGTAGAGGGGGTTCGATCCCAGAAACTCGCACACTCTCTCGCTCGGTGTAGCTAGTACTGTAGATCTTCAAGCTCCCGAGCTCAATACAACCTAAGCAGGAGTAGGGTTTTACGCGTCCGCGCGGCCCGAACCTGGGTAAACTGCCCGCGTGTGCTCCTCGGTCTGCTCTCCGTGCTCCCTCCGCTCCCTTACCGCAACGTAGAAGGGGCTCCGGTCCCATAGGTGCTCGTGGGAGGACAGTTTCCCCCGACACCTTGATCCGGCTAAACGTTTCTTTTGTGTTGCCTAATCACAAACAGTTCATCTGAGTGAACCGTATGCTGTATATAGCACACACCCTCATTTGGCTGCCCATTTCTTTTGTTCCTCCTCATCACAAATAGTTAATTCAACTGAACCATATGCCTACACAACTAAAATCTGAATCGTGTTTGATGCATCCGTCATCGCAAATGTTTTGCACCACCGTTTGTGATTATTGCATCGCACACAGTTTCGTCGAATGGTCTCTGCTCGTGGTGTCGCGTTAGTAGCATCCTGTAGTAGTGGCTGGGCTAGATAATGAGTACACCATAGTCCTGTGAAAAGAGAAGACTCTAAAGGAGAAAGAGAAGAAGCCCGCCATTCTCCAGGTTTGCGTGCATAACTTGTGCTTGGTCTACCACATATGCCAAGCCGACATTAAGTGCGAGGATTTTAAGAACTTCCTCGCGGACGATAGAGTCAAATTCGCTACTGTAGACTTTTGTAACGACAAGGAAGTCCTTGGTCGGATAGGCCTCATTGTAGGCCAGCCCTTTGACCTCCAGAAGAATAGGCTGGTGTCCTCCGTCAACCTTCAATATTGATCCTGGCAGGAACCATGGTAGATCCTTCGTACGGTAAACTGACAAAACCTCACCACAAGTTTTATCTTGCATGGGAGTGGAATTTAATAGATAAAGACCACATCCAGTATGCTGCAATGGATGCCAACCTTTGTTTCAATATCTACAAGGGTTGGATGAAGAGCGAGAGCCTAGTGTGCGGTTCAAGCAAAGAAGTATCGGCCAAGAGGAAGAGGGACAAGGACGAAGTCGAGGACGTGGACGAGGAGTCCAAGTAAGGTGGTACTAATGAAGTGTCTACCAGGTTAGTTGCTTAGTTTAATTTCAGGGTGCTTAGTTTTATTTCAGGGGTGTGTTGTGCTGAGCCCCCAGCAGAACTATATTATGTTCTTTCTCATTACTTTAAACTCTTCAGTACATACATACTAGTATTTCTTATAGTTCATCTTGTAGTTGGTAGTACTACCACTCATTCCTTCACATTATATACACACTGTATATGATATGGCAACATCATATAGCCGATAGTTGGCTATAACATTAACCGCACTCCAAGCATGCCACATACGCAAAACACTTAAATGAGATAAGTAATTCTAAAAAAACTTAAATGAGAGAAGTTTACCCAAAGCATGAATGAGTTTAGTTGTCAAAGAATTTAATAGGTATGCTAATTTCTTTAATAGACTTTAGCGCCCCGTCTAAGCACGTACTAGACTTTTTAATAGTACTATGAATAATTTGGCAACGAGCACTCCGTATGTGTACCACTTTTTTTCTTTAATTTCATCTTGTTAGTTTTGCTCCATGGCGCAATCCATACTACTAGTACTGTACAAAAGTACATTTACAGCATCCACAATGTATCCTTTTTTCTACCTCAAGCCCTCTCTCTCCTCTTAGAAGCAGCCTCTATACATTGCATGAGCTGCCTCTGACAAAAAAATGGCTAGCATCACCTCTAACCTTAGAGGCTACCTCCAACAATTTAACAATATGTCTGGTCCCACTTGTCAGCCTTAGGAATGATGGAAATATGCCCTAGAGGCAATAATAAAGTTATCATTATTTTATATTTCCTTATTCATGACAAAGGCTTATTATTCATGCTAGAATTGTATTGACCGGAAACTTAATACATGTGTGAATACATAAACTGTAATATCCCAAATTTTCATTTTGGAATGTTTTACAATTATTAGCTAAGCATCTATGCATTTTTTTATTTGAGTGTCATTTGGAAATTTCAGAGGCATTTGAGTTTTATCTAACTTTGAATTCAACTTGGCATTTGAAATTTATTTCAAAAATCCCTGACAAATACTTGTTCAAAAGTGTGAGACGAGCTAACATGACAATCCAAAAAGTCAGAAGAAAACAATGTCAAAAGTTTTGAATTCAAATTTGAGTTTCATTTGGATTTTCTTTAGAAAAATGTTTTTTATAAAGTTTGTATTTAGTCTCTGAAAAATAGTTCATCCTGTAGAATTTCTTTTTCTGATTTTGTTGATATATATATATGTTCTATATAAAAATATTTTTATTTTCTATCTATTTTTTCTGTGTTAAAAAAAGAAAAAAAAGGACATCCATGGGCCATGGAAGGCCCAGTCTCTCCACCACCCAACTCGGTCATCTTCCCCCTCCATGCACGTACACTTACAGAACTTAGAAACAGCCATGACACCACCTCTTCCTCTCCTCCTGCCACTAAATTCTTTCACCGTTTCAACTCTCCACCAACACGAAACTTACAGAGGAATGTAAGTTGAACACATTCAGAGAATTAAAAGCCGACTTTATTGCCTTAAATCGCCGAACTGATCCGGAAACGTTCTTGCACAAATAGCCATTAATGGTTGCACTAAGCTCGCGGTGGATCTCGTCGTATAGACTCCCCTGACCCCTATAAAACCCTCTGCGCATTTCCCTCTCACCCCTCGTCCGAAGCCCTCTCCTTCTGAAGCTTTTCCCCCTCCCTAACCTCGCCAATTGCTCGCCGGAGTTCGTGAATTCCGGCGACCTCTCACCGTGTGTACATGAAGCTATCTACAACCACAACTTGATCAAGTGGTTCACCTCATCGTCCTCTACACCGTCCCGCACGCGTCCTTCGCCGAAGCACACCGGAGCCGCCTTCTTCCTCGTCTCCAGCAACAAGTCTGGTGAGCACCAGCTAGCCAATCAAAGAGCGCCACTTGTCTCTGGCCGAATTTTTGTTCTTTTTCCAGTATTTTTTCTAATCTCAGATTCTATACCAAATCTTGTTTCTAGTATATCTTTTAGTCTATAGATCCGATTTAGTTGATTCTTTTTCCTACGGGTTCGTAGAAATATCCTCTATCCAGAAAACCAAACGAAATATATTTTTTAAAATTTTAAAATTTGAATTCAAACAGATCTGAATTCAAACTTTGTTAGGCCATAACTTGAGTTTCGTAACTCCGTTTTGGGTGATTCTTTTTGCAAATTGAAGCTTGTGACATGTACTTTCTGTTAAAATCAAAACCATTTATTTTTGTTGTTGTAAAAATTACGCTCTGTACAGAAACTTTATTTGGGTGTTTTTGGAGTTTTTCAAAGTCTTTTATTCGTTTTCTTTTTGATTCTTTGCTTGTATGCTTATGTATGTTATTGCTTGCTTACGCTAGATCATCCGGAGTGCGAAGCTTGCTACTACGAATCTTTAGAGTTCAACGAACGTCAGCAAGGGAAGTTCACATTTGATCATAATTTTCAATACCCAGTTTTTACTATGCATTAGTTTCACCCTCAAAGATTGCATGAGTAGGATTGTGAACATGTGATTATGCTATGTAGTTTATGTGGTAGGAACCTATGACCTTTTATCACCCCAGGAAATATTCGTTATATCATATGTTGCTTAGCCATGCTCGTAGACGGGGATTGGTATGTGCGATACATGCAAGTTGCGAGAGATAATAATTTTGGGACAACATAAGGTGGCAACTTTAATACACATCTGGGTGGATTGTTTGGGGCACCTGGAGAAACCAGTGCTTGCCCAAGGGGAATCCCGGAGTACCCGTGTGATTACCCTAGGTCCGCCACCCAGGCTCAAAGGGATCATAAGATATTTCATGCCTAGAAACTTCCGTGTGCAGCCACAAGCCATTATGGGCTCTGGCATAGTTGGGTAAGTTGTGTGACCTCTTTCCGTGGTACACTAGCTGATGTAGGGGAAAGTAGGTGTACCGGTCTAACCAGGGTTTGGAGGAAATACTTTAGAAAGACTATGTCTCGATCTTCCGATCATGGAGGTGGTCAAGTCTTGTGGGGAAAAGTGCGCAAACCTCTACAGAGTGTACAAACTAATCATGATTAGCCGTGTCCCCAGTTATGGACAACTTGAGTATCTAGAAGTGAATTATTGGTTGATCTCATCACTCTTCTTAATGAAATTATTGGGTTACTAATAACTTGGGATTTTTTTGGATTGAGTTGGAGGAACCTTCTCAATAATGGCAATTTAATTTTGTAGTAAATAAAAAAATGTATTCCTTTGTTGTAGGGTAAAATTGGCTTTATGCAAAAATTAAACTTAGAGCCTCCACCAGCTAAATTTGCATATAGAGATAGTCTTTTTCATTATTATTATTCTATGGTGTGAAATTGCCAGCATATTCCATGTGCTGACCTACACGGCTGCAACGTCTCATGTTGCAGAGTTTTCCGACGAGGATTAAAGGTGCGTTAAGTCGTTGTTCTGCACTCAGTTTGTCGTGGAGTTGGATGGACTCATCTACCTTCGATGCTTCCGCAGTTATTTTTATTTAGATGGCCTTTGGCCATATTATTGTAATAAATACTCTTCTGAGGACCTCGATGTAATAAAGTGTGTGACTGAACTCTGTTATAATTCCTCGAGTACTGTGTGTGTCAGCATACCGATCCAGGGATGACACTTAAGCACAGAGACTTCGATCCATTTGGATCGGGTCGCTACATAGACAAATACCGTGTCCCTACTGAGCCTCTACTAGACTAGCTTGTTGATCAAAGATAGTTAAAGTTTACTAACCATGGACATGAGTTGGCATTTGATAAACGAGATCACATCATTAGGAGAATAATGTGATGGAAAAGACCCATCCGTTAGCTTAGCATTTGATCATACAGTTTATTGCTACTGTTTTCTTGTATGTCAAATACATGTTCCTTAGACCATGAGATCATGCAACTCCCGAATACCAGAGGAATACCTTGTGTGCTATCAAATGTCACAATGTAACCAGGTGATCATAAATATGCTCTACAGGTATCTTCGAAGGTGTTTGTTGAGTTGGCATGGACCGATATTGGGATTTGTCACTCCAAGTATCGGAGAGGTATATCTGGGCCCTCTCGGTAATACATATCATAAGAAGCCTTGCAAGAAAATGACTAATGAGTTAGTTACGAGATGATGTATTGCGGAACGAGTAAAGAGACTTGCCACTAATGAGATTGAACTAGGTATAGAGATACCGATGATTGAATCTCAGGCAAGTAACATACCGATGTACAAAGCGAATTGTGTATGTTGTCATAATGGTTCGACCGACAAAGATCTTCACAGAATATGTAGGAGCCAATATGGCCATCTAGGTTCCGCTATTGGTTATTGACCAGAGAGGTGTCTCGGTCATGTCTACTTAGTTCTCAAACTCGTAGGGTCCGCACGGTTAACATTCGTTGACGATATTGTGTTATATGAGTTATGTGATTTGGTGACTGAATGTTGTTCGGAGTCCCGGATGAGACCACGAACATGACGAGGAGTCTCAAAATGGCCGAGAGGTAAATATTGATATATAGGACGATGGTATTCGGACACGCGGAAGTGTTTCGGAGGGTACCGGGTACTTAACGGGTCACTGGAAAGGAGTTTCGGGCACCCCCGGCAAAGCTATGGGCCTTATGGGCCAAGAGAGAGAATATACCAGCCCACAAGGGGCTGGTGCACCCCCTATAGAGGACGTCCTTTGAGGAGGAGATGGAAAGAGGAGAGGGAAAGGAAAGTGTTAAGTAGGACTACCCCTTCCTTTCCTCCCCCCTGTTTCATCCCCCCTTCTTCATACAAGGAAACGGGAGTGCATGGCAAGGCAGGGCCCCTAGGGGGCAGCGTCCAAGCCCTAGTGCACCTTGGATGCCTCCCCTCCCCTCCCACCTATATATATATATATATATATATATATATATATATATATATATATATATATATATATATATATATATATATATATATATATATATATATATATGTGGGGAGGGGGCACCACACAAGGACACACAACATTGTCTTAGCCATGTGCGACGCCCCCGTCCATCGTTTACTCCCACGGTCATATTTTCGTAGTGCTTAGGCGAAGCCCTGCAGAGATCGCATCACCATCACCATGACCAAGCCGTCGTGCTGTCGGAACTCATCCACTACCTCGCAGTCTTGATGGATCAAGAAGGCGGAGGACGTCATCGAGTTGAACGTGTGCTCAACACGGAGGTGTCGTACGTTCGGTGCTTGATCGGTTGGAACGTGAAGAAGTTCGACTACATCAACCGTGTTGTCTAATGCTTCCTGTTATGGTCTACAAGGGTGTGTAGACACACTCTCCCCCTCGTTGCTATGCATCTCCATGGATAGATCATTGCGTGTGCATAGATATTTTTTCCATGCAACATTTCCCAACAAGGAAGCTATCGTGGATTTGTCATGACAGATGCCCTAGAATTAGGACTTAGGTGTGGAGCCATCGCAACTAGGTTAGCTTGAAGGGGTTAAACAGGACAAAGGACACGGAGAGTTTTTTATCCTGGTTCAGCCCCTCGATGAGGTAAAAGCTTAATCCAGCTGGGGTTGTATTGCTCAAGACTCAATAACCAGGGAGCGAATACGCTTGACCTTGCTCTCGAGCGATTGTTTCTTGAGTTAATGCACCGCCGGGTCACCCCTTTATATATACAGGTCGATGCTCGGCGGCTTACAGAGTCCCGACCTGGCTCATACACAACGTGTCCGACTCGGTAACAAACTAAGCTTGCCTTACAATACAAGTTAAACATATGGCGGTTCACACACGTGGGCCTCAAACCATCCTCGAGTCTTGGGCCTTCATGTAAGCCTTGCTCTGTGATACATCTCCGTC
Source organism: Secale cereale (assembly GCA_902687465.1). Classification (NCBI taxonomy): domain Eukaryota; kingdom Viridiplantae; phylum Streptophyta; class Magnoliopsida; order Poales; family Poaceae; genus Secale; species Secale cereale. The sequence continues at coordinate 709,381,434 of LR738715.1, forward strand.
GTATCTATAATTTTTCATTGTTTCATACCAATATTATTCAACTTTTACATACTTTTGTCAACAATTTATATGACTTATTTGGACTAACTTACTAGTCCAGTGCCCAGTGCCAGCTCTTGTTTTTTGCATGTTTTTGTATCGCAGAAAATCCATATCAAACAAAGTCCAAACACGATAAAAATTTATGGAGAATTATTTTGGAATATATGTGATTTTTAGGAGGTGGAATCAACGCAAACGGGGGCCCGTAGTGCCCACAACCCACCATGTGACCTCCTCGAATGTCGGTTGGGGCCCTTCTTCTAGCGCAAGAAAGCTAAGTTATGGATAAAAATCATGTTAAAATCTCAGCGCAATCGGAGTTACGGATCTCCGGGAATTTAAGAAATGGTGAAGGGCCAGATCTGGGGGATGCGAAACAGAGAGACAGATCCAATCTGGGAGGGGCTCTCGCCCCTCCCATGCCATGGAGGCCAACGACCAGAGGGGAAACCCTTCTCCCACCCAGGGAGTAGGCCAAGGAAGAAGAAGAAGGAGGGGGACTTCCCCCCTTGCTTTCGGTGGCGGCGGAATGCCACCGGGGCAACGATCGGGACAGTGATCTACATCAACAATCTTGCTACCGTCAACACAAACTCTCCCCCCCCCCCTCATTGTAGCGGTGTAACACCTCTTTCCCCCAGCTGTAATCTCTACTTAAACATGGTGCTAAACTCCATATATTATTTCCCAATGATCTATGGTTATTGATGACCCACAACCGTAAGGGATCTATTGCAGCATTTTTGATAAGTAAGAGTGTCGAACCAAACGAGGAGCAGAAGGTATTGATAAGCGATTCTGAGCAAGAAATTACTGCAAGCACTGAAAGATAACTTTTTAGGGGTTTTCTCGATATAAGCAACAGGAAAGTAAAAGCAAGCAATGTTAAAGGCACTGAGAGTAACAAGTGGCGCAATCCTTTCTTAGCAAAGGAGAGGCCTAGCAACTAAACTTATAAAGGCTAAAGCGTTCCTGAGGACACACGGGAGAGGTAGTCATGTGCTTTCGCCATATTCTGTATCGATACTATGTTATGTGTTGATAAGTGTTGAGTGGGTGGATCTATGCTAGCACACTCTCTAGACTAAGATGAGTGCACTCTTATGATTAAACACCTTGCAAGCATCCGCAAATAAAAGATAGTATTTAAGGCAAAAGCCTAACCATAGCAATACGATTGAGGATCCATTATTCCCTTATGCAAAAGCGTGCGAACTGGGGTTCAGGTTTCTGTCACTCCGGCAACCCACCATAAGCATTCTTTGTACACAATGTATTCTCCTAGGTCCTTAATAAAGCGAAGTGTTGAGTGTTCGACTCACATAACACCACTAGTAGAATGACAACGCAACTTAAGTATCAAACAACACATATTACTTCAACAGCATATGACTACTAACAACAAGACTTTCCCCATGTCCTCAAGAACTAAGGTAACTACTCACGAGACATAAAAGAGATCATGATCAGTGGAGATAAATAGATGATAAACAATCTGGACATAATGATATTTCTCCAACAAAACTCAATAGCATTCACCACAAAGTAGTAATCAACATCGATGGAGTAGAGAGGATAGGTAGTACGAGTTACAACACAAGTTGTAATTGTGAGATGAGATTTGGATGAAGATGGAGATGGTGCTGGTGTTGGGAATGATCTTGATGATGATCTCGATGATGCCCGTGACGATGGTGATGACGATGGCGACGATCTCCCCTTCCGGGAGGTGATCTCCCCGGCGGAATCTGCCCACCGGAGATTGCTTTTTCTTCTCTGTAGGTTACCGCCACGGAGCGGCGGCGGAACTCCGTAAAAACTATCGTTTTTAGGGTTTTCAGATAACGGAGAGTATATAGGCAAAAGGGGGCAGCCGGAGGTGGGCCAGGGGCTCTAGGCGCCCCCCGGCGCGGCCAGGGGGGCGCCCCCAGGGCGGCTAGGCACCCTGTGGCCCCCCTCTGGTTGCCCTTTCGCATGTCTTCGTGATTCGTCCGGAAAATATCCTCCGTCGATTTTCAGGTAATTTGGAGATATTCTTCTTCAGCAACTCAGCGTCCACTTTTTACCGCTGAATCCTGCCTCTGCTGCTTCGGCACCGGAAAATTGCAAACTGTGTAAAATAGGCCAAAACAACATGAGAACATCATCGTAATGTGAAATATATCAATGAATAAGGATAAATTATGATACAAAATAGTGATGCATTTTGGACGTATCAACACCCCCAAGCTTAGACCTCGCTTGTCCCCAAGCGAATACTGAGCTCGGTAAACCTGTCCACAAGTTTAGAGAGTGAAGTGTCGATAAATAGAATACGGACAAGAAGCATCATAGTTTCTTCAGCAACTCAAATATCCTCAACAGCAATCTTCAACTCATAAGGCCCTTATAAAAGAGCGGTAACACCCATATTCGGAAGTAGGACTAAGGAAACTCATTGAATCATGGCAAACATGTCCTTTGGTCAAAGAACAACTAATAACTTTTACTTTTGCTCTTTCTTTATGTTTTGATGAGATTAATTGAAGGTTTTGAAAGAACATGTTATCAGGCAAGAAGTGAAAGTGTTAACACAAAGGAAGATATTTGCCTTAGCTGGGCTTGACAAACAACTTACTTATCAAATGATAATGTCAACAAGGATATGATATGACAAATCTTAATGCAACTTTATATGAATGAATCCTTATCAACATCAAATGTCTGTTCTCTTTGAGAAATAGAAGGAAGTAGGAATAACTGACTCAATTTAAAATTAAAAGATAGGCCCTGCTCTAGGGAAGTAGGGAAAACTCATGTGCTATCCTTAAATCAAACAGAATGAAAACAAGTTTTGAAAGGTGCATGATTTGCCAACGAATGCTAATAGATAACTCAATTGCTTCTTGAGCTGGACAAGTTTCGAGGAACGGCTCCCACACGAGGACGATCACATCCTCTTATTCTCCTTTGTTTATCACTGCCAAAGTTTTATGATTTCTCATGAACAGAGCGTGAAGGAGGGTTTGTTTGTTATATTATTTTTAAGCCGGGCGCACTCTTTGCAAGTTCCTTTTCGTATTATGGGTTTGCACATTAGACATGCAATCCCGGGGTGAAGCTTGTCCAACTCAAAAATACCATGAATTAACTATTACTTCCTCATGAGCTAAAGCAGAGGCACAAAAATAAAAGATTTTGAACATTTAAGGATAACACATAAATTCTGTACTTTAGGAGGTGGTAGTGGAATACCACGAATAGGAAGGTATGGTGGACTCATATGGAAGGTATTGGTTTAAAGGGTATGGATGCACAAGCAGAATTCCGCTTAGTACAGAGTTAGGCTAGCAAAGGTTTTGAGAGAACAGACAATTGTCGATGACTAAGATGCAAAGCAATATAAAGCATAAACATTGAGGTAAGCATAACACATCAAGTTGTCTTCCTTGTCAGCATAACACTTCAAGCATAATAACATAAAGGTTTTGGTTATGCCGATACTTTTAAGAAAATCATGCTTGTTGTTATGACCAAAGCTATGTTTGCCAAGATTAAATAAAGTTTTCACAGCCATACCTGATATAAGGTCAATACTCCCCATAAGAATCATCATATAAGGTCGATTGCGTGAAGAGAATACCGAGTGCAGCAAAAGGAACCAATAAACTTCTCATTATTATTCCACCATAGACGACTCCACACTCACGGATACAATCTCTCCACCGAAGGAGTGATAGACCTCAATGCACTCACCTATTTCATATAATAACCTCCCTAAACATGATATGACTCTACTTGACTCTAAAAGACAAAAGGTAAAGATAAAGATACCGGGCACTCCCCCAAGCTTGGAACAAGCCAAGGGAATGCCGTTACCCAAGGAGATTTCACTCCTCATCCTTGTTGGCGTTGATCACGTAGTCTCCAGCGAAACACTTCCATGGAAGGGGTTCTCCAGTCGCATATGAGAAGTTTGTCTACTGAATCCTGCATTCAGCACCCATACCCATGCGCATAAACCTTAATTCATACTCACAGTTCTGGTTATGTAGATCATAAATTTGCCCTTGGAGCTCCTCAATTCTTTCTTCAGACACAGTGATGCTTTTCCACATCTCCTTCATCTCCTTTAGGAAGTAGGTGATGGGCCTCGAACCCCTCGTTGGTTACCCAAAGTGGAAGGTGTAAGATGCAGTAAGTAGAAGTGTTTTCCCTTAGCAAAGATGCCAAGGATCGAATTCCCAGAGACTCCTAGGTTCAACAAGTAGGTGTCAATTGCTACAGCGCCAGATTAGTAGCAATCAACGTGGACCTACACACAGATACAAATAACTTTGCTCCCAACGAGTACAGAGAGGTTGTCAATCCCTCCGGCCTTGTAGTTCACAAAGGATTAAAAGCAATGATAGTAGTGATAGATAGTGTTTTGCAATAGTAAATAATAACGGAAAGTAAATAGTGGATGTGATCAATGATGGTAATATGGACCGGAGTCTCATGATGTTCACTAGTGATGTCTCTCTCCCAAAAGACGATAAAACAGCTATGTGAGGTAAACAAATTACAGCTGGGCAATTGACAGGACCACGAACGCAAACCAATGCTGACTACATTGCAAGAAAGGTTGAGGTTCAAAGCATGGGCGGTACGCCAAAGTAAGTAGACAGAAATCCATCAATATCTACTACTAATCATCCACCTTGAGATATCTATACAGAACATCTTGCTGGTATTAAGTTGCGAGTCCCACCCATAGTGTAAACTCAATGCAACAGACAACTGCATTAAAAGAACTTTGCGTAAAGTAAACAATCCTTGCACCCGCGGGCACAAGCACCGTTGTTTTCCCCCTTGTGGCAACAGCACATCCCCTAGACTCATGATTCTGTCACTCAAGCTAGTCATCGAGGGGCATGAACCCACAATCAAGCATAACGTTCCCTCTTGGAGTCACTACCTATTACTCGGCCAAAGCAATAAATAACAACGGAGAACATGCAAGAATTACTTATGAACATAAATATAAAAGAGGTGAATCAAATATATTACTCAAGATCAATCTGAACATAATCTCATAATCCATCGGATCCCAGCAAACTCAACATAGCAACAACATAAGGATTACATAGGTGCCTCGATCATGTAGGGCAGTTCACGAGGACTAATTAGTGAAGCACAAGAACGGGAGGAGAACATCACATAGCTACTGGTCATGGACTCATGGTCCAAGGGAGACTACTCACGAGTCATCCGGCAGGCGTCCATGGTGGTGGAGAAGCTCCCGGTGGTGATCCTCCCCTCCGGCAGGGTGCCGGGAAGAGTTCTCCTGGTGCTCCCGATCTTGGAAGCGGCGGCGGCGGCGGAACAGAGATGGGATCGCAAAAAGAGTTCCTGTTCTGAGGGTTTCGGAGGACCCTTTAAATATATGCCAAAGTAGGGCATCGGGGGAGCTTCGAGGGGCCCAGGCGCCCCCCCGGCGCGGCCCAGGGGGGGGGGGCGCCGCCAGGGCGCCTGGAGTCCTGGTGGCCCCCCCAGGCTGCCCTTCGGACGCAGAGTTGTTTCCGGAACGCTGATTTTTTATATAATTTTTCTAGATTTTTCTGGGCAGTTCTCGAAACGTGAAAACCTGAAATACAAAAACAGCCGAAAACAGAAACTGGCACTGGGGTGCACTGGATTAGTAAGTTAGTCCAAATATGATCAAAAGTGTATGGAAGTGTATGAATATCATAGCAATATCACCCAAAAGTGGCATGGAGCAAGCAGAAATTATAGATACGTTTTGGACTGATCAACATCCCCAAGCTTAATTCCTGCTCGTCCTCGAGTAGGTAAATGATAACAAGAATAATTTCTGTGGTGACATGCTATTAACCATATAGGACCTTTTATAGTCATATGACAAAAGCTTACTGAGACAATGATTCTAAAGTAATTAAGTTGCCTCTTGAGAAAATCACAAACGACTGAAAGTTTTACAACATGAAACTGAAACATGAAAAAGATTTGCAATAAACATGATGTGCAAATATGATAAAGTGATATCTAGCTTGCCCCCTTTAGTGATGCAAAACATAAATGCAGGGGCACCTTCAAGGTTTAAGTGATGACTAGATACAATCATTTCAAAATAAACGATATCACAATCATGCAAAAGACAATGCTACTTTGGAACAATGCACATTACACTTAGAATGACAATCATGCTCTCAGTAGTTGGTGCTTTAACATAAAAGTAAAAGAAAGGTTAAGTGCTAGAGCTTTTTATTTTGAAAACATGGAAGCAATTGTGTCAACGGTAGTAGTACTTCATATGTGTCATGCATAAGACATCCTATAAGTTGCAAGCCTCATGCATCGTATACCAATAGTGCTCGCTCCTTGTCCTAATTAGCTCGGATCTCCATGGGTTATCATTGTATTACATATGTTTCAACCAAGTGTCACAAAGGGGTACCTCTATGCCACCTGTACAAAGGTCCAAGGAGATAAATCGCATTTGATTTCTCGTTTTTGATAGATCTCAACTTGAGGACATCCATACCGGGACAACATAGAAAATAGATGATGGACTCCTCTTCAATGCATAAGCATATTCTCATATGAGATTGAGGATTAAGGTCCAAGCTAAAACTTCCACCATGAGGCATGGCTTTGGTTGGCGGCCCAATGTTCTTCTCTAACAATATGCATATTCATACAACCCACGGCAAATCTCCCTTACTTCAGACAAGACGAACATGCATAGCAACTCACATGATATTCAACAAAAGTGTGACAGTTGATGGCGTCCCCAGAAACATGGTTATCGCTCAGCAAGCAACTTATAAGAAATAAGATACATAAGCAACATAGTCTTTACCACAATAGTTTTTAGGCTACTTTCCCATGAGCTATGTATTGCATGGTTAGTTTGCTTAGTACAGGTGGAGGTTAGCAAAAAGACTAGGAGCGACCAACTAAGAGAGCAATGACGGTCATAATCATGCAGAGCGACAAAGCAATATTGAATCAGGCATGGTAGTTATATCGCTACTTAGAAATAAAAGGTCATCAAGGCTTGACAGACTTTCTTTACAGTCTTGAATATGCGTGAGCATACGCCAAGTCAATCAAAATAAATTCTCGAAGGAAGATATTACTAAACCATACCACATCATAGGCAAACAAATCATGTTGGTACTCCAATAACACATTGGGAACCCCCCAGCTATTTGAAATTAACCATAAAAAAACCTGAACTATTAAGCACCATCATGCAAGTAGCATCTTTATCATAGACACATTAACCAGTGCAACGGAAGCAAACTCTCTTAACAAGGTGAGCATGGTAATTAAAGAGAGTTCAAGCAACCAACTAAACAAAAGCTCTTTGAAAAGATAGACATGAATACTAAGAGCAGAGCATGGTAGTAGCTATTAAAAGACAAAGAACACACACAGCATAGATAGACATGAAAATTATATGTTATGTTCTAGGTAGAGGTGGAGCGTGTTTCTCTCCCACATAAAGGAATGCTGAGTTCCGACTCGTTATGAAAAACTAAAAAGAAAACTAAAAGCAAGACGCTCCAAGCATAGCACATAACACATGAAGTGATAAAAATATAGCGAAGCGAAAGACGAACTGATAATGTTGATGGAGAAGGGGATGCACGGGGGCATCCCCAAGCTTAGACGCTTGAGTCTCCTTGAATATTTCTTGGGGGTGCACGGGGGCATCCCCAAGCTTGAGCGCTTGACACTCCTGAATCTTTTTATCATCTTCCCTCGCACACTTGAAAACTCCCTTCATACATAACTCATCATAATCTGATTAGCGAGGTTAGTACCCTTAATAAAATAATTATACCTTGCTGGAAATAAAGATATTCTTGAAGTTCTACTGTTTCTCAAGATTGCCAAAAGGTTTTTGCAAAGAAAAAACAAGTTCTTGATTTGCAAAGTGAAGGTAAGGCAAAACAGGACAGAATCTGTGAAAAACAGAACAGCAGGCAGTAATTGATCTGTTCGGGATACTTCTGCAACTCAAATAAAAAAACTCAGAACAGACGCACGAAAGACAATTATATAGAGAACACTTTCGAAAAAATTCAGACCAAAAAGATGACCTGGTGATTTTATACGTATTTTTCTATCCAAGGACAGAATCTGTTTCCTGGACAGCACCTCACAACTTTTGAACTTTCTAGCAATCGGAGGCTATACTTGGCACAAATATGAAAAGCAAAGATACAATGATGATGCTACAGCAGTAAACAACATCAAGACACAACAAAAGCAAAGAATTTATTCATGTGGGCTGCCTCCCAAAAGCACTTTCTTTTATGCCTTTAAGCTAGGCATAATGCATAGATCAAGTTTTATCAAGAGTAAAAGAATAACTAGCCCGTACAACGGACTCAAAAGGTAACTTGATCTTCTTTCGAGGGAAGTGTTCCATCCCTTTCTTGAGAGGAAACTGAAATTTTATATTACCCTCTTTCATGTCAATGACAGCACCAATGGTGCGCAAAAAGGGACGTCCCAAAATTATTGGACATGAAGGATCACATTCAATATCCATAATAGTGAAATCAACAGGAACATAATTATCATTGACAACGATAATAACATCGCCGATCCTCCCCAAAGGTTTCTTTATGGAAGAATCAACGAGACGAACACCAAAAGAACAAGAATCATTAGGTTTCAATTTAAGCATATCATATAGTCTCTTGGGCATAATAGAAGTACTAGCTACAATATCACATAAAGCATAGCATGAGAAGTTGTTTATCTTAATTTTAATCATAGAATCCCAACCATCTTCTAGCTTTCTAGGTATGGAGGCTTCTACTCTAAGTTTCTCCTCCCTAGCTTTGATAAGAGCATTAGTGACATGCTCTGTGAAGGCAAGATTAAGCGTGCTAGTGTGGGGATCTTTGGCCATTCCTTGTAGAAAGGTGACAACTTCTGAAATACTACAATTATCAAAATCAATTTTATCATTAGTGGGTAGAATTGTAGTGTTATCCTCTTTGTTTGAATCGCTCTCTACTATAAGAGTTTGAACATCTTCCCAAGTTTGGGGAAGCTTAGGAGCAATTTTAAACTGAGGCTCATACTCTTTTCCTGGAAGACCATGCCATGGGCACAACCCTCCGTCAAGACTAATATAATCACAAGGTTTATTACTTTTGTAGATACCGATAGTGGTAATCGGGGTAATGGAAGAAGGGGTGTACTCCTCCCATTTAGTGTTTTTGGTAGAACCCATAGTAGCAAGCAAGCAAGATAACTATTTTTGTGATTTTCGATAAAAGGGTACTAAAGCAAAAACTGAAAGGTAAACTAACAAGACTAAAAAGCAAAGGTAAAAGATAGCATGCAACTCCCCTATCCTGAAGAGTGGAGTCCCCGGCAACGGTGCCAGAAATTACTCCTTGATGGGCCTCGAACCCCTCGTTGGTTACCCCAAGTGGAAGGTGTAAGATGCAGTAAGTAGAAGTGTTTTCCCTTAGCAAAGATGCCAAGGATCGAATCCCCAGAGACTCCTAGGTTCAACAAGTAGGTGTCAATTGCTACGGCGCCAGATTAGTAGCAATCAACGTGGACCTGCACACAGATACAAATAACTTTGCTCCCAACGTGTACAGAGAGGTTGTCAATCCTCCGGCCTTGTAGTTCACAAAGGATTAAAAGCAATGATAGTAGTGATAGATAGTGTTTTGCAATAGTAAATAATAACGGAAAGTAAATAGTGGATGTGATCAATGATGGTAATATGGACCGGAGTCTCATGATGTTCACTAGTGATGTCTCTCTCCCAAAAGACGATAAAACAGCTATGTGAGGTAAACAAATTACAGCTGGGCAATTGACAGGACCACGAACGCAAACCAATGCTGACTACATTGCAAGAAAGGTTGAGGTTCAAAGCATGGGCGGTACGCCAAAGTAAGTAGACCGAAATCCATCAATATCTACTACTAATCATCCACCTTGAGATATCTATCCAGAACATCTCGCTGGTATTAAGTTGCGAGTCCCACCCATAGTGTAAACTCAATGCAACAGACAACTGCATTAAAAGAACTTTGCGTAAAGTAAACAATCCTTGCACCCGCGGGCACAAGCACCGTTGTT
>LR738715.1:709391595-709447066 GCA_902687465.1 Secale cereale
AGTGTTGTTTCCGGATCGCTGATTTTTTATATAATTTTTCTGGATTTTTCTGGGCAGTTCTCGAAACGTGAAAACCTGAAATACAAAAACAGCCGAAAACAGAAACTGGCACTGGGGTGCACTGTATTAGTAAGTTAGTCCAAATATGATCAAAAGTGTATGGAAGTGTATGAATATCATAGCAATATCACCCAAAAGTGGCATGGAGCAAGCAGAAATTATAGATACGTTTTGGACGTATCAGTAGGTCTTCAGCTCGTTGATGATGTCAAAGTTAGCTTCAACACAACGCTCAATCATCTTCTTGTACTCGAAGACTCCTTGCTCCACTTCTTCCAGCCTGGCCTGGATGCTCCCCTCCTTGATAGGTCCCTTCAGATTTTCTTGATGAAGGACACCATCCTCCATCCAAACAACCTGAGGGTGCTTCTTCACCTGAGCGAGGTAAGGCTTGATGACGTTGACGACGAACTTGTCCTTGGGGGAACTTGGAGAAGCCATGGCACCTAGATTCAGCTGAAAGATTCCCTAGCAGAAACAGATCAAAAAGAAAACACACGAAATTGCAAGATACGTTGCCGGAACAATCCGGGCAAATATATAGCAAAAATTTATGCACAGAAAGGAAGGTAACAGGCTAAAGCGGGGTCGGAGACGGACTCCCGGGTGTCCAGGCGCCCTGGCGGCGCGGCCAGGAGGTAGGGCGCTGTCGGTGTACTAAGATAGGGGTACCCTAGTACCCCAACTTGTGCACGGGCAGTAGCAGCTTCCCGTGGCAGGGCTTACCACGCGCTCGCCAAGGTCCGCTCTGGTCCCTATGAAGCCATTCAAAAACAAAGTATTTAAGTTAAGAGACAAGACCCCGGCAAGAGGAGCTTGCCGGGAAGGCCGCACCAGGCTCAAGGACATCTTTTCAGCACAAGACCCTAGCAGGAGGTGCTTGCCAGGAAGACTAAAGAATAACACTTCAGAAGATACATCGCGGCGCGGCGCGCGCCCCAACAGGGCCCGGAGAGCGGCAAGCTTCCAGGCCCGGCAAGATAGTGGCCCCGGCAAGGTGCTTGCCGAGGAAGACTTACACTGTGTGCCTGCGCTCCAGCTCGTCTGCCCATGCGTCGCCCTGGGGCCCTTCCAGGGGCGCGTGGCAGACGGCTGTGCATCCTGGGGTACACGGTGGCAAGCCACGGTGACGAAGACGCCGCCGTGGCGAACGGAGACGCATGGACGGACGCTTTTTGGGGCGACGGCGACGGGCATTCAATGCCCTTGTCCCCCACCGTCAGAGTTAGGTGAAGACCACTGTTCATACACTGTTCATGCACTGTTACAACTACCACCAAATTTATATTTTTACCCTCCTCTACGTTGACACCTGTCGGTGACCCCTTTGAGCTATAAAAGGAGGCCCATGCACAACGTAGGGGGGGTTGGATCCCAGAAACTTGCTCACTCCCTCACTCGGTGTAGCTGGTACTGTAGATCTTCAAGCTCCCGAGCCCGAAAAATCAATACAACCAAAGCAGGAGTAGGGTTTTACGCGTCCGCGCGGCCCGAACCTGGGTAAACTGCCCGCGTGTGCTCTTCGATCTGCTCTTCGCGCTCCCTCCGCTCCCTTACCGCAACGTAGAAGGGGCTCCGGTCCCATAGGTGTTCGTGGGTGGACAGTTTCCCCCGACATCTTTGGCGCACCAGGTAGGGGGCTGCGAGGTTGTGCGAACCTGATCCGGCGCTCACGCGGGTGCATTCTTCATCAACTTCTCCAGCTTCATCAACCTCATCGACAACATCAGCATGCCTCCGAAGAAGAAGGCTTCGGAGGTCGGAGGCCCGTCCGCGTCGATCCCACCACAACCGGAACCGATGGTTGGTTGGGTAGACGCTGGCGGAAGGGTGGACGCCGGCGAGGACACTCGCGGCGCCGCCAAGTCCAAGGACAAGACGGACGACCGGGCGAATTCCAAGACCTCGGCGTCCGTGCACGCGCCACGTCCCTCTCAGGAGGTGCCGGACCAGCAGCGACGTGGTACCGGAGGTACCATACGCTTGCTGGGACGCGGGCAGGCTGGCGGGTCGCGGGATGCTCAAGGCCAGCGCGCTGGTACGAGCAGGGCGCGGTCGCCGGGGCAAGACCCTGCTCCTTCTAACCCTGTTAGAAGTCCGAGCATATCTCGCTCCTCGCACCGCTCGCCGCCGCTTCCCTCCTCTCCAGCAGAAGCTCTCGCTAGAGCCCAATTGCTCCTCGATTTCCCTCCAGCGGTAGACAAGGCCGAAGACTGGAGGGCAACAATCCAGAGCATCATCGCCTTCGCCAACAATGACACGCCGCAATAGCCGGCGACATCACGCCCGCGGCAAGTCGATCAAGCGAAGGCCGACGGAGACAAGACCGCCGGGGGTGCGAGAACCGTGCACTCCCCGCCGCAGAAGCAGAAATCGCCACCCCGCCGGATCAACGTCGACGACGACTCTATGGCGTTGTCGGATCCGCGGGCTCGCCGCGATCAGCGCCAAGTCCTCGACGACAGGCGACAAGAGGACGCTCGAACTCGTATCGAGCGTCGAAGAGAAGCCCGAAGACAATCAGACCAGCGCTGGGACTGTTGTCGACATGCACGCGCCCGGTGAGCCAGGCGACTTGCCGTACGCGGCAGGTTGCCCTGTGTTCACCCGAGAGCTGCGGCAAGTCCAGTGGCCCAGCATGAAGAACTTCAAGCCCGATGTACCCGAGAAGTACGACGGCAAGACACACCCCTCGGAGTTCCTCAACATCTACACCATTGTGGTGCAGGCTGCCGGGGGACGCGACGAGAAGATCCTAGCCAACTACTTCCCGCTCGTGCTTTAGCCAAACGTCAGGTCTTGGCTTATGCACTTGCCGGAGAACTCCATATCTTCTTGGGCGGATTTGTGCCACCAGTTTGTTGGCGCCTTCACGGGCGGCCACAAACCCCACGGCCAAGAGAGCGATCTCCACATCCTTGCCTAGAAGGAGGGAGAGTCCCTGCGCAAATACATCCAAAGGTTCAGCCGCGTTCAGCACAACATTCCCGACGTCCACCCTGCCGCGGTTATCAGTGCGTTCCACCAGAACGTGCGTAACCGCCGGATGAGGGAAGAGATGGCCATGACCAAGATCCGGGATGTCAGCGAGCTTTACGCTCTGGCTGACAAATGTGCACGTGCCGAAGAGGGGAGGAGACTCCCCGGAGAGGATGCCGGCGCAGGAGGAAGCGATAGCGAGGACGCCGCCCCGGCAAGGAAAAACCGGCGGCGGAACAATAGAAAGAAGAAGAGCAAGGAGGTACTTGTTGTCAAGCAGTCCGGCAAGGAGGCTCCCGCCAAGAAGACACAGGCTGGTGGTTCCGGCAAGGAATCCGCCCCTATAGCGGCAGCCGACAAGCAGGACGGCTCCGACAAGCAGTACTATAAGATCCATCGCACCAAGGGCCACGATCTCCAGAACTGCAAGAGGGTAGAGTACCTCGTAGAACAGCAGAAGGCTGAATACAAGCATCGTGACAAGGAGAAGGCCCAAGGAGGCGGAGGAGAGTCTAGCAAGAAGCGGCCGTTCAATGGCCGGGGAGGACGCCGCGGCAAGGCCAAGCAGCGGCAAGGAGACAGGCCTCCCCGGGGCCGCGACAAGGATGAAGACGACGACGATGATGAGGACATGGATGAAGGAGACAAAAGCGAGCAGGAGTTCCAGAAGGCCACAGAAGTTCTGTGCGTCGATGGAGGTGCCTCTCTGCACACTTCTCACCGCCAACTCAAGCAGTGGGTGCGGGAAATGAATGCGGCAGAGCCACCCGTCGAATCGCGCAGGCTACTGAAATGGTCCGGCAGGCCCATCATCTTCGACCTTGAGGACCACCCCGACCGCACAACTGCGGTCTGGTGTTTGCCGATGTTGGTTTCACCAACTATCCGCAACCTCAAGGTCACCAAGATGTTGGTCGACAGCGGGGCCGGCCTCAACTTGATCTCCTCCGCTGTGATCAAGAAGCTACAGATCCCCGACGGCGAGCTCGAGGAAACCGGGTCGTTCCAAGGGATCAACCCGGGAAGGAGCAAGTCGAAGGGGAAAATCACGCTGCCAGTGACCTTTGGCGGAGAGCTCAACTTCAGGACGGAGAGGATAACCTTCGACGTTGCCGATATCCCATTGCCATACAATGGGATACTTGGCCGTCCTGTGCTCGCCAAGTTCATGGCAGCATCCCACTATGCATATAACATGCTCAAGATGCCGGGGCCGATAAGCGTCATCTCTGTCCCCGGCGACAAGAAAGATGCGCTTATCTGCGCCGACAAGATCTACCGGGATGCAGCAGCCGCGGCGGACAGCAACACACTTGCCGCTGAAGCTCCCGGGGGGAAGACCAAGACCAAGTACAACAAGAGCTCTGGGGCCCACTCCGGCAAACGCACCTCTTCGGAGTGCTGCGCTGCCGTCGAGGACGCACCATCGAGCTCCACCAGCAAGTGCAAGAAAGGAATGGCAGCTCCACCGGCAACCAAGAAGGTGTCCGCCAAGGAGGACGACACTGGTGGTACTTTCACCATCAGTGCTACACTCGACCCTAAATAGGAAAGCGCGCTCGTTGCCTTCCTGCGGGCGAATGTCGACGTGTTCGCATGGCAACCGTCTGACATCCCCGGCGTTCCCAGGAAGGTAATTGAGCACAAGCTTGCTGTTTGTCCTCACGCGCGGCCCGTCAAGCAGAAGGTCAGGAAACAAGCTATGGAGCGCCAAGAGTTCATTGCAGAGGAGATAAAGAAGTTGGAAGCAGCAGGCCTGGTTAGAGGCGTACTCCATCCTACGTGGTTGGCCAATCCAGTTGTCGTGCGTAAGGCTAATGGAAAATGGAGACTTTGTATAGACTTCACTGATGTGAATAAAGCATGTCCCAAGGATCCTTTTCCCTTGCCGCGCATCGACCAGATTGTTGACTCCACGGCTGGATGTGAGTTGCTTTCATTCCTCGATGCATACTCAGGTTACCACCAGATATTCATGGCTGAGGAAGATGAAGAAAAGACTGCATTCATTACTCCATGTGGCTCATATTGCTTCATACGCATGCCCTTCGGATTGAAGAATGCAGGCTCAACATTTGCAAGGATGGTGCACACTACTTTTGAGCCACAGATACACAGAAATGTAGAAGCCTACATGGATGATATAGTGGTCAAGAGCCAGAGCAAGGACACCCTGATCCAAGACTTAGAAGAAACCTTTGAGAATCTGCGCAAGATACAACAAGCTGAACCCCGAGAAGTGCGTCTTCGGAGTTCCCTCCGGCAAGCTTCTCGGGTTCTTTGTGTCTCAGAGAGGGATTGAAGCCAATCCCGACAAGATAAAAGCCATCGAGCAGATTCAAGCCCCGAAGCGCGTCAAGGACGTAAGGAGACTTGCTGGTTGTGTGGCTGCCCTCAGCAGGTTCATTTCAAAGTCTGCGGAGCGCACCCTGCCTTTCTTCAAAATCTTGAAAAAGGCAGGTCCTATGAAATGGACTCTGGAAGCAGAGGCAGCGCTACAAGACTTGAAAGGATACCTGTCCTCCACTCCAATACTTGTCGCACCTAAGCCACAAGAGAAGTTGCTGCTATACCTAGCGGCGACCAATCAAGTGGTTAGTGCTGCGTTAGTAGCGGAGAGGGAGGCGGATGAGGAACCCACATCCCCGGCAAGCGAATCCAGCGACAAGCAAGGGGCTTCCCCGACAAGCTCTGGCCTCGACAAGGACAAGTCTGCGCAGGAACAAGGAGAAGTGCGGAAGAAGATGGTGCAGCGCCCAGTGTATTTTGTAAGTTCCCTTTTGCAAGGGGCTAGATCAAGATACTCTGGGGTGCAAAAGTTGCTTTTTGGCCTCCTCATGGCCTCAAGGAAGCTGCGCCATTACTTCCAAGCGCACGAGATAACGGTGGTCACTCGCTTTCCATTAAAGAGGATATTGCAGAATCCAGAAGCAACAGGCAGGATCGTCGAGTGGGCACTAGAGCTGTCGAGCTTTGGTCTCAAGTTTGAGAGTACTTCAACCATACAGAGCAGAGCTTTGGCAGAATTCATAGCGGAGTGGACACCAACACCAGATGAAGAAGTTCCAGAGACAAGTTTCCCCGTCCGAGAAGCAAGCAAAGAATGGATAATGTACTTTGATGGTGCTTTCTCGCTGCAAGGCGCCGGTGCTGGCGTGGTACTCATAGCGCCAACCGGAGAGCACCTCAAGTATGTTGTTCAAATGCACTTTCCCAAGGAGCAAGCGACAAACAATACTGCTGAGTATGAAGGTTTGCTTGCCGGCCTCAGAATCGCGGCCGAACTTGGGATCAAGAAGCTGATTGTCCGGGGAGATTCACAGTTGGTGGTCCGACAAGTAAACAAGAGTTATCAGAGCCCTTTGATGGAAGCTTACGTCGATGAAGTGAGGAAACTTGAAGAGCACTTTGAAGGCCTGCAAATGGAGCACGTTCCGAGAGCTCAGAATGATGTTGCTGACGGCCTGTCAAAGTGCGCTGCAATGAAGTTACCTGTGGAACCAGGGACCTTGGTACTCAAGTTGACTCGGCCATCCGTCGCGCCATCAGTTGGGCAAAGCAAGAAGAGGAAGTTGGTCTCCGGCGACTACTTGCCGGCGGATCTTCCCGAAACCGCCGCCAAAGTCCCCAAGATCAACAACCAAAATGCTGAGGAACAGTCTGCTCCTGCGGACCCAAGGGTCTGTACAGTTGAAGCAGGCGTTCCCGACAAGCCTTGCCCCGGCGGGCTTGCCGGGGAACCTTCAGCTCCGGCAGAGCCGCAGGTTCTTGTCGTAGAAGCTGAGGTTCCCGCAGCAGCCCTGATACCTTTAGTCCTTGCTATTGAGCATCAGGCTCCAGCATGGGCACAACAGATTGTTCGTTTTCTTCAGACTGGAGAACTTCCCGAAGAACCAGAAGAGATAGAAAGAATAACCAGACAGTCAAGTATGTACCAGTTCGTCGACAACGAACTGTACAGAAGAAGACTCAACGGTGTCAGGTTGAAGTGCATTTCCCGGGAAGATGGACAGAAGCTGTTGGCAGAGATACACGGAGGCATATGTGGCCACCACATTGGCGCAAGAGCACTTGCCGGGAAGGCGTTCCGACAAGGTTTCTTTTCGCCAGAAGCCCTCCAAGATGCAACTGCACAAGTAACCAAGTGTGAAGCGTGCCAGTTCCATGCCAAGCAAATTCACCAGCCAGCTCAAGCTCTCTAGACAATCCCTTTGTCCTGGCCCTTCTCGGTCTGGGGGCTCGATATCCTCGGCCCCTTTCCCCGTGCTGTCGGGGGCTTTGAGTACTTGTACGTTGCAATCGACAAGTTCACAAAGTGGCCAGAAGTGGAACCAGTGAGGAAGGTGACAGCACAGTCAGCAGTCATGTTCTTTAGGTCAATCGTTTGCCGTTTTGGAATCCCTAACAGGATGATCACCCACAACGGCACACAGTTCACAAGCCGCACCTTCATGCAGTACGTCCAAGACCTTGGCGCCAAGGTCTGCTTTGCTTCTGTTGCTCACCCGAGGAGCAATGGTCAAGCAGAGAGGGCAAATGCTGAAGTGCTGTGCGGGCTCAAGACAAGAACCTTCGACAGGCTACACAAGTGCAGAAGAAACTGGATAGAGGAGTTGCCGGCGGCTCTTTGGTCAATCAGGACGACACCAAATCGAGCCACCGGACAGACACCCTTTGCTCTTGTCTATGGAGCAGAGGCAGTTCTCCCCACGGAACTCGTATACGGGTCTCCTCGAGTGCTCGCTTATGATGAGCTCGAGCAAGAGCAACTGCGGCAAGATGATGCATTGCTCCTCGAGGAGGAACGTCTCCAGGCTGCTGTACGAGCTGCTCGATACCAGCAAGCCTTGCGTCGCTATCACAGCCGCAAGGTCAAGTCCAGGAGTCTCGAGGAAGGCGACCTTGTTCTTTGGCGTGTTCAGTCCGCCAAGGGTTCCAACAAGTTGACACCGAAGTGGGAAGGCCCTTATCGGGTGAGACGAGTCACAAGGCCCGGCGCTGTCCGCCTTGAGACCGAAGAAGGCTTACCGGTGAGCAACTCCTGGAACATAGAGCATCTTCGCAAGTTTCACCCATAAGGCGCGGTTGCCGTGATCCGCTCCGGCAACCACCTTTTGTACAAGTCTTGCCGCTGTTGCATGTAAACCTTTGTACAAAGCCG
Organism: Secale cereale; assembly: GCA_902687465.1. NCBI lineage: Eukaryota > Viridiplantae > Streptophyta > Magnoliopsida > Poales > Poaceae > Secale > Secale cereale. Next base: position 709,399,796 of record LR738715.1, read on the forward strand.
GGCGCAGACCCCGTGCATCAGTAAAACTTTTGTGCTTTGCAATGCTTGTCATTACATGCTTTTCCTTTTACTTGCATGCATCATCTGACACCTTGTGCAGCACACATCCCCGGTAAGAAAGAACAAGCCACAAGGCTCCATACTTGTGTTTCCTCCTCTTTTCCTTTCTCTCTTAAAACAGAAGAAGTGTTCCTCGCGCACAAGTTTGCCGGGGGGGAAGGAGATGGAGGCGGGAACCAAGTGCTGTTCAAGAAAGAGAAGCATTGCCGGGAAGCAAACAACCCATGAAAGCTAAGTTACCAGAATTTGAAACAATTCAAAATTTTAAATTCTTAGTTGTCTTCCTTGAACAACCACACTTTGTATGGAAAACCTGCGCGCGGAGGAACCTACCCGTGGCTAGCCGCACCCTTATTTTGTTTCGAGCACGCTCAACGGCTTAAGTGAGCTGCGACAAGTGTCGCGCCCTTACTTCGTTTTCGAGTTCGCTCAGCAACCTAAGTGTGCTGCGACTAGCTGCGGCAAGGTTTCTTGCCGGCAAGGGCATTGCTAGCAGGCTGCTAAGAGTCCAGCACTCAGCGCTCGCGGCAAGGGTCCCTTTGCCGGCAAGTTCCCTAAAAGCGTAAGGTGGAATGCATACAAAGTGAAAGGACTAAGCAAGGGAAATAACACTGCATTGATCATCCAAAATAAAAAGTATATATTACAGAGATAACTTGCCGCTGTTCTAACCAACTACCTATGACTTAATTGACAGCGGCAAAGGAAACAGAAAGAAAGGAGTCTAGTCCCTACGATCTCCATCGACCCTCTGGATCTTCCCCGCCTTGGCCACGATGTGGGCGACTTGCGCCTTCAACGCCTCCTGGTCAGCTTCGGGCGGCAGGGTCAGGAGGACGTTGACGAGGTTGATTCCAGGGTTGCGGTAGACGATCTTCGTCAAGACCCGCTCCATGGTACCCATGCAAAGCCGGCGCGCCTTGTCGGCCAGCTGCACGGGGATCTTCTCCCGCAGTCGCGCAAGCGCCGGCGCCACTCCCCTGAAGAACAGACTCAGTCTGGCGCTGTGGGGGAGGCTCTCGTCGGGGGAGTACACAAGGTGCTCCGCCCTCAACGCCATCATCTCCATGTCAATGTTGGCGGCAGAGGTGACCAACTTGTCAGTCCATTGCTCCACCGCTCGGTTGAAGTTGTTTTGCGAGACGGCGGCGCTCTCCAGCAAGGACCTTTCTTTGCGGAGTTCGTCCTTCAGCTTCGTCTCGTGGTCCCGGGCGGTGTCGAGCGAGTCTGTAAGAGTGGAAACCTTCAACTCCAGGTCAGGGATGGAGTCCTTGGCGGCAGTGAGTTCCTGGCCCTTGTCGGAGAGGCGGACCTGCAAATCCGAGCTGGTGTGGGCGTCTTTCTCCCGCGCCAAGTTAAGCACGGCGACGCTCTCCTCACTCGTCTTCAGGCTCGACTCCAGCTGCGCCACCCTGGCCTCCAGATCCCTCTTGGCGGTCTCTGCGCCAGCTGCGGCATCCCTCGCCTCCTGCAGAGCCCCGCCAATGGCCTGCTCCCGAGTGGGCAGGTCGTCCTCGTGGCTGTCGAGGTCGACCTTCCGCTGGTTGAGCTCTCCTTCTCGCTAAGACAGCTCCTCGGCGGCCAGTCGTTGCTACTCCTCCACCTTGGCTTTCTCGAGGAGGAAGGCTTGGTGCGCTCCGGCAAGCTCTTCGCGCTCCTCCGCCAAGTTTCGGAGGGCCGCCTGGTTGGCGGCACGGAGCTCCGTAGCGCGCTTCTCCAAATCAGCACCGGCCTTGGCAGCCAGAGCCTCTCGGGAATCCAGTTTGGCTTGCCTAGCCCGGTACAGACCCAGGAGTCGACGCAGGAGCTTCTCCTCTTCGGGCTCGTCGCTACTGCCGGGCGCGTCGACGACCTTCAACCCAGCGGAGGCGAGAACTTCTCCATCGAAGGTCTCCCCCTCCGCTGGTGCCCTTGATGAGGACGCCCACGGGACTTGGATGAAGACCCCGTTGGCGGCCTCCAGGTATACGCCCGACCCAGGTGCTGAGGCAGGGGGGTCGGCGGCCGGTGCAGCGTCCGGCGCTCCCGGGGCCTCCGGGCCCGCGGTATGGTCGCCGGTCCCTTCCCCAGCCGCGGCGTCGGCGGCTGGGGCAGTCTCCTCGGCGGCTGGCTCGTCGGCGCCAGCCATTCGTTCCGCGGCGGTGCCGTCGCCAGTTTCGCCACGCACCTCCTCCTCGGCGATGGTTTCTGTCTCCATCGGCTCCGGGGCGGGCGGGGCTGACAGCAGAAGAAAAAGAAAAGAAAGATGTGTCAAGCAAATATCCAAAAAGAAGAATTCAAAAAGAAGAAAGTACAGGGGTTTACCTGCGCGGGCCTCTTCGAGGACGGGGTCCCTCGCCGGGGGGCTCTCCCTTGGCGGCGTAGTAGTAGCCCCTGCTGGCGGAGGGCCGCCCGTGCTCTCCCTTGGCGGGGTGCTCACCCTTGTCGGGCTGCTCACCCTTGGCGGGGTACTCGCCCTTGGCGGAGTACCCGTCCTTGGCGGAGCACTGTCCCTTGCCGGGGAATTCGTCCTTGGCGGGGAGGGTGGAGCAAGCGGCTCATCGGGGGCGACCTCCTGATGCTCCTGCGGCTGCGGTTCCACTTCTACACAAGACAACAAGACTTCAATAAAAATGATAACCTCAAGCGCACCCATCAAAGCGGAAAGGAAAAAATAGGACTAACGCTGGGGGCTGCGCTGGGGGCTGCTTCCCGGAGCGGCAGGCTGGTCCGACAGGTTTGTCGCTGGCGCATCCTCCATCGCCGCGGCAGGCTCGTCGTCCTCAATATGGACCACAGGGATCTTGGCCCTCTTCGCCATCCGCTGGGTCAAGGTCATGGAAGCCAAACAAGATCGGAATTAGAACCAAGCAAGAGAAATCAAGACAAAGTCAACGGAAATAGAAAGTGCAAGTGCTTACTCTTCCTCCTCTTCGTCGGAGCTGAGGGCGGAGAAGTCAAACTCTGCCTGGCGCGCTCCAGCGCGAGGAGCTGGAGGAGAAGGCTCCCTCGGGCCCTTGGCGGGCTCCGGGGCTGTGGGCTGTGAAGACCCAGCACCAGTCGTCGCCGAGGATCGAGGGGCAGAGGGGGCACCTGAGCCACTCCGGGAAGAACCCCTCCGCTTGTCGCTCGGGCACGGGGTGCCTCCTTGACGACTTCGCTCGTCGTGGTGGCACGCGTCGCGCGGCGCTTCGGCTGCTGTCGGGGCGCCTGTGGCCTTGCCGGCTCGGCGGCCTTGCGGAGGCGTTTCTTCTGCTATGGCGGAGGACTTGGTGGCGGCGGAGAGTTCTCCGAGGATGAGGAGGCGTCGTCGTCAAGATTCAGAGAACCACCAGAGTCTTCGTCAGAATCTCCGGACTCGGCCTCCTCCTCCTCCTCGGCGGGCCCGCTGGACTCAGTACCCTGCCCGGCGGCCTCGCCCATCCCGGCAGGCTCCCCGGTAGGCTCTCCGGCAAACTCCTCGGGCGCGAGCTTCAACAACTTGAGGATTTCCACCTCCTAAGCCTGGCTCACCGCGTCCGCTGCCTCTGCTTCCTCCAGGGTATACCCAAATTCTCCCGCAGCCGCAGCTGCAGCGGCCTCCTCCATCCTGGAGGCAATAAATGCAACATCCCGGTCGGTGGTCTCCCGGGTGAGGCCCTTCTTCTCCTCGGCGTTGCGTGGCTTTTCGACCAAGTTGTCGAAAAAGCTCTGCACGGTCTCCGCTGAGGGCACCAGCCAAGTGGGGACGACCCCGTGGGAGTCGCACGCAGGCATCACCGCGCGGATGGAACTGAGGGCAGTGTTGTTACACAACGGCACCACTCCCCGGGACGGTTTGAACCGCTCCGGGTGGTTGGGGTCATGCTTAAACAACTCCCGGACCATCCCCTTCAACTCCAAGACGGTGAAATTGTAGTTCAACCCGAGGCGCAACCTCATGCGGTCTGCCGCGTTGCCGAACTCCCAAGCGGGTCTCTTTCTTTCCTGCAGAGGGGCAATGCGGCGGCGGAGGAAATCAGCCCCAACTTCGCCCACAGTCAGATTGGCGGCCCGGAGACGAAGGATCCTAATGAGGGCAATCTCCAACTCCTCGTCCTCCGAGGCCAGCTCGCTCCAGTCCTTGCTGCGCACTATTGCAGTCTGGCGCGGCGAGGTAAACTGCTCAGGCTTGTCTTCCAGAACCCAGCACCAATCGGCCCTCCACTCCTCCCACTTGCCGCGGAGCTCCCCTTTCAAGTACGCCTCCTTCTTGTTCAGTCGAAAGATCCAGGAGATGCCGCCGGAGAGTGGGGATCCGGACTCTACTCTAGGCGTGAAGAAATGGCGGAAAAGAGCTACGTTTGGGTGGACCCCGACAAAGTTTTCGCACAGATGTGCGAAAACAGCCACCGTAAGGACGGCGTTGGGGGTGAAATCTATGAGGTGGAGGCCGTACGTGTTCATCACATCATAGAAGAACTCCGAATACGGGGCACACATACCACAGTGGAAGAATGCAGCGAAGTAGAAGTAACCTCCCGGGAACATGTCGACGGCGACGGCGGGGAGGACTCTGGTGCGGGGATGAGCCTTCGTCTCCCTCACCCAGAACAAGTAATACTTGTCCCGGAGCTCCCTCGCGCCGAGCCTCGGCGGGAAGACCACCATCCTTCTCCGCATGGCTGCCAGCTTCGCCGCCTGCTCGGACTTCTCCTTCTTCGCCTTGTCGCTCTTCGCCTTGTCGCTTTTCGGAGCCATGGCGGGGACGGCAAGGAGGGAGGCGAAGAGCTCGACGGCGCCGCGGATGCTGGGAACGGCGGAGGAAGGGCGGGGTTCGGCTCTCTGTCGACCTTTGGATAGGCAGAGGGCGACGGGGGTTTCTGGAGATTCAAGACAGAATGAAGGCGATGGGGGAAACTGCCCCTGCTTCCTCTACTTTTAAGGGGGAAGTGGGGGACGTTCCGCATTTCCCATTAAAGAACAGGCCACGATCTCTCCAACGACGCCGCAATCGACGCGTGCCGTTAGGGAGGGATGCGGCGGATACGGAGAGGGATACGGCTTGCCGTGGGCCGCGTGTGCCCGTACACTGTCTTTGGCCTGGCCCAACAGCGCTCGGCACCGTGTGTGGCCCAGGCCCGGGGGCTCCTGTCGGTGTACTAAGATAGGGGTACCCTAGTACCCCAACTTGTGCACGGGCAGTAGCAGCTTCCCGTGGCAGGGCTTACCACGCGCTCGCCAAGGTCCGCTCTGGTCCCTATGAAGCCATTCAAGAACAAAGTATTTAAGTTAAGAGACAAGACCCCGGCAAGAGGAGCTTGCTGGGAAGGCCGCACCAGGCTCAAGGACATCTTTTCAGCACAAGACCCTGGCAGGAGGTGCTTGCCAGGAAGACTAAATAATAACGCTTCAGAAGATACATCGCGGCGCGGCGCGCGCCCCGACAGGGCCCGGAGAGCGGCAAGCTTCCAGGCCCGACAAGATAGTGGCCCCGGCAAGGTGCTTGCTGGGGAAGACTTACACTGTGTGCCTGCGCTCCAGCTCGTCTGTCCACGCGTCGCCCTGGGGCCCTTCCAGGGGCACATGGCAGACGGCTGTGCAGCCTGGGGTACACGGTGGCAAGCCACGGTGACGAAGACGCCGCTGTGGCGAACGGAGACGCATGGACGGACGCTTTTTGGGGCGACGGCGACGGGCATTCAATGCCCTTGTCCCCCACCGTCAGAGTTAGGTGAAGACCACTGTTCATACACTGTTCATGCACTGTTACACCTACCACCAAATTTACATTTTTACCCTCCTCTACGTTGACACCTGTCGGTGACCCCTTTGAGCTATAAAAGGAGGCCCATGCACAACGTAGGGGGGGTTGGATACCAGAAACTTGCTCACTCCCTCGCTCGGTGTAGCTGGTACTGTAGATCTTCAAGCTCCCGAGCCCGAAAACTCAATACAACCAAAGCAGGAGTAGGGTTTTACGCGTCCGCGCGGCCCGAACCTGGGTAAACTGCTCGCGTGTGCTCTTCGATCTGCTATTCACGCTCCCTCCGCTCCCTTACCGCAACGTAGAAGGGGCTCCGGTCCCATAGGTGTTCGTGGGTGGACAGTTTCCCCCGACAGGCGCGCCAGGGGGGCGCCTAGACCCCCTGGAGCTCGTCTCCGGCTCCACATATGCTCAGACTTTTACTAATTTTGCAAAAACTCGTAATACGGAACTTTTATGGCGGTTCGCGATGTTTCCTTACCGTACTACATACCTTTTCTTTATTCTGCTTCTGCTGGCGTCTGAAACAGGGCTGCAACATGTTCTTCGTGAGTTGTTGTGTATATTATATTCACATCAACATTGACAGGGTCTCCTGCTATGTAATGTTTAAGTCTTTGACCATTCACAACTTGAGGTTTGGTGCCTTCAAAATTGTTAATCTTAATTGCACCAGACCGATAGACTTCTTCAATATGAAATGGCCCTTCCCACCTGGAAAGTAGTTTGCCTGGAGAAAACCTGAAACGGGATCTAAACAACAAAACTTTATCACCAACATTAAATTCACTTTTCAGAATCTTTCTATCATGCCACTTCTTTACCTTTTCCTTGAACATTTTAGCGCTCTCGTAAGCTTCACTTCTCCATTCATCTATAGAAGTCAAGTTCATGAGACGCTTCTCACCAGCTAATTTTGGGTCAGCATTAAGCTCTCTAATAGCCCAGAAAGCTTTGTGCTCTAACTCTAATGGCAAATGGCAAGCCTTGCCACACACCATCTTATAGGGGGACATGCCCATGGGGTTTTTGTAAGCAGTTCTATACGCCCACAAAGCATCTCCTAACTTGTTTGACCAGTCCTTTCTATTTCTGTTTACTGTCTTCTGCAAGATCAACTTAATCTCTCTATTGGTGAGCTCAACTTGCCCACTAGTTTGAGGATGATATGGTGAAGCAATTCTATGGTTGACATCGTATTTGGCTAAAGCTTTTCTAAAAGCTCCGTGCGTGAAGTGTGATCCTCCATCAGTCATGAGATACCTAGGTACACCAAACCTAGGAAAAATTACATCTTTAAGCATTTTCAAAGATGTCTTGTGATCAGCACTTTCAGTGGGGATTCCTTCAACCCACTTGGTCACAAAATCAACAGCTACTAAAATGTGCGTGTACTTGTGCGAAGAAGGAAAAGGACCCATAAAATCAAAACCCAACAATCAAAAGGTTCAATCACTAGTGAGTAATTCATAGGCATCTCATTCCTTCTACTAATGTTACCAACTCTCTGACATTTATCACAGGCTAAAACATAATTTCTAGCATTCTTAAAGAGAGTAGGCCAATAAAAACCTGATTGAAGAACCTTATGTGCAGTCCTCTCACCGGCATGATGTCCTCCATAGGGACTATCATGACACCGTCTGAGAATGTTCTTCTGCTCATGTTCCAGTATGCATCTTCTCACAATCCCGTCGGGACCTTCTTTGAAAAGATGTGGGTCATCCCAAAAGTAGTGCCTCAAATCATGAAAGAACTTCTTCCTTTGCTGAAATGTTAAACCTGGAGGCAAATACTTTGCAACAATAAAATTAGCATAATCTGCATACCAAGGATCGGAGAGAGATTGTACTTTTACAACGGCAAGTTGCTCGTCTGGAAAACTATCGTTGACTGGGATGGGGTCGTGCGGTATATCTTCCATCCTTGAAAGATTGTCCGCCACCGGATTGTCTTCCCCTTTCCTATCAACAATCTGCAAATCAAAATTCTTGAAGAAGGAGTACCCATCTGATAAGCCTTGGCTTGGCATCCTTCTTTGTCATAAGGTACTTAATGGCAGCATGATCAGTATGAATAATAACTTTGGAATCAACAATATACTGCCTAAACTTATCACAAGCAAATACTACAGCTAATGATTCCTTCTCAGTAGTAGCATAATTCTTTTGAGCACTATCAAGGGTTTTGCTAGCATAATGTATAACATTCAATTTCTTATCAACTCTTTGTCCTAAAACAACTCCAACAGCAAAATCACTAGCATCACACATAATCTCAAAAGGTAAATTCCAGTCTGGTGGTTGTACTATAGGAGCGGTTATTAAAGCTTTCTTAAGAACTTCAAAAGCTTCCTTACAATCCTCATTAAATACAAAAGGAACGTCCTTCTGGAGAAGATTAGTGAGGGGCCTCGAGGTCTTAGAAAAGTCTTTAATAAATCTTCTATAGAAACCAGCATGACCAAGAAAACTGCGAATACCTTTGATGTCCCTTGGATAGGGCATCCTCTCAATAGCTTCGATCTTGGCTTTGTCCACTTCAATTCCCCTTTCGGAAATCTTGTGACCAAGAACAATTCCTTCGTTAACCATGAAGTGTCACTTCTCCCAGTTGAGTACCAAATTTGTCTCCTCGCATCTCTTTCAAGCATTTGGTCGATGAACGGCAACGGGTAGTGATCCTTCCTGGTTGCCTTGTTCAACTTCCTGTAATCAATACACATTCTATATCCAATAATAATTCTCTGAGGTATTAGTTCATTTTTATCATTAGGAACCACAGTTGTACCTCCTTTCTTAGGAACACAATGTACCGGGCTTACCCACTTACTATCAGCTATAGGGTAGATAATACCTGCGGCTAGAAGCTTGAGAATCTTAGTTCTCACAACATCCATCATCTTCGGGTTCAACCGTCGTTGATGATCTACAACTGGTTTAGCATCAGGCTCGAGGTTGATAGTATGTTGACATATAGATGGACTAATCCCCTTAAGGTCATCAAGGGTATAGCCAATTGGGCCTCGGTGTTTACGGAGTACTTCCAATAGTCGCTCTTCTTCATATCCTGAAAGGTTAGAATTGATAATATCAGGATATACTTTCTTTTCATCTAAATAAGCATACTTGAGCGTATCGGGAAGAGGTTTAAGATCGAACACCGGGTCTTCTTTCGGTTTTGATAAAATTCCCAAAGGTTCAACCGGAAGGTTGTGCATCAGGATAGCAGGCTGCCTCAAGAATATTTCATCTAGTTCATTTCTTTCCTGCATATGCAAATCATTCTCGTGGTCCTCCATATATTGCTGCAAAGGATCATTAGGGGGAATAGCAATAGAAGCAATACTTTCAATAAGTTTATCATCACTAGGTAAATTGGTACCACGAGGCTGCTTAGAGAACTTAGAAAAATTAAATTCATATGGCTCACCATCGAATTCAACAGAAACTTTACCTTTCTTGCAATCTATTATAGCTCCACAAGTTCTAAGAAAAGGTCTACCAAAAATAATTGGACAAAAATTGTCCCTCTCTGAACCAAGTACTAGAAAGTCGGTAGGGTATTTTACCTTTCCACATAGGACTTCAACGTCCCTCACAATTCTGATAGGAGAGATAGTTGTTCTGTTTGCAAGATGAATAGTAACATCAACTTCTTCAAGTTCACAAGGGGAAATCTCACCGATGATCTCTTCATAAAGTGAATAGGGGATAGCACTTGCACTCGATCCCAAATCGCATAGCCCATAATAATTGTGATCTCCTATTTTAACAGATACCACTGGAGTACCTGAAATTGGGCCTTTATTCTTGGTTGTGACAAGGTTAGTGGAAACAGCACAAAAATTTATATCGGAATCCAAAACATCATTAGTAACAAGGTCTTTAATCAATGCAACTTGACGATCGACCCTGATCTGATCCTCAGGCTCATCAACTCTTCTCTCACTTTTATTTATTATGCCTGTCACAAGAGAGTGCTCCCTTATCCTCGCGGGAAAAGGAGGATGTTCATATATAACTGCAGGCAAAATAGGGTCAGCAACATGAATATCAACAGGTGGCTCTTTAAAAGGTTCATGATGCTGGTCTCTCTTCTTTTTAAAAGAATCAACGTGAGAGGCACAATTCTTACAGAAATCAATCACTAGATGGGAATCAAGACCAATCTTAGAGCAAAAAGTATTGAAGTAATCAGTTTTCACATAGCTCTCAATATAATCATGTTCATAATTTATAGCGGGTTCAATACCTTTATCAATTTCCCAATCTTCGGTATTCCTCTGGATCCTTTCAATGAGATCCCACCTTTCTTCAACACTCTTCTTCTGAAATACCCCACTAGAGGAGGCATCCAGCATCTCCTTATCCTGACGAGAAAGCCTGGCATAAAAATTTGTAAGTATAATTTCATTGGGAAGCTTATGAATAGGGCATTTGAGCATTAGGGACTTCAATCTCCCCCAAGCTTGAGCAATGCTTTCTCCGTCACGAGACCTAAAGTTATAGATATAATTCCTGTCTCGATGAATTTCATGAAGAGGATAAAACTTAGTATAAAAGAGAGACATAAGCTCCTGCCAGTCAAGTAAGTGTGAGCTATCGAGAAGCCTATACCAATCTGAAGCTTTATCTATAAGTGATACGGCAAACAATTTCCTCATGACAAATTCCCTTGATACACCTGCAAGCTTAAATAATGAACATAGTTGTGACAAATATAGCAAGTGTTCACCGGGATGTCTGTCTCCTGCATAACGATTAGCCAAAACATAATCGATAATACCAGCCGGTATTTTATAGGGCACAATTTCAGTAGGGGGAGGAGCAACCACCACAGGTGTGGGGCGTCTTCCCGCAAGTAACGATCCAATAACAGGGTTGTCCATAAGGACAAAGAGCAGCAATAGCAAAAATAAAAACAGAATTATAAAAACTTCCTTACCAGTTTGACTTTACCAATAGTGCTACGCTCCCCGGCAACGGCGCCAGAAAACGGTACTTGATGACCCACAACCGTAAGGGATCTATTGCAGCGTTTTCGATAAGTAAGAGTGTCGAACCCAACGAGGAGCAGAAGGTATTGATAAGCGATTCTGAGCAAGAAATTACTGCAAGCACTGAAAGATAACTTTTTAGGGGTTTTCTCGATATAAGCAACAGGAAAGTAAAAGCAAGCAATGTAAAAGGCACTGAGAGTAACAAGTGGCCCAATCCTTTCTTAGCAAAGGAGAGACCTAGCAACTGAAATTATAAAGGCTAAAGCGTTCCTGAGGACACACGGGAGAGGTAGTCATGTGCTTTCGCCATATTCCGTATCGATACTATGTTATGTGTTGATAAGTGTTGAGTGGGTGGATCTATGCTAGCACACTCTCTAGACTAAGATGAGTGCACTCTTATGATTAAACACCTTGCAAGCATCCGCAAATACAAGATAGTATTTAAGGCAAAAGCCTAACCATAGCAATATGATCGAGGATCCATTATTCCCTTATGCAAAAGCGTGCGAACTGGGGTTCAGGTTTCTGTCACTCCGGCAACCCACCATAAGCATTCTTTGTACACAATGTATTCTCGTAGGTCCTTAATAAAGCGAAGTGTTGAGTGTTTGACTCACACAACACCACTAGTAGAATGACAACGCAACTTAAGTATCAAACAACACATATTACTTCAACAACATATGACTACTAACAACAAGACTTTCCCCATGTCCTCAAGAACTAAGGTAACTACTCACGAGACATAAAAGAGATCATGACCAGTGGAGATAAATAGATGATAAACAATCTGGACATAATGATATTTCTCCAACAAAACTCAATAGCACTCACCACAAAGTAGTAATCAACACCGATGGAGTAGAGAGGATATTTAGTACGAGTTACAACACAAGTTGCAATTGTGAGATGAGATTTGGATGAAGATGGAGATGGTGCTGGTGTTGGGGATGATGTTGATGATGATCTCGATGATGCCCGTGATGATGGTGACGACGATGGCGACGATCTCCCCTTCCGGGAGGTGATCTCCCCGGCGGAATCTGCCCACCGGAGATGGCTTTTTCTTCTCTGTAGGTTTCCGCCACGGAGCGGCGGCGGAACTCCGTAAAAACTCTCGTTTTTAGGGTTTTCGGATAACGAAGAGTATATAGGCAAAAGGGGGCAGTCGGAGGTGGGCCAGGGGCTCCAGGCGCCCCCCCCCCCCCCCGGCGCAGCCAGGGGGGCGCGCCCCCAGGGCGCCTGGGCACCCTGTGGCCCCCCTCTGGTTGGCCTTTCGCATGTCTTCGTGATTCGTCTGGAAAATATCCTCCGTCGATTTTCAGGTAATTTGGAGGTATTCTTCTTCAGCAACTCAGCATCCACTTTTTACCGCTGAATCCTGCGTCTGCTGCTTCGGCACCGGAAAGTTGCAAACTGTGTAAAATAGGCCAAAACAACATGAGAACATCATCGTAAAGTGAAATATATCAATGAATAAGGATAAATTATGATACAAAATAGTGATGCATTTTGGACGTATCAGTTATCCTATGATGTTTGAGTAGATCCGTTTTGTCCTGCGGGTTAATCGTGATCTTGGTTGGTATGAATGTATATTTTATTTCTGGTGCTGTCCTACGATGCCCTCCATTCTCGCGCAAACGTGAGCCCCCCCCCCCACTGTAGGGTGTTGTAATATTTTCATGGTTCGCTTATGGTGGGTTGCGAGAGTGATAGTAACTTAAACCCGAGTAAGTGGCATATGGCATGTGGGAGTAAAGAGGACTTCATACTTAATGCTATTGTTGGGTTTCACGACCTTAATGATCTTTAGTAGTTGCAAATGCTTGCTAGGGGTCCAATAATAGGTGCATGTGATCCATGTAGAGAAAGTATGTTAGCTCATGCCTCTCCCTCATATAAAATTACAAGAATGATTATCGGTACTTGTTATCGATTACCTAGGGACTAATAACTTTCTTGTTGACAAAAGCTATCCACTTTTATTTTCTTGCAAAGTACTTCTAATTTTATTCTTGCAAAGTAGTTCTAGCATCACACCTTTAAAATAGTTTCATACTTGTTTTCGGTAAAGGAAACATCAAGTGTGCGTAGAGTTGTATCGGTGGTCCATAGAACTTGAGGGAATATTTGTTCTGCCTTTAGCTCCTCGTTGGGTTCTACACTCTTATTTATCGGAAAAGGCTACAAATGATCCCCTATACTTGTGGGTTATCAAGACCTTTTTCTGGCGTCGTTGTGGGGGAGTTATAGCGTGGGGTGAATATTCTAGTGTGTGCTTGTTTGCTTTATCACTAAGTAGTTTTTATTTCTTGTTCTAAGTTGTTCTCTATCTTTAGTCATGGATATGGAACACGAAACACAAAAAAAATAGTGGTACTTGCTTCTGATGGAGATGGGGAACCTCCCAAAACCCTCGATGCTGTTATGGGAAAGATATTATGCACTACCTTGATAATCCTGAGAAAACCCCATTCAACTATATAATGGGAGTAACGTTGGATCAACGTGAATACTTTAGGGATTATCTCTTGACTCATAAAGGGAAATTGTTATGGGATCAAATTTATATGTTGCATTGGTATGCTTATATTCTATGCTTGAGATATGATTATACTTGTTTCTCTAGGATGAATGCTCCATCTTCCCTTTTCATGTGAATTAAATGATAATAAAACCTTGGCATCTTATGCTAATGGTATATATGATTATTATGATGTGGAACAAATAGAAGAATTTGTTGCTTTTAAGGGTGCTTGTGAAATTAAATGTCTGTTTGAAGAGTATGAAAATTATGATGATGCTGTTTACAGATCTGAAAATCTTGCTATACTTAAATATTGCTATTTCAATTATAAATACAATGCCCATATTAATGCGTTTATTGAGAAGACATTAATGACATTGTGAGCTCATTGGATGAAAAATATGAGGAGGAGAGCGAAGAACAAAAGGAGGAAGAGCGGATTGATCATCATTTCCCACCATCTAATGAGAGTAACTCTTTATCCCATACATTGTTTAATTTCCCTTCGAATTTACCGAAGGATGAAAGCTATGATGATTGCTATGATCCCGTTGATTCTTTTGAAATATCCTTTTTTGATGATGCTTGCTATGTTTGTGGCCAATATGTCAATATGAATTATGCTTATGGAGATGAACTTGCTATAGTTCCTTATGTTAAACATGAGATAGTTGCTAGTGCACCCACACATGATAGTCCTATTATCTTTTTGAATTCTCCAAACTACACTATATTGGAGAAGTTTGCACTTATTAAGGATTATATTGATGGGTTGCCTTTTACCGTTGCACATGATGTTTTTGATGAATATAATATGCATGTGCTTGTTGCTCCTACTTGCAATTATTATGAGAGAGGAACTACATCTATGCCTCTCTATGTTTCCAACACGATAAAATTGCAAGAAACTTCTTATACTATGTGTTGGTCTTTACTTGATGTGCATGAATTGTTCTCGTATGACATGTCGATGCATAGGAAGAGAGTTAGACTTCATTGTTGCATGACACATATCACTTTGTGCTCACTACTAAATGCCAAGTCATTGCTAGTTAAAATTGGCTTTGATATACCTTGGGATCCGGGTGGATTCATTACTTGAGCACTTTATGCCTAGCTTACTGGCTTTAAAGACAGCGCAGCCAGGGAGACAACCTGGAAGTTTTAAAAAAAGTGTCTTTTTTTAGTGCTTTTATAAAGTTTTAAAATAAAAAATATAGAGGAGAACCTAAAACTTCACAAAAAGGAAAGTGAAAGTGAGAGAGACAAGCATTGTTGAAGTGGGGGAGCTCCTAAAACTTGTACAGGCTCATGGAAACTTTACAAATCTTGAATTATAGAAACTTTCAACAAAAGTAATTATCCCCTTGTACAATTCCATCGTATTATAAAAATAATGTGCCAAGAGTTTCCTTTAGGATGATTAAATTGCTTGTTGGTTTGTGCGGTGCAAAAACAGAAACTTTGGCTGTAGTGCATGATTTTAGATTTTTTACTAGATCATTGAGAGGTTCTGAAACATTTTGCACAGTCTTGCTATAAAATGTTTATTGTTCCTATTTTTTCAGAATTTTTAGAGTTACAGAAGTATGGTGAATGTTCAAAGCTTTACAGACTGTCCTGTTTTCACATATTGCTGTTATAGCTTCATTATTTGCATATGTTTGTATTCTTATTGAAGCCTCCTTGACCTGGGGCCATAGAATTGTGATAGCATACAGTGGGTGATGTTTGTTTATAATTATACAATAATGTTAGAGCAGTACATGATGAGATTTCATTGATCATATGCACTAACCCCGCCACTAAAAGTTTGGTTAAGTTTTGTGTGGATGAAGTGTTCGAAGATCGAGGAGTTCTCGATGTGAGGAGAAGGAGGAGAGGCAAGAGCTCAAGCTTGGGGATGCCCAAGGCACACCAAGTAAATATTCAAGGAGACTCAAGCGTCTAAGCTTGGGGATGCCCCGGAAGGCAGCCCATCTTTCTTCAACAAGTATCGGTATGTTTTCAGATTCGTTTCGTTCACATGATATGCGTAAATTCTTGGAGCATCGTGTGCTTTTTATTTTTCTTTTGATAATGCAGCATGATGGTATGAGATACTCCTTGGCAAATTTGTAGAATTCTCATTGCACTTCACTTATATCTTTTGAGTATGGCTTTATAGAATGCTTCATGTGCTTCACATATATCATTTGAAGTTTGGATTGCCTGTTTCTCTTCACATAGAAAACCGATGTTCGTAGAATGCTCTCAAGCTTCACTTATATTTATGAGAGCATGATCTTTTGTAGAAAGAATTAAACTCTCATGCTTCACTTATATCTATTTACAGAGTCAAACAGAATTGGTCAAATGCATGGTTAGTCATAAAATTCTACATAAAACTTATGGATCACTGAATATGATATGTTTGGTTCCTTGCAATAGTTTTCGATATAGAGATGATAATATGTGGGAGGTACTAGTAGATGATCATGTTTAGTAAGATATTGATGTTAAGCTTTGTGATTCCCGAAGCATGCACGTATAGTCTCTCGTTATGCCGGGAAGTTGGAGCACAATTTATCCTTGATTGTCCTATCTTTGTGTAAAGGTCGGGGGCGTGCGATGGTTAACTCCTACCAACCTCCCCACTAGGAGCATACTTAGTATTACTTTGCTTCGAGGGCTAATAAAATTTTGCAATAAGTATATGAGTTCTGTATGACTAATGTGAGTCCATGGATTATACTCACTCTCACCCTTTCATAATTGCTAGCCTCTCTCGTGGCGCGCAACTTTCGCCGGTGCATAAACTTTATTATACCTTCCTCAAAACAGCCACCATACCTACCTATTATGGCATTTCCATAGCCATTCCGAGATATATTGCCATGCACTTCCATCATATAGTTAACTTGAGCATTCATTTTCACATTGCTTTGCATGATCGTAAGACAGCTAGCACGATATTTTCATGGCTCGTCTGTTTTTTGATATCTTTGCTATGCTAGATCATTGCACATCCTGGTACACTGCCAGAGGCATTCATTTAGAGTCATACTATGTCATAGGTATCAAGCTATAATTTTTATTTCTTTTGAGTTATAAGTAAATAGAAGTGCTGATGATCATCATTATTCATTTTTAGAGCATTGCCCCCATGATGATAGGATGAAGGAGACCATGATCCCCCCACAAGTCGGGATGAGACTTCGAACTAAAAGAAAAAAGAAAAGAAAGAAAAGAAAGAAAGAAAGAAAGAAAGAAAAAATAAGAAATAAAAAAAGGAAAAAATAGAACGGGCGTAATAGTTCCACACTTGTGCTTCAAAGTAGCACCATGTTTTTCATATAGAGAGTCTAATATGTTTTCACTCTCATATACTAGTGGGAATTTTCCGTAGTAGAGTTTGATGCATGCCCACTTAGTTTCATATTGAGCTTTCACACACTTATAGCTCTTAGTTGCATCTCTTGCATGGCAATGCCTACTCCTCACATTGATATCGATTGATGGACATCTCCATAGTCCATTAGTTTACCTAGTTGATGTGATATTTTCTTCCCTTATTTTGTCTACTACCACCGCATTCTATTCCACCTATATTGCTATATCCATGGCTTGCGCTCATGTATTGCGTGAGAGTTGAAAATGCTGAAGCGCGTTAAAAAGTATGGACCAATTGCTTGGTTGACACCGGGGTAGTACATGATTTACGCTTTGAGCTGGGAAGAGAGAGCATGACAAGACAATATGATTTTGTAGGGATAACGTTGTTTAGCATTTGATATTCTGAAAGACTAGATTGTTTGTTGGGATGCCCGAGTATTGATGTCTTTATATCAAATTATAGACTATTGCTTTGAATCACTGATGTCTTAATATTCATGCCATGACTAGATATGTGATCAAATTTATGTTAGGTAGCATTCCACATCAAAAATTAACTTTTTTTATCATTTACCTAGTCGAGGACGAGCAGGAATTAAGCTTGGAGATGATGATACGTCTCAATCGTATCTATAATTTTTGATTGTTTCATGCAAATATTATTCAACTTTTACATACTTTTGGCAATAATTTATATGATTTATTTGGACTAACTTACTAATCCAGTGCCTAGCGCTAGCTCCTGTTTTTTGCATGTTTTTGTATCGCACAAAATCCATATCAAATGAAGTCCAAATGCGATAAAAATTTACGGAGAATTATTTTGGAATATATGTGATTTTTAGGAGGTGGATTCAATGCAAACGGGGGCCCGTAGTGCCCACAACCCACCAGGGTGCGCCATAGGGCCCAGACACGCCCTGGTGTCTTGTGCCCTCCTCGAACGTCTGTTGGGGCCCTTCTTCTGGCGCAAGAAAGCTAATTTATGGATAAAAATCGTGTTAAAATCTCAGCGCAATTGGAGTTACGGATCTCCGGGAATTGAAGAAACGGTGAAGGGCCAGATACGGGGGACACGAAACAGAGAGAGACAGAGAGACATCTCAAATCTCGGAGGGGCTCTCGCCCCTCCCATGCCATGGAGGCCATGGACCAGAGGGTAAACCCTTGTCCCACCTAGGGAGGTAGCCAAGGAAGAAGAAGAAGAAGGAGGGGGGCTCTCTCCCACTCGCTTCCAATGGCGCCGGAGTGCCACTGGGGCAACGATCGGGACAGTGATCTACGTGAACAATCTTCCTACCGTCAACACCAACTCTCCCCCCTCATTGTAGTGGTGTAACACCTCTTTCCCCCTGCTGTAATCTCTACTAAAACATGGTGCTCAACTCCATATATTATTTCCCAATGATCTATGGTTATCCTATGATGTTTGAGTATATCTGTTTTGTCCTGCGGGTTAATCATGATCTTGGTTGGTATGATTATATATTTTATTTATGGTGCTGTCCTACTGTGCCCTCCGTTCTCTTGCAAACATGAGGGCCCTTCCCGCTATAGGGTGTTGCAATATGTTCATGGTTCGCTTATGGTGGGTTGCGATACAGAAACTTAAACCGGAGTAAGTGGGGTATGGCGTATGGGAGTAAAGAGGACTTGATACTTAATGCTATGGTTGGGTTTCATGACCTTAATGATCTTTAGTAGTTGCAGATGCTTGCTAGGGGTCCAATCATAAGTGCATATGATCCACGTAGAGAAAGTACGTTAGGTCATGTCTCTCCCTCATATAAAATGACAAGAATGATTACCAGTACTCGTTATCGATTACCTAGGGACAAATAACTTTCTTGTTGACAAAAGCTATCCACTTCTATTTTCTTGCAAAGTACTTCTAGTTTTATTCTTGCAAAGTAGTTCTAGTATCACACCTGCAAAATGGTTTCATACTTGTTGTCGGTAAAGCCAATGTCAAGTGTGCGTAGAGTTGTACCAGTGGTCGATATAACTTGAGGGAATATTTGTTCTGCCTTTAGCTCCTCATTGGGTTCGACACTCTTATTTATTGAAGAAGGCTACAAACGATGCCCTATACTTGTGGGTTATCACTCTGTGAACCACCATTTTGGGCTTCCTTTGTCTTAAGCCGCCAGTGGCATGACCCGGCCCCTCCTGGGCGGGTCATACCCAATAGCTATATCTCCAACAATAGGCTCCAGGTTGATTTGAACTTGTTCATATCAATCTTCAACACTTGACCTGTCAGAACCTTTCCTCATCAATTCTTTACGATATCGCTGTAACCCGCCATGACGTCACATATCAAACTTATGTTAACCTGCCATGACATCATCTTGCATTAACTTCACACGAAGCTCAACGCATCTCAGTAGATCCTTTTTTAATGGGCTCCCAAAAATCGAGGCGCCTCTGTTGCCATATAATCAATTTTTTGGTCTCCTCGATTCCCGCGCATGCCATTTATCCACTTCCTTATAAATAGGGACAGGGGGTCCTTCCTTTCACCTTTTACCCTGATTCTCCCTCTCCTTCTTCCTCGCGACGACCGACGCCTCCGGAGCTCCGCCGCCCCTGTCAACTACGTCGACCTCGCCCGCTGCATCAACCTGTCTTTCACCAGAAAGAATCAGCAATGCTCCTTCGCTGTTCATCAGCACCTTCTAGTACACGCTTGGACTCATCTCAGATCCATTCTAGGGTTTCCTTAGTTCATCAGAGTTCCTCCACCATTCTTCGTCTGGTCTTCTCATATTGCATGACTAGATCTGAACCCAGTGTCAAAATACGCAGCCGTAGTTTTAGCACTAATTTCTCATTACAAAAACCAGTGCCTCGGTTGAAGACATCCCCCGAGCACATGAATATTTCTACCCCTTCCTGTTTAGGTTTTGAATTTATTCATTTTTTCCAACTCGCTATAGATCCAAAATTATAGCATCAATCTAAAAAAGTTGTTTGTCCTTTACTTAGGAAAATTTATTCTCCAATCTGCTGCACTGCGAACCCACGAGCGGCTTATAAAATAACTGTAACCCGCCGTATAGCATTAGTCCCCTTATTAAGCCGCCAATATTCGCTTTCAATCTTTTTGGACTGATACTGTCTTCCGGTTCATCCATGCGGATTTTTGAACACCGATCATTATTGTTGGGGAACATAGTATTTTCAAAATTTTCCTACGATCACGCAAGATCTATCTACTAGATGCATAGCAACGAGAGGGAGAGTGTGTCTACGTACCCTCGTAGACCAGGAGCGGAAGCGTCTAGTGACGCAGTTGATGTAGTCGAACTTCTTCGCGATCCAACCGATCAAGTACCGAACGTACGGCACCTCCGCGTTCAGCACACGTTCAGCTTGATGACGTCCCACGAGCTCTTCATCCAGTTGAGCTTCACGGGAGAGTTTCGTCAGCACGACGGCATGGTGACGGATATGATGAAGTTACCATCGCAGGGCTTCGCCTAAGCGCTGCAACGATATGACCGAGGTGTGTTACTATGGAGGGGGGCACCGCACACGGTTGGGAGAGATCAACTGATCAACTAGTGTGTTCTAGGGTGCCCCCCTGCCCCCTAATATAAAGGAGCAAGGGGGGAGGCTGTCCGGCCCTCTATGGCGCGCCAGGAGAGGCAATCCTACTAGGAATAGGATTGCAATCCTATTCCTAGTAGGAGTCCACCAAGAAGGAGAAGGGGGGAAGGAAGGAGAGGGAGAAGGAGAAGGAAAGGGGCGCCGACCACCCTCCTTCCTTGTCCAATTCGGACCAAGGGGTGGGGGGCGCGCGGCCCAGTCCTGGCCCTCCTTCTCTCTTTCTCCTATGGCCCATTAAGGCCCATAGCTTCCCCACGGGGTTCCGGTAACCCCCCGGTACTCCGGTTAATTCCGAAACTTTACGGAACACTTCCGGTGTCCAAATATAGTCGTCCATTATATCAATCTTTACGTCTCAGACATTCCGAGACTCCTCGTCATGTCCGTGATCTCATCCGGGACTCCGAACTACCTTCGGTACATCAAAACTCATAAACTCATAATACCGATTGTCATCAAACGTTAAGCGTGCGAACCCTACGGGTTCGAGAACTATGTAGACATGACCAAGACTCATCTCTGGTCAATAATCAATAGCGGAACCTGGATGCTTATATTGGTTCCTACATATTCTACTTTCCAATTCGGGAGAAGGTACAATTACCTCATCAAGTTCTACTTTCCTCCCACTCACTTCTTTCGAGGGAAACTCCTTCTCTAGAAAGGATCCATTCTTAGCAACGAATATCTTGCCTTCGGATCTGTGATAGAAGGTGTACCCAACAGTCTCTTTTGGGTATCCTATGAAGACACATTTCTCCGACTTGGGTTCGAGCTTATCAGGTTGAAGCTTTTTCACATAAGCATCGCAGCCCCAGACTTTAAGAAACGACAACTTTGGTTTCTTGCCAAACCATAGTTCATAAGGTGTCGTCTCAACGGATTTAGATGGTGCCCTATTTAACGTGAATGCAGCTGTCTCTAAAGCATAACCCCGAAATGATAGTGGTAAATCGGTAAGAGACATCATAGATCGCACCATATCCAATAAAGTACGGTTACGACGTTCGGACACACCATTACGTTGTGGTGTTCCGGGTGGCGTGAGTTGTGAAACTATTCCACATTGTTGCAAATGAAGACCAAACTCGTAACTCAAATATTTACCTCCACGATCAGATCGCAGAAACTTTATTTTCTTGTTATGATGATTCTCTACTTCACTATGAAATTCTTTGAACTTTTCAAATGTTTCAGACTTGTGCTTCATTAAGTAGATATACCCATATATGCTCAAATCATCTGTGAAGGTCAGAAAATAACGATACCCGCCGCGAGCTTCAACACTCATTGGTCCGCATACATCAGTATGTATGATTTCCAACAAATCTGTTGCTCGCTCCATAGTTCCCGAGAACGGAGTTTTAGTCATATTGCCCATTAGGCATGGTTCGCAAGCACCAAGTGATTCATAATCAAGTAATTCCAAAAGTCCATCACTATGGAGTTTCTTCATGTGCTTTACACCAATATGACCTAAACAGCAGTGCCACAAATAGGTTGCACTATCATTATTAACCTTGCATCTTTTGGCTTCAATATTATGAATATGTGTATCACTACAATAGAGATCCAATAAGAATAGACCACTCTTCAAGATGCATGACCATAAAAGATATTATTCGTAAAAATAGAACAACCATTATTCTCGGATTTAAATGAATAACCGTCTCGCAACAGACAAGATCCAGATATAATGTTCATGCTTAAGAGGTAGCGTGCCGACGACAATCACATCGACTTTGGAACCATTTCCCATGCGCATCGTTACATCGTCCTTAACCAATCTTCGTTTAATCCGTAGTCCCTATTTCGAGTTACAAATATTAGCAACCGAACCGGTATCAAATACCCAGGTACTACTACGAGCATTAGTAAGGTACACATCAATAACATGTATATCACATATACCTTTGTTCACCTTGCCATCCTTCTTATCCGCCAAATACTTGGGGCAGTTCCGCTTCCAGTGTCCAGTCCCCTTGCAGTAGAGGCACTCAGTTTTAGGCTTGGCTCCAGACTTGGGTTTCTTCGTGGGAGTAGCAACTATCTTGCTATTCTTCTTGAAGTTCCCCTTCTTTCCCTTGCCCTTTTTCTTGAAACTAGTGGTCTTGTTAACCATCAACACTTGATGCTCCTTTTTTATTTCTACCTCCGCAACTTTGAGCATAGCGAAGAGCTCGGGAATTGTCTTCTGCATCCCTTGCATACTATAGTTCATCACGAAGCCTTTATAGCTTGGTGGCATTGATTGAAGAACTCTATCAATAACACTATCCTCGTCAACTTTGCAACCAAGATGAGTCATATGATTGTAGTACCCAGACATTCTGAGCAAGTGCTTACTGATAGGACTATTCTCCTCCATATTGCAGCTGTAGAACTTATTGGAAATCTCATATTTCTCAATCCGGGCATTTGCTTGAAATATTAACTTCAACTCCTGGAACATCTCATATGGTCCATGACGTTCAAAATGTCGTTGAAGTCCCGGTTCTAAGCCGTAAAGCATGGCACACTGAACTATCGTGTAGTCATCAGACCGCGTCTGCCAGACGTTCAAAGCATCTACATTAGCAGGAGGGGGCTTTTCACCTAGCGGTGCTTCAAGGACATAATTCTTCTCTGCAGCAATGAGGATAATCCTCAAGTGACGGACCCAGTCCGTGTAATTGCTACCATCATCTTTCAACTTAGCTTTCTCTAGGAATGCATTAAAATTCAAAGGAACGGTAGCACGGGCCATTGATCTACAACAACATAGATATGCAAAACAACTATCAGGACTAAGTTCATGATAAATTAAAGTTCAATTTAATCATATTACTTAAGAACTCCCACTTAGATAGACATCCCTCCGGTCATCTAAATGATCATGTGATCCAAATCAACTTAAACCATGTCCGATCATCACGTGAGATTGAGTAGTTTCAATGGTGAACATCTTATGTTGATCATATCTACTATATGATTCACGATCGACCTTTCGGTCTCCAGTGTTCCGAGGCCATATCTGCATATGCTAGGCTCGTCAAGTTTAACCTGGGTATTCTGCGTGTGCAAAACTGGCTTACACCCGTTGTATTTGAACGTAGAGCTTATCACACCTGATCATCACGTGGTGTCTCGGCACGACGAACTTTCGCAACGGTGCATACTCAGGGAGAACACTTATACCTTGAAATTTTGTAAGGGATCATCTTATAATGCTACCATCATACTAAGCAAAATAAGAAGCATAATAAGATAAACATCACATGCAATCAAAATATGTGACATGATATGGCCATCATCATCTTGTGCTTTTGATCTCCATCTCCAAAGCACCGTCATGATCACCTTCGTCACCAGCGTGACACCTTGATCTCCATCATAGCATCGTTGTCGTCTCGCCAACTATTACTTCCACGACTATCGCTACCGCTTAGTGATAAAGTAAAGCAATTACATGGCGATTGCATTTCATACAATAAAGTGACAACCATATGGCTCCTGCCAGTTGCCGATAACATTACAAAACATGAACATCTCATACAAAACCGTATTACTCATCATGTCTTGACCATATCACAGCACAACATGCCCTGCAAAAACAAGTTATACGTCCTCTACTTTGTTGTTGCAAGTTTTACGTGGCTGCTACGGGCTTAGCAAGAACCGTTCTTACCTACGCATACAAAACCACAACGATGTTTCGTCAAGTATGTGCTGTTTAAACCTTCACAAGGACCGGGCGTAGTCACACTTGATTCAGCTAAAGTGAGAGAGACAGACACCCGCCAGTCACCTTTAAGCAACGAGTGCTCATAACGGTGAAACCAGTCTCGCGTAAGCTACGCGTAATGTCGGCCTGGGCCGCTTCATCTCACAGTACCGCCGAAGCAAAGTATGACATGCTGGTAAGCAGTATGACTAGTATCGTCCACAACTCACTTGTGTTCTACTGGTGCATATCATCTACGCATAGACCTGGCTCATGATGCCACTATTGGGGAACGTAGTATTTTCAAAATTTTCCTACGATCACACAAGATCTATCTACTAGATGCATAGCAACGAGAGGAAGAGTGTGTCTACGTACCCTCGTAGACCGGGAGCGGAAGCGTCTAGTGACGCGGTTGATGTAGTCAAACTTCTTCGTGATCCAACCGATCAAGTACCAAACGTACGACACCTCCTCGTTCAGCACACGTTCAGCTTGATGACGTCCCATGAGCTCTTGATCCAGTTGACCTTCACGGGAGAGTTTCGTCAGCACGACGGTGTGGTGACGGATATGATGAAGTTACCATCACAGGGCTTCACCTAAGCGCTGCAACGATATGACCGAGGTGTGTTACTGTGGAGGGGGGCACCGCACACGGTTGGGAGAGATCAACTGATCAACTTGTGTGTTCTAGGGTGCCCCCTGCCCCCGTATATAAAGGAGCAAGGGGGGAGGCCGGCCGGCCCTCTATGGCGCGCCAAGAGAGGCAATCCTACTAGGAATAGGATTGCAATCCTATTCCTAGTAGGAGTCCACCAAGAAGGAGAAGGGGGGAAGGAAGGAGAGGGAGAAGGAGAAGGAAAGGGGCGCCGACCCCCCTCCTTCCTTGTCCAATTCGGACCAAGGGGTGGGGGGCGCGCGGCCCAGTCCTGGCCCTCCTTCTCTCTTTCTCCTATGGCCCATTAAGGCCCATAGCTTCCCCACGGGGTTCCGGTAACCCCCCGGTACTCCGGTTAATTCCGAAACTTTACGGAACACTTCCGGTGTCCAAATATAGTCGTCCATTATATCAATCTTTACGTCTCAGACATTCCGAGACTCCTCGTCATGTCCGTGATCTCATCCGGGACTCTGAACTACCTTCGGTACATCAAAACTCATAAACTCATAATACCGATTGTCATCAAACGTTAAGCGTGCGAACCCTACGGGTTCGAGAACTATGTAGACATGACCAAGACTCATCTCTGGTCAATAATCAATAGCGGAACCTGGATGCTTATATTGGTTCCTACATATTCTACGAAGATCTTTATCGGTCAAACCGCATAACAACATACGTTGTTCCTTTTGTCATCGGTATGTTACTTGCCCGAAATTCGATCGTCGGTATCTCTATACCTAGTTCAATTTCGTTACAGGCAAGTCTCTTTGCTCTTTCCGTAATACATCATCTCGTGACTAACTCATTAGTCATTTGCTTGCAAGGCTTATTATGATGTGCATTACCGAGAGGGCCCAGAGATACCTCTCCGACACTCGGAGTGACAAATCCTATTCTTGATCTATGCCAACACCACGAACACTTTCGGAGACACCTGTAGAGCATCTTTATGATCACCCAGTTACGTTGTGACGTTTGATAGCACACAAGGTGTTCCTACGGTATTCGGGAGTTGCATAATCTCATAGTCATAGGAACATGTATAAGTCATGAAGAAAGCAATAGAGGTAAAACTTAAACGATTAAAGTGCTAAGCTAACGGATGGGTCTAGTCCATCACATCATTCTCCTAATGATGTGATCCCATTGATCAAATGACAACTCATGTCTATGGCTAGGAAACATATCCATCTTTGATCAATGAGCTAGTCTAGTAGAGGCATACTAGGGACATATTGTTTTGTCTATGTATTCACACATGTACTAAGTTTCCGATTAATACAATTCTAGCATGAATAAAAGATATTTATCATGATATAAGGAAATACAAATAACATCTTTATTATTTCCTCTAGGGCATATCTCCTTCAATTATGCGGCTTAATAGCATAATTTTTAACCTGACAATCTTTCTCTTTGTAGTCAAATATGTCGAAAGCCAAGACTGTCACCTCCTGCAATTGAGTCGTTTCCCGGGTTAGCGAGGAAATGCTGAATGAATATGTTCAAATGGGCATTTTGGCCAAAAAAGATGTCATACACTGGAGGGTCCCAGGCACATAAACCCCTCCACGGCCCAAGCAAGGCGAGGTCATTGTCTTCACTGATCACATGCTCCGAGGGTTCACTCCGCCCGGTTCAATTTTTTTCGTGATGTGCTGCATTTTTTCAATATCCATCCTCAAGACATTGGTCCCAATTCTACTACCTGAACCGCCAAGCTGAGTGCACTGACGGGCCCAGCCTGGAACTAGGGGGTATTTCCATTCATAGGCGTAAAGAAGCTACCTTTCCTGTTGCCACACTCCCTGGCCATCCTAAAGAGTGGAATTATACGTGGTTTTACTACAAAGACACCTCTCCTGAAGGTGAGAATCCTCTACCGGGTTATCGCAAAACTCGGCTTAGCAATATACATCATTTTCCCGAGCGGATCAGCACCAAAAAAATGGGCCAAATATATGCCCGTCTTTTCAAAGATGTGAGCCTTAATGGACAATGGGATGAATGGAGTTGATTTACTCCGTTGTTTGGTTGCATGGAGAATATTGCCTTTAAGCCGCCGATCCATCTTAATGTTTGAATACACCCGTAACATCAAGGATCCCCAACGTCACTGTCAAATAGCACTGACAGATGAAGATGTCAACATTATGACAAAGACACTGTTGAATGAGGACCTTGAAACTTGTAGCATAACAGGGCTGGCTCCATTTTACGTCCACAACAAACCTCCTGCCGTAAGTACCTTTGAATAACTTCCAGCTTAATCATTAATTCCATAAGATGTCTTCTTGTTAACATTTGATTATTTTCAGGCTGACTCCTCCTTCTGGACCAAAAAGCTTGTGCAAAAGCCGACCAAAAAGACCCGTACCAAGACTAAGGCTCCCAAGAAACCGGCTAAGAAGAAATCAAATACTTCAGAGCTACTCGATTTCACTACAGCAAGAACCCCCCTTCAGCAACACATCGATGTGTTGTCGTATGTCCATATAAGCGTTGCTAAGGTCTACACCAACGGATTTATATGCATTGTCATTGGTAGCATTGCAAGGGTCTACAAAAACATATATAAATGCGTTGGTAAACAACATGAAAATGTGTTGTAAGGCAGCAACGTATAGAGCTTGAGCCGAACAACACTTCGTATGCGCTGGTGGCTACCCAGGAAAAGATCCTTATGATTCCTAGAATCATTGTTACATAGCTTGGAAAATTAATGTATATTATATGTATCAAAAAAATTCTAAATTATTATGTCAATGCTGATAGTGCATAGGAGACAGAAACATAATAATTAGAAAGGTCACACATATTAAATCAACTCGGTTGCTTTACAAAGAACATGATACAAGAATACAATATGTGAAACTATCTAGTAGTAATCTGATTCTCGCCCTTGCAATCAACATGTCAGCCATCTAAAACATATTGTTTGACACATTGACCTAAATGACATTCTAATAACATAATCTAAAACTATCTAGTAGCTTCCACCTTCTCGATCTTGCAACCAACTTTCAAGCCATGGATCACCGATTTATCTTGGCAATCTACAACAACAAAGAAATGATAAAAATAAGGTGCCATCAAATAAAATCAAGTTAATAGGGTAGTAAAGTTCAAACAAAGAGCAACATATGAATCTTGGAGGCCATGTGATAGTTCATCTTGCTATATGATCAATAGTTTTGTTTTAGTGGTTGCATTAACAAAGTATCAATTACCAAGCTTAACACCCTCAATTTTTGTTTTATATTCTAGGTTGGTACTTTGGAGTGTAGCAAGAGCAACATTCTTGCTTAAATTTCCCAAGCTAAGCAGGAACTACAATGAGCATTCATATCGCAAAAAGAATGATCAATAATTTTTTTTTGCTCAACCATGTTGATTTCCAAACAGTAGAGCAAAGAGCATACCTTATCATAAGATGGATGTTAGTTTGATGCTCATATCTTCGTATCAAACATAAATTTTCACATCAGATACAATATGTTGCTTCACTAAACACGTTGGTTGAAGTTATACTTCTCTGAACACCCAAGTCAAAGCAAGCAGCAGAACAGAATAATCATCCATCTTCCTACATACGTCATCACCTATGAAGGGCTTTGATATATCATAGTTTGAACACTTTCTTATAGTCCCAGGCATAGCACTCAACTCTGTAGACCGAAAAATAGAGCCTCAATTATGAACATACCATTCATATGTTAATTGAGTTAATAAACACCTTACAAAAAGAATATAATGAACACAGTGATGTAAATGCCTAAAAATTATGTGCGCCGACAAATGGAGCATGCCTCATTGCAAAAACAGTTCTGTAGTTACCAAAACAGTGGATATGTAAATGCAGAGATTTATAAATTTCTAGAAATACTTGAAGTTGACAGAAAATAATCTGCACAAAGCTAAATCAGGTGGCTGTATTAAATGTTAATAAGTGTGTTTTCCAGTGATTTTGATTTTTATATATGATTGACAACAACAGTAATCTGAGTGAATACAAAATCTTTTTCAACATGATTTTTTGAATTACACTGCAGATGATGTCACTTAAATCACCTACATCTTTACAAACCAACATTATTCATGCAGTCATACCTCCTTCTACAGAAGTAGCCCGCTATATATGCCCTAAAATTTCTCCCAAAGATGAATATGTAAGAATTTTTTCCCTGTAAAGAATAATGGATTCATTTCATAAGCACTTGCAAGCACATTTAAGTAGACCGAACAAAAACACTGACCATCAATCTTTAAAATTTTCAAACAACAATATTAATTTGTAATGATATACCTTAAGTTTAAGGTTGACTCACATGAGCTATGACGCCGGGTTCTAAGACTTCGAGGATCAAAGCGTCGTGGAAGACAGCACGGAGCAAACACACTGTTGTGAAGACCAATGTTGCGGTGCTGCACCAAGTGCTCAAGAGTTAGCCTGCTAGCAGTAGCTGCTACTATGCTCTAGTATGACGGCGACAATCAAATCTGACCCAAAGTTACTATATCCAGCCGGTGAAAGTGCAGACCATGCACATACACAGGTCACGATCTAATCCATTCATTGATCAAAATAAACCAGCCACGATCGTACATGGGATATTGCCTACTGGCTTTGGGATTCTCTTATTTTGTGCTAGTTCATTAACATATTCACTAATGAGTAATTAGCTGCGACCAGCCGGCCGTTAGCATGTACTCCCTCTGTAAACTAATATAAGAGCATTTAGATCAGTTTACCCTCTGTAAACTAATATAAGAGTGTTTAGATCACTAGTGATCTAAACGCTCTTATATTAGTTTACAGAGGGAGTACATACACAATTGCCCAAGCCAACAACCACAACGGTGGATCAGGAATACTGTAACACTTAAAGGAAATTGCTAGATGATTGGTATTTTTTCTACAAGGCAGACACCTTAATATTTATTGAAAGTCGGTCATCAACAGAACATATAAAAAGAGAAATGTCCAAACAACATAATTATTTTCCAGTCATAGACCTTATCTTTTGTTGTCACTTTCCAAGGCATAAGATGAAATCCACCATATTACTAAGCACAAGTAGAATCTCTATTCCAAAGGATTGGGAATATACAGGTTCCATCAATCAACCACATATCAGAAAGTAGTACCGCATACCTACATAAACACCCAGAATTAGAAGTCTCCATTTTAATAGCCATCATAAGTGTCTGCATGTCTCACAAATACCAACAATCTAAGCCGATCAAGTGAACCACAGGAAGAAAAGAGAGAGGGGATAAACTACAAAATTACCATGGCGTTGAGGTTGGAGAAGTCCTTGCCGAGGATGTGGTACTGGCAGAATCGATGGACAAGCACGAACAAGCGAACGACAGCTACGAGGATGGAGATGAAGGAGCTGCAGGTGGTCTTGCCTCCGATGAAGACTCTCCTGCTCCATAAGGTTCCGTGCCATCTTGTCTAGCAAGTCGCCGCCTCGCCGGCTTACACCGCCACCGCGGTCGACATGGCCACGCTACTTCGATGGGAGGGGAGCTGCTGGAGAGATGGGGAAGCCCTCGACATTGGGATCACGGGGTGCAGTTGAGGAGGCTGAGCGTCGAGGACGGAGACGAACTGGAGGAATCTTGATCAGGGTATATAAACAAGGTAGGCGGCGGCGACGTGTGTAGTGTGCGTACCTATCAGGAGGAAGTGGGTTGTTTCCTTTACTTTTTATTATGGAAAAATGATATTTCCTTAATTATCGTAGGGTGTGGTTAATAGTCATGGGAAGTGGGAGGTGTAATCCCAGCAACACATGGTTATTTCGTTGGAAGGTATGCACAGCTATAGAGGGGTTTGTGGTGTCGTGTTTGGATGATAATGAGTCAGAGGTAGAACTTGACTCCCTTGGCTCTCTCTTTATTCATCTTATTGACACAGATTATTATCAGGATGATGTGGAGGCCAGCCATGCAGATGTTGAAGAGGTACTTGTCCTTTCCTCCGTCTCAGAATCTTTGCCAGAGCAGAAAGTTCATCAAGTGTGCCAGAAAGTAAGATTTTCTCACCCCTTAGCTTACTTAGATCCTAACTTTATTTTGAAGAAGTAGCAACATGAAACTCGCTGTATAAGCCGAAATACGAGCGGCAGGTGTCGGGGGAAACTGTCCACCACGAACACCTATGGGACCGGAGCCCCTTGTCTGTGCGGTACAAGGGCGGAGGGAGCACGAAGAGCAGATCGTAGCGAGCACGCGGGCAGTTTTACCCAGGTTCGGGCCGCGGTAGACGCGTAAAACCCTACTCCTGCTTAGTTGTGTATTGAGTTGGAGAGCTCGGGAGCTTGAAGAAGCAGCTACACCGAGCGTATGAGCGATTTAGGTTCCGAACCCCTTCCACGTTGTGCATGGGCCTCCTTTTATAGTGCAAGGGGTCACCGACAGGTGTCAATGTAGGAGAAAGGGGTAAAAACGTAAAAGAGGTGGTAGTTGTAACAGTGCGGGAATAGTGGAGCTACAGTGCGCGAACAATGGGGGACAAGGGCATTTAATGCCCGTCGCCGTCGACCCCAAAAGCTCCCGCCTTTGCGTCTCCGTCCGCCACGGCGATGGCTTCACCACCGTGGAGTGCCACCGTGTCCCCCAGGCTGCACAGCCATCCGCCACGCATATCTGGGATGGCCCCAGGGCGACGCGTGGGCCGATGAGCTGGAGCGCGGGCACACAGCGCAACTCTCCCGGCAAGCACCTTGCCGGGGTCTTGATCTTGCCGGGCCCGGGAGCTTGCCGGGCTCTGAAGCTTGTCGCTCCCCGGGCCCCGCCGGGGCGCGTATAGCGCCGAGGCATGTCATCTGAAATATAATATTCTAGTCTTCCTGGCAAGCTCCTCTTGCCAGGGCCTTGCGTGAGTGAGGTAATCTTGAGCCTAGAACGGCCTTCCCGGCAAGCTTCACTTGCCGGGGTCTCGATCTTCTGTCTTGTATACTTTGTTTTTGAGTGGTTTGACATGGAGCAGGAAGGTCTCCGGCGAGCGCGTGGTAAACCCTGCCGCGGGAGGCTGCAACTGCCCGTGCACAAGTTGGGGTACTGAGGTACCCCTACCTTAGTATACCGACAGCAGGGTCCTCTCTTCCGGCTTACCCAATATGCAGCCTCGTTGCAAGCGTCAAGCTAAGGTTTCAAAAATTTCCGGCTTAACCTTCCCAAAAGCAGGTCTTATCCGACAGCCTCTTAACCCGTCTGACTCAAATTACCAGGGCACCTCTCATTCTTCCTCTGGTGACTCCACTGGGACTCAGGTTGCCGTATTCAAGACTGCTCCTGGGTGAGGGCATTTAAGCCTATTTGTTTTAATACTTTCTACTCAATTGGTATACCAATCTCATCATATGTTTTATTTCCAGTGCCATAGCCAAGACCAGCAAGAAACTTAAAGTGAATAAATCGTCCGAGGATCCCAAACCTGCCAACCCGGAAGAACCAATTATTTATGAGCCTTTGCACCAATCTTCCGAAGCAACAATGGATGATCCATCGCCAGAAGAGGACCACGTCACCATGGATTCTGTCACTACTGCAGGATGGTGCTAACGCGACACTACGACTAGAGACCCATCGACAAAACTGCGTGCGATGCCATAATTGCAAACGGCGGAGTAAAAAACCCATCAAAAAGGTGCAAAACGTTTGCGATGGAGGATGCATATCAAACACAGTTCAGATTTTAGTTGCGTGTGTGATGCAGGGCATACGATTCAGTTCAATTAACTGTTTGCGATGAGAAGGAACAAAAGAAACGGGAAGCCAGATGAAGGTGTGTGTGATATAGAGCATACGATTCGCTCAGATGAACTATTTGTGATTAGGCAACACGAAAGAAACCGTCAGCCAGATCAAGGTGTGTGCGATATACGACATGCGGTTCACTCGGATGAACTGTTTGCGTTGAGACAAGAGAACAAAAACGGTTCAATATAGAAATATGTGTGTGATACGCGGCAAACAGGTCTGTAAACAGATATGTGTGCGAAGACCGATAATAACACAAACGATTGCTTCTAATAAGACGTATGTGATATGCTCTGTCTACACAACATCTATTGACCATTGGGCGACGGGCGGTCATCCGGGTACGCCATAAGGATGCAAAGACGACATCCTATATCAACAAGGACTAGCCGTTCTACCAATAGCTCATCTAAGAGAACTCATTAGTCAATTGTGCTCAGGCTGGAGCAGCCATGAGATGGGTGACCAGATGGGAAGTTGTCTTGATGTTAATCCCACTGACGGGATGTATCTTAAAGGTCCATTAAGGACATTTATGACACATCCCATCAGTGGAATTAACCTCAAGATCCTTGTTTTGATTTTTTAACACATGTTAAAGAAGGTCTACCGCATTACTTTTTGAGAATGTGCGATATTTGTCATACAGTTGATCCATCCAACCTGTTTGTGATGGAATAAGCCATGTGTGTTGTGGGGTGGAATTAACCTCAAGGTCCTTGTGTTGAATATTTTTAACACATGTTAAAGAAGGTCTACCGCATTACTTTTTGACAATGTGCGATACGTGGCATACAGTTGATCCATCTGACCTGTTTGTGATGGAATATGCTGTGTGTGTTGTGGGCAGACGCTTGCTAGTATTCAACCATTTGCGATTGATGAATTCATCACCGACGTGTTCCCTAGTGTGGTCCATGTTCATCTGATCATCATCTACTTCTTGTGCTAGCTCTATGTTCCTTCTATGCTAAGTTTCCATTAACTGATGGCGTTTTATGAACAAGTCACCGTTTCCTGCCATTTCCTCACCTGTTTCCCGCCACCCAGCGATATTGCGCATAAACCTAAGCGGCGCGCAACGCACGGAGGCGACAAGCGTAGCCTGTAGAATATCCACCTTTTCCATGCATGCCAACCCACCAAAGCGCCGCCTCTGCCATCAACCTTGTCGACGAAGAAAATGAGCAGGCGCCATGGCCCGTCGAGGCCGAGGCACTCCCCGACAATGCGATGGACGACGCCGTGATGCTTGTCATCGCCAGGGTTGAGCAGACCTTTGGCGCATGGCGCTTGAGCACCGTGAATCAAGATAAGATGGTTAGCACCGATGATGACCCACAAGTTTAGGGGATCAATTGTAGCTATTTTTGATAAGTAAGAGCGTCGAACCCAATGAGGAGCAGAAGGAACTGACAAGTGTTTCTCAGTAAGGTAGGGTCTGCAAGAGTAGTTTGGTAGCAAGATAATTTTGTAACAGAGTAGTTTGGTAGCAAGATAATTTTGTAACAGAGTAGTTTGGTAGCAAGATAATTTTGTAACAAGCAAGTAACGATAATAGTAGCAAGTATGCAGCAAGATAGCCCAATCCTTTTGAGGCAAAGAACAGACCAAGACAGTCTCTTATAATAAGCAAAGCATTCTTGAGGATCCACATGATTTCATCTAGTCACTTTCATCATGTTGGTTTAATTCATGTTCGCTACTTTGATAATTTGATATGTTGGTGGATTGGTGCTTAGGTGCTGTTATTACTTGAACAAACCTCCTACTTATGATTAACCCTCCCGCAAGCATCCGCAATTACGAGAAAAGTACTAAGAATAAAGTCTAACCATAGCATTAAACTCTAGGATCCAATCGGTCCCTTATGGAATAGTGCATAAACTGGTGTTTAAGTTTCTGTCGCTCTCGCAACCCACCATCTAATTACTAATCCAAAATGCATTCCCTTAGGCCCAAATATGGTGAAGTGTCATGTAGTCGACGTTCACACGACACCACTAAGGGAATCACAACATACATACTATCAAAATATCGAACACATATCAAATTCACATGATTACTTGCAACATGATTTCTCCCGTGACCTCAAGAACAAAGGTAACTACTCACAAGTGATGAACATGCTCAAGATCAGAGAGGTAATATATAGCATAATGGATCTGAACATATAATCTTCCACCAAATAAACCATATAGCAATCAACTACAAGATGTAATTAACACTACTAGTCACCCACAAGCAAGATATATAGTTCCAGGAACAAGATTGATCACAAGAGATGAACTAGGGTTCGAGATGAGACGGTGATGGTGAAGATGTTGATGAAGATAACCCTCCCCAAGATGGGAGAGTTGTTGGTGATGATGATGACGATGATTTCCCCCTTCGGGAGGGAAGTTCCCTCGGCAGAATCGCTCCGCCGGAGGGCAAAAGTGCTCCGACACAAGTTCTGCCTTGAGGCTGTGGCGTTCCATCCCGAAAGTCTTCCTCTTATTTTGTATAGGTCAGAATCACTTATATACCAGAAGAAGGGCACCAGAGGTGGGCCGAGGAGGTGACAACCCACCAAGGCGCGCCTGGGGGGCCTGGCGCGCCCAGGTTGGTTGTGCCCACCTGGTGGCCCCCCTCTGGTGTTTATTGGCTCCAGTATTTATTAAATAATCCATAAAAATTCTCCGAGAAGTTTCAGCTTGTTTGGACTTATGCATAATAGGTGGCTTGACATAGCTTTTCCGGGTCCAGATTTCCAGCTGTCGGAATTCCCCCTCTTGGTGTGTTCCTTGCAAATTATGAGAGAAAAGGCATTAGAATTACTCCAAAAAGCATTATTATGGATTAAAACATTATAAATAACAGTAAGAAAACATGATGCAAAATGGACGTATCAACTCCCCCAAGCTTAGACCTCGCTTGTCCTCAAGCGAAAACCGAAATCGAAAAACATGTCCACATGCTTTGAGAGAGAGGTGTCGATAAAAACAAAATACGGACATAGAAGCATCATGTTGATTATTATGACAACAATAAAATTAAACATAGGACTTTTATCATTTAACTTGCACCATATACTTCCCATGAATAAGTAACATTTCATCACATAATCGAAGTATGAAGCAGAAACTCTGTTAGAAACCAACAAACTATGTTCTCAGTCAACTTTGCAACTACAATTCATCATCTTTTCAGGAAGGGTCACGTATCAGAGCTTTTTAAGCAAGTCCACATACTCAACCATCATACATTCTTCTATGATTGCTAACACTCACCTCATACTTATGATCAAAACGTTTCAACCGGACACATAGAAAGATAGGGGCTTATTGTTTCACCTCCCAACATACTCACCTCAAGGGTGATGTCAACAATAATAACTCATGTCACCCATATTCAACTGGACATATGAGCCTAGATCTTTCCTCACCACATGATGCTTGCCGAAGGATAAAAATAAAAGAGGAACAGGGGAAAACTTTGACTCTTTGCATAAAAGTAAAAGATAGGCCCTTCGCAGAGGGAAGCAGAGGTTGCCATGCGCAAATTTGTTTGTATGCTCAATCCCTTATTGCAAAAGAACATCACATTACATTGCCCCTTGTGATAGCAACCGTTATTATGCAGTATGTCGCTTTTATTCTTCACCATCACAAGTTCGTGCAACACTCAATTTTCTCTTACACTAAATGATCTCACATTTTTAGAAGAAATTTTTATTTCCTTATTGCACCGATGACAACTTACTTGAAGGATCTTGATCAATCCAAGGTAGGTATGGTGGACACTTGAAAAATATATGGGTTTAAGGGTTTTTGGATGCACGAGTATTATCTCTACTTACTACGGAAGTGTTGGCTAGCAAAGATAGGGGGAAAGCATCACATGTTAAAGGATCTATGACAATATGACTTCTATGTGAATATGAACAAACATAAATCATTAAGTTGTCTTCCTTGTCCAACATCAACAATTTTGGCATATAATATTTTGATGAGGGCTCACAATCACAAAAGATTTCTAGGATAGTATATTTATATGTGAATCTTCTCTTCCCTTATTAATTCTCTCGTGAGTTGCATCATTGACCAATGCTATGTTTGTCAATCTCTAATAAACTTTTCTACTTATACTTTTCCTTATGTGGTGTCATCACCTACCATAAGATTAGCATATGTTCATCCTAATTTATTTCCTTTCTTTCATTCATTCAACTATACTTTTTCTTTTTATTGCAGCAAGGAAGTAAAGAAAGTAAAAACTCAAAACTAAACTTTATTATATATCTCGCACATGATTACATAGATATATCACTGAGCAAACTCAAAGGGAAAGGCTCGAACTAACTTTCATTTATTCTAAAGCAAAAGATCGAACTAAGATAAGTAAGTGCAAAAGGATAGTAGGGATGATACGATAATGGGGCACCTCCCCCAAGCTTGGCGAAAGCCAAGGGAAGTTCCCATACCCGATACTCAGTTTTCTTTTGGTGATGAAGAAGATGGTGGTGGTGATGAAGTAGATGCGATCCTGTCATTCAAGATTAAGAGATTTTCTAATCTGTGTATGACACTCCAAAGGAAGCCGATGTGCTCTTGATGCAGAATATTTTCACGGGTGAGGTATTTATTCTGCACATGAGCCGTTTTGATGATTCGAAAGGCTGAAATTTTAGTAGGGGTGAGAAGAGCATAACAGGGCTCAAGGATATCTTCTTCTTCCTCCTCTATCGGCGGTGCTTGCTCGACTGCCGGTGCTTGATCACCGACAACCTTGTTGCCTTGGTCCTCTTTTGCAGCTTCTACGGGTTCTTCCCTCTTTAGCTTGATCTTCATCAGCCAAGCATCTTCTTCCATATGGTTGGAGGAGGAAGACATGATGCCTAGCGTGGTAGATCTGACCGAAAACAGTAAGAAAAGAAAATAGAAGATTTCTCCACGATACGGTGGTCAATATGTTTTTTTTTGACAGGGAACTGTGGGGTAAACCCCCAC
Organism: Secale cereale; assembly: GCA_902687465.1. Taxonomy (NCBI): domain Eukaryota; kingdom Viridiplantae; phylum Streptophyta; class Magnoliopsida; order Poales; family Poaceae; genus Secale; species Secale cereale. Next base: position 709,437,216 of record LR738715.1, read on the forward strand.
AGCAACTTTAGCTCTTTATTGAATAGAAAAATAAAAGTACAAGGAGGATTACAAGTGGTAATCAGGCCAAAGCCAAAGAGAAAATCTAAGAAACTAAAAGGGAACTAAGGAAAACTAAGGAAAGATTACCAACATCTCAAGGGGGAAGGAAGGAGATCCATCTCAGAAGCTCTTCTTTGTAAGCAGCCTTGATCCTATATTGCATCAAGGAGATATCATGTAGAAAGTAGCTTCTCCACTTGTTAAAACTTGCCCTCTCATGTCTAAAGACTTTGGCATTTCTAATGATCCATATATTCCGACAGGCAATGAAGACTACCTCTGTGAAAAAAGGTTTACCAAAACTCCTCCTAGTCTTAGAGACTATCTCCACCATTGATTGTCCAGCAGCCTAGTTGATTTGGAGATAATTCCACACCCTGACACTGAAATTATAGTTGAAGAACAGGTGGTCTCTGTCTTCTCTTGTATGAGTGGGACACATCACACATGTAGTCCCATCATCCAGGCGCCAATGCCTCCTCTCCACCATGTCTTTTGTGTTGAGCCTATCCATGATAAGCATCCAAGCGAACACTTTGATTTTGTTGGTGCGAAAAGAATTCCAGATCCAAGAAGTCAGTGGATTAAATATCTCTGAGTCAAAGCTATAGAGGTAGAAAAGTTTTGGCTTATACCCTTTATTTGTGTTCTGCCAGTGCCAGACATCTTTGGATGCAGGGGATCTATTACAACCCTCCAACATAGCCTGCATTTGGACCAAGTCATGATGTGCTTGTGTAGACAAAGGCAAATGAAAGTGTTGATAGATATCCTGCTGATTGAACAGGTCTTTTGCTAGCACCCATGGATCCTTGGCATATGAAAACAGTCTGGGGAATCTGAGTTCCATTGTAACTTTGTCAAGCCCTATATGCCAAGTATCAGACCAGAACAGAGCAGTGTCACCAGCATTCACCTGTACACGAGCAATTTCTGAAAGTGTTCATGACCTTACATACATCCTTCCACCAAAATGAGCCACAATCTGAGGTGCCCTGAGGAACTCTTTCATGGTAGTATGTTTCCCAAATTAGGGAGACCCAAGGCAAATTTTTCCTGTTAAGAAAATGACTAGCATGCTTCATGAGCAAAGCAACATTCTGCACACCAAGGTTAAGGATTCCCATGCCCCCTTTATTCTTTGGTCTGCAAATAAGCTCCCAAGGAGCCAGAGATGGAGCAGGTTCATCTCTATTCTTCCTCCAAATGCACTGCCTTTGGATTCTCTCCAGTTGTTTCAGGATTCCAGCAGGTACTGCAAGACTGCAGAGGAAAAATATGGGCATTGATGATAGGGCAGAATTTAGGAACTGCAACCTTTCTCCTTGATTTAGAAAGGATGAACTAGCAGTCATTCTTCTTTCCATGCAGTCAACCAATGGCATAAAGTCCACCATTTTAGGTCTAGTTGTTCCCATTGGTAAGCCTAAGTATGTGAATGGCAACTTCCCAATCTGACAACCAAAAGAGGCGGCTAACTCTTCCATATGAGCATTATCAACATTAATAGGGATTATGAAATATTTGTGGTAATTAACCTCCAAGCCTGTTGACTGAGAGAAGATCCTGAGCATCTCCTTAAGTGCCAAAAGCTGAACCTTATCAGCAGGTAGGATAATCAGAGTATCATCAGCATACTAGATGACTGGTTAATCTTGATCATGACATGGAATAGGCAAATGCAGGGTGCCTTTTTGGAACATATCATTAATGTCTGTTTGCAAGAGATCAGCAACAATAACAAACAGTAGAGGGGAGACTGGATCCCCCTACCTAACACCCTTCTTGTAGAGGAACTTCCTTCCAGGGACACCATCCAAGAGCACTGATGAAGTACCAGTGGAGAGCAACTGCTTCATCCATGAGATCCATTTGTCATTGAATCCCTTATATCTCAAAATTTGAATGATAGCTTCATGTTCCAAGGAGTCAAAAGCTTTTTCAAAATCAAGCTTAAGTATAACAATAGGTCTCTTTGACTGATGACATTGATGTAGATATTCAAAGGTCCAACCAACACAATCTTGAATTGTTCTGCTTTTAATGAAGCCATATTGATTTTTGTGAACACACTGAAGGATCACTTCTTGAAACCTGTTTGCTGCCATTTTTGATAAGAATTTCAGACCCATGCCAGTCAGAGAAATTGGTCTGAAGTCACCCACACTTTCAGGTGAGAGTTTTTTGGGCGCCAGAGTGATATAGGAATCATTAATGTTATCCAAAATGGCATTACCATCATGGAATTCCTGTGCCAACTCATAAAAATCCTCACAGATTATATGCCAACATTTCTTGAAGAATAGACCATTAAATCCATCAGGGCCAGGAGCATTATCCACATGCATACGCTTAACAATGTCATCCATTTCCTTTTTTTCAAAGGGCTTTGTGAGCACATCAAAGCCCTCAACTGGGGTAATAAGTGACTGCATGTCAAAACCCATTATGATACCCCTAGAAGTACCCATTCTATTTCTAAAACAGTTCCAAATAACACCTTCCATTTGAGAGTGATCAGACACCACTGTACCATCTTCCATCTTTAGACTTGCAATGGAGTTTCTTCTGTGCCTTTCTGTAGCCATAGCATGCAAGAATTTTGTATTCTCCCCTCCAACTTTGATGTATCTAATAGTACACCTTTTCTTCCAGTAAAGATAATGAATATGGAGCAATTTTTCCACATGAGCTTTAACAATTCTCCTGAAATTAGACTCTTGAATGAATAGAGGCCTAAACTCTTCAAGCTCATCTAGAAGAAGGATGACCTGATTACTTTTGGATAGGAGTGCTTTGATCTGGGATACATTCTGCTGCCACTTTTTAAGGCACATTCTTAATGATTTAAACTTATCAGCAATCTTAGCAGTTATGTGCCTCTTGCAAGATGGCCTTCTCCAAGAGTCTTGAACACACTCCATAAAACCAGCCAACTCCAACCAATAATTTTCAAATCTGAATATATGTGCTTTTGGAATTGCAGTTGTGATCTTTACTACACAAGGGACATGATCAGAAGCAGTTCTAGCCAAGGGTAGAACTTCAGTCATTGGGTAGTGTTAGATCCAGTCAGAAGAGGTGAAGAACCAATCCAGCTGCTCCAATAAGGGTATGTCTTGCATATTTGACCAGGTGTAAGATCTTCCTTTGATGGGCAACTCCAACAGTCCAAGGTGGGCAATGATCTCATTGAAAATAAAAATATAATTCAAATCACCTCCAGGCAAGTTTCTGTTTTCTAAGGATCTGATGAAATTGAAGTCTCCAAGAACTAGCCAGTTTGTATCCACAGGGATGTCAAGGTTGTAGAGCCAACTGACAAAATTATCCCTGGGCTCCCCTTGACAAGGACCATATACCACAACAAGAGTCCAATTCTCATTATTCTGCCTAGATGTAAATTCAACCACTACTGCAAATTGTTGTATCTCCTTCAGTCTCCCAATGCGGATAGAGGAGTTCCAGACTACAAGAATTCCACCAGAAGCACCCAAGGAGGGTGAGAAAGCAAAATTGTCCAGCCTCTTAGGGCAATTTTTTTCATCATTTGAGTGTCAAAGGAGGCACATTTTGTCTCCTGTAGACAGGCAACTGCACACTGGCTCTCATCAATTTTTTGCCTAACGGCCCTCTGCCTAGCATCAACATTCAGACCTCTGACATTCCAGCAAAAGACATTCCAATTTCCAAACAAGTTACTCATTAACAATATTGAAGCAAAGCAAGATAACCATATGACACATAATACCACATGTTCCAAATAGCCAGCAAGTTCCAACACTAGGGCCCCACGGTGCAGCAAGTTCCGAAATAAGTCCCACAAGAAAGAAAAACAATTGGCACTCTTATGGGCAGGCCAGACCTAGAACATAACATTAATCAGCATGATCAAGAGCTTCTTGGGCAGCTAGTGGATCCGCCATAAGCGCATCCACAGTGAGCAGATTCTCATCAATTTGAAGCTCCTTCCCAATCTGCTGTAGTCTTGCAACTGGAATTTCCTGAGGTACAGCAGCAGTAGCAGGGTCGTCAGGCATCTCTGCAGCAAAGGGCCTGGCCTTGGGCTTCTTTCTCTTGGGCTCACTGACAAGCTCGAATAAAGTGGGCTTGAAACAATCACGTTGGATAGAGCTCCGCGTGCATCGTCGGACCGATGATTCAACCAGGGGCGTTGGCGCCAAAGTTTTGCGGGGGCCCCTATCTTTTCTGCTCACAGCTGGAGGAGGAGCCATATCGGAGGCCTCATTGGAAGGACTTGGAGGAAAAAGAGCTCTAGCCACAGGTCTGGAGACCTCCTGCTCCTTCCAAGTCAACCGCCAAGGAGCATCCTGCTCAAAAGCCAACTCCCAATTCCGCTTGGAGAGAACAATAGGACACATCTATCGAATGGGCATCGCTCTAGGCACTTGAAAAACTATTGGGGCATTCAATAAATGCTCGAAGGACCTCTTCCAGATCATTTCAGGCGGGAGAGGAGGCCCAAAGGGAACCGCCACCGAGGAAAAGGCCAGAGAAGCAGAGTTGATCAAGGGGGGCTGGTACACAACAATAGCCCAATGATTAGCCTCATCCCCCTCTAAATGGTTTGCTGCAGAAATAGACTGATCATCAGTAGAATCCATAATCACCATGTCCACCATGCCTTGCTGCTGAGATTCAGAGCTCTGTTGTGCCGAAATATCAACGACCATAGATTCTTGGTCCTGGGCCGCCGGCTGCTCAATATGGTCCGGGTTCCAATGGCCCCAACCATCCTCGTTATCATCAACATGAACTGGTTGCTCTGGTTGCGGTTGGGGGACATCATTCCACCCTATCGCAGGGTATGGAGGCAGGAAGAAGGGAGGCGTCTCCGGGAAAGGAACGTCAGGAGGAGGGTGTGGATTGCCATTGACAGGCATCCAATCTTCGTCTTGCGGCATTTGTTCAGCAACATTAGCACCCAAAATGTATAAAGGCGCCGTCCAAGAGACACGAGCACCACCATATTCAGCAAAACAGGCAAGCTGTAGAAAACCGAGTCCGGAAGGTACCTGAGGTGGGCACAACCCACCTGGGCATGCCATGCATGCATGGCACGCCTTGATGTCTTGTGCCCACCAAGGTGCGCTTCCCGGCAGTTTCTTATTTTCCTATTTTTGTAAATATTCCAAAACTAAAAAAATGCGGATTTTTCGGAGTCCGTTTACTTACCGTATCACGTACCTCCTTATTTTGATGATTTTGGAGTGTTCCGGAAGGATTATTTTATGTGTTCCCCCGGTGTCGAAGTTTGGATAATATTGCTTTCAACATTAATGGGCGTACCTGAGATATAATGCTTTATTCATTGCCCGTTAACAACCTTCGGGTTAGTTTCTTCGGATTTATTTATCTTGATGGCTCCAGACTGATAAGCCTCCTAGATAACATAGGGGCCTTCCCATTTAGAGAGGAGTTTGCCTGCAAAGAACCTGAAACGAGAGTTGTACAAAAGAACATATTCTCCGACTTTGAACTCACACTTTTGGATTCTTTTATCATGCCATCTTTTTACTTTTTCTTTAAGTAACTTGGCATTTTCATAGGCTTGGGTTCTCCATTCATATAATGAGCTAATATCAAATAACCTATTTTGACCAACAAGTTTGAAATCATAATTGAGTTCCTTGATTGCCCAAAAAGCTTTATGTTCTAACTCAAGAGGCAAATGACAAGCTTTACCATAAACCATTTTATAAGGAGACATACCCATAGGATTTTTATAAGCTGTTCTATAAGCCCAAAGTGCATCATCTAATTTCTTAGACCAATTCTTCCTGGACCTATTAACTGTCTTTTGCAAAACTAATTTTATTTCTCTATTACTAAGCTCAACTTGACCACTAGACTGAGGATGATAAGGTGATGCAATTCTATGGTTAACATCATATTTAACAAGCATTTTACAGAAAGCGCCATGAATAAAGTGTGAACAACCATCATTCATTAAATAACTAGGAACTCCAAACCTTGGGAAAGTAACTTCCTTAAGCATTTCAATAGAGGTGTTGTGATCAACACTACTGGTTGGAATAGCTTCTACACATTCAGTAACATATTCAACAGCAACCAAAATATGTGTATACCCATTGGAGGAAGGAAAAGGTCCCATGTAATCAAATCCCCAAACATCAAATGGTTCAACAGCAAGTGAATAATTCATAGCATTTCTTGGCGCTTACCAATATTACCTATCCTTTGATATTCATCACAGGATGAGACGAACTTACGTGCATCTTTGAAGAGAGTAGGCCAATAAAATCAAGACTACAATACCTTATGAGCAGTTCTATCTCTAGCATGATGTCTTCCATATGCTCCGGAGTGACACTTCCGAAGGATTTGTCCCTGTTCATGCTCGGGTACACAACATCTAATAATATTATATACTCCTTCTTTATAAAGATGTGGGTCATCTCAAAAGTAATGTCTTAAATCATAGAAGAATTTTTTTTCTTTTGTTGATAAGTGAAACTAGGTGGTAAATATTTAGCAACAATGTAATTAGCTTAGTCAGCATACCAAGGAGGACTATTAGTAACATATATTGCAGTTAACTGCTCGTCAGGAAAACTATCATTAGTAGGTAGTGCGTCATCAAGCATGTTTTCAAGTCTGGATAAGTTATCAGCTACGGGATTCTCAGCTCCTTTTCTACCAGTGATATGCAAGTCAAATTCTTGTAGCAAGAGAACCCATCGAATAAGTCTAGGTTTAGCATCTTTCTTTTCCATAAGATATTTAATAGCATCATGGTCAGTGTGAACAGTTACTTTTGAATCAAAATGTATGATCTAAACTTCTCACAAGCAAACACAACTTCTAAGAATTATTTTTCAGTGGTAGCATAATTCTTTTGAGCACTGTGTAGAGTTATTCTAGCGTAATGAACTAATGAATAAAATTTAGTTTCTTATCAACTCTTTGTCCTAGAATAACACCAATAGCATAATCAGTAGCAACACACATAATTTCAAAAGGTATGTTCCAATCAGGTGGTTGAACTATAGGTGCCGAAATTAAAGCTTTCTTAAGTGTTTCAAAGGCCTCAAAGCAATCATCATCAAAAACAAAAGGAACATCCTTTTGTAAAAGGTTAGTGAGAGGTCTTTAAATTTTAGAAAAGTCTTTGATAAATCACCTATAGAAGCCAGCATGTCCTAAGAAACTACGAATAGCTTTGATATCCTTGGGACATGGCATTTTCTCATTTGCATCAACTTTAGCTTTGTCCACTTTAATACCCTTTTCAGAAATCTTATGCCCCAAAACAATACCTTCATTAACAATAAAGTGGCATTTTTCCCAATTCAAGACAAGACTTGTTTGTTCACATCTCTGCAAAACTCGATCAAGATTGCTCAAACAATCATCAAAGGACTTCCCATAGACGGAGAAATCATCCATGAAAACCTCTACAATCTTTTCACAAAAGTCAGAGAATATAGCAGTCATACATCTTTGAAAGGTAGGAGGTGCATTGCATAAACCAAAAGGCATATGTCTATAAGCATAAGCTCCAAAGGGATAAGTAAAAGTAGTATTTTCTTGATCAGGTTGAGAAACAGGTATTTGTGAAAGGCCAGAGTATCCATCAAGAAAGCAAAAGTGTGTGTGCTTTGATAATATTTCTAGCATTTGATCAATAAAAGGTAGATGGTTATGATCTTTTCTAATGGCTTTATTTAATTTTCTAAAATCAATAACCATTCTATTGCCTGTAATAATTCTTTGTGGAATAAGTTCATTCTTATCATTAGGAACAACAGTAATGCCTCCCTTCTTAGGAACACAATGAATGGGACTTACCCATCTACTATCAGCTATAGGATAGATTATACCTGCTTCCAGAAGTTTTAGTATTTCTGTTCTTACCTCTTCTTTCATCTTCGGGTTTAACCAACGTTGATGATCGACAACAAGTTTGGCATCAGGTTCCATGTTAATCTTATGCTGACATAGAGTGGGACTAATGCCCTTTAAATCATCAAGAGTATATCCAATAGCAGCTCGGTGCTTCCTTAGAACTTTCAATAATCTTTCTTCTTCATGTTCTGAAAGATAAGCATTAATAATAACAGGATATATCTTCTTTTCATCAAGATAAGCATATTTCATAGTGCCAGTCAATTGTTTTAATTCAAACACAGGATCACCTTTAGCTGGAGGAGGACCTCCTAAAGTTTCAATAGGTAGATTGTATTTAAGCAGAGGACGTCGTTCGAAGAAAATATGATCTATTTCATTTCTTTCATGCATATGTAAATCATTCTCATGGTCTAGCAAATATTGTTCTAGAGGATCAGTAGGAGGCATAACAATAGAAGCAAGATCAATAATTTGATCTTTACTAGGCAATTCTTTTTCATGAAGTTTTCTATTAAACTTGGAGAAATTAAATTCATGAGATTCATTACCAAAACTAACACCGACAGTTTGCTTCTGACAATCTATTTGAGCATTAACAGTGTTCAAGAAAAGTATACCAAAGATAATGGGACAAAAGTCATCTTGTGGGGAACCAAGAACAAGGAAATCAGTCGGGTATTTTATTTTCCTGCACAAGACTTCAACATCTCTAACAATCCCAATTGGTGATATAGTATCTCTATTAGCAAGTTTAATAGTGACATCAATGTCTTCTATTTCTGCAGGTGCTATGTCATTCATAATTTCTTGGTATAAAGAATAAGGGATAGCACTCACACTAGCACCCATGTCACATAAACCATGATAATAATGATCTCATATTTTAACTGAGATAACGGGCATGCCAAGAACGGGTCTATGTTTATCCTTTTTATCAGGTTTGGAAATTCTAGCAGCTTCTTCATTATAGAAAATAACATGCCCATCTACATTTTCTTCCAAGAAATCCTCCACCATAGCAATATTAGGGTCTACATCAATTTGTTCATCAGGTTTAGGTGCTCTAACATAACTTTTGTTAACCATAGTTGAAACTTTAGCATGTTCCTTTATCCTAATAGGGAAATGTGATTTTTCAATATAAGCGATAGGAACAACTGGATCAACATTATAAAGTATAGTTTCTTCTTTAACGGGTACCAGTTCTTTAATTACTTATTTAATAGGTGGGTGATATTTGAAACACTTCTCTTTGGGGAGATCAACATGAGCAGCAAAAGATTCACAAAAGGAAGCTACTATCTCAGAGTCAAGTCCATATTTAGTGCTAAACATTGAAAACGCATTGGTATTTATACAAGATTTAACACAATCATACTTAAGCTTCATACCTGACTCTTTACCTTGGTCGAGTTCCCAATCTTCAGAGTTGTGTTTACCTCTTTCTAAAAGATCCCACCGGAATTCAATAGTTTTCTTCATAAAGGAACCTGCACAAGAAGTATCAAGCATGGATTGATCATTACGAGAAAGCCGAGCATAAAAATTATGAATAATAATTTCTCTTGAGAGCTCATGATTGGGGCATGAATATAACATTGACTTAAGCCTCCCCCAAGATTGAGTGATACTTTCTCCTTCACGAGTCCAAAAAATTATATATATATATATATATATATATATATATATATATATATATATATATATATATATATATATATATATATATATATATATATATATATATATATATATATATATATATATATATATATATATATATATAATTCCGATCACGGTGAACTAGATGCATAGGATTTTTTTGGTGAAACTCCATTTTCAATCGGTTCCAGTTCCAAGATCCAATATCATCACATAGCCTATACCATGCTAATACTTTTTCCTTCAAAGATAAA
>LR738715.1:709448705-709504669 GCA_902687465.1 Secale cereale
TATATATAATTCCGATCACGGTGAACTAGATGCATAGGATTTTTTTGGTGAAACTCCATTTTCAATCGGTTCCAGTTCCAAGATCCAATATCATCACATAGCCTATACCATGCTAATACTTTTTCCTTCAAAGATAAAGGAAAACCCTTCTTCATAACGTTATCCCTGGGTAGACCTGCAAGCTTAAACAATCCACAAATTTGTTCCACATATATCAAGTGCATATCAGGATGTTACGTTCCATCTCCTCCATAAGGATTAGCTAGCAGTTGTTCAATCATACCTGAAGGAATTTCATATTCGATATTTTCATTAGGTGCAGCGGTTTGAGGGGTAGCTAATTGGGGTTCCGGTCGAGGTGAAGATACCCCGAACAAACCCCTCAAAGGATTGGTGTCCATAGTAACAAGTGATAGTAAATTTTAGCACACTATATGAATGTTTCCTTACCAATTTCCACTTACTAGAAGCGCTTCACTCCCCGGGAATGGTGCCAGAAAATTGCCTTGATAATCCACAAGTATAGGGAACAATTGTAGCTCTTTTCGATAAGTAAGAGTGTCGAACCGAACGAGGAGCAGAAGGAACTGACAAGTGTTTCTCAATAAGGTAGTGTCTGCAAGTGCTGAAATTGTAAGTAATAGAGTAGTTTGGTAGCAAGATAATTTTGTAACGAGCAAGTAACGATAATAGTAGCAAGTATGCATCAAGATAGCCCAATCCTTTTGAGGCAAAGGACATGCCAAGACAGTCTCTTATAATAAACAAAGCGTTCTTGAGGATCCATGGGATTTCATCTAGTCACTTTCATCATGTTGGTTTAATTCATGTTCGCTACTTTGATAATTTGATATGTGGGTGGATCGGTGCTTAGGTGTTGTTCTTACTTGAACAAACCTCCTACTTATGATTAACCCTCCCTCAAGCATCCGCAACTACGAGAAAAGTATTAAGACTAAATTCCTACCATAGCATTAGACTTTTGGATCCAATCGGTCCCTTACAGAATAGTGCATAAACTGGGGTTTAAGTTTCTGTCACACTCGCAACCCACCATCTAATTACTACTCCACAATGCATTCTTTCAGGCCCAAATAGGGTGAAGTGTCATGTAGTTGACGTTCACATGACACCACTAAGGGAATCACAACATACATACTATCAAAATATCGAACACATATCAAATTCACATGATTAATTGCAATATGATTTCTCCCGTGTGTTGACACACGAACACGTTACCTGTACCCTCGACGCTGTGGGTGATGCACCGCAGCTCACTGTCGGGGGAAACTGTCCACCCACGAACACCTATGGGACCGGAGCCCCTTCTACGTTGCGGTAAGGGAGCGGAGGGAGCGCGAAGAGCAGATCGAAGAGCACACGCGGGCAGTTTACCCAGGTTCGGGCCGCGCGGACGCGTAAAACCCTACTCCTGCTTTGGTTGTATTGAGTTTTCGGGCTCGGGAGCTTGAAGATCTACAGTACCAGCTACACCGAGCGAGGGAGTGAGCAAGTTTCTGGGATCCAACCCCCCTACGTTGTGCATGGGCCTCCTTTTATAGCTCAAAGGGGTCACCGACAGGTGTCAACGTAGAGGAGGGTAAAAATGTAAATTTGGTGGTAGTTGTAATAGTGCATGAACAGTGTATGAACAGTGGTCTTCACCTAACTCTGACGGTGGGGGACAAGGGCATTGAATGCCCGTCGCCGTCGCCCCAAAAAGCGTCCGTCCATGCGTCTCCGTTCGCCACGGCGGCGTCTTCGTCACCGTGGCTTGCCACCGTGTACCCCAGGCTGCACAGCCGTCTGCCACGCGCCCCTGGAAGGGCCCCAGGGCGACGCGTGGACAGACAAGCTGGAGCGCAGGCACACAGTGTAAGTCTTCCCCGGCAAGCACCTTGCCGGGGCCACTATCTTGCCGGGCCTGGAAGCTTGCCGCTCTCCAGGTCCTGTCGGGGCGCGCGCCGCGCCGCGATGTATCTTCTGAAGTGTTATTCTTTAGTCTTCCTGGCAAGCACCTCCTGCCAGGGTCTTGTGCTGCAAAGATGTCCTTGAGCCTGGTGCGGCCTTCCCGGCAAGCTCCTCTTGCTGGGGTCTTGTCTCTTAACTTAAATACTTTGTTCTTGAATGGCTTCATAGGGACCAGAGCGGACCTTGGCGAGCGCGTGGTAAGCCCTGCCACGCGAAGCTGCTACTGCCCGTGCACAAGTTGGGGTACTAGGGTACCCCTATCTTAGTACACCGACAGGAGCCCCCGGGCCTGGGCCACACACGGTGCCGAGCGCTATTGGGCCAGGCCCAAGACAGTGTACGGGCACACGCGGCCCACGGCAAGCCGTATCCCTCTCCGTATCCGCCGCATCCCTCCCTAACGGCACGTGTCGATTGCGGCGTCGTGGGAGAGATCGTGGCTTGTTCTTTAATGGGAAATGCGGAACGTCCCCCACTTCCCCCTTAAAAGCAGAGGAAGCAGGGGCAGTTTCCCCCATCGCCTTCATTTTGTCTTGAATCTCCAGAAACCCCGGTCGCCCTCTGCCTATCCAAAGGTCGACAGAGAGCCGAACCCCGCCCTTCCTCCGCCGTTCCCAGCATCCGCGGCGCCGTCGAGCTCTTCGCCTCCCTCCTTGCCGTCCCCGCCATGGCTCCGAAAATCGACAAGGCGAAGAGCGACAAGGCGAAGAAGGAGAAGTCCGAGCAGGCGGCGAAGCTGGCAGCCATGCGGAGAAGGATGGTGGTCTTCCCGCCGAGGCTCGGCACGAGGGACCTCCGGGACAAGTATTACTTGTTCTGGGCGAGGGAGACGAAGGCTCATCCCCGCACCAGAGTCCTCCCCGCCATCGCCGTCGACATGTTCCCGGGAGGTTACTTCTACTTCCCTGCATTCTTCCACTGTGGTCTGTGTCCCCCGTATTCGGAGTTCATCTGTGATGTGATGAACACGTACGGCCTCCACCTCCTAGATTTCACCCCCAACGCCGTCCTTACGATGGCTGTTTTCGCACATCTGTGCGAAAACTTTGTCGGGGTCCACCCAAACGTAGCTCTTTTCCGCCATTTCTTCACGCCTAGAGTAGAGTCCGGATCCCCACTCTCCGGCGGCATCTCCTGGATCTTTAGGCTGAACAAGAAGGAGGCGTACTTGAAAGGGGAGCTCCGCGGCAAGTGGTAGGAGTGGAGGGCTGATTGGTGCTGGGTTCTGGAAGACAAGCCTGAGCGGTTTACCTCGCCGCGCCAGACTGCAATAGTGCGCGGCAAGGACTGGAGCGAGCTGGCCCCGGAGGACGACAAGTTGGAGATTGCCCTCATTAGGATCCTTCGTCTCCGGGCCGCCAATCTGACTGTGGGCGAAGTTGGGCCTGATTTCCTCCGCCGCCGCATTGCCCCTCTGCAGGAAAGAAAGAGACCCGCTTGGGAGTTCGACAACGCGGCAGACCGCATGAGGTTGCGCCCCGGGTTGAACTACAATTTCACCGTCTTGGAGTTGAAGGGGATGGTCCGGGAGTTGTTTAAGCATGACCCCAACCACCCGGAGTGGTTCAAACTGTCCCGGGGAGTGGTGCCGTTGTGTAACAACACTGCCCTCAGTTCCATCCACGCGGTGATGTCTGCGTGCGACTCCCACAGGGTCGTCCCCACTTGGCTGGTGCCCTCAGCGGAGACCGTGCAGAGCTTTTTCCACAACTTGGTCGAAAAGCCACGCAACGCCGAGGAGAAGAAGGGCCTCACCCGGGAGACCACCGACCGGGATGTTGCATTTATTGCCTCCAGGATGGAGGAGGCCGCTGCAGCTGCGGCTGCGGGAGAATTTGGGTATACCGTGGAGGAAGCAGAGGCAACGGACGCGGTGAGCCAGGCTGAGGAGGAGGAAATCCTCAAGTTGTTGAAGCTCGCGCCCGAGGAGTTTGCCGGAGAGAATACCGGGGAGCCTGCGGGGATGGGCGAGGCCGCCGGGCAGGGTACTGAGTCCAGCGGGCCCGCCGAGGAGGAGGAGGAGGCCGAGTCCGGAGATTCTGACGAAGACTCTGGTGGTTCTCTGAATCTTGACGACGACTCCTCCTCATCCTCGGAGAACTCTCTGCCACCACCAAGTCCTCCGCCACAGCAGAAGAAACGCCTCCGCAAGGCCGCCGAGCCGGCGAGGCCACAGGCGCCCCGACAGCAGCTGAAGCGCCGCGCGACGCATGCCACCACGACGAGCGAAGTCGTCAAGGAGGCACCCCGTGCCCGAGCGACGAGCGGAGGGGGATCTTCCCGGAGTGGCTCAGGTGCCCCCTCTGCCCCTCAGTCCTCGGCGACGACTGGTTTTGGGTCTTCACAGCCCACAGCCCCGGAGCCCGCCAAGCGCCCGAGGGAGCCTTCTCCTCCAGCTCCTCGCGCTGGAGCGCGCCAGGCGGAGTTTGACTTCTCCGCCCTCAGCTCCGACGAAGAGGAGGAAGAGTAAGCACTTGCACTTTCTATTTCCGTTGACTTTGTCTTGATTTCTCTTGCTTGGTTCTAATTCCGATCTTGTTTGGCTTCCAGGACCTTGACCCAGCGGATGGCGAAGAGGGCCAAGATCCGTGTGGTCAATATTGAGGACGACGAGCCTGGCGCGGCGACGGAGGATGCACCAGCGACAAACCTGCCGGACCAGCCTACCGCTCCTGGAAGCAGCCCCCAGCGTTAGTCCTATTTTTTTCTTTCCGCTTTGATGGGTGCGCTTGAGGTTATCAATTTTATTGAAGTCTTGTTGTCTTGTGTAGAGGTAGAGCCGCAACCGCAGGAGCATCAGGAGGTCGCTCCCGACGAGCCTCTTGCTCCACCCTCCCCACCAAGGACGAATTCCCCGGAAAGGGACAGTGCTCCGCCAAGGACGGGTACTCCGCCAAGGGCGAGTACCCCGCCAAGGGTGAGCAGCCCGACAAGGGTGAGCACCCCGCCAAGGGAGAGCACGGGCGGCCCTCCGCCAGCAGGGGCTACTACTACCCCGCCAAGGGAGAGCCCCCCGGCGAGGGACCCCATCGTCGAAGAGGCCCGCGCAGGTAAACCCCTGTACTTTCTTCTTTTTGAATTCTTCTTTTTGGATATTTGCTTGACACATCTTTCTTTTCTTTTTCTTCTGCTGTCAGCCCCGCCCGCCCCGGAGCCGATGGAGACGGAAACCATCGCTGAGGAGGAGGTGCGCGGCGAAACTGGCGACGGCACCGCCGCGGAAGGAATGGCTGGCGCCGACGAGCCAGCCGCCGAGGAGACTGTCCCAGCCGCCGACGCCGCGGCTGGGGAAGGGACCGACGACCATACCACGGGCCCGGAGGCCCCGGGAGTGCCGGACGCTGCAGCGGCCGCCGACCCCTCTGCCTCCGCACCTGGGTCGGGCGTATACCTGGAGGCCGCCAACGGGGTCTTCATCCAAGTCCCGTGGGCGTCCTCATCAAGGGCACCAGCGGAGGGGGAGACCTTCGATGGAGAACTTCTCGCCTCCGCTGGGTTGAAGGTCGTCGACGCGCCCGGCAGTAGCGACGAGCCCGAAGAGGAGAAGCTCCTGCGTCGACTCCTGGGTCTGTACCGGGCTAGGCAAGCCAAACTGGAGTCCCGAGAGGCTCTGGCTGCCAAGGCCGGTGCTGATTTGGAGAAGCGCGCTGCGGACCTCCGTGCCGCCAACCAGGCGGCCCTCCGAAACTTGGCGGAGGAGCGCAAAGAGCTTGCCGGAGCGCACCAAGCCTTCCTCCTCGAGAAAGCCGAGCTGGAGGAGCAGCAACGACTGGCCGCCGAGGAGCTGTCTCGGCGGGAAGGAGAGCTCAACCAGCGGAAAGTCGACCTCGACAGCCACGAGGACGACCTCACCGCTCGGGAGCAGGCCATTGGCGGGGCTCTGCAGGAGGCGAGGGATGCCGTAGCTGCGGCAGAGACCGCCAAGAGGGATCTGGAGGCCAGGGTGGCGCAGCTGGAGTCGAGCCTGAAGACGAGCGAGGAGAGCGTCGCCGCGCTTAACTTGGCGCGGGAGAAAGACGCCCACACCAACTCGGATTTGCAGGTCCGCCTCTCCGACAAGGGCCAGGAACTCACTGCCGCCAAGGACTCCATCGCTGACCTGGAGTTGAAGGTTTCCACTCTTACAGACTCGCTCGACGCCGCCCGGGACCACGAGACGAAGCTGAAGGACGAACTCCGCAAAGAAAGGTCCTTGCTGGAGAGCGCCGCCGTCTCGCAAAACAACTTCAACCGGGCGGTGGAGCAATGGACTGACGAGTTGGTCACCTCTGCCGCCAACATTGACATGGAGATGATGGCGTTGAGGGCGGAGCACCTTGTGTACTCCCCCGACAAGAGCCTCCCCCACAGCGCCAGACTGAGTCTGTTCTTCAGGGGAGTGGCGCCGGCGCTTGTGCGGCTGCGGGAGAAGATCCCCGTGCAGCTGGCCGACGAGGCGCGCCGGCTTTGCATGGGTACCATGGAGCGGGTCTTGACGAAGATCGTCTACCGCAACCCTGGAATCAACCTCGTCAACGTCCTCCGGACCCTGCCGCCCGAAGCTGACCAGGAGGCGTTGAAGGCGCAAGTCGCCCACATCGTGGCCAAGGCGGGGAAGATCCAGAGGGTCGATGGAGATCGTAGGGACTAGACTCCTTTCTTTCTGTTTCCTTTGCCGCTGTCAATTATGTCATAGGTAGTTGGTTAGAACAGCGGCAAGTTATCTCTGTAATATATACTTTTTATTTTGGATGATCAATGCAGTGTTATTTCCCTTGCTTAGTCCTTTCACTTTGTATGCATTCCACCTTACGCTTTTAGGGAACTTGCCGGCAAAGGGACCCTTGCCGCGAGCGCTGAGTGCGGGACTCTTAGCAGCCTACTAGCAATGCCCTTGCCGGCAAGAAACCTTGTCGCAGCTAGTCGCAGCACACTTAGGTTGCTGAGCGAACTCGAAAACGAAGTAAGGGCACGACACTTGTCGCAGCTCACATAAGCCGTTGAGCGTGCTTGAAACAAAATAAGGGCGCGGCTAGCCACGGGTAGGTTCCTCCGCGCGCAGGTTTTCCATACAAAGTGTGGTTGTTCAAGGAAGACAACTAAGAATTTAAAATTTGAACTGCTTCAAATTCTGGTAACTTAGCTTTCATGGGTTGTTTGCTTCCCGGCAAGGCTTCTCTTTCTTGAACAGCACTTGGTTCCCGCCTCCATCTCCTTCCCCCCCGGCAAACTTGTGCGCGAGGAACACTTCTTCTGTTTTAAGAGAGAAAGGAAAAGAGGAGGAAACACAAGTATGGAGCCTTGCGGCTTGTTCTTGCTTAGTGGGGATGTGTGCTGCACAAGGTGTCAGATGATGCATGCAAGTAAAAGGAAAAGCATGTAATGACAAGCATTGCAAAGCACAAAAGTTTTACTAATGCACGGGGTCTGCGCCCGGCTTTGTACAAAGGTTTACATGCAACAGCGGCAAGACTTGTACAAAAGGTGGTTGCCGGAGCGGATCACGGCAACCCCGCCTTATGGGTGAAACTTGCGAAGATGCTCTATGTTCCAGGAGTTGCTCACCGGTAAGCCTTCTTCCGTCTCAAGGCGGACAGCGCCGGGCCTTGTGACTCGTCTCACCCGATAAGGGCCTTCCCACTTCGGTGTTAACTTGTTGGAACCCTTGGCGGACTGAACACGCCGAAGAACAAGGTCGCCTTCCTCGAGACTCCTGGCCTTGACCTTGCGGCTGTGATAGCGACGCAAGGCTTGCTGGTATCGAGCAGCTCGTATAGCAGCCTGGAGACGTTCCTCCTCGAGGAGCAATGCATCATCTTGCCGCAGTTGCTCTTGCTTGAGCTCATCATAAGCGAGCACTCGAGGAGACCCATATACGAGTTCCGTGGGGAGAACTGCCTCTGCTCCATAGACAAGAGAAAAGGGTGTCTGTCCGGTGGCTCGATTTGGTGTCGTCCTGATTGACCAAAGAGCCGCCGGCAACTCCTCTATCCAGTTTCTTCCGCACTTGTGCAGCCTGTCGAAGGTTCTTGTCTTGAGCCCGCGCAGCACTTCAGCATTTGCCCTCTCTGCTTGACCATTGCTCCTCGGGTGAGCAACAGAAGCAAAGCAGACCTTGGCGCCAAGGTCTTGGACGTACTGCATGAAGGTTCGGCTTGTGAACTGTGTGCCGTTGTCGGTGATGATCCTGTTAGGGATTCCGAAACGGCAAATGATTGACCTGAAGAACCTGACTGCTGACTGTGCTGTCACCTTCCTCACTGGTTCCACTTCTGGCCACTTTGTGAACTTGTCGATTGCAACGTACAAGTACTCAAAGCCCCCGACGGCGCGGGGAAAGGGGCTGAGGATATCGAGCCCCTAGACCGAGAAGGGCCAGGACAAAGGGATTGTCTGGAGAGCTTGAGCTGGCTGGTGAATTTGCTTGGCATGGAACTGGCACGCTTCACACTAGGTTACTTGTGCAGTTGCATCTTGGAGGGCTTCTGGCCAAAAGAAACCTTGTCGGAACGCCTTCCTGGCAAGTGCTCTTGCGCCAATGTGGTGGCCACATATGCCTCCGTGTATCTCTGCCAACAGCTTCTGTCCATCTTCCCGGGAAATGCACTTCAACCTGACACCGTTGAGTCTTCTTCTGTACAGTTCGTTGTCGACGAACTGGTACATACTTGACTGTCTGGTTATTCTTTCTATCTCTTCTGGTTCTTCAGGAAGTTCTCCAGTCTGAAGAAAACGAACAATCTGCTGTGCCCATGCTGGAGCCTGAGGCTCAACAGCAAGGACTAAAGGTATCAGGGCTGCTGCAGGAACCTCAGCTTCTACGGCAAGAACCTGCGGCTCTGCCGGAGCTGAAGGTTCCCCGGCAAGCCCGCCGGGGCAAGGCTTGTCAGAAACACCTGCTTCAACTGTACAGACCCTTGGGTCCGCAGGAGCAGACTATTCCTCAGCATTTTGGTTGTTGATCTTGGGGACTTTGGCGGCGGTTTCGAGAAGATCCGCCGGCAAGTAGTCGCCGGAGACCAACTTCCTCTTCTTGCTTTGCCCAACTGATGGCGCGACGGATGGCCGAGTCAGCTTGAGTACGAAGGTCCCTGGTTCCACAGGTAACTTCATTGCAGCGCACTTTGACAGGCCGTCAGCAACATCATTCTGAGCTCTCAGAACGTGCTCCATTTGCAGGCCTTCAAAGTGCTCTTCAAGTTTCCTCACTTCATCGACGTAAGCTTCCATCAAAGAGCTCTGGTAACTCTTATTTACTTGTCGGACCACCAACTGTGAATCTCCCCGGACAATCAGCTTCTTGATCCCAAGTTCGGCCGCATTCTGAGGCCGGGAAGCAAACCTTCATACTCAGCAGTATTGTTTGTCGCTTGCTCCTTGGGAAAGTGCATTTGAACAACATACTTGAGGTGCTCTCCGGTTGGCGCTATGAGTACCACGCCAGCACCGGCGCCTTGCAGTGAGAAAGCACCATCAAAGTACATTATCCATTCTTTGCTTGCTTCTCGGATGGGGACGCTTGTCTCTGGAACTTCTTCATCTGGTGTTGGTGTCCACTCCGCTATGAATCCTGCCAAAGCTCTGCTCTGTATGGTTGAAGTACTCTCAAACTTGAGACCAAAGCTCGACATCTCTAGTGCCCACTCGACGATCCTGCCTGTTGCTTCTGGATTCTGCAATATCCTCTTTAACGGAAAGCGAGTGACCACCGTTATCTCGTGCGCTTGGAAGTAATGGCGCAGCTTCCTTGAGGCCATGAGGAGGCCGAAAAGCAACTTCTGCACCCCAGAGTATCTTGATCTAGCCCCTTGCAAAAGGGAACTTACAAAATACACTGGGCACTGCACCATCTTCTTCCGCACTTCTCCTTGTTCATGCGCAGACTTGTCCTTGTCGGGGCCAGAGCTTGTCGGGGAAGCCCCCTGCTTGTCGCTGGATTCGCTTGCCGGGGATGTGGGTTCCTCATCCGCCTCCCTCTCCGCTACTAACGCAGCACTAACCACTTGATTGGTCGCCGCTAGGTATAGCAACAACTTCTCTTGTGGCTTAGGTGCGACAAGTATTGGAGTGGAGGACAGGTATCCTTTCAAGTCTTGCAGCGCTGCCTCTGCTTCCGGAGTCCATTTCATAGGACCTGCCTTTTTCAAGATTTTGAAGAAAGGCAGGGCGCGCTCCGCAGACTTTGAAATGAACCTGCTGAGGGCAGCCACACAACCAGCAAGTCTCCTTACGTCCTTGATGCGCTTCGGGGCTTCAATCTGCTCGATGGCTTTTATCTTGTCGGGATTGGCTTCAATCCCTCTCTGAGACACAAAGAACCCGAGAAGCTTGCCGGAGGGAACTCCGAAGACGCACTTCTCGGGGTTCAGCTTGAGTTGTATCTTGCGCAGATTCTCAAAGGTTTCTTCTAAGTCTTGGATCAGGGTGTCCTTGCTCTGTCTCTTGACCACTATATCATCCATGTAGGCTTCTACATTTCTGTGTATCTGTGGCTCAAAAGCAGTGTGCACCACCCTTGCAAATGTTGAGCCTGCATTCTTCAATCCGAAGGGCATGCGTATGAAGCAATATGTGCCACATGGAGTAATGAATGCAGTCTTTTCTTCATCTTCCTCAGCCATGAATATCTGGTGGTAACCTGAGTATGCATCGAGGAATGAAAGCAACTCACATCCAGCCGTGGAGTCAACAATCTGGTCGATGCGCGGCAAGGGAAAAGGATCCTTGGGACATGCTTTATTCACATCAGTGAAGTCTATACAAAGTCTCCATTTTCCATTAGCCTTACGCATGACAACTGGATTGGCCAACCACGTAGGATGGAGTACGCCTCTAACCAGGCCTGCTGCTTCCAACTTCTTTATCTCCTCTGCAATGAACTCTTGGCGCTCCACAGCTTGTTTCCTGACCTTCTGCTTGACGGGCCGCGCGTGAGGACAAACAGCAAGCTTGTGCTCAATTACCTTCCTGGGAACGCCGGGGATGTCAGACGGTTGCCATGCGAACACGACGACATTCGCCCGCAGGAAGGCAACGAGCGCGCTTTCCTATTTAGGGTCGAGTGTAGCACTGATGGTGAAAGTACCACCAGTGCCGTCCTCCTTGGCGGACACCTTCTTGGTTGCCGGTGGAGCTGCCATTCCTTTCTTGCACTTGCCGGTGGAGCTCGATGGTGCGTCCTCGACGGCAGCGCAGCACTCCGAAGAGATGTGTTTGCCGAAGTGGGCCCTAGAGCTCTTGCCGGACTTGGTCTTGGTCTTCCCCCCGGGAGCTTCAGCGGCAAGTGTGTTGCTGTCCGCCGCGGCTTCTGCATCCCGGTAGATCTTGTCGGCGTAGATAAGCGCATCTTTCTTGTCGCCGGGGACAGAGATGACGCTTATCGGCCCCGGCATCTTGAGCATGTTATATGCATAGTGGGATGCTGCCATGAACTTGGCGAGCGCAGGACGACCAAGTATCCCATTGTATGGAAATGGGATATCGGCAACGTCGAAGGTTATCCTCTCCGTCCTGAAGTTGAGCTCTCCGCCAAAGGTCACTGGCAGCGTGATTTTCCCCTTCGGCTTGCTCCTTCCCGGGTTGATCCCTTGGAACGACCCGGTTTCCTCGAGCTCGCCGTCGGGGATCTGTAGCTTCTTGATCACAGCGGAGGAGATCAAGTTGAGGCCGGCCCCGCCGTCGACCAACATCTTGGTGACCTTGAGGTTGCGGATAGTTGGTGAAACCAACATCGGCAAACACCCGACCGCAGTTGTGCGGTCGGGGTGGTCCTCAAGGTCGAAGATGATGGGCGTGCCGGACCATTTCAGTAGCCTGCGCGATTCGACGGGTGGCTCTGCCGCATTCACTTCCCGCACCCACTGCTTGAGTTGGCGGTGAGAAGTGTGCAGAGAGGCACCTCCATCGACGCACAGAACTTTTGTGGCCTTTTGGAACTCCTGCTCGCTGTTGTCTCCTTCATCCATGTCCTCATCATCGTCGTCGTCTTCATCCTTGTCGCGGCCCCGGGGAGGCCTGTCTCCTTGCCGCTGCTTGGCCTTGCCGCGGCGTCCTCCCCGGCCATTGAACGGCCGCTTCTTGCTAGGCTCTCCTTCGCCTCCTTGGGCCTTCTCCTTGTCACGACGCTCGTATTCAGCCTTCTGTTGTTCTATGAGGTACTCTACCCTCTTGCAGTTCTGGAGATCGTGGCCCTTGGTGCGGTGGATCTTACTGTACTGCTTGTCGGAGCCGTCCTGCTTGTCGGCTGCCGCTACAGGGGCGGATTCCTTGCCGGAACCACCAGCCTGTGTCTTCTTGGCGGGAGCCTCCTTGCCGGACTGCTCGACAACAAGTACCTCCTTGCTCTTCTTCTTTCTATTGTTCCGCCGCCGGTTTTTCCTTGCCGGGGCGGCGTCCTCGCTGTCGCTTCCTCCTGCGCCGACATCCTCTCCGGGGAGTCTCCTCCCCTCTTCGGCACGTGCACATTTGTCAGCCAGAGCGTAAAGCTCGCTGACGTCCCGGATCTTGGTCATGGCCATCTCTTCCCTCATCCGGCGGTTACGCACGTTCTGGTGGAACGCGCTGATAACCGCGGCAGGGTGGACGTCGGGAATGTTGTGCTGAACGCGGCTGAACCTTTGGATGTATTTGCGCAGGGACTCTTCCTCCTTCTGGGCAAGGATATGGAGATCGCTCTCTTGGCCGTGGGGTTTGTGGCCGCCCGTGAAGGCGCCAACAAACTGGTGGCACAAATCCGCCCAAGAAGATATGGAGTTCTCCGGCAAGTGCATAAGCCAAGACCTGACGTTTGGCTTAAGCACGAGCGGGAAGTAGTTGGCTAGGATCTTCTCGTCGCGTCCCCCGGCAGCCTGCACCGCAATGGTGTAGATGTTGAGGAACTCCGAGGGGTGTGTCTTGCCGTCGTACTTCTCAGGTACGTCGGGCTTGAAGTTCTTCATGCTGGGCCACTGGACTTGCCGCAGCTCTCGGGTGAACGCAGGGCAACCTGCCGCGTACGGCAAGTCACCTGGCTCACCGGGCGCGTGCATGTCGACAGCAGTCCCAACGCGCTGGTCTGATTGTCTTCGGGCTTCTCTTCGACGCTCGATACGAGTTCGAGCGTCCTCTTATCGCCTGTCGTCGAGGACTTGGCGCTGATCGCGGCGAGCCCGCGGATCCGACGACGCCGTAGAGTCGTCGTCGACGTTGATCCGGCGGGGTGGCGATTTCTGCTTCCGCGGCGGGGAGTGCACGGTTGTCGCACCCCCGGCGGTCTTGTCTCCGTCGGCCTTCGCTTGATCGACTTGCCGCGGGCGTGATGTCGCCGGCTGTTGCGGCATGTCGTTGTTGGCGAAGGCGATGAGGCTCTGGATTGTTGCCCTCCAGTCTTCGACCTTGTCTGCCGCTGGAGGGAAATCGAGGAGCAATTGGGCTCTAGCGAGAGCTTCTGCTGGAGAGGAGGGAAGCGGCGGCGAGCGGTGCGAGGAGCGAGATATGCTCGGACTTCTAACAGGGTTAGAAGGAGCAGGGTCTCGCCCCGGCGACCGCGCCCTGCTCGTACCAGCGCGCTGGCCTTGAGCATCCCGCGACCAGCCAGCCTGCCCGCGTCCCAGCAAGCGTATGGTACCTCCGGTACCACGTCGCTGCTGGTCCGGCACCTCCTGAGAGGGACGTGGCGCGTGCACGGACGCCGAGGTCTTGGAATTCGCCCGGTCGTCCGTCTTGTCCTTGGACTTGGCGGCGCCGCGAGTGTCCTCGCCGGTGTCCACCCTTTCGCTAGCATCTACCCCACCAACCGTCGGTTCCGGTGGTGGTGGGATCGACGCGGACGGGCCTCCGACCTCCTAAGCCTTATTCTTCGGAGGCATGCTGATGTTGTCGATGAGGTTGATGAAGCTGGAGAAGTTGATGAAGAATGCGCCCGCGTGAGCGCCGGATCAGGTTCGCACAACCTCGCAGCCCCCTACCTGGCGCGCCAAAGATGTCGGGGGAAACTGTCCACCCACGAACACCTATGGGACCGGAGCCCCTTCTACGTTGTGGTAAGGGAGCGGAGGGAGCGCAAAGAACAGATCAAAGAGCACACGCTGGCAGTTTACCCAGGTTCGGGCCGCGCGGACGCGTAAAACCCTACTCCTGCTTTGGTTGTATTGAGTTTTCGGGCTCGGGAGCTTGAAGATCTACAGTACCAGCTACACCGAGCGAGGGAGTGAGCAAGTTTCTGGGATCCAACCCCCCCTACGTTGTGCATGGGCCTCCTTTTATAGCTCAAAGGGGTCACCGACAGGTGTCAATGTAGAGGAGGGTAAAAATGTAAATTTGGTGGTAGTTGTAACAGTGCATGAACAGTGCATGAACAGTGGTCTTCACCTAACTCTGACGGTGGGGGACAAGGGCATTGAATGCCCGTCGCCGTCGCCCCAAAAAGCGTCCGTCCATGCGTCTCCGTTCGCCACGGCGGCGTCTTCGTCACCGTGGCTTGCCACCGTGTACCCCAGGCTGCACAGCCGTCTGCCACGCGCCCCTGGAAGGGCCCCAGGGCGACGCATGGACAGACGAGCTGGAGCGCAGGCACACAGTGTAAGTCTTCCCCAGCAAGCACCTTGCCGGGGCCAGGCCTGGAAGCTTGCTGCTCTCCGGGCCCTGTCGGGGCGCGCGCCGCGCCGCGATGTATCTTCTGAAGTGTTATTCTTTAGTCTTCCTAGCAAGCACCTCCTGCTAGGGTCTTGTGCTGAAAAGATGTCCTTGAGCCTGGTGCGGCCTTCCCGGCAAGCTCCTCTTGCCGGGGTCTTGTCTCTTAACTTAAATACTTTGTTCTTGAATGGCTTCATAGGGACCAGAACGGACCTTGGCGAGCGCGTGGTAAGGCCTGCCACGGGAAGCTGCTACTGCCCGTGCACAAGTTGGGGTACTAGGGTACCCCTATCTTAGTACACCGACACTCACGTCGAAGGAGACCCGACCGACAGCGTGATACGCGGGACAGCCGGCGGGCGCTTTTGTAGACCCGAAACCCCACACGCCCGGGAGGGAACCGTCAGGGTGTGCGGCGGCTATGGGCTGCCCTAGGTCGATTCGCTCGCCCCTAGAGCCTCATGGATTGCTGCCCTCCAACATGAAGCACGAACAAAGAACAAGAAAGAAAGATACAAGGGTAGGGGATAAAGATAGATGAACACAAAAGTGTAATAGATTGATTGGTTCGATTGGTGTTGTTCAATCGGCCGTCACCCCCAACATATATAAGAGGCGGATGGATTTCCCGTACAAGCAAAGGATTCATCTAGGCTTTCCTTACAATAAAATTACATTAATTCACATCCTAGAGTCCTAGTTCTACCCCAACTCCGATTCAACCCGAATCTATCCTTTACTTCTGTCCTACTTCTTGCATGGGCCGCAGAATTTGCATATGACCTCCGATTAAGAAAATTGAAATACCAAATTTGTGCACCTTAACAAGGAGAACAATTATCCTGTTGATCATTTTTCGAAATAAGGCCATCTTGAATACTCCACGAGGTCATCTTTAATTTCGAGTCGGACTTGGTTATGTAGCTGACTAGACCGCTCGACTCTTGTAGTGTCTCTGCAGGTCGTATACTACGTCGGATGATGATGACTCCAAAAGCAAATTTTACTGTTTTAACATTACAAACAACTTTTATTTTGAACACTTTTTGATCCGAGGCAATCTAGATAATCATTTGAGCCCATCTTCAGCTTCTGGTCGGATTGGCCTTGGCAGTTTCCACCCCGGCAAGCTTTTCCCGACAAGCTTTCCACCCTGGCAAGCTCTTTGCCCTGCAATCTTTTCACCTGGCAAGATTTTCACCCGGCAAGCTCTTTGCCCGACAGACTTTTTTGTGGCAGTAAACGACTTTAGATGGAAACAAGCTCAAAAGCAGTCTTGACCGTTTCGACGAGACGAACAACTTTCATGTTAAACGTTTTTTTATTTTAAGCCTTCTTCTGGGCCAAAACGGTCACGCAAAACACTTGTTCGCTTGTGCTACCCATCAGACATAGGTCTGGTGGGGCGCGCCACATCTCGCTTCATGACAGGGCAGCACTCCGATAGCTCTAACATTTGCATACGAACTCGGATTGGGACGTTTTTTATATAAAAATCGATCGTTTCGATGAGACGAAGACAATTCATGTTGGATAGTTTTCCATCTGAGGCCGTCTTGAGTGCGTAATTAGCCAAACAGTGATCTGAACACAAGATTTTAGAACATTGAATACTGTTTCAGCTCCTAAGATGAGGTCGAATGGTGATGACCCGAACATCAAAGTTTCTCATTTTGACGATACGGTACTTTCATATGTTGAGAACTTTTTCATTTGAGTCCATCTTTATTGCATTTTGTATCGTGCCAAAATCGGGTGTCGACATATGCCCCCCTGTTTTCTGGTAGAGCTTGCGTGCCAGAAAATACCTTGCCTAGGGTAATGTTTAAGCAGGATGTCAACAATCCATCGACTGTGCATGCTGAGTACGATAATTTTTATCGTCCATATGTTTAGGTTTGTTACTTCTTGGGTAGAGCCTCTTCGATAATAGTCGTCTAAGAACAACAATTGGATGTCACGAAGGCCTCCACGTAAGTTTCTTATGTCAATTCGGACCTTGCTTTGTCCAGGCACCCTGGGAATATTAGAACCCTTCGGCTATAAGCCGGTTGCTGAATGACTATGACCATGTACCACAAAGGAATACCATCAACTGTTCGGCGACTCAACTCATTATTGGTCAAAGTACACCGTCAGCCTCCACCGAACAATGTATGTCTCCTGACTTGGATCCTGTAAATAACTAACACCAGGAGTCGAAGCCTTTTTTTATGCACCAGACCCTTGGTTAGTGGCCGACTCGATAATTAAGTCGACCTTGCCAGTATTGGCAAACACTGAGCATCGACTATAGGAGTAGGAGATCAACCATGGTGAACACCATTAGCCAGATGCCGGCTTTGCCAACACAATGAATTCTGAGGGCGATATGCTAATATCGACAATGCGTTCTCATCTCAAAGGTGCTCGGGAGTCCGTCCACCAAATTGTGAATAGCCGAAATAAATCCCATACCATTGATCTTGATGGTACGATTGAAGAATGTGGATGACACGCCTCCTGGAGTTTCCTATAGTGAGATGAAAATTGTCGTCCTCGCCTAAAGGCTTTATGCTTGTACCCCCTTATTTCTGCTGGCTTTGCAACAGGAGATGTGATGCCGCTCTTGACTCGAGGATTTCCCTTATGTATCCAGACCATGTTCCTATTTTCCAGCTCCTTGGCCCTAAGCCGATTCAGCTTATTATGTTGCGAATACGGTAAACCGAGTGGGCGTCCCGACTGGGATTTTGGTTTATGCACTGGCAAGTTCTTCCTGGCTTTGGGCATCTCTGGCTTGGCCTGTCCGAACTCGGTGATTGGATCCTCGAAATTTACTTGCTTCACTTTCTTGTCCTTAGCAGCCAACATAGACTCGGCTGGCTTTTTGTCATTTGGAGTCGGATCTGAAATAGCACACTTGTGGCCATCCTTTTCTTTCTTCACTTTTGTAACACTTCTGGCAATAGAAGGTCGGACATCATTTTTATTTTGACTACTCCTCTTGGGAACCCATGCCATGTTCTTCTTCCTCAACCCCTGTGCACTAAGTTTTTGTAATTCCTTCTTTTGCCAATGCGATAAGCCGAGTGGGCACCTCGTCTGTGATTCTGTTTCAACCAATGCCAACTCTTTTTTGGCCTTGTGTTTCGGATTCAGGGCTCCGCAAAACCCAAGAAGTTCGAACACATGGGCGTGAACGAAGATCTCTCCCACTCACACCTACCTAGCGTCTCGCCCTCGCCTAATGAAGAGATTCAAGCATACAACAAGTGAAGCACGCAAGAGTTTACCCAGGTTCAGGCCACCGTGTGGTGTAAAACCCTACTTCCTACTTTGGTGGATTGGCCTCAGGAGGCTGGAATATGAACTAGTACAGTGGTTCCTGAGCTCAGGAGGTGAGCTCAGGAGGGTCGGGAGGCAAGAGTTCTTGCTCCTTTGTGTGGCGGCAGAGTTTATAGATCTGCTCCACTTGACTGGATTTTGCTCTACCTCCCCCCCATAGTGAGGACCCTAACTAATTATATAGGTGGCCAGGGTCCTCTTCCCCCAAAATGTTTAGGCGGGAAGGGATCCCACAACGGCCATTTTTGAGCGGGAACACAAGGACGTTCCTATCCTGACAAAAGCAGTCTTTGCCTGCAAAAGGATCAGGCCGTGACGCGGTGGTGGGCTCGGAGGTGACATCCTCCTTGTCGTCCTTATGGTCTTCGGTCTTGTTGCACCAAAGGGGAAACCTTTGTCCCGCTCCTCGGGAACCTGTGTCTGCGGTGCCTCCTTTGCACCGAAATGGCAACTGCACCGCTGGCGGGCACTGCCACCCGCTGGTGCGGTGCATCACTGCTTACGTCACTGCCTCCTCCCGAGGCAGGTTTGGCCTTGGATTCTCCGCCCCTCCGGAGCACCTTGCCGATGCCGCTCCTGAGGGAGTCTTGACATTGTTCTCCTCGCGAGGCCTAGCCCCCTCGCGAGGGTCTTGGGCAGCTGGCCGATTAGCTGGGCTGTACCAGGTCGTAGTAGGAGCGCGTCGCGGCCCGCAGACAGACAAGTCTGGGTACCCTGGTTCCCAGGACGCCGACAGTAGCCCCCGGGCCCAAGGCGCGCGCGGAGTTGGCTTCGTGGCGAAGCCTTAGTCGAGGACGAAGCGCCGCGGGCCCCAAAGGCTGCGGGCGAGGCTGGCGTGCGACGGTTGGATGGGACGTGGGCGACCCCGCCTCCCACGCAGTCTTGGTAGTCGTGCGCCTTGCCAATCGCACAACCGGTAGGTCTTCTTGCTGCCGCCTCTGCCTTCTGCTCTCCAATCACTTTCTTCCTTTACTTGCCTTCTCTGCCCCTTCGTTCCTTGCTACCATGCCGCGCAGGGTGAAGAGGAGGGGGGACGGCGAGCCTGCCGTGCCGCCGCTGGTGCTCGAGCCAGCGCTGGGCCGCTCCCTCATGGTGAACCAGGAGGGTCTGGACAAGGTGTGTCGTGCCTTGGCTGACGCATCTAACGGGTGGGGGCCGACCCGGGTCTGGCTCGCCTCCCGGCCGACGGTGGAGCTTGGCATCAACGACATCCAGCTTCATCTCCACGCCATCTTCGGGAATCTCCTTACCCCTTTCTCCGCCTTCTTCTATGCAGTACTCACGCATTACTAGATTCGGGCGCTACACCTGGACCCTGGGTCCATCATCCTCCTTTCCGGCTTCGCGTTCTTGTGTGAAGCTTTCATTGGTGTTTCCCCATCTATGGCCCTGCTTCGCCACTTCTTTGCACTCTCCTTGGTCGACAGGGGGCAACGCTCGGGGTGCGTGTCGTTGCACACGGTGGAGGTGATAGCTGCCTTCGGGATTGACCTCTCGCATCATCCAACCACGACAGGATTTTGCCGGCAGTGGGTGTACGTTGATGCTGCCGCGTACAGCCCCCAATTCCACCTTCCCACTGCGCCGGCGGTACTGAACTCGGGCTGGGGGCACGAGGCCCTCTCAGATCCACGGGCGGAGCCAGTTATGCGTCGGCTGGCCAGCCTGAGGAGAAACGGATTGACCCTGGCGATGGTGGTGAGGGACTTCCTTGTCCTCTATGTCGCCCCGCTTCAGCACCATTCTCACCCAATGTGGGCCCTCTCAGGTCTTGATGATCGTGTGCATCTTCAGCGGAAGCAACTCCCTCCTGAGATGCTCCAAGGGCTGCTGCGGCTGCTTTTCGACAGGATGCCTGAGGCACGCCATGGCTCTGCAACTCCCTTGTAATTGGCTCCCGTGGCCGGGAGAGATTTTGCTGAAAAGAAGCCCCGCTTCGATGCGTGGAGACTATTGTCGGAGGGCGCCCCTGATCCTCATGACGATCCCTTGGCGGTGGTATCAGGGCTCGCGAGCCCGTCCTCCCCTTCCGGGGCGGACGCGCCAAGCGGGGCCCCTGGCCTGGGGTCCACTCCGCCCTTGGAGCATGCGGACGAAGCACGGGCGCCAGTGTTGATGGAGGTGGCGGAAGGTACCGAGGCACTGCTGGCTCCTGAAGCGACTGAAGGGGAGGCGCAACAGCCTCCGGTCGAGGCGAGTCTGGGGGACATCGCATCGGGGAATGGGGCGCTGGCCACGAACGCCCGCCGCGACCCTGCACCGGGTCTAGGCGCATCTGCCTTAAGTGACCTCCTGTCGTCCTTCGCGGTGCTAGGCAAGAGGCGGAGGTTGAGGAGCAGCTATGGCCCTGCCCCGAGGGCTCTGAAGAGGATGAAGCTAACCGTACCGAGCAGGTGTGTGTCCCTCGGCTCTTCCTGTCTTTCCCAATATGGTTCTCCTGACCCCTTGCTCCGCAGGGTCTCCTTCGGCTTACTCTCGAGCTGCTCGATGAGGCTCACAGGAGCCTCCGCCTACATCCCTCCTCCGGACCATGCTGGGTCTTCGGGAGGCCTCGTGCGGGTTCTTGAAGCCGCGCCCGGACCTTATTGCATAGGTCGTGCTCCCAGCCCCCGAGCGCTTCTAGGGCAAAGCAGCTCTTGGTACATCAGGGGCCCGTCCCGTGCCTCACGGCTTGTCTTCACCATGGATCAGCAAGCTCTTGAGGCAGCCTGAGCGCCTGACCACCCATCAGGACCACGCCCGCTCCTCGCGCCGGAAGCAGCGCGCGCGCCCGGGGTTAGCCCCGAGGCGCACGCCGAACGAAAGGGACAGGGGGAGCCCCCTTTGGGCAGCGCGAATGTCGAGGACGAGCCCGGTCGCCTTATGGAACTTGCGTTGCGCAGGAGCGCAGTCCGTCATGATCTTGTGCGGGAGGTGTCAGACGCCCTGAAGCATCTCGAGGTCGAGGTTGCTGAAGTGGATAGACATGTTGAGGCCGAGAGTCTGCTTCTGGCGAAGGGTTGGTGCCGGTTGAGGATCGCCGTTAACCTGATCTAGTTGCAGCACGAAACCGCCCTAAGGAAGGCGGAAGCATCGGCCGCCGTGGCTCAGGAGGCTTACGACTGCGCCCTGGAGGAGGACCGAGACGCCGAGCGCCGCCGCGCGATCGCCAAGGAGTGTGAGCGCAAGCTTGAAGCCTCGAACGCCATGCTCCAGCGCCAGGTTCGTGCACGAAGGGCCGCCCTCGCCGCACCTGCGGCTGATGATGATAGCCCAGTGGGCCTCTCGGCGCGAGAGGAGGCGTTGACACTCGAGGCGATGGAGATGAACATGGAGCGCGAACGCCTGGAGATGATGGAGCGCAAGATAGCTGAAGCCGAGGGCAACCTTGATGATCGCGAGGCCGTCACGAAGAAGGCTGCCAGGGAGGCGGAACGTGTTCGGAAAGATTACGCAAGAAGCTGGAGCTTCACGAGACTCGCTTTACTGATAAGCGCAAGGAGCTTCAGAAGGAGGTCACAGCTCTCAAGAGCAAACTGGCTAATGTCGAGCATCGTTTGCAGGTGCCAGAGAAGGCTTGCGCCACAGCCGAGCGTCGTGAACAGGTGTCGAAAGAGGACTGTGCCGCTGCGGAGCACCGCGAGCGGGCGTTGGAGAAGGCTCACGCCACCGCCAGGGCGGAACTGTCCTTCTTTCACAAGCAAGTGGAAGACATTTCCACCCTCGTGGCTCGGAATTCTGAGGAGGCCGCGCGAGCCATGGGATGCAGCACACCCGCTCGAAGATGTTCGAGGCCTTGCGGCACCGGGCCGGCCGAGCCCTAAGGGAGCTTCTTGACTCGACGATCGACGACCCTCTTGTTGATGATGACGCCGAGTATCACGGGTTCTTTACCAGGGTGGTGGAGCGTCTTGAAGGCGGGGTCATGAAGGCTCGGTAGCTTGTCGAGGAGCAGAGCCACAACATCCTCAGGAGTGCGGTCTCCCGCATCTTTGGTAACTTGCATCGTCTTGACCCTCATACGGACTTCGAGGCCTTGCTAAAGCCTACGCCTGAGGCGGTCGCTGGCCCCTCGGAGGGATGAGTGAGCTACCACGTGGACGCGTTGGTGACGGAGCTCGTTCCAGCCGTCGAAGACGCGCTGGTGCTTGAGTGGGGCGACGCCGATGGTTCTGACGAAGATGTCGATGCTTAGTCCAGCTCCTGCTGTAAATTTGTTTTTGGTTGTGGCTCCAGAGCCGGGTGAGATGAGTGTCACAAGACTTAAACTTTTGATGATGTAAAAATGGGTTTGAGCAACGTAAGGATAGGTTTTAGGCACTCCCTTGTTTGTCCCTGAGGCTGAGACCTCAAGCCCTTGTTGCGTTTCCGAGGGGAGCGTCTGTTGACCTCGTCCAGGCGCGCATCACGAGTACCTGTTGTGAGCGCAAGAGTGGTTGGCGGTCCGGCCATGGACCAGACAGAACGTGCGCCCGCGCCTCGGCCCCTGCTCGCGAGGAGTGATAGGGCGGGGTCACGGATGAAGCTCGGCTCAGCAGAGCAAGGTGAAAAATGGACTGGGCAAAGAAAAACTCAGCGAAAATCGCAAAACACGGGCAAAAATTCTCTCCTTTTATTCAAGAAACTAGTCGCGCAGCTGCGGGATCATCTTGAAAAAGTAGATACAGAGGAGGCAAAGGCGAATGGCAAAAAGAGGGGCCGCGTCCGGCCCCTGAGCACGTCTTCGGTCTTCCCCCCAGCGCGGAGCGTAGGGCTACCACCGTCGGGTGTGGGCATAGCCATTGGAGGGTAGTGTCGACGGCCAGCGTGGAGCATGGTGCATCCACTAGGGCGTGGGAGGGAGCCCCCGACGCCCTAGGGCGATGCTCCGGGGACTCCGGGTTGTGTACAGCCCCACTCATTATTACGTGAGAGTGTCATGAGTGGAGATCTTCTGACGTGCCCGCCCCTTCGCTTCGAGGGCCCCGCCCCGCACTAGTCCGCTCCCGCCATGAACTCACACGAAGGCGGCATTCATGAGGTGGGACACTGCGCATGATGGGGGGATGGGACCTTGGCCATAGGCCCCTCTGTCGAGCACCAGGTGCACCGCTCACACGATCTCCGAGCGCGCTTCGCCTCTAGGGGCTAACGTCGTCCGGAGACGCGGTGTCCTGAGGTGCGAGGGGGACCCCACCCTACTCACGCTCCTAATGGCCCCTGGGCCCTTCCTGATCAGGGTCGGGCCCAGCGGGTATAGGATTTCATGAGCAGGAGGACGGAGCCGCGGTCTTGGGCCCTCCTGGTGTGCGTAGGACGGGCTGCCGTACCGCCTCCAGACGCACCCTCTTCAGTCCGGGGGATGGTACGTCGGGAGGCGCGACGTCTTGAGGCTGAACGGAGGGGCAGAAGGCCCCTCCCCACGCGCATCATACCCGCTGCCAGCGAGCTCCTGGTGAAATCCAGGGCGGGCTCATGTGCGACGGATCACGCGTGGGGGGACGAGGGCCTGACCCGGGCCTTCCCTTCCCTTTCTGTCTTGATGCGGTACCTGGAGTGTCTCCTTGGCCTGTCGAGCTCCGGGCAAGAAATGCTGCCGGTCTGAGGCCTACGGCCGGTGCCGCGTGTGCCGGCCCTCACAGGCACTCGCGATGCTTCATTCGAGCTCCATGGTCGTCGGTGACGATGGCGGAGGGTCGAGGGCTAAGAGCGGGGGGTCTGTCCCTCGGCCTTCCGCTCCTGACTCCCCTCTTGCCGGCGCCTGATCAAATCTGGCGTCGGGCGTAGTCCTGCGATTGCCTCCTGATGGCTCCTCGACGGGAGCGGTACCTGAGTACAAAGGGCTTCGAGGCAGAGGGGTGGCGTCATACGCAGGGTTCAGCGGATCATACCACATGTCGCCCTCGTAGGTCGCCGCAGGTCTTGACCATACGGGCGACCGGGCGCGGCTGGCGCGGCACGCGGTTCCTGGCATCGTCGTGTGGAAGCAGAATGGCTCGGCTCCGGTGCTGGCCGCGTCGAGGAGCTCGGCCACCCTGAGGAGTAGCGTGTCGTGGCCGCTATCGAGCAACCGACAACTTAGCAACTCCCTTGCCACCAGCAGTGCAACCCTCATGTTCGCCCTTTCGCACTGTGTCACACCCTGCATTTTGTAACATGATATTTGTAACTTTGAGGCATGAAAATTTGGACCAGCAAAAATTTTTGGCATCATTTGGCTTTTATTTGGAGTTGAGTTTTCTTCATTTGCTTTTTCATGTGCTCATTAAAGTCAACTATGATCTCTTGTAGATTTCATCTCCTTATCCAAAACTTCTGCCCAATGATCATGCCAAGTGATATATAGCAGTATAGTATTTTCTTACAAAATTAATTTGGCCAAAAAGTATTTTATAAATTTAGTTTTCCAAAAACCCCTGAATTGAGATTTGCACTGCAAGTACTTGATTAAGGGTGTGAAAATTATTTCAAAAGGTTTATTTGAGACCTAGTAGTCATAGGACTTCCAGAAACCACAAAGGTATAATTTTTTAAAGTTATTTTCCTATTTTATTTAAAAGCTTTTTCTTAAGGCCAGAAATGGTCTTTAATAAGGAAAAATTATTTAACTATTTCAAAAATATTTGCCAAAATTCAGAGAGACTCATAGGACATATATTGTCCATATATGAGAGTTTCAACACTTGGTCATGTTCAAAATAATGGGCAAAACCCTCTAAAACCCTTTCTGGATATTTCAAGCTTTTGAAATATTTACAAAGGAATTTTTCTCCAAAAATTCCAGGGAAATTCCATCATGTCAAATATGACATATTTGATGATCTTGCCAAGTCCCATGCCTTGGGAAGCAGGAAAACCCCCTCAAACCCCTTCATAACCATTCTGTCCATATTTGAAGTTTGAACAACTCTACATTGCCAAACTTGTCCAAATGCTCTCAAACTTGGTGCACATGCTAGAATGGCCTAATAAGGCACCTAGACCAAATGGCACAAGATTTGGAATAGAGTAACTTGATCAGATCACCTCAAAACCCTTTCTGTTCAAATGCAAATTTGAACAACTTTACATTACCAACTTTTTATCTGGAGCCTCAAACTTTGTGAGCATGATCAATACCCCAAATAAGGATGCTACACCAAGTGGTGCATCAAGGGGAGATGATTAGCTTGACTCAATCAAGATGAAACTGTTTCTGTTGATTTCTAGGGTTCACCAAAGTTACATTGGCTAGTTTCTTCAAATGAGGCCAAATTTGGTGAGGCACCCTATTTTCTCATGTCTTTCAACCCTGTTAAGTGCCATGTCAAGTGGACTTCATTTGCTTGATCAAACCATGATCAAACACCTTCTGCAGAAATTCTAAAACCCCCATTTTTACCACTTTCACTTTTCTCCATGGCCTCAACTTCTTACCACAGACTCATTGGGTTACCAGCAAACCCCAGTAACTCCCCCAGCACCCCAGCTCCATGATTGAGGGGTGAAACCTCAGCTTTACCTTGCTGTACAGCCATCTTTCACCTTGTTACCAGCCCTCCCCCTCTCTCTCTGCAACCCCAGAGCATCCAAGGCCTCAGGGCATTTCTTTAGTCCTCCCTCTACGCCCCAGACACTGTTGGACACGCTGGGACGGGCCAAACCAGCGAGAGCACGCTGATGCCGGTCATACGCGCGCTCCAGAGCGCGTGAACAGTGCACCTCGCACGCTGGCTCGGGCCAATCACCGCCCCCCGACAGCCTCGGGCCTCCCCCTCGCGCCAGTCGAGGCGCCTCGACGTCCGCAACCTTCCCGGCGCTGTCCCCCCTCCTCCTGCGCCCTCCAGTGAGCGTCGCCGCACGCGCACCGGCCGCCCGCTTCGGCCATTCCTCTGCTCCACACGCGCACGCTCCTCTGACACTCCCCCGCTCCCCCTCTTACCTTAGCTGGGCGTAGGACTCGTCCAGGAACTCCCCAGACTCAAGCCCGTCGCCTCCCGTGCGCTGTAGCCTCGCCGATGAGCTCGCCGGCACACTGGACCTCGGGTCCTCGTCGAGCCCCTATATATAGGCCTCCCCGAGCTCCCCCAACACCACCACCAGCCTCACACCACTCCACTGATCCCTCCTGCATCACTAGTTCGACCCCGGAGCGCCCCAGTGCTCGGGATCGACCGGAGCTCCGCCGCGTCGGGCCGCCGGCGATCTCGAGGTACAGGCCTCCCCTGCCTCTCCTTCCACCTGTTTTGGAACCGCCGCACCTCCCTGACCCTTTCCCCTCTCTTTCCCCCTCCATTTGCAGTCGGAATCGACCTCGACCACCGTCCTCCGACGAGCCTCCGCCGTCGCACCTCGCCGCCGGTGAACCAGGGCTCCCCGCCGTGCCGCGCTACCACCACTGCAACCGCAACACGCCACTGAGTCCGTCCCTGGCCTCCGTTGCCGTCGTCGTGGTCGGAGTCGTCGCCGGTGAGCTCGCCGCCGCCGTGACCGCGGGATTAGAGATGACAGGCGGGCCCCGCCTGTCATCCCCCCACCTCTCTCCCCTCCTCTGTGCCGCTGACCCACGGGCCTTGCCCGTCAGGTTTGAAACCTGACGTGCGCGCGCGCTGGCTCCGTGCGGCCAGGCCGAGCCGTCTGGGCCGTGCACTGTGGCCTCTTCTGGCTCAGTGCACAGGACCCTTTTTCTCTTTTTCTTTTCTGTTAATGTTTTAAACATTTATGCAGAAAAGAATATTGATCCAAATTAATTATTTCCAACTCCTAAAATCTTGTAATATTCCAACCTATTTAATGGTACCACTTTCATTCAAATCCATGAAACGTTTCAGTACTGTTCAAATTTAAATTCAAATTTAAGCAGTATAACTCCTGTTCAAAAATCAATATATCCTATTCTGTAACTCCAAAACTCCAACTAAGATTTTTCCCCATCTTAAGAATCTCTCTAGTATTTTACAAAAATGAGTTGACATTTTTCTGAGCACTTTGGTTTTTCTGTTTTATTTGTATTCTTATTTTTCCATTATTATTATGCGACGTATAGATCCCGTATTTGACGAGGTTGCTGTGGAAGAAGAAGGAGAAGGACTAGAAGACTTTGAAGACCAAGCCAATCCAGGCAAGCAGCCCTTTGACCATGATACACTTGTTCTTCGGAACCCGTTGGTTTCCGATGCATGATGATTAGGGTTACGATGGTAACCTAGATGAACCACCACATGATGCATGCTTTATTGTTGATCTTGCTATATGCTAGATGACATGCAATAGGTGGACATGATGCTTACATAATGCATGACATGATCTTGATCTTGCAACATGCTAGATGACTTGCATATGGATAGTAGTTATGGAAAGTGATGCGAGTGTGACATGAACCTTCATGGTTGAAGTCTTTACATGAAACCCCGTCGGGTGCCATTTATGCCCGAGGGTGGTGATGATAATGAGATTGGGTGACCACTTGATGACGAAGTGGTGTGCCAAGGCAAGTGTGTGTGTTTTTCAAACGGATTGGTTGAAGTTGCGACTGTTATTCCAACCATACATGTGCAACCACACTACCCCTTATGGGACGGGGCTTTATTGATTACTTAGGTCGATACTAGCATGGTGCCCGCATTACTAGTGACGGGAAGACTTGAGGTCTTTCCCGGGACGGGGTCGTGCTTGGATAGGCGACCATGACTGTTTTCACAGGGCACCGGACACACCGTTGGTCCCTGCGGGTACGCGTAACATTGAATTAGGGCAAGTCCCGTGATCTATTGTTGTACCCAAAGGCCGTGTGCCAACGAGTGGACTCTATGTTAGTGTCGTCTAAGGAAAGGTAATGACCGGGTGCTTACCCCGGGTACTTGAGGTACCGCAGGTCGTGGATGACACGGAAGTTCCCCGGATCTTGTGGGTAAAGTGTACAACCTCTGCAGAGTGTCAAACTATTCGAATAGCCGTGTCCACGGTCATGGACAGTTGGGTAACCGCTCTTGGGCTACGTCCAATGTTTGTGAAACCATGCATGTGTGTGATGAGTCAAGGTGGTGACTTGACTCAATGAGATGAATCATATTCGTGTTGATGTCGGTAACCTGTTCTCAAGGTTACGCGAGGTTATTAATGCATAACTTGATGATAGCATATTGTTCTAGCCTCCTGCTAGATTGTTCATTATTATTCAATTGCATTGTTACTTGAACCACATCATGGGTTGCTTGCGAGTACATTCAAAGTACTCATTGGCTTGCCACTGGTTATTTAATTGGCCAGGCATGGAAGAACAAGATTATGAGGAAGAGATCTTTGGAGACGAACATGCGAACTAGGACGCTATCCCAGTCAGAATGCCTGTAGGGTTAAGGCAGATGGCATGGGTCCTACCCGTTTTATCGAAGACTTCCGCTACTTGAGTTATTTCCCATTCAGCCCGTGAGGCTCTATCTATGTAAGACTTGGCCGTGATGGCCTTAATTCGTGTAAGACTATTTGTATGGATGTAAGACTCTTGTTATTTCAGCTTCTGTGTGTTCAGTGAGCATTGATCTCTGGGATCACTGTACACGTGCATTCGGTGATCTCGACTTCTAAGTCGGGGTCCCCACAGAGCTGGTATCAGAGCCATCCTGACTGTAGGAAGCCTTAGTTAGCATGGGCGTTAGTTAGATGAGACCCTTTTTTTTCAAAACCTTCTGAACCTCTCTTCTTTTCTAAACCTGAGATTTCCTCAGCTTATTAACCCCTCCTATTCCACCTTTGTAGATGGCCGCTATTCCCGAGGAGCACCTGACCACTGGGTTTCCCCTACTTCTCGAGGATAGCCTCCAGGAGTGTCAGATCCACCGAGCACCCATCCTCACCTACCACGAGCATTGGGTGAGCGATACTAAGGTGGAGTACCATGTGGAAGTGATCGTGAAGGCAAACGATCCTCCCACAAGTTGGTTCTTCGAGGGACCCCAGATGACGACACTACCACTCGCTGCCGAGGCTGCTGCACTCAAGGCACTAACCCGTCTCCGCGAGCTTCTTCCGGAGATGGCAGCCAAGATGGCAACTCGCTTCTTACCTTACCGGAAGGAAGGTGACGAAGAAAGCAGCGCACTAGCCCCTCCACTGAAGGATGGACTCTCGCTTCGGTTCCAGACCTACTTCAGTCTGTGTGCCGACAGCTTGGCACAAGACTTGGCCTCGGAATCAATGAAGCTTCGAGAAGAACTTTACAAGACCAAGGAACTTCTTCGTCGAGCTCAAGAGAAGGCAAACAGGATCAAGAAGGAAGGAGCACCTTCTGGACAATCCGCTATCGCATATCGAGGCGGAAGACCCTCCGAGGATGTGTCTTCCAAGGGTGAAGAACCACCTCGGCGATGCCGGATGACAGCAAGGGAATACCGCAAGCTTTTCCCTGCACCACCGTCGAAGCACCGTCGTATCCAACTCCTCCAGTCCCCCACTCCCTCGAGTGACAAAGGAGCCCAGACAGATGAAGACAAGAAGGAAGACCCAGAAGAGCCGGAATACGCGACCGAGCATTCCGCCGCTTAGGCATTATTCGCCACTCGGATATGCCAGTTGTAACCCCTATGGTAGGATAGGTCGTGTAACCCCTATACGCAGTCGAGTCCTTGTATAGTTCATATGAAACCATCTAGTGTTTGCTTTTGTTGTGTCTGGGTGTATGTCGTATTCTTCCTTCGGGAAGGTGTAAACGACTACATCACTCATTTGGATTTTAATGGACGTGTTTTGGCCTTACGGCCCTTGCATGATTTGATTTAGTGTCACACCCACCCCCTTACTAGGCACCTATCTATCTTGCTTTTCCTCTTCCGAGTCATGAGACCTTTTACCGCTCCAACAGGATGCCTATTGTAACTCGTACTGGTACCTCTACCCAGCAGCCCGAAGCCGGAGCATCCTCTCAGCCAGAGGCAGACCACGACCAAACCAACGACCAAGCTCCACCACCACCTCCTCCAAGCATGGACATGGCTCAGCTTCTCCAAGCTTTCCGAGAGGAACGCCAAGCCAACACTGCAGCTCTTCAGCTGATTGCTCAAGCTGTCGCCAACAACTGCCAGCCGGCGGGGAACGGCAATGGACGTTCCACGTTGGCAGAGTTCAAGAAGCATGGACCGCCAACCTTCATCGAGACTGCTGAACCCCTGGATGCAGATGACTGGGTCCGTTCCATTGAGGAAATCCTGGAGCTAGTCGGATGCACCGAAGATCGTGAGAAAGTGGCTTATGCAGCCCACTGCCTCGGGGGAACCGCAAGAGCTTGGTGGGATGGATTCAAGGTCATGCATGCTGAACAAGACATCACTTGGGTTAACTTCAAGGCGGAATTCCGCAAGGCCCACATTCCCTCTGGAGTCATGGCTATCAAAAAGCGCGAGTTCCGAGCCCTGAAGCAAGGAAGTGGCACTGTCAAGGAGTACATGCAGAAGTTCAGTATTCTGTCAAGGTATGCCCCTGAGGATGTCAGCACTGATGCTGCCAAAAGGGAGCGCTTCATGGAAGGCCTTAACCAGACTCTGCAGTATTCGCTTGTCGTGTGCGACTGCCCGTCTTTCCCTGACCTGGTGAACAAGGCACTTATGCTTGAAGACAAGCGGCGTGCTTTGGAAGACACACGCAAGCGCAAGTTAATCAGTAAGGGAAGTTCCAGCAACCAGAAGCCTCGTCCGTGGCAGTCAGCCCCGGCCAAGCCAACCTATCAGCAGCCAAGAGCTCCTGCACCATGTGCCAATCCTCAGCCTCAGCAGTATGCCAACCCCAGGCCAGCTTTCAACCCCAATACCAATGGTGGCAACAAGATCAACACTCCAAATCAAGTCACTTGTTTTGGGTGTGGTCAGCCCGGACACATCTCCAGGGTGTGCACCAACAAGAAGCCTGATGCCCCGCGCCCCAATGCGCAG
Organism: Secale cereale; assembly: GCA_902687465.1. Lineage (NCBI taxonomy): Eukaryota > Viridiplantae > Streptophyta > Magnoliopsida > Poales > Poaceae > Secale > Secale cereale. The sequence goes on from LR738715.1 coordinate 709,479,458, forward strand.
AACCAGGGTCAAGGCCGTGGAATGCCACCAAGGAATCCAGCTCCTCGCAATCCACCGAACTATGGGAAGGGGCGTGTGAATCACGTCACTGCTGAAGATGCCCAGGAAGACCCGGACGTTGTGCTGGGTACGTTCCTTGTCAACTCAGCACCTGCAACTGTCTTGTTTGATTCTGGAGCAACGCATTCATTTGTCACTCAAAGATTCGCATTAAAAAGTGGCATGACCCCTACACCCCTGAATAACCCTATGGTGGTACAAACCCCCGGAGCCGAGATGAGGGCCAAGATAGGCTGTAAAGGAGTCGGTATTACCATTAACGGTGTAGGCTTCCTAGCAGACCTTATCATCCTGAGATCGCAAGGCTTGGATGTGATCTTAGGGATGGATTGGCTCAGTAAGCACCAAGGCTTGTTAGACTGTGCCAATCGGAAAGTCACTGTGACCAATGACCAAGGAGTAGAAGTCAAGTTTGCCCCCAACTCCTCTTCCGCTCAAGCCGCTAAAGTCAACTGTCTGTCTGAAGTTGGGCTAGCTCAAGTACCGGTGGTATGTGAATATCCTGATGTCTTTCCGGATGAACTACCGGGAATGCCCCCTGACCGTGACATTGAGTTCATCATCGAGCTCGTGCCCGGAGCAGGACCCATCTATAAGAAGCCTTATAGAATGGGAACGGAAGAATTAGCCGAGTTGAAGAAGCAGCTAGAAGAGCAGCTAAGGAAAGGATTTATCCGCCCGAGTGCCTCCCCTTGGGGATCTCCTGTTCTGTTTGTGGCAAAGAGGGACGGTACCATCCGCTTATGCATTGACTATCGTTCCCTCAATGAAGTTACAATCAAGAACAGGTACCCACTTCCCAAGATCGAAGATCTGTTTGATCAGCTCAGCGGAGCCAAGGTATTCTCCAAAATCGACCTCAGATCTGGGTATTACTAGCTGAAGATCGGACCCCAAGATATTCCGAAGACGGCATTCGTAACCAGATATGGCCTGTACGAGTGCACGGTCATGTCTTTTGGGTTAACCAATGCCCCAGCTTACTTCATGTATCTCATGAATAAAGTCTTCATGGAATATTTGGACAAGTTCGTTGTTGTCTTCATTGATGACATCCTTGTGTTCTCGAAGTCGGAGGAAGAGCATGAGCAACATCTGAGAATGGTCCTAGACAAGCTTCGTGAGCACCAACTGTATGCCAAGTTCAGCAAGTTTGAGTTTTGGCTGCACAAAGTTGGATTCTTAGGTCATGTCTTGACCGAGGAAGGATTATCTGTTGATCCTGCAAAAATCGAAGCTGTGACCCAATGGCAATCTCCAACGACCGTCAAGGAAGTCAGAAGCTTCCTCGGATTGGCGGGCTATTACCGCAAGTTCGTGGAAGGATTCTCTAGCATTGCACGACCAATGACTCAGCTCCTCAAGAAGGACAAGAAGTTCGAGTGGACGCCAAAATGCGAAGAGAGCTTCCAAGAGCTCAAGAAGAGATTGACCACCGCCCCAGTTCTGGCAACACCTGATATTCACAAGGAGTTCGTGATATATTGTGATGCCTCTTGAACCGGATTGGGAAGCGTTCTGATGCAAGAAGGCCGCGTCATAGCATACCTCTCCAGGCAGCTACGACCCCATGAGGAGAACTACGCTACTCACGATCTTGAGCTAGCGGCAGTAGTTCATGCCTTGAAGACATGGCGGCATTACCTCCTAGGGAAACGGTGTGAGATTTACACAGACCACAAAAGTCTGAAGTATATTTTCACCCAAAAAGAGTTGAACATGAGGCAGCGGAGATGGTTGGAACTCATCAAAGATTATGACCTCAGTGTTCAGTATCACCCTGGGAAGGCCAACGTGGTGGCCGATGCCTTAAGCAGGAAGGCTTGCTCTTTGAATGTCATTATTCAAGAAAGACAGCCAGCCTTGTTTAAGGAGATCGAACAATTCAGTTTGGAATTGGTCACCCCCGGATTTCTGGATCATTTGGAAGTCAGACCGACCCTGATGGACGACATCAAGAAGGCTCAAGATGGACACGCAAGCATTGAAGGTATCAAGAGGAAGATGAAGATGGGCAAGGCCCCAGGATTCTCCGAAGACGAGCACGGGATTGTTTGGTACAAAGGTCGCCTCTGCGTACCAAGCAACACCGAGTTGAAGACGCTGATTCTACAAGAAGCCCACGACACCCCGTATTCCATCCACCCCGGAGGAACCAAGATGTACCAAGACTTGAAGGCACGATTCTGGTGGCACGGTATGAAGAGAGAGATTGCAACCTATGTTGCAAAGTGTGATGTATGCCAAAGGGTCAAGGCTGAATATCAGCGACCCGCTGGATTGCTTCAACCACTCAAGGTTCCTGAGTGGAAGTGGGATAAAGTCGGAATGGACTTTATCACTGGACTACCAAGGTCGAATAGAGGACATGACTCCATCTGGGTCATAGTCGATCATTTGACCAAGGTGGCTCATTTCATTCCTGTCAAGACTACCTACTCAGGCAACCAGCTGGCAACTCTCTATATCAACCGAATCGTAAGTCTTCACGGTGTTCCCAAAGAGATTGTGTCAGATCGAGGCACCCAGTTCACTTCAAGGTTCTGGAAGAGATTCCAAGAAGCCCTGGGAACCAAGTTGTCTTTCAGCACGGCTTTCCACCCACAGACCGGAGGTCAAACTGAGCGAGTCAATCAGATTCTCGAAGACATGCTCCGAGCCTGTGTCCTGGCATATGGAGCCAAGTGGGAAGACTGTCTCCCTTTTGCCGAGTTCTCCTATAACAACAGTTACCAGTCAAGCCTTCAGATGGCACCATTTGAGGTGTTGTACGGACGCAGATGCCGCACGCCCCTCAACTGGTCAAAGACTGGAGAAGGACTAGTTTTTGGACCAGATATTCTCCGCGCAGCAGAAGAGCAAGTCCAACTAGTCAGAGAGCGATTAAAGGCAGCCAAGTCAAGGCAGAAGAGTTATGCTGACACTCGACGTCGAGACATGAGTTTCCGTGTCGGAGATCATGTGTACCTGCGGGTAACTCCTCTAAAGGGAACCAAACGTTTCCACGTCAAGGGGAAGCTCGCACCAAGGTTCATTGGCCCTTTCAAGATCACCGACCGACGAGGAGAAGTGGCTCATCAGTTGGAACTACCACCTGAGCTATCCGATGTGCACAATGTGTTCCATGTGCCACAACTCCGGAAATGTCTCCAAGTTCCAGACAAGCCTAGTCTCTACAAGGATGTGGATCACCAAGCCATTGATCTGCAGCCTGATTTGACCTACCGCGAGAAGCCCATTCGTATTCTGGACGAAGCAGAACGACGTACGCGGAGCCGTACCATCAAGTACTTCAAGGTCCAGTGGAGCAACCACACCGAAGCAGAAGCAACCTGGGAACGAGAAGACTATCTTAGATCCGAGTTTCCCGACCTCTTTTAAGCCCTAGTTTAGGAATCTCGGGGACGAGATTCTTGTAAGGGGGGTAGGCCTGTCACACCCTGCATTTTGTAACATGATATTTGTAACTTTGAGGCATGAAAATTTGGACCAGCAAAAATTTTTGGCATCATTTGGCTTTTATTTGGAGTTGAGTTTTCTTCATTTGCTTTTTCATGTGCTCATTAAAGTCAACTATGATCTCTTGTAGATTTCATCTCCTTATCCAAAACTTCTGCCCAATGATCATGCCAAGTGATATATAGCAGTATAGTATTTTCTTACAAAATTAATTTGGCCAAAAAGTATTTTATAAATTTAGTTTTCCAAAAACCCCTGAATTGAGATTTGCACTGCAAGTACTTGATTAAGGGTGTGAAAATTATTTCAAAAGGTTTATTTGAGACCTAGTAGTCATAGGACTTCCAGAAACCACAAAGGTATAATTTTTTAAAGTTATTTTCCTATTTTATTTAAAAGCTTTTTCTTAAGGCCAGAAATGGTCTTTAATAAGGAAAAATTATTTAACTATTTCAAAAATATTTGCCAAAATTCAGAGAGACTCATAGGACATATATTGTCCATATATGAGAGTTTCAACACTTGGTCATGTTCAAAATAATGGGCAAAACCCTCTAAAACCCTTTATGGATATTTCAAGCTTTTGAAATATTTACAAAGGAATTTTTCTCCAAAAATTCCAGGGAAATTCCATCATGTCAAATATGACATATTTGATGATCTTGCCAAGTCCCATGCCTTGGGAAGCAGGAAAACCCCCTCAAACCCCTTCATAACCATTCTGTCCATATTTGAAGTTTGAGCAACTCTACATTGCCAAACTTGTCCAAATGCTCTCAAACTTGGTGTACATGCTAGAATGGCCTAATAAGGCACCTAGACCAAATGGCACAAGATTTGGAATAGAGCAACTTGATCAGATCACCTCAAAACCCTTTCTGTTCAAATGCAAATTTGAACAACTTTACATTACCAACTTTTTATCTGGAGCCTCAAACTTTGTGAGCATGATCAATACCCCAAATAAGGATGCTACACCAAGTGGTGCATCAAGGGGAGATGATTAGCTTGACTCAATCAAGATGAAACTGTTTCTGTTGATTTCTAGGGTTCACCAAAGTTACATTGGCTAGTTTCTTCAAATGAGGCCAAATTTGGTGAGGCACCCTATTTTCTCATGTCTTTCAACCCTGTTAAGTGCCATGTCAAGTGGACTTCATTTGCTTGATCAAACCATGATCAAACACCTTCTGCAGAAATTCTAAAACCCCCATTTTTACCACTTTCACTTTTCTCCATGGCCTCAACTTCTTACCACAGACTCATTGGGTTACCAGCAAACCCCAGTAACTCCCCCAGCACCCCAGCTCCATGATTGAGGGGTGAAACCTCAGCTTTACCTTGCTGTACAGCCATCTTTCACCTTGTTACCAGCCCTCCCCCTCTCTCTCTGCAACCCCAGAGCATCCAAGGCCTCAGGGCATTTCTTTAGTCCTCCCTCTACGCCCCAGACACTGTTGGACACGCTGGGACGGGCCAAACCAGCGAGAGCACGCTGATGCCGGTCATACGCGCGCTCCAGAGCGCGTGAACAGTGCACCTCGCACGCTGGCTCGGGCCAATCACCGCCCCCCGACAGCCTCGGGCCTCCCCCTCGCACCAGTCGAGGCGCCTCGACGTCCGCAACCTTCCCGGCGCTGTCCCCCCTCCTCCTGCGCCCTCCAGTGAGCTTCGCCGCACGCGCACCGGCCGCCCGCTTCGGCCATTCCTCTGCTCCACACGCGCACGCTCGTCTGACACTCCCCCGCTCCCCCTCTTACCTCAGCTGGGCGTAGGACTCGTCCAGGAACTCCCCAGACTCAACCCCGTCGCCTCCCGTGCGCTGTAGCCTCGCCGATGAGCTCGCCGGCGCACTGGACCTCGGGTCCTCGTTGAGCCCCTATATATAGGCCTCCCCGAGCTCCCCCAACACCACCACCAGCCTCACACCACTCCACTGATCCCTCCTGCATCACTAGTTCGACCCCGGAGCGCCCCAGTGCTCGGGATCGACCGGAGCTCCGCCGCGTCGGGCCGCCGGCGATCTCGAGGTACAGGCCTCCCCTGCCTCTCCTTCCACCTGTTTTGGAACCGCCGCACCTCCCTGACCCTTTCCCCTCTCTTTCCCCCTCCATTTGCAGTCGGAATCGACCTCGACCACCGTCCTCCGACGAGCCTCCGCCGTCGCACCTCGCCGCCGGTGAACCAGGGCTCCCCGCCGTGTCGCGCTACCACCACTGCAACCGCAACACGCCACTGAGTCCGTCCCTGGCCTCCGTTGCCGTCGCCGTGGCCGGAGTCGTCGCCGGTGAGCTCGCCGCCGCCGTGACCGCGGGATTAGAGATGACAGGCGGGCCCCGCCTGTCATCCCCCCACCTCTCTCCCCTCCTCTGTGCCGCTGACCCACGGGCCCCGCCCGTCAGGTTTGAAACCTGACGTGCGCGCGCGCTGGCTCCGTGCGGCCAGGCCGAGCCGTCTGGGCCGTGCACTGTGGCCTCTTCTGGCCCAGTGCACAGGATCCTTTTTCTCTTTTTCTTTTCTGTTAATGTTTTAAACATTTATGCAGAAAAGAATATTGATCCAAATTAATTATTTCCAACTCCTAAAATCTTGTAATATTCCAACCTATTTAATGGTACCACTTTCATTCAAATCCATGAAACTTTTCAATACTGTTCAAATTTAAATTCAAATTTAAGCAGTATAACTCCTGTTCAAAAATCAATATATCCTATTCTGTAACTCCAAAACTCCAACTAAGATTTTTCCCCATCTTAAGAATCTCTCTAGTATTTTACAAAAATGAGTTGACATTTTTCTGAGCACTTTGGTTTTTCTGTTTTATTTGTATTCTTATTTTTCCATTATTATTATGCGACGTATAGATCCCGTATTTGACGAGGTTGCTGTGGAAGAAGAAGGAGAAGGACTAGAAGACTTTGAAGACCAAGCCAATCCAGGCAAGCAGCCCTTTGACCATGATACACTTGTTCTTCGGAACCCGTTGGTTTCCGATGCATGATGATTAGGGTTACGATGGTAACCTAGATGAACCACCACATGATGCATGCTTTATTGTTGATCTTGCTATATGCTAGATGACATACAATAGGTGGACATGATGCTTACATAATGCATGACATGATCTTGATCTTGCTACATGCTAGATGACTTGCATATGGATAGTAGTTATGGAAAGTGATGCGAGTGTGACATGAAACTTCATGGTTGAAGTCTTTACATGAAACCCTGTCGGGTGCCATTTATGCCCGAGGGTGGTGATGATAATGAGATTGGGTGACCACTTGATGACAAAGTGGTGTGCCAAGGCAAGTGTGTGTGTTTTTCAAACGGATTGGTTGAAGTTGCGACCGTTATTCCAACCATACATGTGCAACCACACTACCCCTTATGGGACGGGGCTTTATTGATTACTTAGGTCGATACTAGCATGGTGCCCGCATTACTAGTGACGGGAAGACTTGAGGTCTTTCCCGGGACGGGGTCGTGCTTGGATAGGCGACCATGACTGTTTTCACAGGGCACCGGACACACCGTTGGTCCCTGTGGGTACGCGTAACATTGAATTAGGGCAAGTCCCGTGATCTATTGTTGTACCCAAAGGCCGTGTGCCAACGAGTGGACTCTATGTTAGTGTCGTCTAAGGAAAGGTAATGACCGGGTGCTTACCCCGGGTACTTGAGGTACCGCGGGTCGTGGATGACACGGAAGTTCCCCGGATCTTGTGGGTAAAGTGTACAACCTCTGCAGAGTGTCAAACTATTCGAATAGCCGTGTCCACGGTCATGGACAGTTGGGTAACCGCTCTTGGGCTACGTCCAATGTTTGTGAAACCATGCATGTGTGTGATGAGTCAAGGTGGTGACTTGACTCAATGAGATGAATCATATTCATGTTGATGTCGGTAACCTGTTCTCAAGGTTACGCGAGGTTATTAATGCATAACTTGATGATAGCATATTGTTCTAGCCTCCTGCTAGATTGTTCATTATTATTCAATTGCATTGTTACTTGAACCACATCATGGGTTGCTTGCGAGTACATTCAAAGTACTCATTGGCTTGCCACTGGTTATTTAATTGGCCAGGCATGGAAGAACAAGATTATGAGGAAGAGATCTTTGGAGACGAACATGCGAACTAGGACGCTATCCCAGTCAGAATGCCTGTAGGGTTAAGGCAGATGGCATGGGTTCTACCCGTTTTATCGAAGACTTCCGCTACTTGAGTTATTTCCCATTCAGCCCGTGAGGCTCTATCTATGTAAGACTTGGCAGTGATGGCCTTAATTCGTGTAAGACTATTTGTATGGATGTAAGACTCTTGTTATTTCAGCTTCTGTGTGTTCAGTGAGCATTGATCTCTGGGATCACTGTACACGTGCATTCGGTGATCTCGACTTCTAAGTCGGGGTCCCCACACACTGGTCCCGTGAGCTCACTGGTGCGTGCTCGGTAGCCCGCGCCGCTGCGCGACTTCGGCGTCGAGTGGGGGTGGATGCTGATGGTCCACCGGCGGCGGGTCGGTGATGCTCATCGTGCCGTCGGCCCCGATCAAGGCCGGGTGACGGCGAGTCACGTGGCCGATGGGCGATGCCCGAGCGGCGCGGGCGCCCCAGGCTTCCGCACGCGTCTGATCTGTCTCCGCTATCGTGGTCGCGGTTTGTTGAAGCTGGGCGGCACGGGGTCGATGGACAAGAGCGGGATGAGGTCGTCGGAGAGGCGAGATCTTGACACGCCCCCTACCTAGCGCACCAAATGTCGAATTCAGGGCTCCGCAAAACCCAAGAAGTTCGAACACAGGGGCGTGAACGAAGATCTCTCCCACTCACGCCTACCTACCGTCTCGCCCTCGCCCAGTGAAGAGATTCAAGCAAACAACAAGTGCAGCACGCAAGAGTTTACCCAGGTTCAGGCTAGCGCGTGGTGTGAAACCCTACATCCTGCTTTGGTGGATTGGCCTCAGGAGGGCTGGAATATGAACTAGTATAGTGGTTCCTGAGCTCAGGAGGTGAGCTCGGGAGGGTCGGGAGGCAAGAGTTCTTGCTCCTTTGTGTGGCGGCAGAGTTTATAGATCTGCTCCACTTGACTAGATTTTGCTCTACCTCCCCCCCCCCCATAGTGAGGATCCTAACTACTTATATAGGCGGCCAGAGTCCTCTTCCTCCAAAATGTTTAGGCGGGAAGGGATCCCATAACGGCCATTTTTGAGCGGGAACACAAGGACGTTCCTATCCTGACAAAACAGTCTTCGCCTGCAAAAGGATCAGGCGGTGACGCGGATGTGGGCTCGGCGGTGACATCCTCCTTGTCGTCCTTGCAGTCTTCGGTCTTGTTGCACCAAAGGGGAAACCTTTGTCCCGCTCCTCGGGAACCTGCGTCTGTGCTGCCTCCTTTGCACTGAAACGGCAACTGCGCCGCTGGCGGGCGCTGCCACCCGCTGGTGTGGTGCATCACTGCTTACGTCACGGCCTCCTCCTGAGGAAGGTTTGGCCTTGGATTCTCCGCCCCTCCGGAGCACCTTGGCGAGGCCGCTCCTGAGGGGGTCTTCACGTTGTTCTCCTAGCGAGGTCTAGCCCCCTTGTGAGGGTCTTGGGCAGCTGGTCGATCAGCTGGGCCATACCAGGCCATAGTAGGAGCGCGTCGCGGCCCGCAGACAGGCAAGTCTGGGTACCGTGGTTCCCAGGACGCCGACATTGGGCACTCTCAACTTCTTCCCTTCAGATTTGGCACTTTATTGACTTGCCTCGTTGCCTTTTGTAGCCAATGTCAATACTGTGATTGGCTCTTTGTTAGTTGAGATCAAATCTGAAGTAGCACACTTACGACAAATATTTCTTGACCCAGTACACTTGCTTGACCACCTCTTTCTTGTTCCTTGAGCACCGGACCGATTCCTTACGATTGAAACAGTCTTTGACATGTGATTGTTCATCAAATGTTGATCTTTTTGGAACTGCAAAATGTTGGTGAGATGATCTAAAATAAGATGGATAATGTGCCCTTGTATCATACCTGCCCCATGATGGATATGGATTTACATGAGCGTAGGGAGGTATCCACGACATTGGCATTGGCGGCCCAAAGTAAGGATATAAATATGCAGCATTGAGATTCTCACTTTGCCAATACCGATCCTGGGATTTGCGCCTAAGGGGTGATCTTGATGCTTTTGTTTCATTCGGTCGATAAGCACTCTTTGGCTCACTTATCTTTTGATATTTTTCTAATAACTGCGCAAAAGTGATTTTCGTCTTTTCGCTTTTGTGCTTACCATGGCCTTTGCTTTCTTTGGTTGTGCGTGCATCGGTCTTTGAATTTTCTTGTTGCCCCCCAGTGCTAGATGTCACCATTGTAACTTTGCTGGAATTTCTGTCTTCAAGATTGTTCTTGATGCACTTTTTAACCATATCCTTGCTTGAAGACTTGACCCCGTCATCATTGGTGTGCACTTGTTGACCTTTAGATGAATCGGCTTGAGATAGCCGAGTCAACATTTGATCACCATCAAAACCAATCTGATACGACTGGCCATATGCTCGCGCCTCAACAAACTCCAATCGTCCTATGTCCGATTGTGCAGCTTGATGAATCACGTTGTTGTCTTTGATATTATCTTCAGCCAAGCATTGCGGTTGTTCTTGTCCTGATGGCTCGACATCGTGATCAATTATAATAGGATTTGTCGACGATGCACCAATGATGTGATTACCCATGCACGGACTAAAAGTACATTGTTCGTCCATTAACTGGTACCGTGATACTGTTTCTGAAACAGAACAACCGAGTAGTGTCGGCTTAGCATTATCTGACTCGGCTATGCGTTGATTTTCATCATGTCTTCCCGATGCTCTTGAATCGGCGATCCTGGGGAATTTTGAACCAGGCTTTATATTCCTGCAACCAAAATAATTACAGAATATACATCTCGTTTGAGACCAAATGTTAGCCAGGCACGAAACAAGCAAAGCTGTCCATATGAATATAAAGTTCAGTTGGCATGACGGGAACAACTTTGGTTGCGATAAGTTGTCACTATTTGCCTCTATGAATGATGCCATGTGTTGATCAGCATGAATAGTGATAAGATAATCCGAAACAAACAGATTACTTATCTCGATTGGTCTTTCAAAATTAATTAGAATCTTACTAACGGGTGCATCAACAATACGATTTTGAAAGAATCGAAAATTGAATAAAATGTCTGCTAGGTGTACCTTTGGGAAGACATTGTAAGGAGAAGATAGTTGCACCACTGGAACAATACCTTGCTACACTTCTGAATAATTATCCACTGCCTCTTCCTCTTTTTCTGGATCTCGTGCTTCATCACTAACCAAACTTTGTTTGGCCATGTAAATTTGCTCTTGATGCTCATCAATTTCTTTGGCACGGAACTCATAAGGCAGCATGTAATCTCCCTCATATCTAAAAAAATTCAAGCACAGGCAATTTGTTTCTTTTACCGTTCCATTGCTCGGTGAAGTTTGCATCTTCTGTTTTGCTATATGTGGCAATAATTTACTTGATGCACCCGGCTTTAGCCATCAATGTACTCATATGGAACAATGCACTCGGCTGGGATGACGTTCTCGGCTGGCTCGATGCAACACACTCGGCCTTAGCCATCTCAGTGCTCAATCTGGTTTTAATGGAATCCGTCATTGTCTTGTCTATAAAAAAATTGTTCGACTCAGCTGTAGATGACTTAGTCATATTTGATTCAGCTTCAACCGAATCAGCTGTATTAGCGGAGTGAACCCTTTCTTGATGATTTTCTTGCGAAGCTTCTTTTTTATCTTGCCTCAAAAGTGCAGAGGAGCCAACATGGTTGCTACATGGAGGAAGGCACTTGACATATTCTTGCAAATATTCCACTCCACGCTTCTTTTTGAGTGCTTCATAAGCATGTCAATATTCTGCTGGTAATTCCTCAAGAGTTGACACTATTCCTTGTGAGCTTTGGCTTGATCTTGTCCACTTGGGCCACATATTTTTCTTTAAACTCAGCCCTGCTTGGATCGGCTTGCCCCCCAACAATTTTATGATCTTTCGGCAATGAATTGATGTTGCCGAAATTTTGCGATTGTATAGGGGGTGTATAACATGCTGCATTGATAGGTGAAGACATGTGCACTGTTGTTGAATATTTTCTCATGCCAATTTGATCAATCGGCAACACTTTTTCTTCTTTCAAAACGCTAGCTTTTATTGCCTCATAATCAGGAACCAATCCCTTTTCATGCTGCTCAAGGCCAATAGCACTAACCTTCTTATTTTGGGCTAAACTTTTTAATGCAACCAGAGCCACCTCATCTCCTGCAATATTAGGCACATTTGCTCCTATAGAATCTCCATTCACTCTGCCATAACCGCGAAGGCGAGCCGAGTCATGAATATTTTTAGTTTCATATGCCCTTGAACAATTAATCTCATGAGGTGTAATATATGATGTTTGAGGATAACCAGCTGAATAGCTAATGGAAGATGGCCAATTTCCCCATCCATCGGCATGTTTGGGGATGAACCTGCATGTTGTGAGTCGGATGCCGATGGATAGAACTGTGAGACACCCTCCTGTATATGAGGTGCCATATATTGATTACTCGAATAAATCGTGTTGTTCACCGGCATATTGAAAGGTGTTGCCGATGCACGAAAGTTCAGATTCATAAGTTGCATGTCATGATTTTGTAAATTCCAAGTTTCTCCAATGGAATAACTAGTCGGCCTTTGCTCGTTAGGGCTAGCGGACATGACATGTCCATTGAAAGATCTAGCAACATCAACATAATGGCTATTTGCATCTTTGTAAGGAGATTGATGATACATGTTATCATTGTAGATTGCAGCCGCTTGATGACACTCTCCTTGTAGCAAGAACATGCTGGCGACTGTTCAAAGCTTCGTCCCCAGCAGAGTCGCCAAAAAGTGTGTTGACACATGAACACGTCACATGTACCCTCGACGCCGAGGGTGATGCACCGCAGCTCACGTCGAAGGAGACCCGACCGACAGCATGATACGCAGGACAGTCGGTGGGCGCTTTTGCAGACCCGAAACCCCACACGCCTAGGAGGGACCCCGTCAGGGTGTGCGGCGGCTATGGTCTGCCCTAGGTCGATTCGCTCGCCCCTAGAGCCTCGTGGATCGCTGCCCTCCAACGTGAAGAACAAACGAAGAACGATAAAGAAAGATACAAGGGTAGGGGATAAAGATAGATGGAGACAAAAGTGTAATAGATTGATTGGTTCGATTGGTGTAGTTCAATCGGCCGTCACCCCCAACATATATAAGAGGCGGCTGGACTTTCCGTACAAGCAAAGGATTCACCTAGGCTTTCCTTACAAGAAAATTACATTAATTCATGTCCTAGAGTCCTAGTTCTACTCCAACTCGGATTCAGCCCGAATCTGTCCTTTACTTCAGTCCTGCTTCTTGCGCGGGCCTCAGAATTTGTATATGACCTCCGATTAAGAAGATTGAAATCCAAATTTGCGCGCCTTGACGAGACAAACAATTATCCTGTTGATCATTTTTCCAAATAAGGCCATCTTGAATAGTCCACGTGGTCATCTTTAATTTCGAGTCGGGCTTGGTTATGTAGCTGACTGGACCGCCCGACTCTTGTAGTGTCTTTGAAGATCGTATACTACGTCAGATGATGATGAATCCAACAGCAAAGTTGACAGTTTGGACATTACGAAAAACTTTTATGTTGAACAGTTTTTGAACCGAGGCCATCTAGATAATCATTTGAGCCCATCTTCAGCTTATGGTCGGATTGGCCTTGGCAGTTTCCACCCCGGCAAGCTTTTCCTGGCAAGCTTTCCACCCCGGCAAGCTCTTTGCCCAGCAATCTTTTCACCCGGCAGGCTTTTCACCTGGCAAGCTATTTGCCCGGCAATCTTTCCAAAACTGCTCGGTTTAAACTGGCTTCACCTTGCGGGTCTTTTTTTGTGGCAGTAAACGACTTCGGATGGAAATGAGCTCAAAAGCAGTCTTAACCGTTTCGACAAGGCGAACAACTTTGATTTTGAACTTTTTTCCATTTGAAGCCATCTTCTAGGGCCAAACGGTCACGCAAAACACATGTTCGCTCGCGCTACCCATCAGACATAGGTCTAATGGGGCGCCCCACATCTCGCTTCGTGACAGGGCAGCACTCTGAAATCTCAAACTTTTGCATACGAACTTGGATTGGGACGATTTTTATACCAAAATCAATCTTTTCGACGAGACGAAGACAATTCATGTTGGATAGTTTTCCATCTGAGGCGGTCTTGAGGGAGTAATTGGCCAAACAGTGATATGAACACAAGATTTTAGAACTTTGAGTACCGTTTCAGCTCCTAAGATGAGGTCGGATGGCGATGACCTGAACATCAAAGTTTCTCATTTTTACGATATGGTACTTTCATATGTTGAGAACTTTTTCATTTGAGTCCATCTTTATTGTGTTTTGTATCGTGCCAAAATCGGGTGTCAACACCATGACCTCAAGAAGATGGGCACCGGAGGTGGGCCGAGGACGCCACTACCCATCAGGGCGCGCTTGGGGGGCTTGGCACACCCAGGTGGGTTGTGCCCACCTGGTGGCCCCCCTCTGGTGTTTATTGGCTCCAATATTTATTAAAAAATCCATAAAAATTCTCCGTGAAGTTTCAGCTTGTTTGGAGTTGTGCAAAATAGGTGGCCTGACGTAGCTTTTCAAGGTCCAGATTTCCAGCTGCCGGAATTCTCCCTCTTGGTGTGTTGCTTGAAAATTATGAGAGAAAAGGCATTAGAATTACTCCAAAAAGCATTATTATGGATAAAAATATTATAAATAACAGTAAGAAAACATGATGCAAAATGGGTGTATCAGCCGACAGGCTGCAGCTCGCCGCACAACATGATCAACAACGCGCCGAAGAGCAAGCTAGGCGCGTCCGCGCCGATAGGCTACGGCTCACCGCACGACGGGTCCATTGGAGTGCCGTAGAGCGAGAGGCGTGGTGCGCCACATAGTAATAGCGGATCCACCGATGCTTGCCTGCTGTCGACACGACATCGTAGCTGGGTACACGTCCCGTCAGTACCCCCATTCCTCGCCAGGAGTGGGCAGAGGCCCTCAGCGCCATACTTGCACCAGAGGCCGGCTGTGCCGTACGTGCACCGTACGCCCGCCACGCTGTTCGCCTTGTCCAGGGCCCACTGGATGCCAACGCACTGGTCCATAGGCTCGACCGCCTCCTTGGCCCAGGTGTCCACCTGGGCGCAGTAGAGGAACATGACCGTCGCATCCTCGAGCTGGTGATCTCCGATGAAATAGCCAACTTGGAGCTCAATATTGCGCTCCAGATGTACCGCAAGTGTGTCGACCGCTTGGACAAACTCCTGCACGAGTTCAGGCAGAGCCAAGAGCTACCATAGGCAAGGGCTGCTGGTCATGGTCTCATGGATGCGTTTTATTTTGTTGAGTCATTTCGACGTGGATAACTATGTATTAACATCAATCATAGTATTGCTTTCTTAATTGCTTTGTTTCAAAGTGTGTACTCTGTTTTCCGTTCTTATATGTTCTGTTTCAATGTGTGTATATACGCTTTCCATTCTGTATATGTGGATGATAGCAGCAAGATTCAAATTAGTATATAAAACAGATAGAAAATGGAATTCATAATATATATATATATATTAATTGTTCATTAGTTCATCAGAGAATATATATAATATCATCACATATACGTGATGATACTTAGCTACTAGGTAAAATGCATAAAATTGAAAATGAACAATACTAAAACTAATAATCACTCCTGATGCGCGGTGTCATCCCAGTGCGGAGGCAGTACTCCGCCTCCTCCACCTCGCAGCGCTTGACGTGTCGATCTACCTCTTGCTGGCGGACGAGCGCGGACAATCTTGCCATTTTGTTGGGCGCCCACCAGAGCTCCTCGTCGGTGGCACACTAGAGCTTATCGGCCCACCTCCACGCAGCGATGAGGCGCCTAGCGCCTTTGGCCTTCCTCGCGAAGTAGCCATCTTCGTACACCTCCTCCGCACGACGACGCGCCCGCCCCCAAAGCTCCACCTTATCCTTTTTCCAGGCGGCATCACGGGCTTCACATGCCTCCTAGTACCTGGCTTTCTCCTCCGCCATCTCGTTCTTGAACGCCATTTGCCTGGCTTTCTCAACCGGCGACAGCGACTTCCACACACAAAGATTGCACTGGCCCCAAAACCAATCCAAAGTTGGGGTGTCCGTCACAACCTTGTCCGTCGGCGCGCAGGGGTCCTCCTCGTCGCTGTTCATTGAATGAGCGTCCTCGGGGGGCGGCGACTCCTCGTCGGCGCGTGGGCAGATCGGCGGCGTCATGGTAGAGCTTTGAGAGAGAGAGAGAGAGAGAGAGAGAGAGAGAGAGAGAGAGAGAGAGAGAGAGAGAGAGAGAGAGGGGCGAGCGAGGGGAGGATGTAGACGAGAATGCAGGCGGACGATGTGAGCAAGGTAGTATTTATTGGCGTCCAGAATCTAGATCGATGGGAACAATACATACGCCTGTCGCTGGAATTTACGACGAATGTAGTTTGAATTACACACGATTGCCGCTTTAGAATCTGTGTGTGAACATAATAGCTGACGGTTTCCAATGCAAAACCGTGTCTGATTAATAACCCCCGCCATTCACCTTCCAAACCTCGAGGCGCGAAATAGAGTGCCAATCGTTTGGGGGGCGGTTTTCTTGCCAGTTCTTTACATTTTCTTTTTTGAACACTAGATATTTACATGGTCTGAAGATTTTTTAACTCGCACACAAGTAAACAAAAATATGATTTTTCAAACCATTATGGTTAGCTGTTGCATGTAGATGTAGTTCAAATTTGAATTACGGTCATTAAATGGCTAGAAAATCACTTAAATGTCTTTATAAGGTCAAATGAAGTCAGAAATGATTGAAAATTGATGATGTGGCTATGAATGGTGCATTTTAAACACACAAAAAGTCTGGAGTTCAAATAAATGAAATCCCTTTATAACAGATGAGTTTTCGTCTGAAACCCTCATACTTCGAATGAGATTGTCCATTTGTATACGAAGTTCGTGCATTTTTTTCCGTAACCCTCTCAACTTTTTAGAATATGCTATGTGGGTGAAATGACGATACCATGCCAACTTTAAACCTTTTCAAAGTTCATTTGTAGTGCTTTTCAATTTCAGGGTCATTTAGCTTAAAAATATATCAGTAAATGCATGAAAAATACCAAATGAAGTCAGAAAGGGTTGGAAATTGATGATGTGGCTCTGAATGGTGCATTTTGAACACACAAAAAGTCTGGAGTTGAAATAAATTTTAAAAAATGAAATATCTTTGCAACTGATGATTTTTCGTCTAAAACCCTGATACTTCGAAAGAGATTGTCCATTTTGTACATGAAGGGCGTCCAGTTTTTGTCATAACCCTCTCAACTTTTTAGCATGTACTGTGTGGGTGAAATGATGGTACCATGCCAACTTTCAACCTTTTCAGAGTTTATTTCTAGTGCTTTTCAATTTCAGGGTCATTTAGCTTTAAAAAATCAGTAAATGCATGAAAAATACAAAATGAAGTCAGAAAGGGTTGAAAATTGATGATGTGGCTGTGAATGGTGCATTTTGAAGACACAAAAAAGTCTAGAGTTTGAATAAGTTTAAAAAATGAAATATCTTTGTAACAGATGAGTTTTCGTATGAAACCCTCATACTTCGAAAGAGATTGTCCATTTTGTACATGAAGTGCATCCAGTTTTTGTCGTAACCTTCTCAACTTTTTAGCATATGCTATGTGGGTGAAATGATGATACCATGCCAACTTTCAACCTTTTCAGAGTTCATTTGTAATGCTTTTCAATTTCAGGGTCATTTAGCTTAGAAAATCAATAAATGCATGAAAAATACCAAATGAAGTCAGAAAGGGTTAAAAATTGATGATGTGCCTTTGAATGGTGCATTTTGAACACACACAAAGTCTGGAGTTCAAATAAATAAAATCCCTTTGTAACAGACGAGTTTTCGTCCGGAACCCTGATACTTCGAAAGAGATTGTCCATTTTGTACACGAAGTGCGTCCAGTTTTTGCCGTAACCCTCTCAACCTTTTAGCATGTGCTAAGTGGGTGAAATGATCATACCACACTACTAGGAAAAGTCCTACTAATGGCGCACCTAATTTGGCCATTAATGGCGCATTAGGGGTGCGCCATTAGTGCCACGCCATTAGTATATTTTACTAATGGCGCACCTCTGGTGCGCCATTAGTATCTGGTATACTAATGGCGCACCTCAGATACGCCATTCGTATATACAGCAGTGCGCCATTAGTATGCCTCCCAGGGGCCATGTATACCCAGGTGCTTTGGCATACTAATGGCGCACAACAACAAGATGCGCCATTAGTAACTTTGGCATAGTAATGGCGCACTGTTTAATGATGCGCCATTAGTATCCTTTGGCATACTAATGGCGCACTGTGGTGTGATGCGCCATTAGTATGAATATTAGGTTTTTTTTATTTTTTTTATTTTCTGTTTTTTGCACAGGTTACAAAATGTATAATTGGACAGAATATGGACAGCACACATCAACAACAGATTCATCGAATACAATAGAAGATTAGTCTCTGAATACAATTCATCATATTAGTCTCCAAATACAATTCATCATATTAGTCTCCGAATTGAAAAGACCGAACAAAGATAGAACATTATATTACAAGTCTCGAGACCGCGAGTAGCGAGTTTGTCTTCACATTACAAGTCGATATCGATCATCTAAAGTACCATCACATAGAAGAGAGCTGCGGTCATCACGATGAGCATCATCACGATGAAACTCGTCTTCATCCGGTTCCTCCAATGCTCCCTCCCCTCTCCCGCAAGATTGCAGGCGCATCTAGATTCGGCCTCGGCCCTAGTGGTGTACCCTTTGTAACTGTTACCGCTGAATCGGTGAACCTGTCTCCGACACTCCTCCCAGTCGTCGTAGACTCCGGGAACCTTACCCTTGTACACGACATACGACGGCATCGCTATGCACTAGCCAAACGAAACGTTAGTACCAATTCACAGACAATACATAAGCAATATATAAGTATGCAACAGAATGATCGGAAGAGAAAAGCAAGACATTAATAGCATCGATTACATCTAAGTTGAACGACTCTCGAAACCAAAGAGACATACTACAAGTTCATTAAAGTTTAATTACAACATGAGCCAATCGATGTTTCAGAACTATACACAGCATCACTGCTTTCGACTCGACTCAAGGGACCAGAGCGTGGATGAAGCCGCCGTCTATCATGGGAGTCATGAAATCACGGGCGTTGTCAGCCTGCATTTGTAGCATTGTGTCGATGTCACTGTTGGAAGGTTGATTTCTGAGGTAGAACTGCCCCGAGGTATGAAGGACATCTTGATGGATGATTTCCGCAAACTCCGACTGGATGCGAAAGAATTCTTGTCTGATGTCCGCGTCTTGGATTGCCGACACGCTCGCGGCCCAATCTTTGAGTTTACTCGGTAGCAGAAGTTGATGATGGTCCCGTACGATCGCCCGCGTGTGATGGATGGCGTAGTAGGCACCCTTCTGACCGCCAGGCGGCTGCTTGACGCAGCAGAACGTCGTATTGTGGGAGAACACATGCTTGCCGTACTTACGAACTGTCCTGGTGAAGGTGCCTCCAGATTTGGCGTAGCCGGGGAGAACATCATCAAGAACCTTATTGACATTTGTGTAGTCTACGTTCGACTGACGGTCCGGGTCGAAATACGTGGCCATGGAATATTTGGGGCTTAGGAGGATGAGCGTGCAATGTGTGTCACTGCAGAAAACACGGAATGTTAAAAGAAAAACGATCGAAATCTAAGAATTCATATGTTACGGGGCGGTTGAGGGGAGGACTTACTCGGGAAAGTAAGGCACGAGGAAGTTATCCTTATCTCGGTTTGCCAGAATGACGCCTTCGAGGTAAGAACTCGCGACTTGCCGGTCCCCAGCGCTGCCCAAGATCTTGGCACGCATGTAGAAGGGGTCGACTATCACGATGTCCGGGGTCTTGTCGCGAATGATCCGCATCTCCATACTCAGCGAAAATAGCCGAACGAAGGTGTAGTGCAGTGGATGAAGGTTCAACATAGCGTGGATGTCATCAAACCGCAGGACGATCATACCCCCGATGGAGTTATCCACAAAGCCCTTGCCCTCTGGCACGTTGGCTGCGAAAACCGGGTATGCCACATCCTTCTCTCTGAGACGCCGCTTCTCCAAAGAAAGAACAATGTCATGCAGACTCCGCATAGCACCGGTTGCAGCATCGAGCATATTTCTCAGTAGCATCAGCCTACCCGCCACATGCACCCTCCTCATTACATCGTCAGGTGAAGGTGGCCCGTCCTGAGCACGGATCGTACTCGGTGCCGGCTGGCTCGCACCCTTGTTAGTCTTTCTTTTGCGTGCCTTCTTCTTCTCCTATAATGGGACCGAGTTCTGCTCACAGACCGCCTTCTTGAGTGTGTTGGGGCTGATAATATTTCGCACCTCGCCTATCTGAGGCTCGGTGAAGTCGGCAGCTGGAGGCGTCTCCTGAGAGCTGAACGGCAGACGACGCCTGTTGTAACTTGGCTTCTCCGCGGTACCAGCTAGATCGCGCACGTCTTTTGTTGGGTTGGGTTCTTGAGAAGGAGGCCCCATGAAGTCCCCACCGTACCCATGATCGGCAAAGTACTGATCGACGTTGCCAAATGTATCGTCGTCGTCGTTCTGATCCTATGCCATAAGCATGTTTCGATCCAGTGGCATAGGGATGTCCGGCGCCGTTGCGGAGGTCTTGCCATGGGGCCGACTTGGCGCCGGCACGACTGGCGGTGTTGTCTTTGGGGTGGTGTCCCCCGCCCCCAAACGAATCTGGCTCTTTGGCCAAAGCAGGGGCCAGCTCAGGCAGGCGCTGAGGGTCATCACGTCATCATCGTCGGCCCCGACGGGTCGAATCGGAGGTAACACCTCGTCGCAGCCTGGCACTACCCGAACCAGTTGAACCCTAAACAAGTTGGGTGGCATCAGGGTACCGTGGAACAAGGGGTTGCCCGGTTGAACGATTTTGCCCTTGGCAACATCGACCAACTCGTTGTTCACGAAGTGCAGGAGAGTGCACGGAACGTCGGCGGCGCCCTGCGAAAACATGTAGGGCTTCAGGGATGCCCAATCAAAGGCAAGGACATGAAGTCCTCGGCCGAGAGAGGCTTAATTAGTTACCGTGATGATGGCGTCGAGCTCGGCTAATGTCGAGGCATCGCCAACGGCGGGCGTGCAGTTGACGGAGGGGCCGCTTGCTGTATAGGTGCCGGCCGGCGTACACCCGGGTGCATTAAGCTCCCGTGTCGGCGTCGGAGACACCAATGCCGCCTCCACCGGAGACACCAATGGCCCCGCCATCGCGTTCTGCGAGTTGCTGGCCGTGAAGCTAGGAATCGGGGGCGGCCCCTGTTGGCTGCCCGCAATCCACGCACTCAACCCCTCAATCAAGGTAGGCACAATGGCGGTGATCGTTGCTCCGAGCTGTTGTTGCACTTGCTCTTGGACAATCTCCGGAATCCGCGCCACCTGTGCATTGAGTTCTTGAACCTCGCGTGCCTGGCTTTCCGAGCTGGTCTTTTTCTCCTTTCGCCCACCAGCGTTATAGTATGACGACCATTTTGTCGACAAGCCTTTGTCGGCCACACGACCAGCTGACGTCGGCTTACTGAGCTTATCCTTGTTCTTCATTGCATTCAACGCCCTATTTAGAGTCATGTCCCAAGGGTTGCTCTTAGTCGACCCCGCGCTACTGCTTTCAGTCGCCTGCGGAAGGAATGTGAACCATTTAGAAATTTGGCTTCATTAATTAGAATGCAACCATATGGAGCTAATTACGCGGGGGTGTATTCCTTACCAGAACAAGCTCAAGTGCCCTGGTCTTCGGATCCGTGTTAAGCTCCTTTGTTTTCGGGTCCTTCTTGTACCGGGCCCTGACAAAGTTCCTAGTCTACTTGTCACCGTATTTATTGAAGAGGGGCGGTAGGCCTTGCTCGGCACGGTCCGCCTCCTCCTTGTCCCATATAGGCTCCACCACTCTGTAACCGCCGGGACCGAGTGTGTGTTCCCCTAAGTTCAGCTCCCGCATTTCTTTCCCCCACTGACTTGATTCGTAGTTTGCGGTGCTCGAGTAATTGATCTTGAAGTCGTTGTAGTCATCTTCGGTGCTCGAAGGATTTTTCTCCTTGATCTTCTCATAACTCTCACCTTTCTCGATCATTCTCTTCACATTGCTTTTCCAAGTAGACAGGGCCTTGCTCATCTTCGTGAGGGCAGCATTGTTCACTTTATTCCCTTTGAGGCTTGTGTTTTCAAATTCAGCGGGGAACTTGTATCGTTCGTGCAGCTTCGTGAAGAGGAGGTTGCGCAAATTCCCTCGGTCAGGATGCCTCAGGTTCTCGGTGTTGATCGAGACGGTGCTCCGGAGAATGCACTCGAGCTGAAGCGAGTACCCCTTGACTATTCGTTCGGGCGCCGTTGGATTCCCGTCGGAGTCCACTTCAGTGACTTCCTCCTTGTGGGTGCGGAGCACGGTCGGGCGCCGGTCCTTCCGTTGCCTCTTCGGTTGGCTGCCATCTGTGCGTGCGCCACCATCATCAGTGGTGGCATCCTCGGCGGCACCATCAGTGGTGGCATCAGTGGGGTCATCCTCGGCGGTACCATCAGTGGTCTCAGGATCGGTGGGGAAGGCGGCGTCCTCATACAAGTGAGGTTGTTCCTCCATCTCCTGGGACAGCTCCCAGAATGCCTTGCCGCCCGAACCCCCGGCCTCATCGTTGTTGGCCATGTTTCTCTCTAAATAGGAACAAAGTTTGGTCAACAAGTTGGTTATTGTCAAGGAACAAGATCATTGTCTCATCATTTAGGGTTTGTCAACACCGAGGCATCCTAAAAGCTAAGCTTTTATCATTGAGGGTTTTTCGACGCCGAGGCACCCTAAAAGCCTAAGCTTTCATCATTTCGGTTTTTATCGACACCGAGGCACCCTAAAAGGCAAGGTTTTATAATTAATGGTTTGGCTCTATTGCCGCCTATGGTTTAATGCAGCTAGAATAAAGGGGCACTTGATCCTACTTAATTAACTACTAAGATACCCCGGCCCATGCATTAGTCACAAGTACCCCATATGTCCTATTTTTAGCAAAGTCATGCTAAAATTCACGGAAAATTTCAGCATGACCTTTGCCGAAAATAGGACATATGGAGTACCCGAATTTGCCGGAACGGAAGTTAATCGACATTCCAGTTAACTCAAGGGCCTCTCGGGGTACCTGCAAAATCATCACGACACGATGGTCGGAGACAAAACCCAGCAAAAATCTGGATAATGCCAGGGTAATGCCAGGGTTTCCTCACACTAGACTAGACTGGCACAGAGTATGTATATTATCCTTTATGGGGATGAAAGGACAGGTCGGAGTATTCCGACAACTTAACAAGAATACATACTGGTATATTAAGTTATTAACGCAAAGCCAAAGGAGTTCTTGGAACACATCTGTCAATCTTGTGCAAAAAAAAGGGGTACAGATGAATCAACCAATGAGCCTACCCCAACTTGCTTGGGACAAATTGCATCGTTCCCGTTTTTTGTTGTATGAATCAACCAATAAACTCGAAAGTAAAAAATTTGCTCTTATCACAATACTGATGGAAGCTTGACGTTGCATATTCTTCCAGATCTCATTCCATGACAAATAAACAGGGCTTGGGTTGACACTAGGCGCCACTAATGACACAATCATGGGGGCGGCTAAAGTAACTTGATGCAATAAGACAGAAGCCAAATATGTAGCCCTTTCAACTTGTTGAAGCGACACAATTCGAGGCTCCTACACTAGCCATGCAACTGCTCTCGGATAGGCCACTTCAAAGGGGACAAGCTGACAAATTGAACACTCACTATACTAAACAACATGGTACTAGGCATTAGGAAACTAATTAACTACCAGGCAATGACCAATGGTAACCGTGATCAAGAAGACACTTTGCATAGACCACTAACACTCAGACGCAGTGGTTTGCCCTAAACCATCGAGTCATTTTCATTTTGAAACTGAGAAGTGTACCTCTGATAATTTAGACCGAATGTTTTTACTGTACACTAATGTTTTGGTAAATGTCATGCTGTTCAATTTTATTTGACACATTAGTTAACTGAATTTTGACACAGTGGTTAACTGAATTTTTAATCAGTAGTTAACTGAATTTAATTAACAAACTAGAAAACAGAAAAAAACTAGACTGCATGGAGTAGTAACAAATTCAATTAACAAACTATGCTGCATTTATAATCTGAATAATACACGAGCAATATACTCCATGATTATAAACTACAGGTCTTTCTATTTACCACTACAATAATGATGCTTCTGCTGTCATACTCGAGCTTTTCTTGCAGCCCTACGTGTGCATCATATCCACTGTCACATCAATAAAAAGAATGTTTTTTCCTTTTATATTCAGGCAACAAATGTGTAATGCTTAGAACAGGATGAACATCTAGCAATACATGTGAACAAGCCCCTTGTTAATGGCTCCAGTTGCTGAACCTCTATCAGGTTGTAACAGACCATGCAAGACATAGTATGACAATTCACTTTTTACAGTTGGGTCTTGCAGCAATTACTTCCTACAGTCATTCCCAACATCTCCAAACTACCATGCTCATAATAAAAGGCTAACTACTCCCAAATTAGGTTCAGATAAAGACTACGGTAGATCAAGCCACAGGCGTGCCACAGAGCTACCATGAACGCGATTCAAGGAAAGAAAACCGAAACCCTAAGCAATCACGGCCTCGCACATGCAGCATATATCAGACTCAAGCACCACATCTGCCTAAGCCAGCTAGGTCTAAAGGACCGGAATCGCGTCCAAAGATACGGGGGAAGGGGATCTGGCGGCGGGGCTTACATTTGTGGATGCGGGCGGCGGGGTAGCCGCACGAGGAGCAGGTGCTCTTCTACAGGTGGAAGCTGCGGCGGCCGCAGCGGATGCACAGCGTGTGGGTCTTGTTCCGGTGCTAGATGTCGGGGGCGTCGGGGGCGGCGGCATCGGGGGCGGCGGCGCACGTAGGGGCGGCGACGTCGGGGGCGTTGGGAGGACGTCGGCGGCGTCGTGGGTCTGGGGTGCGAGAGGTGCGAGAGGGAGAAGTGGGGATCTGAGAGGGAGGGACGGGCGCCGACAGCTATAGGGGGAAGATTACTAATGGCACACCAGCCAGGGATGCGCCATTAGAATGTTTTTTTTTATACCAATGGCGCACCAGCCAGGGATGCGCCATTAGAATGTTTTTTTATACCAATGGCGCACCAGCCAAAGATGCGCCAATAGAATGTTTTTTTATAAATTATTTTTTATAAAAAACATTAATAATTTTTTATTTGAAAATATTTATGAATATAAAAAAATATCATGAATATGAATATAAAACAGTAATAAATTTTAATAAAAACAGTAATAATTTTTTATTTGAAAATATTTATGAATATAAAAAAATATCATGAATATGAAATAATTTTTTTATAACAGTAATAATTATTACTGTTTTTATAAAAAAAATTAAAAACAGTAATAATTTTTTTTAAACAGTAGGGGAGGGG
>LR738715.1:709504817-709552177 GCA_902687465.1 Secale cereale
GGCGGCGGCGGTTGAGTAGGGGAGGGTGCGGGGGGTCGGCGGCGGCGGCCGGTGGACCGGGGGGTGCTCGGCGGCGAGGGGGATCGAGATCGAGTGTCCATGAAATTTAAAAATATTCATGATAGTTCAAAAACTGCCCATGAAATGCAATCGAGAAATGAAGGCTACGATTTAAATACAATCGATCTTAGCTAGCTAGCTATCTGTTCACAATCTTCTTGCCCTTCTTTTTCGCAAATGGAGTTCTTTTGTGGAACAGACGTCCTTTAGGTAGGGTGGTCCTGCTTCTTCTTGTGGTGTATGCTGCTACTTCATCATCGTCGTCATGTTCGATCCTCGGGTCGCCGTACATGTCGAAGTCTTGCTCATTGGCTACTCCATCCATTCCGATGATCTTCCTTTTGCCTCTCCTCACGACAACACGACTGGGCTTTGACGGGTCGGTAATGAAGAAGCATTGGTCAAATTGGGAAGCCAGTACCCATGGCTCATTTTTTGGGGTGACGTTTGCGCCCGCGATCTTGGATTTGGCTTCGGGTATAACCATGGTGGTGAAATACCGGTCTTCTTTTAGGACGCTCTCGGCCCATCTAACACGGAACATCGGGACCTTCTCTCCAGCGTAGCTCAGCTCCCAGATCTCCTCGATCCTTCCGTAGTATCTGTCCTTGTCATTACCGGTGTAGGATTCCATCATTACCCCGAAGTTCTGATAACCATCGCTCTTCATGTCCTTGGCCTCGGTGTAGAATGTGTAGCCGTTGATATCGTACGCCTCATAGGTCATCAGGTTGTGCTCGGCGCCCTGTGACAAGGCGAATATGAGTTGTTCTTCCGCGGAAGAATCCTCATGTAAAGGGTACGACAGAAGCTTCTACTTGAACCAACGCGTGAAACATGAGTTGTGCTCTTTGATTATATCTCCGTCCATCCTCTGTTGGCCTCGGTCATTGTACGTCTTCTCAATAAAGGTTTTGTGCTCTACCACCCAAGGATCGACCACGTCTATGTGTTGTAGCGCGACTAGGTTTGCTCTTTCAAAGTCGGCGAGTCGACCCTCGAAGTTGACATGCATTTCGCGGCGACCCTCACGGTGACCCCATCCAGCGAGCCTGCCGAGGTGCCTGTTGACGGGCAGACCAAGGGGGTTCTCGATGCCTAGATAATTCGTGCAGTAGGAGATGCACTCTTCGGTCAGAAAGCCCCTGGCTATGCTTCCCTCTGTACGTGACATGTTGCGAACGTATCCTTTGATGACACCATTCTTCCTTTCGAACGGCATCATGCTGTGCAGGAACGTCGGCCCGAGTTGGATGATATCGTCCATGATATGGACCAGCAGATGCACCATAACATCGAAGAATGCGGGTGGGAAGTACATCTCAAGCTCGCATAGTATCACCACGATATCTTCCTGTAGCCTTCTGAGTTGCCTCACGCCAACAGACTTCCGAGAGATGACGTCGAAAAAGTTGCAAAGGCCAAATAGGGTTTACGGACGTGCGCGTCCATGATTCCACGGGTTGCAACTGGAAGTATCTGCGTCATCAGCACGTGACAGTCGTGAGACTTCATCCCGCTGAACTTCAGCTTCGCTGGGTCTAGGTATCTGCTTATCTTCCCCGCGTAACCGTAAGGAAGTTTTACTCCTACGAGGCAGGTGAAAAACTGCTCGATCTCCTCCTGACTTAGAGTGAAGCACGTGGGAGGGTAGTCATTTCCGGTCTTCTTGGCCTTTTTGCCTTTGCGACGAGTTTCCGTGTCCTGCTTCGCCTCATGATCATCATATATAGCGTGAAGCTCCTGCCTGATGCCCATTCATTTCAAGTCTGCCCTTGCTTTCGGCCCATCTTTGTTCCTCTCTGGCATGTTGAGCAGGGTACCAAGCAGACTCTCGCACACGTTCTTCGTGATATGCATTACATCAAGGCTGTGAGGCACACGGTGGATCTTCCAGTACGGCAAGTCCCAGAAAACAGACCTCGTTTTCCATACCTTCAGCAGCGGCTCTGGCGCCTTTCGGTTCTTTCCCGGCTCTGTCGCCTTTTGCTTCTTTCCCGGCAGTGGGCAATCTTTCCAATTTTTCAATAGCTCATCTATTTCCTCGCCGCTCCTCGTACGCGGGCGTCCTCGGGGTTCGGTTTCACCATCGAACAGATCCTTGCGTTTTCTCCACAGGTCATCGTCGCGAAGCCACCTTCGATGTCCCATGAACACAGTTTTCGAAGACCCAGGATCTCTATCTAGCTGGCGATACGTTGTGTCATCCATGCACCTGACGCATCCAGAAAATCCGTGGACCACCTGCCCCGCGACATATCCGTAACCGAGATAGTCGTGCACCGTCGTGAGCAGCGGGGCTCTCATAGGGAAATATTCTTTGTCTGCGGCGTCCCACGTATTGGCTGGCGTTTTCCACAGCGTGTCAAGCTCCTCTTTCAGCAGCCCCAGATACAGATTGATGTCGTTCCCTGGTTGTTTCGGTCCTTCAATTAGCATACTCATGGGAATGTACTTCCTCTTCATGCACAACCAGGGGGGAAGGTTGTACATCCACACAAACACAGGTCAGGTGCTATGTGTGCTTCTCTGGCTGCCAAACGGATTGACTCCATCGGTGCTCGCGCCCAGCACGATGTTCCTTGGATCGTTCCCAAATTCTAGGTCTTCGCTTGCCAGTGGCTCGCATCCTTAGGGTGACTCAGCATCTTGTCTTTTTAACTATCTCCGGATCATTTGCGTCATCTTCTCGCTTCTTCTCCTCCCTATCCGCGTGCCAATGCAGGAGCTTTGCTACCTTAGGGTCCGCGAAATACCGCTGCAGACGAGGAGTGATCGGAAAGCACCACACCACTTTTCGAGGAGCTTTCTTCCTCTTCTTGTATCGAGTGACGCCGCACACCGGACATATGGTAGACTCCGCGTGCTCGTCCCGATAAATGATGCAATTGTTCATTCACACATGGTATTTCACGTGCGGTAAATCCAGAGGACACACGATTTTCTTCGCCTCCTCCAAACTGGTCGAGCACTTGTTCCCCTTGGGAAGACGTTCGTGCCAGAATGACATGTTCTTGTCGAAGCATGCGTCGGTCATTTTGTGTTTTACCTTCATCTCCAGAGCCATGAGCGTTACTTTCAGGCGGGTATCCTCGGGCCTGCATCCTTCATACAATGGAGTAACCGCGTCTAACTCAAGTTGATCCATCTTGGCTTTCTCTCAGGCGGCAGCTCTTGCGTTATCGGTCTGCTTGAGAAGCAGCTCTTGAATACGAGGGTCCTGCACCCAGCCCATCGATGGTCCAGCGTCGTCTGCTCCGCCGGCGTCATCATCTTCATGATCATGCCCGTCGTCTGCTCCGGCATCTTCCTCATCATCATGTCCTGCATCTTCTACATGATGACTATGTACAGCATCACCGTCGTGAGCATCTCCTGGGGATTCTTCGTCTTCTCGCCCGCCCGAGCCGCGGTCGTTGTCTTGCTGCCCTTCCTCATTTCTTGCACGGCCCCCATGGACGACTTCGTAGTCATCTTCATCACCTTGCCGCCGATAGCCATCCATGAAACCACGCAAGAGCAGGTGGTCCCGCACCTGCCCGGAATCCGGGTCCGCAATAAGGCTCTTTAGCTTGCATCTTCGACACGGACATCTTATCTCCGTCTCGTTCTTTTGAAGCATCTCGGCCTTCGCGGACCTCAAAAACCTATTCATGATGCCTTCGGTCATCGTGCGCACCATGGTCGCC
Source organism: Secale cereale (assembly GCA_902687465.1). Classification (NCBI taxonomy): domain Eukaryota; kingdom Viridiplantae; phylum Streptophyta; class Magnoliopsida; order Poales; family Poaceae; genus Secale; species Secale cereale. The sequence continues at coordinate 709,508,567 of LR738715.1, forward strand.
TGCGGGGTAGAGCAAAACGATATTTTAGAACCAAGAAAAAATTTGCCATGACTTTCCCTAAAAATAGGACCGAAAAGAATGCTTAATGCCAAAATTCTCACCGAAATGGAAATGAATCAACATTCCGGGAAAATATTGGCAACTATCGCATTTCAAATACCGGTACACCTCCAAACACAAACACATATGCAACACAACAAACATATGCAACACCACGAACATACATAGATCTAGCTAGGCCATAAAAAGTGCATGTGCACATTGTTGTAGGGAGAACAACATAAATATAGCTTTCCCCCTTACTTACCTATCAAAACAAGGTAATTTAACCACTTAATTTGAATGAATCTATGGTGGAAATGAGGTGAAAAAGAGGAGGGACCCGAGACAAGGAGGAGGTGGAGAGAATGAAGTGGGGAGAAAGTGAGTGTGGGTAGGAGAGGCTGTCCAAAATATCTTGTTGCTGCCCACTTACTAATGGCGCCCCAACTCCAAATGCGCCATTACTAATCCAGGTTACTAATGGCGCATCTTCTGTTAGTGCGCCATTAGTAGTTTTGAAAAAAAAAACATACTAATGGCGCACTGCCCACAGTGCGCCATTAGTAGTTTAAACTAGTAATGGCGCACTGTGGAACAGTGCGCCATTAGTAGTTTTGCAAAAAAAGAATAAAAAATATAATTAAAAAAACAACATTAGTGGCGCACTTTCCGACAGGTGCGCCATTACTAGTTACAACTAGTAATGGCGCACTGTGTCCAGGGTGCGCCATTAGTATGTTTGGACAGGCGCACTAGTTTAAAAAAAATTGATACTAATGGCGCACCCTGGGCCTGGTGCGCCATTAGTAGTTTAAACTCTAATGACGTATCAGAGGGTGGTGCGCCATTAGTATATACTAATGGCGCACTGCTTGTCTGGTGCGCCATTAGTATCAATTCCATCTATAGCCCTTTTCTTAGTAGTGCCATGCCAACTTTCAACCTTTTCAGAGTTCATTTGTAGTGCTTTTCAATTTCTGGGTCATTTAGCTTAAAAAATCAGCAAATGCATGAAAAATATCAAATGAAGTCAGAAAGTGTTGGGGATATAACTATTTGATATGACCCGCCCAGGAGGGGCCGGGTTACCCCATTGATGGTTCATGGGCCAAGCACAGGAGCGTGTTGAAGGTGGCGGTTCAGGAAGATAGACGTATAAAGGGCCCAAAACCCAGAGCGGCTTAAGGCCCGTAAGTGCAAACCACCATGTATGTTCGACTTGTACTGTAAGGCATGTAAAGATAAGTCACCGGGACGGACACGTTTTTATGAGCTGGTCGGGAGTCTGTAAGCTGCAGGGTGTCAACCCATGTATATAAGGGGACGACCCGGCAACGGCTTAGGAGAGAAGACAATAGATCGAAAGCCAGGCTAGTGTATTCGCTACCTAGCAATTGAAACCCTAGCAATACCACCTCAAACTGGATTAGGTTTTACCCTCACCGCAAGGGGCCGAACTAGTATAAACCTCATGTGTCCTTTGTCCCGTTTTAACCCCTTTAAGCTAACCACGTCATAATGGCTCCACAACTAAGTCCTTCCCCTAGGACATCTGCCGTGATAACTCCACGACAGTTGGCGCCCACCGTGGGGCGTGTGCATGGTGGTTTGAAGTTCTTGAAGGGAAACTTTGAAGGGGTCAAGGGATACGTTGTGGGCCGGTTGACCAAGATTCGTCGTGGCAAGCTCTACATCGACGATGCATGCTGGGGTCCCAAGGCCGGCTGAATTGAGTATGGGTACTAGGTCCCCTTCGGCGGAATCCACGTCTTCATCGGCAAGATCGGCGAACCGGGCCCTGAGCCGGACATCTGCACCAACATTATCGAGATGGCTCAGCGTGCGCGACCTGCCCGGGTTTAGCCTGCTGTGAGGCGTGCCTTTGTTGGATATATCCATGGGGCTCAAGGCTCTGGATCTCGCGGTGAGACAGCCGTCTACTCTGATGGTGAATCATCCACGGGTGAGACCAATTCAATGTATCAGCTGCAGAACGGACGGCATGGGGGCTGGTCCGATGGTAACAGTATTTCGGACCCCCGTGAGCCGCCGAACAGGGTGGCGATCTTCATGACTGGCACCCAACCAGCTCTCGGCTTGACAGCCGCCATGGCCATAACACCCGGCGCAACGGCGATAACAGCAGCAGGCGCGGGCGGATCAGCACGCCCGCCGACTCAAGTCTTAACAGATCTATTGGAGGCTCTGGCGACTCCGATGGGAGCGGAGGTAACCCTGGACAACTAGGAACAACACAAGGCGGATGTGGCTAAACTGCGCGAGGAGATAGCACAAGCAAAGGAAGACCTGGCGACGGAGAATGCTAGGATGATTGCAGAATGGGTTATTTTGGACGCTCAAGCTCGGCAGATTCAAGCGGATTCATACCGGCTCACGGTGGATCAGAACACTGCCAATGAAGTATTGAGGAGAAAGCTCCGGAGTTGTCTTCCTTTTGTTTATGAGCCGAGGAATCTCTTCAACACAACTGGAGCAGGGACTAGTAACCCACCGGGGATAACCCGAATGGCTGAAGCGCCAGGGGGTGGAGCGCTAGTTCATCCATGCATAGCAGGTTCTCCATATATGAATCACGCCACACCTCATCACCCAGTGACACCGGCGGGTCACTATTCCAACCCTCTGGATAATATGATTGCTCCAGCAAGGCGATTGGCGGCTCTACCAGTCGAGGGTGAGACTTCGGTGGCAGTTGAAACCCAGAGGGCCAGGGAGCTTCTTCAGATAGCACTGGCATGGGAGCAGGCTTATTCTTATAGTCGTGACAAGATTCATTCAACCCCTCGTCCTAGAGTCAGCTACAGCAGACACATTGACTTGCCAGAAGTTTCAAGCACGGAGAAGCACCGCAACCAGCCTCGTGGGCATGACCCGGTGTGCAATGGTACCAATGCCCATGATTTGGTGGATCAGGGCTGAACACGCCGGGAGGCCGAGCTGGCAACTCAGGCGGCGGGTCGTCAGCAGGTGTCGTTTTACCCAACAGCTTCAGTAGAGACAGGTGTGACTTCTAGAACTTGGGGTGTGCCGTGTTTAACAGCGCCTCTGCGGAATGAGCGTTTGCCCAAGGACTGTAAGGGCCCTCGTAAGGTGCCTAACTACACATTGGATCAACCCCCTAAGGCTTGGGTGGAGAGTTACGAGATGGCTATAGAGATGCTAGATGTTAGTGAGGTTGCATATGCGAAGTACTTCACCATGATGCTAGAAGGAACATCCCATAAATAGTTAAAAGGTCTGCCCCCAACTCCATTGGGTCGTGGGCAGAGTTGAAAGCTAAGTTTATCCGGCATTTCAAGAATACGTGCAAGAAGCCGATGTCAACTGTGGATTTAGCTTCTTGTGTTTAGGCTAAGGCTGAATCGACGACCAGCTGGGTGTGCCGGGTCTCAACCATTATACATTCCTCAGATAAGATCAACGCCAGCTCAGCAGTGTTAATGTTGGAGAAGAATTGCCGTTTCCTTCCACTCAAGCAGAAGTTGGGGTGGCTTACACGTCATTGCGGTGATATGGGGGAGCTCATGGCGGCTCTTGTCAAATACACCGACTCTGATAGTACCAAGGACCCCGACTCTGAGGCTGAAAGATCAGGAAAGGGAAAGAAGAGTAATGATATGAGGGGACATCAGTTTAACCCGGACAATCAGAGCGGTGGCTGTAAGCGCAAGACTGATGATTTTGTCGCTAACACCGCGACACGGAATTTTAACCAGCATCGCAAGGGGAGGCCGGCTCAGATATATAACCTTGACGAAATAATGAATCAGCCGTGTCCAAAGCATGGAACCGAGGAAAGGCCGTCTACCATCTGTGGAAGGATTGCAGCATTATGAGACACTTCAGGGAGTCAATCCAGCACAACCATGGACCGAACGGCGGATCAGGGTCCGGCTCTCATGGTCCGGGTCATGGAGGTGGTGGCTCAAGTTCCGGGTTTCAAGGCCAAGGCAATCAAGGTGGTAACAATCAGCAGAATAATCAAGGGAATCAGCAACAACAGTCTGGGAATCAGAGTAACCGAAGCAACTGAGCAGTGGGCAGTACCACGTTTTTACCACAAGTCTATGCAAGCGGGATCAGAAGCTTCATAAAAGGGATGTGAATGCCATTGAACCGGTTGTTCCCCGTTTCTTGCGATGGTCTGAGCAGCCCATTGTGTGGAGTCGTGAGGATCACCCGCCCCAAGTTGATAATCCGGGTTAGCTAGTTTTAGTGGTGGCGCCTCAGGTTGGAGTATATAAGTTCACTAAGGTGCTCATGGATGGAGGCAGCAGCATCAATATCCTTTACTATGATACTTACCGTCGCATGGGATTAACTGACTAAAATCTTAAAACATCCAATACTGTTTTCCATGGAGTGGTGCCTGGTAAGTCGGCGTACCGGTGGGAAAAATTGATTTGTAGGTAACCTTTGGGGATGAGTATAATGCTAGAACAGAAACTCTAATGTTTGAGGTTGTTAGGATCCACAGCCCGTATCATGCTCTGTTTGGACAGCCAGCTTATGCTAAATTCATGGCGAGGTCGTGCTATGTTTATCTGCAGCTTAAGATGCCAGGTCACAAAGGCACCATAAAAGTGCATGGGAGTCGCAAGATATCCTTGGAATGCAAGGAAGGTGACGCGGCTTACGCGGAGTCAGTTTGTGCCACAGAGGAGCTGAAATTCTACAAGGATAATGTTGACCCGGCGGACATGACGTCTTTAAAGAAGCCAACCACAGAGCATGACCCTTTGTTAAAATTTAAATCGGAGGATGACACCAAGCTAGTTGATTTTGTTCCTAGCGACTCATCTAAGCAGTTCAGCATCAGTGCTAATTTGGATCCGAAATAGGAAAGTGCGCTCATCGAGTTCATCCGTGAGAACCGGGAAATCTTTGCATGGAAGCATTCAGACATGTCAGGTGTATCGAGGGAACTCGCTGAGCACACTCTTAATATTAATCCGAAGTATAAGCCGGTCCGACAGTTCCTTCATCGTTTCAATGAGGAGAGGCGGAAGGCCATTGGTGAAGTGGTGGCCCCACTCTTGGCGGCCGGGTTTATTGTTGAAGTTTTTCATCCTGAGTGGTTGGCTAACCTGGTTTTGGTACTTAAGAAGAACGGCACTTGACGAATGTGTGTGGACTACACAGAGTTAAACAAGGCTTTCCCGGCCGACCCGTTCGCCCTCCCTCATATTGATCAGATCATTGATGCTACGGCGGGTTGTGAGCATTTGAGTTTTTTGGATGCTTATTCTGGGTATCATCATATCAAGATGGCAGTTAAGGACCAGGAGAAGACAACTTTTATCACTTCGTTTGGTGCCTTCTGCTATGTGTCTATGCCTTTCGGGCTCAAGAGTGCCCAGGCGACTTACCAGCGCTGTGTACAGAATTGCCTTCATGGCCAGATCGGGCGTAATGTTCATGCTTACGTGGACAATATTGTGGTGAAGTCTAGAAAGAAACAGACCCTGATCAACAATTTGAAGGAGACGTTTGGCAATCTCTGGGTGTACAAGATGATGCTTAACCCGGCCAAGTGTGTCTTTGGTGTACCAGCAGGCAAGCTTTTGGGTTTTCTGGTTTCTGAGCGAGGCATCGAAGCTAACCCGGAGAAAATCAAAGCTATCACTTCCCTGGCTAGGCCAAAGTGTGTTAATGACGTCCAACGCTTGGCAGGACGGATAGCGGCTTTGACCGGTTCATAAGCCACCTAGGAGGAAAGGTTATCCCTCTGTATCAGATGATGAAGAAGACAGATGACTTTGTCTAGAGTGAGGCTGCTAATGAGGCGTTTGAGGCCCTTAAGAAGCAATTGGTTGAGATGCCAGTTCTTGCTGCTCCCATTGATAAGGAGCCTTTATTGTTATATGTGGCTGCAAATAGCTGGGCTGTCAGTGTGGCCATCGTTGTTGAAAGGAAAGAGGCCGGCAAGGAGTATCCGGTTTAACGGTCGATTTATTACATCAGCGAGGTACTTATTGAGTTCAAGCAGAGCTATCCGCATTGGCAGAAGCTGGTGTATGGGGTCTTCATGGCAAGCCGGAAGCTAAAGCAATATTTTCTGGGTCATCCTATTATTGTGGTGAGTTCTACCCCCTTAGGGGATATTATCCAAAATAGAGAAGCCACAAGTCGGGTAGCCAAGAAGGCCATTGAGCTTGGACCCCATGGATTAAAGTATGTGCCTCGTACGGCCATCAAGTCACAAGCGCTCGTGGATTTTATCAATGACTGGACAGAGTTGCAGGCGTATGAGAAAAAGCCGGATAACACATATTGGACTAGTCACTTTGATGGGTCCTGGCAGTTAGAAGGCTCGGGGGCTCGAGTTGTCTTAACTTCCCCTCGAGTTGATAAATGTTCTTATGTTCTCCGGTTAATGTTCCCTTGTACTAATAATGCAGCTGAGTATGAGGCCTTCCTCCACGGTCTTCGGATGGCTAAGGAGATGAACTTAAGCCGGGTAAGGTGCTTCGACGATTCAGATCTGGTAGCTCAGCAGGTTTCTGGCCATTGGGATTCCAAGGATCCACTCATGGCGGCTTATCATCGAGAGGTTGATGCGATTGCAGGCCACTTCAAGGGTTACCAAGTTGAACACATTGATCGAAGGAAGAATGAGGCGGCTGATGCCTTAAGCCGGTTAGGGTCTCAACGTAAACCATTGTCGCCCAACACGTTCTTGGATGTTCTGATTAACATGTCTGTCAAGTTACCTATAGAGGAGGATCTTGTTGTTCCTAACCCGGAGGCACAATTGGTGGCAGCTCATGTCATTCCTGAATAGAGGGTTCTGTATTTAGCTTACATGACTTCGGACGAGTTACCTGAGGATGAGATATTAGCCAGACAGATAACCCATCGGTCTAAGTCAATGACGATTGTCAATGGGGAATTGCATCATCGCAGTATCACAGGGGCGTTTCAACGTTGTGTCTCTCCTGAGGAATGCTATGAGATCCTGCGAGAGATCCACGAAGGAGATTGTGGTCATCATGCCGGCTCTAAATCTCTGGTGGCTAAGGCTTTTCGTCATGGGTTCTATTGGTTGACGGCTCATGCTGATGCAGAAGATTTGGTCAGCAGATGTGACGGTTGTCAGAAGTTTTTGCGACGAGCTCATGTTCCGGCTCAAGAATTGAGGATGATTCCAATAACTTGGACGTTTGCAACTTGGGGGGCTTGATATGGCCGAGCCTTTCAAGAGGTCTAAGGATAAGAAAACCCATCTTTTGGTGGCAGTGGATAAGTTTACCAAGTGGGTTGAGGTAGAGCCGGTTAGCAAGTGTGATGCAACAATGACAGTTCAATTCATCAAGAAGGTGATTTTCCGTTTTGGCTTTCCCCACAACATCATAACAGATAATGGCACTAATCTATCCAAGGGTGTTATAAGAGAATTTTGTCAACGAGAGCACATTCGACTTGATGTCTCCTTTGTGGCTCACCCCAAGTCTAACGGTCAAGCGGAACGAGCTAATCAAGAGATCATGTGAGCATCAAACCCCGGCTTATGGTTCCTTTTGAAAAGAACGCCGAGCTGTTGGGTGGAGAGTTACCTTCAGTGTTATGGAGCATCAATACAACACCCAACAGATCTACGGGTTACACACCTTTCTTCATGGTCTATGGAGCAGAGGCGGTTCTCCCTAGTGACATCCGTCATGATTCGCCTCATGTGGCGGCTTATGTTGAAACTGATAATGAGAAAGCACGTCAGGATGCGTTAGACTTGTTGGATGAAGAGCGTGATCTCGCGGTGGCTCGTTCAACGATTTATCAACATGATCTATGACGATATCACAACCACCGGGTCAAAACCAGAACTTTTCAAGAAGGCAACTTAGTACTCCGGCTTATCCAGGATTAGACTGATATGCATAAACTATCACCGCCTTGGGAAGGACCTTTTGTCGTCAACAAGAATCTGCATAACGGGTCATACTATCTTATTGACGTTTGGGAGCACAAGGATTCACGCACATTAGAGGAGGAGACCTGTCGGCCGTGGAATATTGCTCATCTTTGGCCCTACTATACTTGAGCCCCTGGCTCTCATGATGTACATAGTTTGGTGATGTATATAATAGCAAACAATATAATAAAGCCGGCACCCCGGATAATTCAGGGCCTCTGTCGTTTCATTTCCGCAAAGCTGAGTCGTTATCATCATCTTACATGTTTTACTTAAGAGTCTTGATGCCCAAATTGCAGGTACCAAAGAGAGTTAGATGCATAGCACAACTCAAACATAGGTCCCCGATGAGAACAATTCGTAAGTATGTCACTTGGGGGCTTCCTGTTCAAACATAGGCGTATTCGACCAAAGAGAACATAGCGTTACTACCGTTTTGACCAGGTTATCTTGTTCAAACATAGGCGTATTCGACCAAAGAGGACATAACCTGTGGGTCATCCTACCTATATACTAGCTGCTTCAACTCCATCAGGTCATCCTGATTGACCCAACGAACTCTTGGCGATCAATCTTTTACGGCGTATCCGACCAAAGATTCTGAGCTTGCTAAGGTTAAAACGCCGGTTGTCATGTGAGAGCACGGCTTACAGATAGTCAGGATAGATCCAGGCTCAAAAAGCCACCTTCCTTGAAACTTGGATAAATCATCCTGTGATACAAGATGCAACTCTGATCCCACGTACTCTAGATATGTCTATCTTTAAACAAAGACCTGCACTTGTCTAGGTTCAAATGTCGATTGGGTACTGTGAGAGCCTGCTCACAGCAAGCGCGTACCTTCCAGTGGCCAACGGGCTAGTTTCATTGAAGAAGAACCTTTGGCTTGGCGGCCTAGAAAAGCCTCGGATGTTTTTTGATCTCTTCTTTTTTGTTTTTTCTTAGGTTTTCTTTTGCCTTATGTTTTTTGCAAATTAGGCCAAGCTGCCTCTATTTATGGCTCATATTTGAAGCATCTCTGGGCCTCTACAACCCGACATAATGGTAGACTCTAAGTCGCCAGAGGATAATAATCTCATATCTAGAGTGATAGATCCAAAAGACTCTCACTGCATAGAGCTGATAAGCCGGCAGTCTAAGCACACACCACAGGTATGATTAGTTTCACAATTGTGTTAACATTGTCATCCGGCCCTGGCTATGGACTATCTGTCCCTAGTGGCATCGGTTGGGTATCATGACCCGCTCAATGGTAAACCGCCAGGGCACTTGTTATATGTTTATGTGTAGGATAATGATTAATTTTATCTGCATAAGTACACACTGTCATAAGCATAAAGTGGTATTTCTTCAATTGGCGGATCAACAATATTGCGCAGAAGCAGAACCGTGGATGAGGGCACGACAGATTAAAGTTTTACTACCCTATTACATGACTCTGTGAGCCAAACAAAATCAAGTGTTTATTAAAGGATCAAATGTGTAAACCGCCCAGCAGTTCACTCTTCCCGGCCCTGCTGACTTAAAGTTTCTGGATTACCCTTCTCCGGTTCTTCGTCCACCCCCATCTAAAAGTTTGGTGACGACCAATTGATGCTAGACAAAGCTTCAAATTTAGCTTCATCATCGATAAGTTCAGACGGGTCAATTTCAGGGGCGGAAGTATGCTTACGGATTGGAGGGATTAGCTCCATCACTTTGTAAGCCGGAGTGGGCATCTTCTGGTTTACTATGTTGTAAGCCGGTTGATATCTTGACACATATGTTTCACTGGCAATCAGGCAGGCCAGAGGGCGTATATCTTTTACATAGGCAGCATAGTCTTTTTGGTCAAAAGACGTGCCATCTTCTTTTAGGCTTGGATAGCCAGTGGCTAAGTCAGCCGGGTCTAGCTCTGGTAGCCATGCCTTGGCCCGGCTTAAAGCTGTTATGGCATCGGCTCTTGCAGACGACCGCTTCATTTCATCAATCCTAGCAGGCAGCACAGAAAGTTTTTTCAAGATATCAATCAAGAGAGTAGGCGTCTGATTGGCCGGAGAAATTGTAACCAATGCGCGCTGAGCTCCAGTGTATAGTTGTTCAACAAGTGTATACACAGCTTTAAGCTTCACGAGCACCTCCTGGTTAAGATTGTTGCTCCGGCGGCCTGCATAAGTCATAAATTGGTTAGCGGCAGTTTATGCTATCAAAGGAAAAATTCAATTTTTAACAAGGCGGCTTACCAAAGATAGCCGAAACCATTTGGGATACATGGTGCTTTAAGCCGGTGAGCTCCATGGTCACCTCTTCAAGGGTTGCCTCCGCCTTTTCAGCTCGTTGTACCAAGGCCTTTATGCACCGGTTCATATCAATAAAGTCTCAAGCACTTTGCAAGCAAGAGTACTTGGCACTTGGGGGCTAATGCATATTACTTGTATTTTTATTATTCATCTATGATAACCCGGTGGTACTGTAAACAGTCACCATCGGGTTATGAAGGCTATACAGGCAAGCTCTATACATGCACAATGATGAATAGGACCTACTCATTCATACTGATTAAGCCGGCCCTTGGGGGCTACAGGTGCAATGTTCATCAAAGTCAGGTTTCCTATAATGGTGAGTGCTGGCTTTGGAAGTATTCTATCCAAGATGCTCATGTTATTCTAAGTCTACATCATATTCAATTCTATCATACCCAATAGACTTGGGGGCTGGAAGGATGTACATAACTTAGTCAAGTTCATAACTCATTTTTTTATGCATCTGCTTCACCATGTCAACTTCAAGGTCACGGCTGGTGTGGACTTGACTGAGATAGCCAGAAAGCACTTCACTACTGCTCAGTTGCGCATAATGAGTCATGTCAAATCTTACTTTCCACTTTTCAATAAGTTCTTGCTTGGCGGTATGTTTGGCCAGAACAGTTGGATTGCCCGATTCTCTAAAGCCAGTGCCAGTGATCATCACATCTTCATTATGCTTTTCTGGCGGCTTAGTGTGGCTTGACGATTCAGTATTTAAAGAAGTGATGTTGGTGCAGTCAAGAGAGCCATCAGGAATTTCAGGAGGAGCGTCAGGAGCAGCTTCCTCCGTTGGTTTTTCAGCATTTGTCGCTGGGACTTGCTGCTCTGGTTCAACGGTTTTAGGATCAGCTACCGGTTTAGTCACTTTTGCTTTCTTGCTGGGCTTGGCTTGGCCACTGCACAAATTATGAAAAATCAGTACAAAGTCATAAAGGTGAAAGGAAGAACAGAACAGGGAATAATTGTTACCCAGGGGTAGTCTTGACAGCCGGTAGTTGAGTCTGAGATGAATCGCCAGAGGAAGAGCGAGAGACCTCCTGGTAATTTGAATCAAAAGAATTCAGTGGCTGGCGAATGAGACCCGCCAACGGGTAAAAAGAGTTTAAGTGCGGAAAAATCTCATTTTGACGTTTCCGTCGGACTAGAGTATTCGGTAAGCCGGAGGAAAGTTCTTCACCTCCGGTGTTCCGAGTTTGATGCCAGTTCTCGTGTTGTTGTTGCTTCAAAAGAAAGTGAGGATCCAAATGAGCTAAGTGGTGTGAACATCTTACTTTTTGGGTTACTCGTCGAATTTTCTATCTTGGCAAGGGTTCTGAGCTAGAGGAAATAGTAATTACCTCTTCTTCAACAGCCTGGCTGGCCCCTGTGTCGTCCTGACAATAATCAATGTCAATAAGATAATTGAAAAATGAACCAAGAGACTCAAGGACTACCTCCGACTCAGAGCTATCATCCAGTTCAAGCAAGTCAGAAGCACTTGTTTTCTTTTTTTTGTCTTTTTGGTGGTTTTCTTAGCGGCTTTCTTGGCAGCCCTGGCCGTTTTGGTAGCTTCATGATCATATCTCTTCTTCCATAAATCTGATTTAGCCTGTGAAAGTTGGCAAAGTTGAATTAACAGGTGGTCTAAATGATAAAGCAAGGTAAGTTGAAGTTAAGACTCACATCCGATGCTGGATTAAGTTTGCAGAAAGGGTTTAGACTCACTTTGCTGCAGTCTCCCAGGCCTTCATTCAGAAGGGTCTTGGTCATTTCAGTAACAGTGTCATCAGTCAAATCCAAGGGGCTGTGGCGTAATGGATCTTTTGTCTTGCTAGTATAAGCACACATTAAGCCGGACCGGCGGCTCAAAGGTATGATCCGCTAAGAAACCCAACATGGGACCAAGTAAATTCCGGTTAGCCCGTTTCTAGGTAGGGCCTTGACCTTTGAAAAGGTGGGAGCAAGTTTTTTACGTTCCGCGGCAGTAAGTTTTTCAGCAAGAGGATACTTCGGGTCCAGACCTTGGACACGATAACCCGGCAGCGGATTTTCATTAGCCGGAGAGGCATCTTTGCAATAAAACCAGGTTTGGTTCCAATCTTTGGGGTGACTCGGCAAACGAGCATAGGGGAAGATGGCATCTCTTCTTCGTTGAATTGTGATGGCACCAAGTTCCAAGCTGGGTCCGTTCGTGAACTCGTTTTGGCGGTTTAAATAGAAATATTCTCTAAAGAGCTTGATGTTGGGCTCCTCCTGAAGGTGTACTTCACAGAAGACTTGGAAATTGCAGATGTTGGACACAGAATTGGGTCCGATGTCTTGAGGATGGAGCTGAAAGAAGTGCAAAACGTCCCAAAAGAACTTAGAGCCAGGTGGTGAAAAGCCACGGTTCATGTGATCAGTAAAAACAACAACTTCATCGTCCTTTGGATGAGGTCTTTCTTCGCCTGGCTTAGGAGCGTGGTAGTGCATGACGGATTTCTTCGGCAAGTACCTGATTTTGACAAAGTCAGCGAGTGTAGCTTCGATGAAAATAGAGGGAACCCAATTGCACGAAGTGGCTTTCTTTGATGGCATTGTGAGGAGAGAAGCCTAAAAGAAGGAAACGTTTTTCCGGTTCAAAATTGGTTCATTAAGCCGGAAGACAAGCTATAGCATATGTTCAGAATGGTGGCTTAAACGGGGCCTAATGACATATGGATAATTGATGACCCACAAGTGTAGGGGATCTATCATAGTCCTTTCGATAAGTAAGAGTGTCAAACCCAACGAGGAGCAGAAGGAAATGATAGGCCGTTTTCAGTAAGGTATTTTGTTCAAGCACTGAAATTATAGGTAACGGATAGTTTTGTGATAAGATAATTGGTAGCAAGTGACAAACGGTAAAAGTAAATAAGGTGCAGCAAGGTGGCCCAATCCTTTTTGTAGCAAAGGACAAGCCGGGACAAACTCTTATATAAAGGAAAGCGCTCCCGAGGACACATGGGAATTATCATCAAGCTAGTTTTCATCACGATCGTCTGATTCGCGTTCGGTACTTTGATAATTTGGTATGTGGGTGGACCGGTGCTTGGGTGCTGCCCTTACATGGACAAGCCTCCCACTTATGATTAACCTCTAATGCAAGCATCCGTAACTACAAAAGAAGTATTAAGGTAAACCTAACCATAGCTTGAAACATATGGATCCAAATCAGCCCCTTACGAAGCAACGCATAAACTAGGGTTTAAGCTTCTGTCACTCTAGCAACCCATCATCTACTTATTACTTCCCAATGCCTTCCTCTAGGCCCAAATAATGGTGAAGTATCATGTAGTTGATGTTCACATGACACCACTAGAGGAGAGACAACATACATCTCATCAAAATATCGACCGAAGACCAAACTCACATGACTACTAATAGCAAGACTTCTCCCATGTCCTCAGGAACAAAAGTAACTACCCACAAGACATAATATTGTTCATGATCAGAGGGGTATTAATATGCATAATGGATCTGAACATATGATCTTCCACCAAATAAACCAACTAGAATCAACTACAAGGAGTAATCAACACTACTAGCAACCCACAGGTACCAATCTGAGGTTTGGGTATAAAGATTGGATACAAGAGGTGAACTAGGGTTTGAGAGGAGATGGTGCTGGTGAAGATGTTGATGAAGCTAGCCCTCCCCAAGATGGGAGAGTTGTTGGTGATGACGGTGGTGACGATTTCCCCCTCCCGGAGGGAACTATCCCCGGCAGAACACCTCTGCCGGAGCCCTAGATTGGTTTCGCCTCGAGACGGCGGCGTCTGGTCCTGAAAGCCTCCTTATTATTTTTTACAGGTCAAAACGCTTCATATAGGAGAAGATGGGCACCGGGGGCCTGCCGGCTGGCCCTCGAGGCAGGGAGGCGCGCCCTGGGAAGGGGGCGCGCCCCCCACCCTCGAGGCCAGCTGGTGGCCCCTCTCATGGGTTTCTTTCGACATATATTTTTTATATTTTCCGAAACGATCTTCTGTGGAGTTTCAGGGCTTTTGGAGTTGTGCAGAATAGGTTTCCAGAGTTTGCTCCTTTTCCAGCCCAGAATTCCAGCTGTCGGCATTCTCCCTCTTCATGTAAACCTTGCAAAATAAGAGGGAAAAGGCATAAGTATTGTGACAAAACATGTATGAACAACCCATAATGCAATAAATATCAACATATAAGCATGAAGCAAAATGGACGTATCAACTCCCCCAAGCTTAGACCTCGCTTGTCCTCAAGCGAAAGCCGATAACGAAAAATATGTCCACATGTTTAGAGATAGAGGTGTCGATAAAAACAAAATACTGACATGAGGGCATCATGATCATTCTCATAACAGCACTTATATAAATATAGTCATATGATTCTTATGCTAAAGTAACGATTCATCCACAATATCAAGTATGCATCATAAACTACATTGGAAACTAACAAACTTTGGTCTTGGTCATTGAAGCCATTGCAATTTACCGTAATATTTGAAAGAGTCAATATAAGAGCTTTTCAGCAAGCCTACATACTCAACTATCATATTGTCTTTCACAATTGTTCACACTCACGCAATACTTATGTTTATGGTGTTTTAATCGGACACAGAGAAAGATAGGGGCTTATGGTGTTGCCTGCCAACCTTTTACCTCAAGGGTAATGTCAACAGTAATAGATCATGAAAACTTACATCCAAGTGGGTATATATGTCTGGATCTTTCCAACACAATGTGCTTGCCAAAGGATAAAATGTAAAAAGGAAAGGTGGGTCTCACCTTGACACTTATAAGACAGGAATAATAGATAGGCCCTTCGCAGAGGGAAGCAGAGGTTGTCATGTGTTTTTATGGTTGGATGCAGAAAGTCTTAGCATAGAAGAACTTCGCTTTATATTGCCAATTGTGATAAGGACCTTTATTATGCAGTCCATCGCTTTTATTACTTCCATATCACAAGATCATATAAAGCTAATTTCTCCCACACTAATAAATCATACATATTTTAGCGGATTCGCAACATGACAACTTACTTGGAAGGATCTTTCTCATGGCAAAACTGGGTTTAAGGATATATGGAAGGCCCTTTGTGAGACCGCAAAACATAAATGCAGAGCACCTTTAAGGATCAAGGACTGACTAGACATTGTAATTCATGGTAAAAGAGATCCAGCCATGATCATACTCAATGCAAATTAATAGTAATACATGCAAATGATAGAGGTGCTCTCCTACTGGTGCTCTTTGATAAGAGGATGATGACTCTACATAAAAGTAAATAGATAGGCCCTTCGCAGAGGGAAGCAGGGGTTTGTAGAGGTGCCGGAGCTCGATTTTTAAATAGAGATGAATAACATTTTGAGTGGTATACTTTCATTCTCAACATAACAACCAAGAATCTCGATATCTCCCATGGTACGCACATTATAGGCGGTTCCCAAACAGAATGGTAAAGTTTTTACTCCCCCAACCACCAACAAGCACACTCCATGGCTAGCCCAAAATAACGGGTACCGTCCAAACCAGCAACAGCCCTGGGGGAGTTTTGTTTAATTATTATGATTTTGAGCATGGGACTGGGCATCCCGGTTACTAGCCATTTTCTCATGATTGATGAGCGGAGTCCACTCATCGTGAGAATAACCCACCTAGCATGGAAGATATAGACATCCCTAGTTGATACATGAGCTGTTCGAGCATACAAAACAGAATTTCATTTGAAGGTTTAGAGTTTGGCACATACAAATTTACTTGGAACGGCAGGTAAATACCGCATGTAGGAAGGTATGGTGGACTCATGTGGAATAACTTTGGGGTTTATGGAAGTGGATGCACAAGCAGTATTCCCGCTTAGTACAGGTGAAGGCTAAAAAGGGACTTGGAAGCGACCAGCTAGAGAGCAACAACGGTCATGAACATGCATTAAAATTAATCAACAATGAATGCAAGCATGAGTAGGATATAAATCACCATGAACATAAATATCGTGGAGGCTATGTTGATTTGTTTCAACTACATGCGTGAACATGTGCCTAGTCCGACCACTTGAATCGTTCAAAGGAGGATACCACCCCATCATACCACATCACAACCATTTTAATATCATGTTGGCACACAAGATAGACCATTATAAACTCTCAGCTAATTAAGCATGGCATAAGTAGCTATGATCTCTAATTGTCATTGCAAGCATGTTTCATTCATAACAAGCTGAATCAGGAACGATGAACTATCATATTTACAAAAACAAGAGAGGTCGAGTTCATACCAACTTTTCTCATCTCAATTAGTTCATCATATATCATCCTTATTGCCTTTCACTCGCACGACCGAACGGTGTGGATAATAATAATAGTGCACGTGCATTGGACTAAGCTGGAATCTGCAGGCATTTAATACAAGAGAGAAGACAAGGTAATATGGCTCAAGGTCAAATCAACAATAAAGCATATGAGAGCCACTAAGCATTTTAATCATGGTCTTCTACTCTTAACCCCCAAAGAAAAGAAAAGAAACTATTTACACCGGAAAGCTCCCAACAAGCAAAAGAAGAACGGGAAATCTTTTTTTTTGGGTTTTCTTTTAGTTACTACTACCAGGAAAGTAAATTAGCTAGAAGCTACAACTAATATATTTTTGGGTTTTCTTAAGGTTTTTCTAACACACAAGAAAAAGACTAAGAAAAAGAAAATTGAAACTAAACATGGATGGTACAATGAAAGACTATGAGCACCGACAACTAGAATAAGTATGTGAACATGAATGTAAAGTCGGTGAGAAACACGTACTCCCCCAAGCTTAGGATTTTGGCCTAAGTTGGTCTATGGCCACGGATGGAAGCTACTCCCTCCAGTGTACTGAGATGTGTCCTCTGGGTGCCACTGGTTGGCAAGCTCATCCAGCTCCCACCCATAAACAGACTGACGATAAGGATCGAGTGGTGGCTCCAGGTCAGGTTTTGAAGCTTGTGCCTGGCCCTCGTACTTGTAGAAGGCATCTGATGTAACAAGATATACACCTGTAGACAGATCAAACAGAGATGGTGCAGGCAAGGTAACAATTTCACAATATTTTTCATCAAACATTAATTTATAATTAAGCAACCTATCCTTGTCTTTAGCAATAAAATCATGTGCTACCATGCTCTTGTAGTCTAGATAAACAGGGGCAAGCAATTTTTCTTCCTTCTCATGATGCCTAATAGGTATTCTAAAATGTTCAGCAAGGCGAGAAGCAAAGATTCCTCCAAAGACGGCCCCCTTTGAGCAGTTTAGACTCAGTCATTTAGCAACGACGACACCCAAGCTAAAAGTTGTCTCTTGAAATAAAGCATGGTGTAAAATGACAATATCAGGGGCACTAAGATTCCCATTGTTCCCGCAACCAACTAAACATCTACTAGCAAATAAAGCAACGTAGCGCAGAATAGGGAAGTGTATAATAGTGATTCTTGCCCCTGAGACTTGCCTAGTTTCCCCTACAGCTATCATGTCGATAAACCCTTCAACGTCTTCACGACATGGTTCATCAAGTCTACCCCCAAAGGGTATCTTACATACTTCACAAAATTGTAAGAGTGATATCTCCTTAATCTCATCATATAAATGAAACTCCATTGTAGGTGGTGTTTTCTTAACATGAAAATGAAAACTTTGCATGAAAATATTGGTGAGTAAGAGATACTGTTCACGCTGGTCGTGGAGGAAGTCGGTGAGGCCTGCATTATTTGCCAACCAATAAAAGTCTTCGTAAATCCCGGCAGACATCACGAAATCATTGCAAGGCCATTCGCACGGTCGAACTTCCACCATGCAAGGAAGATTATATTTGGGCTTCTTATTTTCTTCTTATTTCTTCTCCTTCGAGCTCTTACTGGAGGAGCCCCTCAACAATCTCTTTATCATTTTTCTCCTCTGAAAATTTCTGAAATTTTTAGTAACTCAAAATAAAAGTTAACCAAACTCAACAAGATTGATAGCAACAACTCCTACTAGTGCCTAGAGACTATATCATGCATTAGAACTACTTGGGACCAAGAAAATTTGACATGCAAGCTCAAGAACAAGGTCACCACAACAGCAAAAAATTTCAATAAATAAAGCACTAGAACAAAAACTAATTGGACCAATGCAGGAGTCACGTACCAAGGAACAATCTCCCCCAAACAGTTTGGTGAATGGTGCTTTGAGCAAGGAGATCGAAAATGGTAGCAAGATGAGCTAGAACTCGGGTTTGAGCTGGTTGGTGATTTTTTTTGGGAGGAAGAAAAAGAGTGTGGGTGCAGGAATAAGTGGAAGGGGCCACATGGGGCTCACGAGGCAGGGGGCGCGCCCTAGACCCTTGTGACCAGGTGCTGGCTCCCCTCGCTGTGTGTTCTCTACCATATTTTCTCAAATATTCCAGAAAAATCATATTTAATTTTCATGGCATTTGGAGAAGTTTTATTTTTGGGGTATTTTTTATTGCACGGATAAGTCTGGAAATAGACAGAAAATATTATTTTTGCTTTATTTATCCTAATTAGCAGAAAGTAAAAGGAGGATACAGAAGGTGGTGCTATCTAGATTCACCCATCTCATGCTCCTCCAAAGGAATCCATTAACAAGGTTGATCAGGTCTTATTAATAAACTCTTTCCGAATAACATGAAACCGAAGAATTTTCGAATAACACTAGGTTACCTCAATGGGGATATGTATGTCCCCAACAATAAGAATATCATATGTCTTCTTGACAATAGGAAGAGGAAATTCAAAACCTCCAATAGTGATAGTTGAAATTTTTCCAATATAATTGATACTGTGGACTTGAGGTTGTTTCCTCGAAAAGTGTACCGTATGCTCATTACCATTGACATGAAAAGTGACATTGCCTTTCTTGCAGTCAATAACAGCCCCTGCAGTATTCAAAAAGGGTCTACCAAGGATAATAGACATACTATCGTCCTCGGGAATATCAAGTATAACAAAGTCCGTCAGAATAGTAACATTTGCAGCCACGACAAGCACATCCTCACAAATACCGACAGGTATAGCCGTTGATTTATCAGCCATTAGCAAAGATATTTCGGTAGGTGCCAACTTACTCAAGTCAAGTCTACCATATAGAGAGAGAGGCATAACACTAACACCAGCTCCAATATCACATAAAACAGTTTTAACATAGTTTCTTTTAATGGATCAAGGTATAGTAGGTACTCCTGGATCTCCTAGTTTCTTAGGTATTCCACCTTTGAAAGTGTAATTGGCAAGCATGGTGGAAATTTCTACTTCAGGTATCTTTCTTTTATTGGTAATAATATCCTTCATATACTTAGCATAAGGATTTGTTTTAAGCACATCAGTCAAACGCATACGCAAAAAGATAGGTCTAATCATTTCAGCAAAGCGCTCAAAATCCTCATCATCCTTTTTCTTGGATGGTGTAGGAGGGAAGGGCATGGGTTTCTGAACCCATGGTTCTCTTTCCCTATCGTGCTTCCTAGCAACCAAGTCTCTCTTATCATAGCGTTGATTCTTTGATTGTGGGTTATCAATTCAACAACAGGTTCAATCTCTACATCATTATCATTGCTATGTTAAGCATCATCATGAACATCATCATTAATATTATCACTAGTTTCATGTTCATTACCAGATTGTGTCTCAGCATCAGAAACAGATATATCATTGGGATTCTCAGGTGTGTCAGCTACAGGTTCACTAGAAGCATGCAAAGTCCTATCATTTTTCTTTTTCTTTTTCTTAGAAGAACTAGGTGCATCTAAATTAGCTCTCTGAGAATCTTGCTCAATTCTCTTAGGTTGGCCTTCAGGATACAGAGGTTCATGAGTCATTCTACCACCTCTAGTCACAACTCTAATGGCATTATCATTATTCTTACTATTTAATTCATTGAGCAAATCATTTTGAGCTTTAAGTACTTGTTCTACTTGAGTGGTAACCATGGAAGCATGTATACTAATGAGTTTCAGTACACCTTTAGCTCTAGACAGATAATCACTCAAGCGTTCAATCATATAAGCATTGTGTTTTAATTGTCTACCAACATAACCATTGAAGTTTTCTTGTTTCACAATGAAATTTTCAAACTCATCTAAGCATTGGCTAGCAGACTTATAATGAGGAATATCACCTTCATCAAACCTATAAAGAGAATTTACCTTTACTACCTATGTCGGGTTATCAAGACCATGTATTTCTTCAATAGGTGGTAAATTCTTAACATCTTCAGCTTTAATACCTTTTTCTTTCATAGATTTCTTTGCCTCTTGCACATCTTGAGGACTACGGAATAGAACACCTCTTTTCTTCGGAGTTAGCTTAGGGCTGGTTCAGGAAGTGTCCAATTATTTTCATTGGCCAGCATATTATTCAATAGTAATTCAGCTTGATCAATTGTTCTTTCCCTGAAAACACAACCAGCACAACTATCCAGGTGGTCTCTGGAAGCATCGGTTAGTCCATTATAAAAGACATCAAATATATCGTGCATCTCAAGATGATGATCAGGCAAAGCATTAAGTAATTGGAGAAGCCTCCCCCAAGCTTGTGGGAGACTCTCTTCCTCAATTTGCACAAAGTTATATATTTCCCGTAAGGCAGCTTGTTTCTTATGAGCGGGAAAATATTTAGCAGAGAAGTAATACATCATATCCTCGGGACTATGCACACAACCAGGATCAAGAGAATTAAACCAAGTCTTAGCATCACCCTTTAACGAGAATGGAAACAACTTAAGGATATAGTAATAGCGAATCTTTTCATCATTGGTAAAGAGGGTGGCTATATCATTCAACTTAGTAAGATGTGCCACAACAGTTTCAGATTCATACCCATGGAAAGGATCTGATTCAACCAAAGTAATTAACTCTGGAGCAACAGAGAACTCATAATCCTTATCAGTAACACATATAGGTGAAGTAGCAAAAGGAGGGTCATGTTTCATTCTAGCATTCAAGGACTTTTCTTTCAGCTTAGATAATAATTTCTTAAGATCATATCTATCATTGCAAGAAAGAAAGTCTCTAGCAGTTTCTTCATCCATGACATAACCCTCAGGAACAACAAGCAATTCATATCTATTGGGAGAAGCTTCGTCATCACTTTCATAAATATCATCAGTTTCAATATTTGCATTCTCCCTAACCTTAGCAATTTGTTCATCTAGAAATTCACCTAGTGGCACAGTATTATCAAGCATAGAAGTAGTTTCATCATACATAGCAGAAGTGGCATCATCAACAACATACGACATATCAGATTCAATAGCATGAGTAGGTGTCGCAAATTTACCCATAACAGAAGGAGAATCAAGTGTAGAGCTAGATGGCAGTTCCTTACATCCCCTCGTAGTTGAGGGTAAGATCTTGGTTTTTGAGTCCTTCAAATTCTTCATAGTGATCAGTAGATAAAAATCCCATGTGACGTAAAGAATAGAGCTATGCTCCCCGGCAACGACGCCAGAAACTAGTCTTGATAACCCACGAGTGTAGGGGATCGCAACAGTTTTCGAGGGTGAAGTATTAAACCCAAATCTATTGATTCGACACAAGGGGAGCCAAAGAATACTCTTAAGTATTAGCAGCTGAGTTTTCAATTCAACCACACCTGGAAACTTATTATCTGCAGCAAGATAGTTTAGTAGCAAAGTAATATGATAGTGGCGGTAGCAGCAATAAAAGTAATGATAATGTTTTTGTAGTTTTTGTAATAGTAGCAACGGAAAAGTAAATAAGCAACAAGCAATATGGGAAAAGCTCATAGGCATTGGATCGGTGATGGGAAATTATGTCGGATGGAATTCATCATGTAGAAGTTATAACCTAGGGTGACACAGAACTAGCTCCAGTTCATCAATGCAATGTAGGCATGTATTCCGAATATAGTCATACGTGCTTATGGAAAAGAACTTGCATGACATCTTTTGTGGCAGCGGGGTCCTAGTGGAAACTAAGGGATATTAAGGCCTCCTTTTAATAGAGTATCGGACCAAAGCATTAACACATAGTGAATACATGAACTCCTCAAACTACGGTCATCACTGGGAGTGGTCCCGATTATTGTCACTTCGGGGTTGCCGGATCATAACACATAGTAGGTGACTATAGACTTGCAAGATAGGATCAAGAACACACATATATTCATGAAAAAATAATAGGTTCAGATCTGAAATCATGGCACTCGGGCCCTAGTGACAAGCATTAAGCATAGCAAAGTCATAGCAACATCAATCTCAGAACATAGTGGACACTGGGGATCAAACCCTAACAAAACTAACTCGATTACATGATAAATCACATCCAACCCATCACCGTCCAGCAAGCCTACGATGGAATTACTCACGCACGGCGGTGAGCATCATGGAATTGGTGACGGAGGAAGGTTGATGATGATGATGGCGGCGATCTCCACTCTCCGGAGCCCCGAACGGACTCCAGATCAGCCCTCCCGAGAGAGATTAGGGCTTGGCGGCGGCTCCATATCGTAAAACGCGATAATTCTTCTCCCTTGATTTGTTTTTGTCCCCGAAAGTGAATATATAGGATCTGGGGATACGTCGGTGGAGAACCAGGGGGCCCACTCGGCAGGGGGCGCGCCCTCACCCTCATGGACAGAATGTGGGCCCCTGGTCTGGATCTTCTTGCAGGCATTCCAAGAACTTTTTATTTTTGCAAAAAAACAACACCATGGCAATTCTGCTGAAAGCAGCATCAGTTCAGGTTAGTTCCATTCAAATCATGCAAGTTAGAGTCCAAAACAAGGGCAAAAGGGTTTGGAAAAGTTGATACGTTGGAGACGTATTACGTTGCCATGCATTATGGGTGGCCTAGACATGTCTAGTGGGTTGGGAACTCCACAGGTAAGTGCTAGGAAGAAAATGACAACAGAAGACTCTCACGAGGAGACCGAACTATGCTCAAACGTGAATTAGCAACCAAGTGTTTGATTAGCGGTATGGGAAATGCACATGGCCAATGGGCCTGAATTTTGGGTGAGGATGATCATCTACTTGGTAGACTGGCTTGGAAAATTTTCAGCTCAAATGGAGGAGTGTAGATGGCACTTGCTTTGCAAAGTACCACATCGGGCAGAAATATGAATATTGAAGATGGGCTCAAATGAATAAACGTATTGAGATGAAATTTTGTGGAGTATGGTCATTTGGGCATAGAAAAACACTGTAAAGATTTTATACCATTTGGATAATCCTAGCTTGTACTTCCTTCACAAAGCTTCTCTCTAGATAGAAATTTGGAATTTTGTTGAGGAAGATTTAATAGGAAAATGGACCTGAATATTGGCATGTGTCAATTCTTTGTATATGGAATATTGACCAAAAAGTTTGAGGACAATAGGGGTGGTATAGATAGCACTTACTTTGCAATGTGCCAATCTGGACAGAAAATAAAAAATTAAAGCTGGGATCACATAGATGATTTGATTGAGCTGCAATTTGGAGGAGGGTGATAATTTGGGCATATGAAGGCACTATATAAATTTCATGCTATTTGGATGCATAGCTAGTACTTCCTTCACAAAGCTTCTAGCTGAACAAAAACTTTGGAAATTTGCCGAGGAACATTTACTACGCAAATGGAGCTGAATTTTGTCATGAGGCAATGATTTGGATAGGAAAGAGTGCCCAAAATTTTTGAGGGCAATCAAGAATATAAAAATAGCACTTCCTTCACAAAGTGTTGTTCTGAACAGAATAGGAAAATGAATATTGTTGAATTATTTTTTAACTATGCAAGGAAGGTTTTCTACATATTTGACGAATATATGACCCAAAGAATTTATGAGTTTTTTTGGGAATTTTGGGAATGACAGAAATATAGGTTGCTTCACAACCTAGGGAAAAAATTGACACATGTGCATGACACATAGGAAAAACTGATGAGGTGGCACCTAGTCATAGCAATCCACCACAACTTACAAGGTTATGACCATTTATATTGGTCGTCATAAGCTAGAAATAAGGCAGCGAACTAGTGTTTCTGCTTTATGACCATTTCGTGTAAGGAAATTATGACCTTTCTGACCAAAATGATCATTGTAGTTTAGGGTTTGGAGCCCCCCGAATAGCTTTTGACCAATTGGTCTCAAATGGTCGTAGATTTATGACCAATTCTTCTAGGGTCACTCACAGAAGGTCATAAGTTGACATATTTCTTGTAGTGGTATCGGTGCTTAGGTGTTGTTCTTACTTGAACAAACCTCCAACTTATGATTAACCCTCCCGCAAGCATCCGCAACTACGAGAAAAGTATTAAGAATAAATTCTAACCATAGCATTAAACTTTTGGATCCAATTGGTCCCTTACGGAATAGCGCATAAATTGGGGGTTAAGCTTCCGTCACTCTCGCAACCCACCATCTAATTACTACTCCACAATGCATTCCCTTAGGCCGAAATATGGTGAAGTATCATGTAGTCGACGTTAACATGACATCACTAAGGGAATCACAACATACATACTATCAAAATATCGAACACATATCAAATTCACATGATTACTTGCAACATGATTTCTCCCGTGACCTCAAGAACAAAGGTAACTACTCACAAATGATGAACATGTTCAAAATCAGAGGGGTATTAAATAGCATAATGTATTTGAACATATAATATTCCACCAAATAAACCATATAGTAATCAACTACAAGATGTAATCAACACTATTAGTCACCGACAAGGACCAATCTATAGTTTCGGTAACAAGATTGAACACAAGAGATGAACTAGGGTTTGAGATGAGATGGTGTTGTTGAAGATAGACCTCCCCAAGATGGGAGAGTTGTCGGTCATGATGATGACGATGATTTTGGCCTCCAGGAGGGAAGTTCCCCCGGCGGAATCGCTCCGCCAGAGGGCAAAAGTGCTCCTGCCCAAGTTTCACCTCGAGATGGCGGCGGTCCGTCCCGAAAGTCTCCTCCTTATTTTTTTTCTTGGTAAGAATGGCTGATATACCAGAAGATGTGCACCGGAGATGGGCCTGGGTGAGCACAACCCACTAGGGCATGCCTGGGGGGCCTGGCGCGCCCAGGTGGGGTGTGCCCCATCTGGTGGTTATCAAATCCAGTATATTTCATATATTCCATCAAAAATCTCCGTGAAGTTTCAGCTTGTTGGGAGTTGTGCGGAATAGGTGGCCTGACGTAGCTTTTTCAGGTCCAGATTTCCAACTGTGGGAATTCTCCCCCTTGGTGCATTCCTTCCAAATTATGAGAGAAAAGGCATTAGAATTACTCCAAAAAGCAATATTATGCATAACAACAACATAAATAACAGCAAGAAAACATGATGCAAAATGGACGTGTCGGTGTTATAACTTGCTCTATGTTGATTTCAGTTTCAATTGAATAAACAGTTATGTTCTCATGCCATGCACATTACAAGTGTTGTTAGTGTTGTGTAGTTTCCTGTTGACACACGAACACGTCACGTGTACCCTCGACGCCGGGGGTGATGCACCGCAGCTCACGTCGAAGGGCGCTTTTGCGGACCCGAAAACCCCACACCCCCGGGAGGGACCCCGTCAGGGAGTGCGGTGGCTATGGGCTGCCCTAGGTCGATTCGCTCGCCCCTAGAGCCTCGAGATTCGCAGCTCTCAAACACGAAGAACAGCGAAGAACGAGAGAGAAGAACGGTGGAGGGATAAAATGTAGACTGGAAAAAGTAGTATATTGATTTGTTCGATTGTGTGTTGTTCAATCGGCCGTCACCCCCAACATATATAAGCGGCGGCTGGACTTCCCGTACAAGTAAAGGATTCATCTAGGCTTTCCTTACAAGAAAATTACAACAATTCACGTCCTAGAGTCCTAGTTTTATTCCAACTCGGATTCAGCCCGGATCTGGTCCAAACTTCTGTCCTGCTTCTTGCGCGGGCCTCCGAGCTTGCATACGATCTCCGATCAAGACGACCCAAATATCAAAATCGTGCGCCTTGACGAGACGAACAATTCTCATGTTGATCATTTTTTCAAATAAGGCAATCCTGAATATCTTTTGAGGTCATCTTTACCTTTCAGTCGGATTCGTTCTTGCAGCAGACTGGATTATCCGAGTCTCGTAGTGAATTTTCATGTCATATACTATCTCTGATGATGATGACTCCAAAACCAAATTTCACCGTTTTTCCGATACGCACAACTTTTATATTGAACACTTCTCCATCCGAGATCATCTTGATAAACTTTTGGGCACATGTTCAGTTTCACTCGGATTCGAGCTTATCCACTCGGATATTAGAGTCTTTCACCCGGATGGTAGACTGGACTTTTTCACTCGGATGTTTAGATTTTTTCACTCGGATGACTATATTTTCACTCGGAAGACAATCTTTCACTCGATCGATAAGTTTTCACTCGACCTTTTACTCGATCGGTAGATTTTCACTCGACTTTTTACTCGATCGGTAGGTTTTCACTCGACCTTTTACTCGATCGGTAGGTTTTCACTCGACCTTTTACTCGACCGGTAGGTTTTCACTCGACCGTTTACTGCTCCGGTAGGTTTTCACTCGACCTTTTACTCGATCGGTAGGTTTTCACTCGGATGGTAAAACTTTTCAGTCGACCTTCCCGATTGAAAACACAACCTGATCTTGATTTGCCTCTCCATGTTGCATACTAACTCGGATTGAGACAAACTTTATAAGAAAAACGATCGGCTCGACGAGGCGAAACTTTTTTATGTTGAAGGTTTTTCAACTCAAGGCGGTCCTGACGGCCGAATTACTCGCGCAACCTATCAGACCACTGTCTGGTACCTCGCGCCATATTTCCATATAGTTTCGGTCTGCAGTGTATTGCCTCTAACTTTTGCATAAGAACTCGGATTGAGATGATTTATATATCGAAATCGATTGCCTCGACGAGACGAAGACAATTCCAATAGAGTGCTTCTTCATCCGAGGTCGTCTTGAATGCACGATTGGCAAAAAACCACTCCGAACATTGAATTATGTCACTCGGGATATAGTTTTGGTCCCTAAAATAAGGCCGAATGATGATAACCGAAACATCAAAGTTGTTCCACTCGGCGACGTGAATCTTTTCATGCTGAAAACCCTTTCACTCGGGACAATCTTCATTGCTTTATGTATCTTGCCAAAATCAGGCGTCAACACATGCCCCCCTGTTTTTCGACAAAGCTTGTATGCCGAAAAATAATATGTACCGTTTTTGTTCTAAGGACGATGTCAACACCCCATCGGCCATTTGTATTTCTTGGGGCGATAATCATGTATCGGCCATGTTTGTGCTAAGGACGATAGTCGTATATTGGCCATTGCTTACTTAGGCTTCTTACCACACACTCGGGTGGTATTTCTTCAAGTACTTGCCATTGAGAGCTCGAGTTAACAATGTCCCTTGTATGGATTCCACCAAATATGAGTTTCTGTGAACTATTCTTGTAATCCTAAAAGGACCTTCCCAACTTGGAGACCACTTCCCGAATTTTCTATCTCTTGAACCAATCGGCAGAATCACTTTCCACACGAGATCACCAACTTGAAAATTCTTCAACTTAACTTTCTTATTGTAAGCTCTTGCTACCCTCAACTTGTCTCTCTCTATGGCCTTTAAAGCAACCAAACGTTTATCGGCAACCTCATCAATATTGTCCATCATCAAGTTATAAAAGTCTATTGCCGATAAATCATTCTGTTTGGCTATTCTCAAAGCATTCAAATTCACCTCCACTGGTAAAACAGCTTCTTGACCATATACTAGCTCATATGGAGTCACCTTTGTAGCACCATGCCTTGAGATTCTATGTGCCCACAAAGCTTCAGACAACAACTCATGCCATCTCCTTGGATTATCCTCAATCTTCTTCTTGAGGAGTTTGATTAAAATTTTATTGCTAGACTCAGCTTGTCCATTGGCTTGGGCATAATACGGAGAGGAATTGAGCAACTTTATGTTATAAGATTCGGCACACTCTCTGACTTGGTGTGACATGAAAGATGAACCTTGATCTATAGTTAACGTTTGAGGAATACCGAATCTATGAATAATGTGCTCAGTTATGAATTGAATTACCTCCGTATGTGTCATATTCTTAAGAGGTACTGCTTCAGACCATTTAGTGAAATAATCGGTTGCCACCAATACAAACCGATGCCCCTTTGAGGAAGATGGATGAATTTGCCCAATAAAATCTAAACCCCATCCTCTGAAAGGCCGAGGCTTGATGATAGGATGTAACATAGCAGCAGGAGCCAGTTGAATATCACCAAATTTTTGACAAGCTTCACACCCTTTATAATATCTGAAGCAATCATTAATCATAGTTGGCCAATAAAACCCAGCACGTCGCAATAACCACTTCATCTTGGGAGCCGACTGATGAGTGCCACAAATGCCTTCATGCACCTCTCCCATAGCAACTCTTGCTTGGTCTTCATCCAAGCATTTTAGAAGAACGTCATCGACTGTTCGGCGATAAAGACCATCATCTCCCATTGTATACTTGAAAGTCATACGCCGAACATCCCTGTCCACCCTTTCACTCGGATTGCTCAAGTAATCAATAATGGGCTTCCTCCAGTCGGGATTGTCACCTGCACTAGACTTTCTGTTAATGGCCGAACCAGTAGGTTCAAGTTCGGCCTCTCTCATATTGGCAAGACAAGACATCGGTCTTTGAGAGATATGAAACATGCCATGATCAACATGATACCCAGATGCTTGTTGTGCCAACTCATTTTCTTTCCAATTGTTATGCCTAGATATATGAGCAATGCTAAAACTGTACAAAGTAGAGATTAGATCTAGACATTTATCAAGATAAACATTAAGTGATTCGTCCAAACACTGAAAGACTTTGGATATTTGCTGCACCACTAGTAACGAATCACCAAAAGCCTCAATATGTGTAACACCTATAGCAACTAACATCTCTAAGCCGAATAACAAAGCTTCATATTCGGCCTGATTATTTGTGCAAAAGTATTCCAAGCGGCATGAGGCCTCAAAAACAGCACCATGAGGAGATATATAAACAATACCAACACCTTGGTCATTGCTACAAACTGAACCATCAAAATATAATCTCCAAGGTACTAAAGAGACAAGGTTTATATCAATGTCATGCTTGTCATTAATCCGATGCTCAACAATGAAATTAGCAACAATTTGGCCTTTCATGGATTTTAGAGATTCATAAGCCAAATCATACTCAATCAAAGCATAAGCCCACTTGCCAATTCTGCCATTAAGAATTGGCCTATGCAACATGTATTTAATGACATCGGTTTGACAAGCTACTATGCAAGTACTCGGCACTAAATAATTTCTCAATTTTGTGCAAGCATAATATAAGCGTAGACATAGTTTTTCAATAAATGTATACCTTGTCTCGGCGTCCAATAAGCGTGTGCTTAAATATGTAATAGCATGCTCTTTTCCTTCGGTTTCTCGAGTCAAAATAGCACCAATAACACCTTCCTCTGCTGCAATGTAAAGCTTAAAAGGCTCCTTATGATTGGGTGCTTTCATCACCGGAGGAGTGCACAAATAATTCTTGATCATATCAAAGGCTTCTTGCTGTTTTGCCCCCCAAGTGAAATCAACATCATTCTTTAACCGAAGGATAGGCGTAAATGCATCAACTTTCCCTGACAGATTAGCTATGAACCTTCTCAAATAATTGACCTTGCCAAGGAACTTTTGCATATCTCTCTTGCATGTTGGCGCTTCCACTTTCTGTATAGCTTCTACTTTTTTGGGATCAATTTCTATGCCATCTTCATGAATAATGAAACCCAAAAACTTACCAGCTGACACGCCGAATGCACACTTCAAAGGATTCATCTTCAATCCATACTTTTTCATTCTTTCAAAAGCTAAACGCAAATTGTCCAAATGAGATTCAAAAGCATCCGATTTGACAACAATATCATCAATATAAACTTCAAGTATGACACCAAGTAAATCATGAAAAATCAAATTCATAGCCCTTTGATATGTGGCGCCAGCATTTTTTAATCTGAATGTCATCACCGTCCATTCGAATAAACCAAGGAAACCAGGGCATCGGAAAGCCGTTTTGGACATGTCCTCTTCGGCCATAAAAATTTGGTTATACCCCGCGTTACCATCAAGGAAGCTAATGACTTTATGTCCAGAAGCATCATTAATAAGCATATCGGCTATTGGCATGGGATATTCGTCTTTGGGTGTAGCCCTATTCAAGTCTCTGAAATCAATGCATACCCTTAACTTGCCGGATCCCTTTTTCTCCACTGGGACGATGTTAGAAATCCACTCGGCATACCTGCAAGGTCGAATGAAATTAGCTTTAAGCAGTCGACCGATCTCTTCCTTGATTCGGTCATATGATTTTGGATTAAACTTCCTGGCCGATTGTTTATATGGTCTAAAACCAGCCTTTATTGGTAACCGCTGCTCCACTAGCTCTCGACTTAAACCTGGCATCTCATGATATTCCCATGCAAAGCAACAAACATATTCTTTCAATAGCTCGACCAACTTAGCTTTACAATCGGCTTTCAAATTTTTGTTTACAAACGTCGGTCAAGTGACTGAACCATCTCCAATATCTACTTCTTCTAATGGATCAGCCGATGTAAAACCTTGTCCAAGCTTATCCATGTCATCTAATTCCTCTATAGATTCATACATATCGTTCTCACTCGACCGATATTTTACAAGACGTTTTTGTAACCACTCGGAACAAGAATCCATTCAAACATATCATACCTTGGAGCCGACTACATTCAGTCGGCTTTAAAGAAACGGGGACGAAACCATTCTTGGTTGCGCTAAGAAAATCAAACTCTGACAAGTCACGTCCTGTCAAGCAAGTAGCGTTGGGATGTTGCCAATCCACCAAAGCGTCGGCCAAAGCAACACAGGCCGAGTTATCCGCATGAATGACTTCCACTTCATCATCAACCCACTGGATCAAAAACTGGTGCATAGTCGATGGCACGCACTGGTTTGCATGAACCCAATCACGGCCTAGTATGACATTGTAGTTACCTTGCACCTCTGCGACAAAGAATGCCATAGCCAAAGTTTTGCTTCCGACTGTAAGTTCCACATACATCACGCCTTTGGCTTCAGTTTTATCTTTGCCTTCAAATCCATTGAGCACCATATTCGTCTTTATCAACTCTTCATCGGGCAAACCCAATTTCTTGAAGACCAAATAGGGCATCAGATTTACCACAGCACCACCATCAACAAGCATTCAAGTGAGAGGTGATCCATTGATATGGCCTCTGAGATACAATGGTTTCAGATGCGTTACTGGGTCTTTTGGCTTCTCAAATATTGCGTTTTTAGGGCCAAAATCCAGCTGAGCAACCTCCCCTTCCTCATCCACAGCACGACACTCAGCAGGCAAGTAATAAACCATATTGATATCCATACCTTCATGAACCGGCGTCGACTCATAATCTAATATGTCATCCTCTGCCTCAAGTGCATCCACTGATTCTGAAATCTGTCCAAGTGAAGGAGAAGTAAGAAGTGTCGTAGACGATGTGATAGTTGTTGCATCGTCCTCCTTTGGTGGTGTAGGTATTGCTGTGATAAATGTAGAAGGTGCCTTATCTCGTATTTTTTTAGGCCTCCACACTTATTTTGCTGGAACCATGGGTCAAGTGTCATTGAACAACTTATCCCTTTGCTTCTCGGCCTCCTGTTCTGCCATCTCTTGGCTCCTTAACCTCTGCAGTTTCCTCTTCTGTGTCTTTGTTAGCCCTGGAGGACACCACTTTGGCCGAGTGTATTTAGGATCCTTTGCCTTTACTTGGCTGGTGCTTGCTTCATGATCATTAGCCGAGTGCCTTGGCGCGATAGAAAGTATCGGCTCAGTCGAGTGGTTATGCACATTCGGCTGTTGTATGGGTAATGTTTTGGTGCCCAAGATAAGAGAGTCGACATCCATTTTCTCTTTGCCATTTCCTGACTCGACCGCTGCAACACTTGGTGATTTAACACGCCATTCTTTTTGATTTTCTGGATGCATGGAATTTTCACTCGGGCGCACCTTTCTACTCGGATGGATGACACTCGGATAGAATCTACCTGGCCACATTTTTTCACTTGGATAGTTTCCACCTGGGTGCATTCTTACACTTGGATAGTTTCCGTTCGGCCACATATTTTGACCAGCCGACTGATGACCGATGTTCAGTCGACCATTGTATGAGTAGTCAAGTCAATCCCAAATAGGTTGCCTTTGTTCCTCTTGAAACGGTGCCCTTGGTCCAGCCAGCCTCACATACCGACTAAACATATCAGCTGGTGGTGACCTTGGTCACTTCAGGTCTGTTGGCCGGTTAGAGCTAGAACTGGTCGACTAATTGGCATACTTGGACAGCAACATATCAAAAGTTGGCTTGATCCGCTTACGCTGCACTTTAGCCTCGTTCCTCTTCCACTTGCCAACTTCTGGACTCTTGGGCTTAACAAATTTAACACGAACATTTTCTTGCACTTGTGGCTGCCCCCCAAGTGTAGGATTCTTGATGGTGATCTTGATTACTTCCTTGCCATCGGGTTGCTTGTCAATCATAATCTGCCTCCCCAAGATCTTGCTATTCTCCTTGTCC
This sequence comes from Secale cereale, assembly GCA_902687465.1. NCBI lineage: Eukaryota > Viridiplantae > Streptophyta > Magnoliopsida > Poales > Poaceae > Secale > Secale cereale. The sequence goes on from LR738715.1 coordinate 709,541,401, forward strand.
TTCCTGGGCTCACCAACAATGACATTAGCTTTATTAGCAAATTCGGCTACCTCTGGCCGAATGAGTAACTTCTTCCCCTCCAAATCCATGGTATTCATTGGAAAGGGTTGTTTATCAACTTGCATCTCAGAAAAGTTCAATCGACCGTCATTAATGGCTGATTGTATCTGTCGTCAAAAAACATTGCAATCGTTAGTAGCATGAGAAAAAGAATTATGATACTTGCAATAAGCGCGCCGTTTCAGCTCTTCAAACGGCGGTAAAGTGTGAGATATTCTAATAATTTTAGCTTGCAGCAAAGCATCAAATATTTTATCACACTTGGCAATGTTAAAAGTAAACTTCATCTCTTCATCACGATTCTTATGAATCGGTTTTAGATCATTGCAAGTAAATGGTTTGGCCTTAGATGGCCAAACAAATTCAGTAGCATACATGTCACCCTCATCGTCCGAGTGATCATTATCATATTCAACCATATTCATCTTTGGATGATCAGCTTTGTACCTATGCACTTCTTTGAGATCTTTGCTTCGGCTTTCCTAAGCCAAAGCCCTTTGTAAGACTTGGTTAATATTTAAGAACTCATAGCCTTCTAGCTTTTCTCTAATGGGAGTCCTTAAACCACTCAGCACTAGGTCTACCAAGTCTCTCTCGGTTATCACCAAACTATAACAAAGGTTTTTTGTTTCTCTAAATCTCTTGACATAATCAGAGACCAATTCGTCATGCTTCTATTTAACCGATGTTAGATGTGATAACTTGAGTTCATTGTCACCGCTATAAAAGTGATCATGAAATTTTTGCTCTAGCTGCGACCAAACCCGAATGGAACCATGTGGTAAAGAAGAAAACCATGAAAATGCGGTACCAGTTAATGATAAAGGGAACAAATGCACTTTTAATTCATTCAATGAGCCTGCCTCACCCAATTGTGCTAAATATTGACTAACATGCTCCCATGTGGTTTTTGTGCCTTCTCCATTAAACTTAACAAAATCTGGAATTTTATATCCTGGAGGGCACTGGATGGCATCGAAGTACTTGGGGCACGGCTTTTGGTAAATCCGATTCCGAGGTAACTCAACTCCAAAATTCTCTCGAAGCATCTTAGCCATCTCCTCTCTAAGATTAGCTAAACCATCATCCACAGTGGACGATGAAGCTTGTGGCAGTGGCATAGGAGGAGTAGGGTTACTAGCGGTGGGTAGGAACTAAGGCATGTATGTCGACCCATAACTTGGTAGTGGTCGAGTGGTTGTAGCTGTAGGTAGGGTTTGATTCGGCGTTGCCACCGAACCTGGCATGCTCATGATTGGACTAATTGGTGCAGCCACAATCTGATTTGTTTGTGTAGGATAATAAGTCATCGGCATGGGACGTGCCGATGAAATAGGCAGAGTCAGATTAGGGTTTTGCACAGTAGCAGCTATACCACCATTTCCACTAGATGATTGAGATATATTCTTCTGAGCATTAGTATTTTCTATGAAAGTTTGATAGACTAGATTGTTACCATCAGCAATACGACTCTCAATCTCGGCCCACTGCTCAGGAGAAGAGGTAGTACTCACAGAGGGTTTAACATGCTCGGCTTGAAGAGGAGGGAACTTGATTTCTTCAATCGGAGTGATGTTGCCTTGGCGATCCTTCTTGAACTTCACAAGGAACTCCTGAAACTCCTTCTCTTCGCGCGCCTTCTTGTACTCTTCATAGATTTGGCGATGATCGGCCGATATTTCATCAAGACTGGGCTTAATGATGTTATCGGCGTCTACCTCAGATGGCTTGGGAAGATCGGACATGGTGGATGATGATGATTGACCTTCGATGTCCCCAGCGGAGTCGCCAAAAAGTATGTTGACACACGAACACGTCACGTGTACCCTCGACGCCGGGGGTGATGCACCGCAGCTCACGTCGAAGGAGGCCCGACCGACAGCGCGATACGCAAGACAGTCGACGGGCGCTTTTGCGGACCCGAAAACCCCACACCCCCGATAGGGACCCCGTCAGGGAGTGCGGCGGCTATGGGCTGCCCTAGGTCGATTCGCTCGCCCCTAGAGCCTCGAGATTCGTAGCTCTCAAACACGAAGAACAGCGAAGAACGAGAGAGAAGAACGGTGGAGGGATAAAACGTAGACTTGAAAAAGTAGTATATTGATTTGTTCGATTGTGTGTTGTTCAATCGGCCGTCACCCCCAACATATATAAGAGGCGGCTGGACTTTCCGTACAAGTAAAGGATTCATCTAGGCTTTCCTTACAATAAAATTACATCAATTCACGTCCTAGAGTCCTAGTTTTATTCCAACTCGGATTCAGCCCGGATCTGGTCCAAACTTCTGTCCTGCTTCTTGCGCGGGCCTCCGAGCATGCATACGATCTCCGATCAAGACGGCCCAAATATCAAAATCATGCGCCTTGACGAGACGAACAATTCTCATGTTGATCACTTTTTCAAATAAGGCAATCCTGAATACCTTTTGAGGTCATCTTTACCTTTCAGTCGGATTCGTTCTTGCAGCAGACTGGATTATACGAGTCTCGTAGTGAATTTTCATGCCATATACTATCTCTGATGATGATGACTCCAAAACCAGATTTCACCATTTTTACGATACGCACAACTTTCATATTGAACACTTCTCCATCCGAGATCATCTTGATAAACTTTTGGGCACATGTTCAGTTTCACTCGGATTCGAGCTTATCCACTCGGATATTAGAGTCTTTCACTCGGATGGTAGACTGGACTTTTTCACTCGGATGTTTATATTTTTTCACTCGGATGACTATATTTTCACTCGGAAGACAATCTTTCACTCGATCGTAAGTTTTCACTCGACCTTTTACTCGATCGGTAGATTTTTCACTCGACCTTTTACTCGATCGGTAGGTTTTCACTCGACCTTTTACTCGTTCGGTAGGTTTTCACTCGACCTTTTACTCGACCGGTAGGTTTTCACTCGACATTTTACTGGACCGGTAGGTTTTCACTCGACCTTTTACTCGATTGGTAGGTTTTCACTCGGATGGTAAAACTTTTCACTCGACCTTCCCGACTGAAAACACAGTGTGATCTTGATTTGCCTCTCCAGGTTGCATACTAACTCGGATTGAGACAAACTTTATATGAAAAACGATCGGCTCGACGAGGCGAAACTTTTTTATGTTGAAGGTTTTTCGATTCAAGGCGGTCCTGATGGCCGAATTACTCGCGCAACCTATCAGACCACTGTCTGGTACCTCGCGCCATATTTCCATATAGTTTCAGTCTGCAGTGTATTGCCTCTAACTTTTGCATACGAACTCGGATTGAGATGATTTATATATCAAAATCGATCCCCTCGACGAGACGAAGACAATTCCTTTAGAGTGCTTCTTCATCCGAGGTCATCTTGAATGTATGATTGGCAAAAAACCACTCGAAACATTGAATTATGTCACTCGGAATATAGTTTCGGTCCCTAAAATAAGGCCGAATGATGATAACCGAAACATCAAAGTTGTTTCACTCGGTGACGTGAATCTTTTCATGCTGAAAACCCTTTCACTCGGGACCATCTTCATTGCTTTATGTATCTTGCCAAAATCAGGTGTCAACATTTCCCACACTTATATTTTGTCTATGCTGCTTTGTCTTAAACAGATATGATTTGAACTGTCTCTATGTTTATTTGGCAACATAAACTAGAATGATATAGACCATATAGTGACCATAGTACATTGATATATGTTTGTTTCATGTTGTTATCCTGTCTACCTTACAACTGAACTAGTTTACCAAAATGAGTTTCATATACAACTTGGTAAACCTGTCATGTGTTTGCTTGTTTCTCTTTTAGAATGCGGACAAAATATTGGAGAAGAGTACCCTGTTATGCAATGGTAAAGGAAGCAATGCAGATAAGGTTCAAGATAGTGAAACATCCCTGTTGGTCTCCAATAAAGCTGATAAAAACTATCTTCAAGACGGTGAGACAACCCCAAAGTCCTGTCTTGATGTAGTGTTCGAGTTAGTGGCCACTACTGCTGGCACAAGCTATTCGAACGCGCTGCCTGAATCAGTTCGACTTCTTGAGTCTCAACTTCAAGTTGAAATACATCGATCAGATCTGCGGAGACACGAAGCCAAAGGACCGAGGAAGTCCCTGCAGAATTCGGATGCATACTTTCTGGTGCAACAACAAGCGTTGGAGGATTTAAGTACCAAACAAGAGAAAGCTAATAAGCTTGCTAAGATTCTTGCCAGCATGTTGATGCCCAAGATATTGTTTCTTGAGATCTTTTGAAGTGGTTTCAGTAATGTACTTCTTTTGCTGCGCTGTTTACTTGCACTCGTCGCCAACTTTGACAACCAGTGTATGTAATAAGCTGCTTTGTTCCCCATATTTGCACCGGTGGCGATCGTTGATGCCCAGTGGATGTAATATGTGTAATAGCCGTAATAGCATAGCATAATTTGCTTGCTTATTTATTTCCTTGTTGTCTTGTTTATTTGTTTGCTTGTAGTTAGTGCAGTTCTTTTTCCGTGGTTTGCTAGTGGCCGCAGTAACCTATTTTTTAAAACTAGGCCACAATAACCATGGGCAACATACAGACCGTTGTCACCATGGTCCTGCTATCTGCTGTAGTGACCATGGGCCTCCTACATGCCTTCTACGGGCCATAGAATCAATGGGCCTTCTACGGGCATTATGGGTCATAAACGGGCTAGAGTGATAACCATTTGTTCATGGGCCGACCATAACGGGGCGTGTCGTGAAATTAACACGTCAGATGTCCGGTTTATGGGACTTAGGTGTGGAGCCATCGCGCGGGTTAGCTTGAAGAGGTTAAAAGCACACAAAGGACACAGAGGGTTTATACTAGTTCGGCCCCTTCGATGAAGGTAAAAGCCTACGTCTAGTTTGGTTTGGTATTGCTTGGGCGTCGATGAACAGGGAGCAGATTGCTTGCCTGTCTCCCGACGGATTATTCCTTGCCCTTGAACCATCGCCGGGTCGTCCCTTTATATAGGAGGCAACGCCCGGTCCGGTTTACAGAGTCCCGAGGCCGGCTCATACTCGTGTCCGCCTCGGTCTCTTATTCTTTCTTCCTTGCATCTCAAGTTACATTATAAACCGTAAACTTTACACATGGGCCCTAAGCCTTCATGGGCCATAACCTCTACTGGGTTTATAACTACACAGCTACATTACCATAATCCGGATCTCCCTAGCCGGTTTATACCTGCTAGTAATATCCCTGACATTAGGCCCCAGAATGATTTGAACTTGTTCATGTCAGTCTTCTAAATCTTGCATAAACTTCTTCTCCGTTTCTTATCTGTTTTGTAAACCGGCTATGACGTCATCCCTGGAAATCATTTGATTCGATCGTGACATCACCTCCGCATTTATTGCGCACAGCCGTTTGTTACCTTTGTTTAAAGGCCATCCCGAAAATCGAGGCGACAGTAGAATCTTTATCCAATCTCTGACCTCCTCAAATCCCGCGCTTGCCGTTTCATCTCTCAGCCTTTATAAAAACTGCCGAGCCTTTACTCTTTTCCTCCGTCCGCTCTTCTTCTTCCTCCGTCGCCCGAAGCTCCTCCGCTGCTCTCGAGCTCGTCGCCGTCGTCGACCAGGCCGCTGCATCACCCTGAAAATGCGACCAGATTACTCTGCCGCCGTCCCTTTCTATCTCAGGTATTCCCCTTCTCTTGCTGCAGATCCGTGTTCTAGGGTTCCTCCATTACTTCCGCCTTTAGACCTCGAAGCTTTTACTGTTCATCCTATACGCCATGTCTGCAGTAGATTCCAACCTTGGACTAGCTTCGAACTCGCTCCTGCTCTGTAGTTTTAGACTTAGATTCAGATTTCTAAGTTCGCCCTTAGATTCATTTATTCTGTAGAAAAACCTTCGCAGTTCTTCTGTGATAGACTTGCGTAAATCTCGTCTGTTTTCTTACTGCTCAGATCTATTTTACTTTAGCCTCTTGTAGAAACATGTTTCTTCGTCTTGATAAATCTGCAAGTTACTTGCCGGTTTAATTGATCATATATTGCTCCTGCGACGCATCAACCATGAATCCGACGGTTTAGCTTCGTCTTTTTTGTTATCATAAACCGGTAGCAGCTTGTCTCCTACCTGCTTCCGGGTTGTCAATACCATTAGTCTCCTGTCTAAATTGTCGATGTAATTTGATAGCACAATCCGGTTCATGCTTCAGCACTTGTATAATCCGGATTTTTCACTTTACTTTTTCAGCACTTTCCCTTTGCCCATATGTCTGCCAAGCAGTTTGTTTCCTGCAACTGGGTTCCTTCCCGCATTACGAAAGAGGATTTAGTCAATGCTGCTTCGATTGGTATTCTGGGCCCCCAAGCAGTTCTGAAATGGCGGGCCCCAGGGGAGGAGTGTCCCCCTACCCCCAAAGAAGGAGAAATCATTGTTTTCTTTGATCATCTAGCCCGGGGTTTTATCCCGCCCGGTTCAAAGTTTTTCCGGGACGTGCTGGCCGCCTTTCAGCTTCGCCCTCAGGACATAGGTCCCAACTCCATGTCAAACATCTGTAATTTTCAAGTCTTCTCCGAGGTGTACCTTCAAGAAGAACCATCAGTGGACTTGTTCCGGGATTTTTTCCATTTAAATCGGCGGACTGAATTCACTGCCGGACCACATCAAGAACTGGGTGGTGTCAGTATTCAAAAGAGAAGAGATGTGGTTTTTCCTCATGCTGCTCTCCATACACACCCCAAGGACTGGAACCAGACCTGGTTCTACTGTAAAGATACCTCGCCTGAAGGAGAAAACCCACTGCCGGGTTATCGCGAACACCATCTTCCGGAAGATCATCCCTTGCCACAGCGTCTTACTTCCTCTGAGCGAGCCTGGTTTGCTCCTCAGCTTGCCAAGCTCAAAGCCTTCATGGCCAACGGATTGACTGGAGTCGACTTCATGCGTTGTTGGCTTGCCTGGAGTATCCTTCCTCTGAGCCGGCGCTCCGGTTTGATGTATGAGTATACCGGAAAGACGGATGACCCCCAACACCATATTGACGTAATGCTTCCTGAGAAGGAAATTAATGAATCTGCCAAAAAGCTGCTTAACGTCTCTTTGGAAGGATGTAGCCAAACCGGACTGGCTCCATACTATGAGAAGAACCCATTGCCAGCCATAAGTTAATTTCCTATGTTGGTTTCTAATCCGTTCATATCAATTACCTTTGTATTTATTTTGCCTTTCTGCACAGGCCAACGATCCGTTTTGGAAAAGAAAATCTCAGGACAAGTCCGCTAAACAGCCCCGCCGGAAAACTTTCGCTGACAAGAAGAAAAAGGCAGCTGCTGGCTCCGGTTCACATGTTGAGGAGGATGATCCGGATTCTGAGGTATGAATTAATCCTGATGTGTTTTAACCTCTTTTATCTAGATTTATGTTAACAGTGTCTTCTCACAGGATTTGGCTGAAGAAGATAAAGCAGCAGAAGTTGAGGTAATCTCTCTTTCTTCAGATTCTGAACCGCCGGTGCCCAAGATTCGTAAGGCATCTCGGAAGTACCCTTTTTCTCATCCTTATGCTCAACTGGACCCCAATTTTCTTTTGAAGAAGCAGCAACATGAAGCCTGCCGGACTACACGCCATAGTGGCCATGTAGTCGAGTCTTCCGGAATATCTCTCACTCCAGCTCGGAGGCGCCGCTCGGAGGTTTTACTCTTTCCAACTCTTCTTCATCCCAAGGCCGGACTTATACGGAAACTGCTTAAACCGTCTGATCCTAACTATCAGGAGACACCCTTATCATCTTCCGGTGAGTCGACTGCCACACAAGTTCCTACGCTGAAGACTGTACCTGGGTAAGTCCTTTACCTCATCCGGTTTACTTTTGTATTTGCCCTTTATAACTCTGATTGCCTCTTCAATTTCTTTCAGCAAGCCTAAACCTAGCAAAAAGGCAAAGGCCAGCAAAACGGTTGCCGAGACTGCTGCTGCTGATCCGGTGGCTGATCCGGATGAAGTCATCCCTCCAGAGGGCGAGCCTGCAATTCAGCTTGATGATCCTTCTCCCATGGACCATGAATACACTGCCGCTCCTGAAGATACCAATGTAGAAGATGTTCTTGAACCGGCAAGTCCTGTCCGGACTAACCCTCTTCGGACTAGCCCGGCTCCAGCTAGTCCGGCTCATACTGCTGCTCCTTCGCAGCCAACCACTACTTCCTCTCCAGATGTTCAAGTAACTGGGACGGGTTTTACCGCTCCTGCTGAGCCTACCGTCTTAGCCAAGCACACTGCTAAAGCGGAGAAGCTTCAGCAAGAGAAGGGCAAATGGAGCACAGATTTGTCCAATTATGCCGAACTGAGTGCCCAGGAACTTTATTCCGGGTACTTGAACCGGCTTCATACCAGCCGCGATTATGAAGCGGGCTTGGTTAATATGATGAAGGACAAATACGAGGCACCTTACTTGTCTTTGCTTTTGCCTTCTTTGTATTTTTGTCTGTGTCATGGTAGCCCCCAAGGTCCGGTTTAGCTTTTTGGAGGTGAACCGGTACTTCCAAATGTATGAAAATGATCTTACATTAGCCCCCAAGTGCCAGGGGCATAACTTGTTTTATGTGCCTGGGACTTGTGTGAATCTCTCTTTCGATACTACAACTGCCCATTAGCCTCCAAGTGTCAAGTAGATAACTTGCTTATGTGCTTGAGACTTTGTCTTTAATTGTCTCTTTTTGATACTTCAACTGCCCATTAGCCCCCAAGTGTCAAGTGGATAACTTGGTTATGTGCTTGAGACTTGTCTGAACTGTTATTTATTCCACTTGATTTTCTTGCAGGCTAACTTAACCCGGAGGGCTGCAGAAATAACTGAGCTCCGGAGCAGACTTGTTGTGACTGAGACTGCTGCTGCCAAGGCCAAGGATGATCTGGCGTTGAGCTTAACCACTGCTGAACAATTGAAAAAATATTTTGAAGCGGAGCACACAACCTGGGAAGTGCAGAGGAATGCTCTTGAAAAAAGAACAAAGGACGTTGAAGAGGCTCGCAAGAGCTGACCGGTTTAAAACAGCAAATAGAGCTTATGACCTCTGCCGTCTTTGGTAAATACTTAACTTGCATGTGCTTTCATCTCTGCAATCTTTATTCCGCTCCGGTTTAACTGTGATAATCATATATATAGGGCGTCGCGTCACCCATCTTGGGGATGACCTCCGGAAGAAACTCAACGCCTCTTATACTCTAGTTGAGCAGCCGTATTCCGGCGCTCAAAGGATTATAAGTGCGATGTCTTTTCATAAAGCGGCCCCCACCACTATCCAAGGCACTTTGGAGAAGCTTTCTATATTGCCTGTACGCTTGGAAGAGGTGAAGAAATCTGCTGCACGGGCCGGTTCTCTTGTAGCGCTGACCAGGGCTAAGGCGTGGGTTCCGGACTTTGATCCGGAAGAAGCTATGAACGGGTACCCCAGCACCAAGGAAGATGGATCGGCCTTCTCTGGCAAAGACCTTCATGCTTTGACCAAAGAAATGCGTCCCCTTGCCAGCAAGCTTGCTGATGAATCAGATTTGACCAGGTATCATCCGGTGTATGACTTAAAGAATGAGCGGGTGGATCGGCCGATTTATGACACCGAAAATCTAATCCCACCAGTGCGCCCCCATACTTTCGCCCCAGATGTTGATCCGTCCGACCTTATTACTGAAGAGATGTACTTTCGTGCTTTATCCAAGATCGACTGGCGCGTTCCTGATTTTCAGCCGCTTCAAGAGGACGAAGAGGTTCCGGAACAAGTCGATCCTCAGCCTTCGCGTCAGGAAGAAGCATAAGTCACTTCATTTTATTTTTATCGGTTGTAATCCGTTGCTGAAAAACTTTAATCCGTCCAGGCCTTAAAGTGACTTGTAATAGGATAGCTTGAAACATTTTCTGCCTTAATCCGGATGTCAGATGTTTGATTAGGCACCTGCCAATCTTAATCCCTTGTCTGCTATGGTTGATCTTTTTATATTATCCGTATCTGCATAGATAACACTGAAAAGATGTCCTAGTGGTTTACCGCCGGACCGATTAAATCGCTCTCATATATATATCAAATGAGTGTCTGTTTTATACCAAAAATAACTTCATACCTTTGATTAAGTATGTTTGATATCCTTAATCCGGCGAACCTTGTAGTTTCTGAGGAAGCTCTTGGCTCCGTTGGGGTGGACCCAATAATTGCTCCTGGTTATAATAACTTCCGGTTTAAATAATGCTGGAGCTCTATGTCCAGACTTTTGAAAATATGTGGTCAACTTTGAAGGTGTCCAGCTCCGGATCAAAAAACCATAGAAAACACATGAAAAATCACAAACACAAAAAACACAGGTTGCAAATAAGACCATGTAGTCAAGGCTTTTTACGAGCTGCCAGGCTCCATATGTGCCAATCAAAGGGTGCGACCCAAAGGGCTATGACTCTTTTTCTTTTGCCATCAAAGGATGTACTCCAAGGGGCAAGAAATATTGCATTTTCCATCAAAGGAAGTACTCCTAGGGACAAGAACTTTCTTTTGTCATCAAAGGGATGTATCTTCCAAGGGGCAAGAAATATTGCATTTGCCATCAAAGGAAGTACCCTAGGGACAAGAACAGATTTTCTTTTGCCATCAAAGGGAATGATCAACCAAGGGGCAGGAAATATTGCATCTGCCATCAAAGGAAGGTTCCCTAGGGACAAGAACGGTTTTTTCTTTTGCCATCAAAGGGAATGATCAACCAAGGGGCAGGAAATATTGCATCTGCCATCA
>LR738715.1:709552289-709574127 GCA_902687465.1 Secale cereale
TTTTTCTTTTGCCATCAAAGGGAGTGATCAACCAAGGGGCAGGAAATATTGCATCTCCCATCAAAGGAAGGTTCCCTAGGGACAAGAACAGATTTTCTTTTGCCATCAAAGGGAATGATCAACCAAGGGGCAGGAAATATTGTATCTGCCATCAAAGGAAGGTTCCCTAGGGACAAGAACAGTTTTTTCTTTTGCCATCAAAGGGAATGATAAACCAAGGGGCAGGAAATATTGCATCTGCCATCAAAGGAAGGTTCCCTAGGGACAAGAACAATTTTTTGCCAATCAATGGAGTTTATCCAAAGGGCGCTTGATGTGAAGATAATCATGTAGACCGGACCAGAAAAGACTTTTAGCGAGGATTCACATGTGATCCGTAGCCCCCTAGTTTGGTCCCTTCTGCATAAAATAGTTTGTTTTGAGATATCTGTAATAATTTTCACAGGACATATATTTAGAAGAAAAAAGGCTGATCCCCGGTTTACCAAGGGTGCCGGTTTATTTATTAATCATAATATATACATAGGATACAGCAGAGCTCATGGCTCAGGTGTAGTAGGGCCATAGGAGAGCGATGTTCCACGGCCTCTTCGTCTCTTCTTCTGATGTCCGTGAGTCTTTGTGCTCTCGAACGTCCACCAGGTAATATGAACCGTTGTGTAGATTCTTGCTGACCACAAAGGGCCCTTCCCAAGGTGGGGATAATTTGTGCATATCTGTCTGGTCCTCGATGAGCCGGAGTACCAAGTCCCCCTCCTGGAATGTCCTGGTTTTAACCCGGCGGCTGTGATATCTGCGCAAGTCCTGCTGATAAATCGCGGATCGTGTTGCTGCTATGTCACGCTCTTCATCTAGCCGGTCCAAACTGTCCTGTCTTGCCTGCTCATTGGCTGCTTCAACATAAGCCGTCACCCGCAGTGAATCATGGCGGATATCGCTTGGAAGAACCGCTTCAGCACCGTACACCATGAAGAAAGGTGTGTAACCTGTGGACCTGTTCGGCGTGGTATTGATGCTCCAGAGGACAGAGGGTAACTCCTCAACCCAGCACCCTGGTGTTCTTTGCAAGGGAGTCATAAGCCGGGGCTTGATACCTCGCAAAATCTCCTGATTGGCCCTTTCAGCTTGACCATTGGATTGAGGGTGAGCTACAGAAGACACATCTAGGCGAATGTGCTCCCGTTGACAAAACTCTTCCATCTCTCCTTTAGATAAATTGGTGCCATTGTCTGTGATGATGCTGTGTGGAAAGCCAAACCGAAAATTACCTTCTTGATGAATTTAACCGATGTTGCCGCATCACACTTGCTCACCGGCTCTGCCTCAATCCACTTTGTAAACTTATCCACAGCAACCAGCAGATGAGTTTTTTGATCTTGGGATCGTTTAAAAGGCCCAACCATATCAAGCCCCCAAGTAGCAAACGGCCAAGTAATTGGAATCATCCGCAGCTCCTGTGCCGGAACAAGAGCACGCCGTGAAAATTTCTGGCAAGCATCGCACATCCGGACCAGATCTTCCGCATCAGCATGAGCTGTCGGCCAATCGAACTCATGTCGGAAAGCTTTAGCAACCAAGGATTTTGAACCGGCGTGATGACCACAATCCCCCTCATGAATCTCTCGAAGGATGTCACAGCCTTCCTTGGATGATACACACCGCTGAAATGCTCCAGAAACACTGCGATGGTGAAGTTCCCCGTTTACAATTGTCATGGATTTTGATCGCCGGATTATCTGCCTTGATTCAATCTCATTGTCTGGCAACTCTCCACAGCTTAGATACGCCAAGTAAGGGAGTGTCCAATCCGAAATAACATGAAGTGCCGCAACCAGCTGCGCTTCCGGATCAGGAACAGCCAAATCTTCGTACGACGATACCTGAACTGATGGACTGTGTAGCTCATCCAAAAAGGTATCCGGTGGCACCGGTTTCCACTGAGAACCCAGTCGGCTTAGAGCATCGGCCGCTTCATTTTTTCGCCGGTCTATGTGATCCACCTGATATCCGTTGAAATATCCTGCGACTGCTTCAACTTCTCGTCTGTAAGCTGCCATGAGAGGGTCTTTAGAATCCCACTTGCCGGATACTTGCTGTGCCACTAAGTCTGAATCACCAAAACACTTGACCCGGCTCAAATTCATCTCCTTAGCCATCCGCGGGCCATGAAGCAATGCCTCATATTCTGCTGCATTGTTAGTACAAGGAAACATTAGACGGAGGACATAACAAAATTTGTCACCTCGCGGGGAAGTTAACACAACTCCAGCCCCCGAGCCCTCTAATTGCCTTGAACCGTCAAAGTGAATAGTCCAGTATGTATGATCCGGCTTCTCCTCTGGTGCTTGCAATTCTTTCCAATCATTGATAAAATCCACCAAAGCTTGGGATTTGATAGCGGTGTGTGGCACATACTTCAATCCGTGCAGGCAAAGCTCAATGGCCCACTTCGCCACTCTGCCAGTGGCTTCCCTGTTCTGGATTATATCCCCGAATGGAGCTGAACTGACAACAGTTATTGGGTGGCCTTGGAAATAATGCTTCAACTTCCGGTTTGCCATGAACACGCCATATACCAGCTTCTGCCAATGTGGGTACCTTTGTTTGGATTCAATAAGAACCTCACTGACATAATAAACCAGACGTTGAACCGGATACTCCTTCCCTGCTTCTTTGCGCTCGACCACGATTGCCACGCTAACTACCCGTGCATTGGCGGCTACGTATAACAGCAGCGGTTCCTTATCAACGGGGGCAGCAAGAACCGGCAGTTCTGCCAGTTGCCGCTTTAAATCCTCAAACGCAGCGTTTGCCTCATCGCTCCATATAAACCGGTCTGTCTTTTTTAGCATCTGATAAAGCGGGATTGCCTTCTCCCCCAGATGACTGATGAATCGGCTCAACGCTGTAATCCGACCGGCGATACGCTGAACATCATTGATGCAAGCTGGTTTAGTCAGGGACGTGATTGCCTTGATCTTCTCCGGATTGGCTTCTATTCCTCTGTTTGACACCAAAAATCCAAGGAGCTTGCCCGCCGGAACACCGAAAGCACACTTCTCCGGATTAAGCATCATTTTATAGGCCCGAAGGTTATCAAAGGTTTCCTTGAGGTCCTCTATCAATGTCTCCTCCTTCCTTGACTTCACCACGATGTCATCCACATAGGCATGAACATTTTTCCCTATCTGTCCCTTAAGACAGTTCTGTACGCAACGCTGGTAAGTTGCTTGGGCACTCTTGAGCCCAAAAGGCATAGACACATAGCAAAAAGCACCAAAAGGAGTTATGAAGGCTGTCTTCTCCTGGTCCTTAACTGCCATCTTGATCTGGTGATATCCTGAATATGCATCCAGAAAACTTAGCCGCTCACATCCCGCTGTAGCATCAATGATCTGATCAATACAAGGGAGAGCAAAAGGATCTGTTGGACAAGCTTTGTTTAGGTCTGTGTAATCCACACACATTCTCCACTTTCCATTTTTCTTTAACACCAGCACCGGATTAGCCAACCACTACGGGTGGAATACTTCAACTATGAACTCTGCGGCCAACAGCCTGGCCACTTCTTCACCTATAGCCTTGCGCCTTTATTCGTTGAAGCGGCGCAGATATTGCTTCACCGGTTTGAAATTCGGATCAATATTAAGACTGTGCTCAGCGAGTTCCCTCGGTATACCTGGCATGTCAGAAGGTTTCCATGCAAAGATATCCCGGTTCTCACGGATGAACTCGATGAGCGTGCTTTTCTATTTAGGGTCAAGGTTAGCGCTGATAGTGAACTGCTTGGATGGATCGCCTGGCACAAAGTCGACTTGCTTGGTTTCCTCTGCTGATTTAAACTTCAACGCCGGATCATGCTCTGTAGTTGGCTTCTTCAATGGGGACATATCCGCCGGATCAATATTGTCTTTATAAAACTTCAATTCCTCCGTAGCACATACTGCCTCTGCATAAGCAGCGTCTCCTTCCTCGCATTCCAATGCGATTTTGCGACTTTCATGAATCGTGATGGTTCCCTTGTGACCCGGCATCTTGAGCTGTAGATAAACATAGCACGGTCTGGCCATAAACTTAGCGTAAACCGGTCATCCAAATAGCGCATGGTAGGGGCTCCGGATCTTTACCACTTCAAAGGTTATCGTCTCTGACCTGGAATCATGTTCATCTCCAAAGGTAACTTCTAGGTCAATTTTCCCAACTGGGTAAGCTGATTTACCTGGCACTACTCCATGGAATACCATGTTCGACTGTCTTAGCTTCTTATCCGTCAGCCCCATGCGACGGAAAGTCTTGTAATATAAGATATTAATGCTGCTGCCGCCGTCCATGAGAACCTTGGTGAATTTGTAGCCACCCACCTGTGGTGCCACTACTAAGGCCAATTGGCCCGGATTATCGACCCGCGGCGGGTGATCCTCTCTGCTCCACACGATAGGTTGCTCCGACCAGCGCAGGAATCATGGTATTGCCGGTTCAACCGTGTGGACCGCCCGCTTTAAAACTTTTTGATCTCGTTTGCATAAACTCGTAGTGAACACATGATACTGTCCACTACTCAGTTCTTTCGGATTACTCTGATATCCGGATTGCTGCTGCTGCTGACGCTGTTGATTGCCTTGGTTGTTGTGATTACCCTGGCCCTACTGTTGGTTGCCTTGGTTATTGTAACCGCCCTGACCATACTGATGATTGCCTTGGTTATTGTAACCGCCCTGACCATACTGATGATTGCCTTGGTTGTAACCATTGTTGCCGCCATAATAACCTGATCCGGAGCCATTACCCTGGTGACCCGGACCATGAAACCCGGGGCCTGAACCGCCGCCCGGCGGTCCATTGTTGAATCTGGCCCGGTTCATGGCCTCCATCATGATTCGGCATTCCCCCCATGTGTGTTTAGCTGGGCGTTCCTCGGTGCTGTGCTTTGGGCAAGGCTCGTTCAACTGTCGCTCCAGATTAATGAACCCTCCGCCGCTCTGTGGAGGCGGTCTACCCTTGTTGCGTTGAAAGTTTCCTTGAACTTTGGTATTGGCCACAAAATCAGAGCCACCCTCTGCCTTTCGCTTACCGTTGAAGCTTGTTCTGACCGGACTAGCCTGCGCCGGTTTACCAGGCTTATTTGCTTTTCCGGACTTATCCCCATCCGCTTCTGGGTACTTAGTGTTGTCAGAGTCCCCATACTTTACCAAAGCGCTCATGAGAGTTCCCATCTCATTACAATCCCGCTTGAGCCGTCCCAGCTTCAGCTTCAGAGACTCAAACCGGCAATTCTTTTCCAGTGTTACTATCGCCGTACTGGGACTGATACTGTTCGAAGAGTGTAAGATTTCTGACACTCGCCGCACCCATGCACTCGTAGGCTCCTGCTCTCCTTGTATACATGCCGCTAGGTCTACCACTGACATTGGATGTTTGCACGTGTCCTTGAAATTTTTAATAAACTGGCGGCGCAACTCATCCCATGATCCGATGGAGTTAGGCGGTAAGCCCTTTAACCAGGTCCGGGTTGTACCCTCTAGCATCATGGTAAAATACTTTGCGCATGCCGCTTCATCTACGTCCAGCATCTCCATAGCCATCTCATAGCTCTTGATCCAAGCCTCTAGAGCCAAATCTGCTGTGTAATTAGGCACCTTACGTGGACCCTTGAAGTCCTTGGGTAACCTTACGCTTCGTAAAGCGGGAATGAGACACTGCACTCCAAAGGAACTCGCCGTGACTCCAGTCTCTGCTGTGGTTGTGTGAACCGGTGTCGTCTGGCGGACGTCCTCACGGGCTGTAGGTCTGGCCCGGTTTATCGCCTCCTGGGCTTGCGCCTCTGCTCCTGCCGGATTATCCTGTCTGTGATGGTGACGCCTCCGCTCACTGCTGGACACCTCCGGTTCATACCAATGCCTAGTATAACTCCGGCTGTGACGGGGTGTTGAATGAAGTCTCTCCCTGCTGTAAGAGTACGCCTGCTGCTGTGTCAATGTCGTGTCGAGCAGATCCTTGACTGTGCATGCTTCCATCGCTACGGGGGATGTTCCCTCAATGGGTAAAGCGGCCGGGCGTGAAGCAGCGGCGACAATGTTATCCAGAGGGTTTGAGTAATGGCCAGGGGGAGTGGGGACGTGCGGCGTGGGTATAACCCGACGATCTTGCTCTGCAGTAGGTTGCTGAACCGGCGCTCCTGTCGCTGGGGCTCCCCTCCGGTTTACTTCTAGATTATTGCTGGCTCCCGCTCCTGGTGTGCCAAAGAGATTCATCGCCTCATAGACCGGCGGTAAACCTTCTGTTCCTCACTCCCTCCGCAGAGACCTGATCCATCCTGAGCTGGTAAGCCTGAGAATCTAGCTGTGCCTATCTTGTTGCTATCGCAGCTTTCTCTGCATTTAGATCTTGTCTGGCATGTTCGATCCGGCCCTTCAGCTGAAGGATTTCTGCATCGTGATGCGCCTTGTCAGTAGGAGCCACCACTGCTACTGCCCGTGTTGTCAATTCCTCGACTAGGGTGGATAGAGCGTCAGAGGGCGAGGGGGCTTGGCCGCTCCCCCCTGCACCAGCTGTGAACGCCCCGGTCACCATGGGCTGCGGTGGAGATTGTGATCCGGCCATAAAGACAGCCACCCGGTTTGGCGGATCAAAAGGGTCCGGAATACTGTCACCATCGGACATACCCTCGGATCGGCCATCCCGCAACAGATACGGGGATTCGGTCTCTCCGGATGATGATTCATCGTTGGAATAGACAACTGTCTTGCCACCAAAATCCGATCCGTCCTCGGTTTGAACTCCATGTATTGCTCCAACGAAAACGCGCTTCACGGCAGGCTGAATCCGGGTCGATCTCGCACGCTGAGCCGGCTCGACGATGTCGGGGAAGATGTCCGGCTCAGGTCCCAGTTCACCAATCTTGCCGATGAAGACGTGGATGCCGCCGAAAGGAACCCGGTACCCGTTTTCGATTGAATCGGCCTCCGGGCCCCAGCCTGCGTCGTCGATGTAGATCCGGCCGTGGCGACTCTTGGTCATCCGGCCGACCGCGTAGCCCTTGAGTCCTTCAAAGCTGCCCTTCAAGAACTCGAAACCATCGTGCGATAGCCCCACGGTGGGCGCCAACTGTCGTGGAATTAACACGTCAGATGTCCGGTTTATGGGACTTAGGTGTGGAGCCATCGCGCAGGTTAGCTTGGAGAGGTTAAAAGCACACAAAGGACACAGAGGGTTTATACTAGTTCGGCCCCTTCGATGAAGGTAAAATCCTACGTCTAGTTTGGTTTGATATTGCTTGGGCATCGATGAACAAGGAGCAGATTGCTTGCCTGTCTCTCGATGGATTATTGCTTGCCCTTGAACCGTCGCCGGGTCGTCCCTTTTTATAGGAGGCAACGCCCGGTCCGGTTTACAGAGTCCCGAGGCCGGCTCATACTCGTGTCCGCCTCGGTCTCTTATTCTTTCTTCCTTGCATCTCAAGTTACATGATAAACCGTAAACTTTACACATGGGCCGTAACCTCTACTGGGTTTATAACTACATGATACATCCAAAACGTATCTATAATTTCTGCTTGCTCCATGCCACTTTTGGGTGATATTGCTATGATATTCATACACTTCCATACACTTTTGATCATATTTGGACTAACTTACTAATCCAGTGCACCCCAGTGCCAGTTTCTGTTTTCGGCTGTTTTTGTATTTTAGGTTTTCACGTTTCGAGAACTGCCCAGAAAAATCCAGAAAAATTATATAAAAAATCAGCGTTCCGGAAACAACTCTGCGTCCGAAGGGCAGCCTGGGGGGGCACCAGGGCTCCAGGCGCCCTGGCGGCGCGCCCCGCCCCCTGGGCCGCGCCGGGGGGGCGCCTGGGCCCCCGTAGCTCCCCCGATGCCCTACTTTGGCATATATTTAAAGGGTCCTCCGAAACCCTCAGAACAAGAACTCTTTTCGCGATCCCATCTCTATTCCGCCACCGCCGCCGCTTCCAAGATCGGGAGCACCAGGAGAACTCTTCCCGGCACCCTGCCGGAGGGGAGGATCACCACCGGGAGCTTCTCCACCACCATGGACGCCTCCCGGATGACTCGTGAGTAGTCTCCCTTGGACCATGAGTCCATGACCAGTTGCTATGTGATGTTCTCCTCCCGTTCTTGTGCTTCACTAATTAGTCCTCGTGAGCTGCCATACATGATCGAGGCACCTATGTAATCCTTATGCTGTTGCTATGTTGAGTTTGCTGGGATCCGATGGATTATGAGATTATGTTCAGATTGATCTTGAGTAATATATTTGATTCACCTCTTTCATATTTATGTTCATAAGTAATTCTTGCATGTTCTCCGTTGTTATTTATTGCTTTGGCCGAGTAATAGGTAGTGACTCCAAGAGGGAACGTTATGCTAGATTGTGGGTTCATGCCCCTCGATGACTAGCTTGAGTGACAGAAACATGAGTCTAGGGGATGTGCTGTTGCCACAAGGGGGAAAACAATGGTGCTTGTGCCCGCGGGTGCAAGGATTATTTACTTTACGCAAAGTTCTTTTAATGCAGTTGTCTGTTGCATTGAGTTTACACTATGGGTGGGACTCGCAACTTAATACCAGCGAGATGTTCTGGATAGATATCTCAAGGTGGATGATTAGTAGTATATATTGATGGATTTCGGTCTACTTACTTTGGCGTACCGCCCATGCTTTGAACCTCAACCTTTCTTGCAATGTAGTCAGCATTGGTTTGCGTTCGTGGTCCTGTCAATTGCCCAGCTGTAATTTGTTTACCTCACATAGCTGTTTTATCGTCTTTTGGGAGAGAGACATCACTAGTGAACATCATGAGACTCCGGTCCATATTACCATCATTGATCACATCCACTATTTACTTTTCGTTATTATTTACTATTGCAAAACACTATCTATCACTACTATCATTGCTTTTAATCCTTTGTGAACTACAAGGCCGGAGGGATTGACAACCTCTCTGTACTCGTTGAGAGCAAAGTTATTTGTATCTGTGTGCAGGTCCACGTTGATTGCTACTAATCTGGCGCCGTAGCAATTGACACCTACTTGTTGAACCTAGGAGTCTCTGGGGATTCGATCCTTGGCATCTTTGCTAAGGGAAAACACTTCTACTCACTGCATCTTACACCTTCCACTTGGGGTAACCAACGAGGGGTTCGAGGCCCATCACTACACAGCTACATTACCACAATCCCGATCTCCCTAGCCGGTTTATACCTACTAGTAATATCCCTGACAGGGCGTTAATAGGCCGACGAGTATAACGGGCTTAATTCTATCAATGGGCATAACAGGTCGTTAATGGGCTGTATTTGATGACGCTATGAAAATGGCCCAACGGATTAACGGGCCACAAACGGGCCGACTTTGACCACGACTTGAATTTGGCCCACAAGCGGAACAGGCCAGAAACGAACCGTAAGTAACCAAATCCTGCAAATCACCCCAAGAATAAATGGGCCTTTAAAAGGCCGAAAGATAACACGGGCTGGAAACGACCTAATGGATTAATGGGTCGTTAATGGGTATAAAGCGATATATTGTTCATTATGGGCCTGTTTCACCACGGGCCATTAATGGGCCAAGAGTTACAAAGGGCCTCATATGGGTCAAAATACGTCATGGGCCATACATGGGCCGGAAGTTACAACGGGTTGGAATCATATTGGACGACCTAGATGAAGCTAGTAGGCCGAATTCGAGAAGTCCATAATGGGTTGTGAATTAGCGGGCCTGAATGGGCTACATGCGAGCAGGTCGTTAACAGGCTTTCGATGGGCTGGCCCGTTAAATTTTGACCAAGTCACACGGGTCGGCCTTTTTACCTGAATGGGACACTATTGGGCTGTGCCACGTGTCGACGTATCTTAGGTGCGTCCCGTCCATTTGCTAGATGACATCTGGCCCATCGCGGAGTCGACACGTGTTTCCTCCGGCCAATGAGAATTTTACACGTGGAAAATCGACATTGGTCATTTCTGTTAATGGGTTATCAGATCCAAAACCGGACCCGATAGGGTTAACGGTGTCCCGTTACGGTGGATGCCATGTGTCGGTTACCCTTGGCGAAAGCACTACCTTGACGCACCATTTATCGTCATGGAAGTGGACACTTATGTGATGATAATTTCAGTATTGTCATGGAACACTTCTATGACAGCACAGGTATGACTATCTTGATTATGTCATAAAATCATCATGGATGTACATGCATGAAAGAAAACGTGACCTACTGTGACAAACACGTATAATCACGAAAGTGTCTTTTTTCTAGTGTAGGAAGCTCGCTTTGTGCTCTCAAGGTGGTGGCGGCTAGGTTGATCCATCTATGCCCATCCGGCCGTCCGATGCAACACTCGTCCCATGATGGAAATGATGCATGGATAGGAAGATGATGGTATGAGTGTCGGGACCCTGATCCTAACTCACATCGGTCTAGCATGTAACACATCATATCACTTTACGGCCTCACGCACGGTATCCCCACGGGTGCCACCTTACCTGGCCTGGTACCGTTTGCACATTTTGCCTCACGTATATGATAGTGTCGCTAGCATCCATATGACAGAGAACCCGGGCCGACATTACTAGTTATAAACCCAAGGTGGCACTAGCTTACGGGGACAGACATACATGACCCAGCAACGAACGTGTCGGTCATCAACGTATGAACCCAAGTCGTAGCAAGCTACAAGGACTTAAAGGAACAATGTGTGACATTTCCTCAAAGGAACAGACATAGGAACGAAGAAGGACACATGCCGGCCAGCCTATGTGTTCCGGAGCATTAGCAAGCTACCAGGTCTCAGTGGAAGCACTAGGAGACATTTCCCCATAAGAGAGGCTACCAAGAAGAAACAACTAGGTTGTCGGATCCCACACATACCAATCATTTCAATAACATACACACAATATGCTCGATATGTGCAAATACAACATGGCATCACAACAAGACTCTATGAAACAAAGTATTTATTCATTAGGCTCCAAGGAGCCAGATATTACAAACATGGGTTTCATGACCCAACATTCAGAGCATACAAGCAACAAGCGGAAGCATAACATGTCTGAGTACAGATAACTACAAATGAAAAAAAGCTGAAGAGCCTGACTATCTACAACACTCATACAAGATCGTAGCTGAGGTAACAAGCTACTTGTCGAAGTCCAAGCGAAACTATTAGTGAGACCGAAATCTCATTTGCAAAACATAAATTAAGCAAACATGAGTACAAAGGTACTCAGCAAGACTTACATCAGATCCTATCATACATGCATTTGTATCAAGAAGGCAAAATGAGGTTTAGTTGCAGCAAGCCAGCTTTGACTCAGTGGCTATCCTATACTACGACTGCTGGTAACTCATTGAGGTGGCGCACATGAGTCCACTAATCACCACTCAATACACCACTATGGATTCATCCCCGTATCCCTACGAGAAGGCCATCCATAGCACTCACACTTGTATTGAGTATTTTAGAGTATCCACTTCAAGTTGTCTATGTACCACGTAAGCATCCAAGAAGTCCATAACCGTGGACCCGGCTATTCGAATAGATCATGTTAACCCTGCAGGGGTGTACTTCTTCACACACGCTCTCGCCACTTACCGCCATGTACACGTCGGTATCTCGGCAACCTTCAAACGGAAGCCTGGCGAGGGTGTCGGCCACGACCTGACTAACCACAGAAGACTCTAGTCCAGGTTTATCGCCTATTCGGGTTCCATCCGCAAGGGAGTCCGGCCAAGGTTTCCATCACGGCCCCAAATGATGTGAGCAGGGTTCCCAAGCCCACCATCCGGGTGCCACTTGGTACACCGTGCCACCTGTGCCTAGTCTGTCCCATGCCCACCCTGTCGGGTGCCACTTGGTCGAGAAATAACACTATCTACAAACACCAGAAACTAGTTGCGACTCCTGGACAGAGACCAAGTTGGTTAATAAGTGGAGAGGGGCACTTAAGCATTCCAATGCATGGTAGTACCTAGTCATTGGACAACATACACAGAACTCAGTTCTTAAGGGCCGTTACAGTGAGACAACCCACCATGTACTCCTACATGGCCTCTCACCGCTACCTTTACCAAAACGTGTTCACACACTTAACTCTCAGCATCAGAACATAGCATAACACTCCAATTCATTCCCAATGAATCAGACCTGACACACTCTAAGCAATAGCAGGCATGGCATGGTAAGAACACAACATGGCTTCAATCAACTCCTACACATGCTAGTGGGTTTCAACTATTTACTGTGGCAATGACAGGTCATGTAGAGGAATGGGTTCAACTACCGCAGCATAATGTAGCAGTTGAATCGTTGTTGTCCTAATGCAATAACAGAGAGCAGGAGCGAGAGAGTGGGATTGTATCGGAATGGACAAGGGGGTTTGCTTGCCTGGTAGATCAACAGGAGGGCACTGCTCCTCTGACAGGTACTCTGGAACGGTCTCCGGAGCAGGACCTATCGAGAAGGACGGTGCCGACAATCAAACACAAGCATATGCAACAATATGATGCATGAACATGGCATGAAGATGTGATGTTGTTTGAGCTAATGCAACTAGCATTTATGTGGGTGAAGTCCATGTCTACCAAGGGTTCAAATGCAACTCCAAACTTTAAGCATTAAAAATGCCATTTATGTATTTCATATATTCAGTAGATATAACTTCATTTGTCATGCATGAAAATGGTACAGATGGATAGATTGAATTTTTCAGATAATTTTTCATATATAAATTATTTCAATCTAAGCTACGGTTGAATTTCTATGATTTTTTTTGAAGTTTAAACCAATTTCTGAAATAAATAAATCATTTAAGATTTATTTATATTCCAGAAATGGATTACTATGTCAGCATGACAACAACATGACGTCAGCAGGTCAACAGGTCGGTCCAGGTCAAACCTGACCAGTGGGGCCCACTAGTCAATGACTCAGTTAGTTAACTTAGTTAATTAGTACTAAACCAATCCTAACCAAAAAGGTCAGCAGGGCTGGGCCCACGTGTGAGTGACTCCACTAATTAACTAACACTAAACGAGGTTAACTAACTAAGGGGGGCCCACCTGTCATTGACCCAGTGGGGTCAAATCCCTGGTCAAACCCGAGGCTAACACGCCGGCGGCAGCAAACGCGACGGAGGCATCGGGAATCCTCCTCCGGCAAACAAATGGCCGGCGGAGGGCATATACGTGATGCGGACGCTCGTCCGCATCGATTGGTGGTGATGGCTGGACTCGGGGTCGACGAAAAAGACGTCGGCGACGACTTGGGCAGCCGCCGGAGCTCGGGCCTCGTCGAAAACGATGCTACAGTGGACGGGAGGACGTGCAGAAGCTCGTTCTGGGCTCCTGGGACCATGCTGAGCGCGGTGGTGTGCTCGGTCGCGACTCTGAGTGACAGTGGGCACTGCGGCAACACGAACGGTGGCGAGGAGCTCTCGGCTCCGGTGGCTCGGGCAGTTAGTGGAAGCTAACGGGTTCGGGAGGCAGGGGAAACTTGGCGGAGCTCACCACAGTGTCGAAGCGGAGCTCAGCTGGCTCGGGGAGGCGGCGGAGATGACGTAGGGTCACCGGCGATCTCGGAGCAGAGGCGGCGGTCTCGAGCTCAATGGCGAGGCTGCAGGGCGTCCGGCGATGTGTGGCTCGATAGAGAGGTAGCACAGGGCCTGGCGGAGCTTCTGGTGCGTCGGCTGGGCGTGGGGTGGCTGGTGGTCACGGCAATGACGAGCGGCGGCGACAGTGGCGCTCGGGTCCGAGCGAGAGAGAGAGAGACAGAGGAGGGGAGAGGGGACGAGAGAGTACGAGAGAGGCCGAGGGGTGTGTGGCGTAGACCAGAACGTCCAGGCGACGAGGGGGAGGGGCAGGCAGGCAGGAGGCGTGGCAGCCTTGCGCGAGAGCGGCGGGCGCGTACTCCCTGCCTTTTGTTGTCGCCAGCAGGACGACGACTGGCAGATGGGCCGGCCTGCTGGGCCGCTGGGCTGGACAGGTAAGTGGCCTAGGCCTCCAGGTAAGCTATTTCCCTTTTTCTTTCTATTTTTCTATTTTCTGACATTTGTTTTTGATTTAGTTTATAAACTAAATCATTTTATATTCTTCTGACATTTTTTTGCATGGACCTAAGGAATTAATCCAAAGCCCCTCACAAATAAATCAGAATTTTTGGACATATATTAATATATAATAAATATATATATCCAACGCAAGTAATTATTGCATTAATTCCAAATGCCCAAAATAAATATTTATGACCTCCTAAAAATATTGGTTTGGACTTTACCTCTGACCAATATTTTTAGAGAGAAACATGAACATTTTCTTGGACCCTTTTGGAGCAATTTTTACTGGGTCATTTTCAAAAAGATTCCTGAGGCTTTCACAATGAGGGTCATCAATCGGTTAAAGACTCTTCTCGTAATTGCCTCTTGACCAGACCGACACCCTGAGGCACGCTCCTTGGGCACCTCCTCTGAGGACGCACGTCGGCGACCAGATCAGCCCTGAGGCGTGTTATTGTTTTATAGGATATCTGCCCAGTAGTGAGGTAGTTATCAGATCATCATTGAGGGCGAGTGTTCGGGATGAAGACGGTCTTTTTCTAGGTTTTTTGTTTTTGTTTTTTGGGCGAGGAAAGGAGGTGAGTTTTCTTGTCCATATGAGGAGGTGGGGGCGGATGATTGTTTTCGTATATGTATCAAGGGGAGGGGATTTGGACGTACCACGTATAGTTCCCAACCCCCCTTTAATAGTAGAGACATGATTGAAAAAACTTCCTATTATCAATTATCTGCATCCCTAATTAATTGCTTGAATAATTAATTAATTGCATTAATTGCTTGATTTAAACATTTATTTGTCACAAAAAACCACTACTTAAACAAACTTAATTAAGTGCGTGTGTAATTAATTGTCTGGCTAATTAATTACATTTATTATTTGATTCCCAAATTGATTTAGTGCTTAGTTTTCAATCATTTTTCTATTTTTCTTTTCTTTTTGCGTGAGGCAGGGAGGTTGGTTTTATTGTGCATGTGAGGAGGTGGGAGTGGATGTGCGATCAAGGGTTTAATATTAATGATAAATTTGAAAGAAAAACCTTTTGCTATTAATTATCTGCATCCTTAATTATGTGTCTGAATTAATTAACTGCATTAATGGCTCGATTTCATAATTAATTTGGTGAAAAAATCACTACTTAAATGGACTTAATTAAGTGCATGCATAATTAATTATCTGCTAATCAATTACATGAATGACTTGATTCCCAAATTAATTTGATGCTTGGTTTCTAAATTATTTTTTCTGTTTTTTTGCGTGAGGCAAGGGAGGTGGTCTTGTTGCGCATGTGGGGAGGTGTGAGCGGATGAGTTTTTTTGTAAGGAAGGTCCAGGGTTTAATGGTAATGAAAAATTTGAAAAAACTTTCTACTATTAATTGTCTACATCCCTAATTATGTGTCTTACTAATGAATTAATTGCATTAATGTCTCGATTTCATAATTAATTTGGCACAAAAATCCCTACTTAAAAAGACATAATTTATTACATGCATAATTAATTATTTGGCTAATTAATTTCATTAATGGCTTAATTTACAAATTGATTCGGTGCTTGGTTTCCAAACTATTTTTCATTAATGACTAGTGATACTTTTCATAATTAACATGATTCTTTTGTATACTGGTTGATAATACTTTCCATAGTTAATGTGATATTCATGTCCAAAGAATAATACTCTCTGTAATTAACGTGATCCTTTCATTCAACACTCGATTATACTTTTTATAATTAACGTGATCCTGCTGCCCAAATAATAATACTCTTCATAATTAAAGTGATCATATTGTCAAACGCTCGATAATAGTTTCCATCATTAACATGATCTTGTTGGGGATTGAAGCATGAATCTAAAAAAAATTCCTATGAACACTCAAGATCTATCTAGGAGAAGCATAAAAATGAGAGGCGAGAGTGTGTCTACGTACCCTCGTAGACCGCCAGTGGAAGCGTTCATGATCCAACCAATCTAGTGTGAACGGACGGCACCTCCGAGTATAGCACATGTGTGGCTCAATGACGTCTCCTCCTCCTTGATCCAGCAAGATAAGACAGAGAAGTAAATGGGATCAAAACAAGCACGACGGCGTGGTGGTGATGGTGGAGTCGGAATACCTGCAGGGCTTCGCTAAGCGAAAAACCGTGGACGAGAACTATGTCGGGAGGGAAAGACGAGGAAGCAGTCAAGGCCAATGTGTTGGGTGCCTTGTGTGGGAAATATGCCCTAGAGGCAATAATAAAATGGTTATTATTATATTTCCTTGTTCATGATAATTGTCTGTTATTCATGCTTGAATTGTATTATCCGGAAACAGTGATACATGTGCGAATACACAGACCACAACGTGTCCCTGGTAAAGCCTCTAGTTACTAGCTCGTTGATCAACAAATGGTTACGGTTTCCTGACCATGGATATTGGATGTCTTTGATAACGGGATCACATCATTAGGAGAATGATGTGATGGACAAGACCCAATCCTAAGCCTAGCACAAGATCGTGTAGTTCGTAATGCTAAAGCTTTTCCAATGTCAAGTATCTTTTCCTTAGACCATGAGGTTGTGCAACTCCCGGATACCGTAGGATACTTTGGGTGTGCCAAACGTCACAACGTAACTGGGTGGCTATAAAGGTACGCAACGGGCATCTCCGAAAGTATCTATTGAGTTGGCACGAACCGAGACTGGGATTTGTCACTCCGTATGACGGAGAGGTATCTCTGGGCCCACTCGGTACGACATCTTCATGATGAGCTCAATGTGACTAAGGAGTTGGTCACGGGATGATGTATTACGGAACGAGTAAAGAGACTTGCCATAACGAGATTGAACAAGGTATCGGTATACCGACGATCGAATCTCGGGCAAGTACTATATCGATAGACAAAGGGAATTGCATACAGGATTGAGTGAATCCTTGACATAGTGGTTCATCCGATGAGATCATCGAGGAACATGTGGGAACCAACATGGGTATCCAGATCCCGCAGTTGGTTGTTGACCGGAGAGTCGTCTCGGTCATGTCTACTTGTCTCCCGAACACGTAGGGTCTACACACTTAAGGTTCGGTAACGCTAGGGTTGTAGAGATATATGCATACGGTAACCTGAATGTTGTTCGGAGTCCCGGAAGAGATCTCAGATGTCACGAGGAGTTCCAGAATGGTCCGGAGGTAAAGAATTATATAAAGGAAGTCCAGTTTCGGCCATCGGGAGAGTTTCGGGGGTCACCGGTAGTGTACCGGGACCACCGGAAGGGTCCCGGGGGTCCATCTGGTGGGGCCACCTATCCCGGAGGGCCCCATGGGCCGTAGAGGGAGGGGAACCAGCCCATGGTGGGCTGGTGCACCCCCTTGGGCCTCCCCCCTGCGCCTAGGGTTGGAAACCCTAGGGGTGGGGGGCGCCCACATGCCTTGGGGGGCAAGCCTCCCCCCTGGCCGCCGCCCCCCTAGGAGATTGCATCTCCTAGGGTCGGCGCCCCCTGGCCCCTATATATAGTGGGGGGAGGGAGGGCAGCCGCACCCTTGCTCCTGGCGCCTCCCTCTCCCTCCCGTTACACATCTCCCTCGTCCCGCGGTGCTTGGCGAAGCCCTGCAGAATTTCTGTTGCATCCACCACCACGCCGTCGTGCTGCTGGATCT
This sequence comes from Secale cereale, assembly GCA_902687465.1. Classification (NCBI taxonomy): domain Eukaryota; kingdom Viridiplantae; phylum Streptophyta; class Magnoliopsida; order Poales; family Poaceae; genus Secale; species Secale cereale. Next base: position 709,569,996 of record LR738715.1, read on the forward strand.
CCATCAACCTCTCCTTCCCCCTTGCTGGATCAAGAAGGAGGAGACATTGCTGCATCGTACGTGCGTCGAACGCGAAGGTGCCGTCCGTTCGGCGCTGGGATCACCAGTGATTTGGATCACGACGAGTACGACTCCATCATCCACGTTCTCTTGAACACTTCCGCTCGCGATCTACAAGGGTACGTAGATGCACTCCTTTCCCCTCGTTGCTAGATGACTCCTTAGATTGATCTTGGTGAAGCGTAGAAATTGTTTGAATTTTTCAACGTTCCCCAACAGTGGCATCTGAGCTAGGTCTTTGCGTAGCATCTTGCACGAGTATAACACAAAGCTGTTGTGCACGTAGATTTGTTCAATTCTCTTGCTGGTACTAGTCCAATCGTGATTCGGCAGCATCGTGGGATGAAGCGGCCCGGACCGACCTTACAGGTACGCTTACGTGAGACTGGTTCCACCGACTGACATGCACTAGTTGCATAAGGTGGCTAGCGGGTGTCTGTCTCTCCCACTTTAGTCGGATCGGATTCGATGAAAAGGGTCCTAATGAAGGGTAAATAGATATTGACATATCACCTTGTGGTTTTGGCGTAGGTAAGAAACGTTCTTGCTAGAAACCTATACAGCCACGTAAAACTTGCAACAACAATTAGAGGACGTCTAACTTGATCTTGGAGCATGTGCTATGTGATGTGATATGACCAAAAGATGTGATGAATGATATATGTGATGTATGAGATTGATCATGTTCTTGTAATAGGAATCACGACTTGCATGTTGATGAGAATGACAACCGGCAGGAGCCATAGGAGTTGTCTTATTTACTGTATGACCTGCGTGTCACTGAATAACGCCATGTAATTACTTTACTTTATTGCTAAACGTTAGCCATAGTAGTAGAAGTGATGTTTGGCGAGACGACTTCATGAAGACACGATGATGGAGATCATGATGATGGAGATCATGGTGTCATGCCGGTGACGATGATGATCATGGAGCCCCGAAGATGAAGATCAAAGGAGCAAAATGATATTGGCCATATCATGTCACTTTATTTGATTGCATGTGATGTTTATCATGTTTGTGCCTCTTATTTGCTTAGAACGACGGTAGTAAATAAGATGATCTCTCACTAAAATTTCAAGAATTGTCTTCCCCCTAACTGTGCACTGTTGCTAAGGATCGTTGTTCCGAAGCACCACATGATGATCGGGTGTGATAGGCTCTAACGTTCCCATACAACGGGTGTAAGCCAGATTTACACACGCAATACACTTAGGGTTCACTTGACGAGCCTAGCATGTACATACATGGCCTCGGAACACGGAAGACCGAAAGGTCGAACATGAGTCGTATAGAAGATACGACAAACATGAAGATGTTCACCGTTGATGACTAGTTCGTCTCACGCGATGATCGGACACGGGCTAGTCGATTCGGATCATGTATCACTTAGATGACTAGAGAGATGTCAATCTGAGTGGGAGTTCATTAAATTTGATTAGATGAAATTAATTGTCATGAACTTAGTCTAAATTCTTTACACTATGTCTTGTAGATCAAATGGCCCACGCTCATGTCACCCTCAACTTCAACGCGTTCCTAGAGAAATCCAAGCTGAAAGACGATGGTAGCAACTATACGAATTGGGTCCGTAACCTGAGGATCATCCTCATAGCTGCCAAGAAAACTTATGTCCTAGAAGCACCGCTAGGTGACGCTCCCGCCCCGGCAAACCAAGATGTTATGAACGCTTGGCAGTCGCATTGTGATGATTACTCCCTGGTTCAGTGCGGCATGCTCTACAGCTTAGAATCGGGGCTCCAAAAGCGTTTTGAGCACCACGGAGCATATGAGATGTTCCAAGAGCTGAAAATGGTTTTCCAAGCTCATGCCCAAGTCGAGAGATATGACGTCTCCAACGCATTCTACAGTTGTAAGATGGAGGAGAATAGTTCTGTCAGCGAGCACATACTCAAATTGTCTGGGTTGCACAATCGCTTGTCTCAGTTGGGAATGAATCTCCCACAGGAAGCGGTCGTTGACAGAATCCTTCAATCGCTCCCACCAAGCTACAAGAGATTCGTGTTAAACTTCAATATGCAAGGGATGGAGAAGTCCATTCCCGAAGTATATTCAATGCTGAAATCAGCGGAGGTGGAGATCAAGAAAGAGCATCAAGTGTTGATAGTGAATAAAACCACTAAGTTCAATAAAGGCAAGGGTAAAAAGAACTTAAAGAAGGATGGCAAAGGAGTTGCCGCGCCCGGTAAGCCAGTTGCCTGGAAGAAGCCAAAGAATGGACCCAAGCGTGAGACTGAGTGCGTTTATTGCAAGGGAACGGGTCACTGGAAGCGGAACTGCACCAAATACTTAGCAGATAAGAAGGCCGGCAACATCAAAGGTATATATGATATACATGTTATTGATGTGTACCTTACTAGCGCTCGTAGTAGCTCCTGGGTATTTGATACCGGTGCAGTTGCTCACATTTGTAACTCAAAGCAGGAGTTGCGGAATAAGCGGAGACTGGCGAAGTACGAGGTGACGATGCACGTCGGGAATGGTTCCAAGGTCGATGTGATCGCCGTCGACACGCTGCCTCTACATATACCCTCGTGATTAGTTTTAAACCTTAATAATTGTTATTTAGTACCAGCTTTGAGCATGAACATTGTATCTGGATCTCGTTTAATGCGAGATGGCTACTCATTTAAATCCGAGAATAATGGTTGTTCTATTTATATGAGAAATATATTTTATGATCATGCCCCGCTGGTCAATGGTTTATTCTTGATGTGTTGGAAATATGCCCTAGAGGCAATAATAAATGGTTATTATTATATTTACTTGTTCATGATAATTGTCTGTTATTCATGCTTGAATTGTATTGTACGGAAACAGCGATACATGTGTGAATACATAGACCACAACGTGTCCCTGGTAAGCCTCTAGTTACTAGCTTGTTGATCAACAGATGGTCACGGTTTCCTGGCCATGGACATTGGATGTCATTGATAACGGGATCACATCATTAGGAGAATGATGTGATGGACAAGACCCAATCCTAAGCCTAGCACAAGATCGTGTAGTTCGTAATGCTGAAGCTTTTCCAATGTCAAGTATCTTTTCCTTAGACCATGAGGTTGTGCAACCCCCGGATGCTGTAAGAATACTTTGGGTGTGCCAAACGTCACAACGTAACTGGGTGGCTATAAAGGTACGCAACGGGTATCTCCGAAAGTGTCTATTGGGTTGGCACGAACCAAGACTGGGATTTGTCACTCCGTATGATGGAGAGGTATCTCTGGGCCCACTCAGTAAGACATCATCATAATGAGCTCAATGTGACTAAGGAGTTAGTCACGGGATGATGTATTATGGAACGAGTAAAGAGACTTGTCATGACGAGATTGAACAAGGTATCGGTATACCGACGATCGAATCTCGAGCAAGTACTATACCAATAGACAAAGGGAATTGCATACGGGATTGAGTGAATCCTTGACATCGTGGTTCATCCGATGAGATCATCGAGGAACACGTGGGAACCAACATGGGTATCCAGATCCCGCTGATGGTTATTGACGGGAGAATCGTCTCGGTCATGTCTACGTGTCTCCCGAACCCGTAGGGTCTACACACTTAAGGTTCGGTGACGCTAGGGTTGTAGAGATATATGCACACGGTAATCCGAATGTTGTTCGGAGCCCCGGATGAGATCCCGGACGTCACGAGGAGTTCCGGAATGGTCCGGAGGTAAAGAATTATATACAGGAAGTCCAGTTTCGGCCATCGGGAGAGTTGCGGGGGTCACCGGTAGTGTAGCGGGACCACCGGAAGGTTCCCGGGGGTCCATCGGGTGGGGCCAGCCATCCCGGAAGGCCCCATGGGCCGTAGGGGGAGGGGGACCAGCCCATAGTGGGCTTGCGCACCCTCTTGGGCCTCCCCCCTGCGCCTAGGGTTGGAAATCCTAGGGGTGGTGGGCGCCACCCTTGCCTTGGGGGGCAAGTCTCGCCCCTGGCCGCCGCCACCCCTAGGAGATCCCATCTCCTAGGGCCGGCGCCCCCCTGGCCCCTATATATAGTGGGGGGAGAGAGGGCAGCCGCACCTCAGCCCCTGGCGCTCCTCCCCC
>LR738715.1:709581369-709612234 GCA_902687465.1 Secale cereale
CCCCGGTTACACCTCTCGCTCCTCCCGCAGGTTCTTGGCGAAGCCCTGCAGTTTTTCCCGTTGCATCCACCACCACGCCGTCGTGCTGCTGGATCTCCATCAACCTCTCCTCCCCCTTGCTGGATCAATAAGGAGGAGACGTCGCTACACCGTATGTGTGTTGAATGCGGAGGTGCCGTCCGTTCGGCGCTGGGATCATCGGTGATAGGGATCACTACGAGTACGACTCCATCATCCACGTTCTCTTGAACACTTGCGCTCGCGATCTACAAAGGGTATGTATATGCACTCCTTTATGCTCGTTGCTAGATGACTCCTTAGATTGATCTTGCTGAAGCATAGGAAATTTTTTGAATTCTGCTACGTTCCCCAACATGATGAATCTCGAACGTGATGTTACACATATTCATAGTGTGAATGCCAAAAGATGTAAGGTTGATAATGATAGTCCCACATACATGTGGCATTGCCACCTTGGTCATATTGGTGTCAAGCGTATGAATAAGCTTCATGCAGATGGACTTCTAGAATCTCTTGATTATGAATCATTTGATACGTGCGAAGCATGCCTCTTGGGCAAGATGACCAAGACTCCGTTCTCCGAAACAATGGAGCGAGCAACCAACTTATTTGAAATCATACATACCGATGTGTGCGGTCCAATGAGTGTTGAAGCTCGCGGAGGCTATCGTTATGTTCTCACCCTCACAGATGACTTGAGTAGATATGGGTATGTCTACTTAATGAAACACAAGTCTGAAACCTTTGAAAAGTTCAAGGAATTTCAGAATAGGTTGAGAATTAACGTGACAGAAAAATAAAGTTCTTATGATCGGATCGTGAGGGTGAATATTTAAGTCACGAATTTGGCACACACCTAAGGAACTGTGGAATTGTTTCACAATTGACACCGCCCGGAACACCTCAACATAATGGTGCGTCCGAACGTCGTAATCGTACTCTGTTGGACATGGTGCGATCTATGATGTCTCTCACCGACTTACCGCTATCTTTTTGGGGTTATGCTTTAGAGACTGCCGCATTCACTTTAAATAGGGCTCCGTCTAAATCCGTTGAGACGACACTGTATGAACTTTGGTTTGGCAAGAAACCTAAGCTGTCGTTTCTGAAAGTTTGGGGTTGTGATGCTTATGTCAAGAAACTTCAACCTGAAAAGCTCGAACCCAAATCGGAAAAATGCGTCTTCATAGGATACCCAAAGGAAACTATTGGGTACACCTTCTACCTTATATCCGAAGGCAAGGTCTTCGTTGCCAAGAATGGATCCTTTCTGGAGAAAGAGTTTCTCTCGAAAGAAGTGAGTGGCAGGAAAGTGGAGCTTGATGAGGTGACAGTCACCCCTTCCGAACCGGAAAGCAGCACAGCGCAGGAAATTGTTCCTGAGGTGCCTGCACCGACTAGGGAGGAAGTTAATGATGATGATCATGAAGCTTCAGATCAAGTTACTACTGAACTTCAAAGGTCTACAAGGATACGTTCCGCACCAGAGTGGTACGGCAACCCTGTCATGGAAATCATGTTGTTAGACAATGGTGAACCTTCGAACTATGAACAAGGGATGGCGGGCCCGGATTCCAACAAATGGCTTGAAGCCATGAAATCCGAGATAGGATCCATGTATGAAAACAAAGTATGGACTTTGGTGGACTTGCCCGATGATCGGCACGCCATAGAAAATAAATGGATATTTAAGAAGAAGACTGACGCGGATGGTAATGTGACCATCTATAAGGCTCGGCTTGTCGCTAAAGGTTATCGACAAGTTCAAGGGATTAACTACGATGAGACTTTCTCTCCCGTAGCGATGCTGAAGTCCGTCCGAATCATGTTAGCAATTGCCACATTCTATGATTATGAGATATGGCAAATGGACGTCAAAACAGCATTCCTAAATGGATTCCTCAAGGAAGAGCTGTATATGATGCAGCCGGAAGGTTTTGTCGATCCTGAGAATGCTAACAAGGTATGCAAGCTCCAGCGCTCGATCTATGAGCTGGTGCAAGCATCTCGGAGTTGGAATATTCGCTTTAATGTTGTGATCAAAGCGTTTGGGTTTATACAGACTTGGGGAGAAGCCTGTATTTACAAGAAAGTGAGTGGGAGCTTCGTAGCATTTCTCATATTATATGTGGATGATATATTGCTGATGGGAAATGATGTAGAATTCTTGGAAAGCATAAAGGCCTACTTGAATAAGAGTTTTTCAATGAAGGACCTTGGAGAAGCTGCTTACATATTAGGCATCAAGATCTATAGAGATAGATCAAGACGCCTCATTGGTCTTTCACAAAGCACATACCTTGACAAGATATTGAAGAAGTTCAATATGGATCAGTCCAAGAAAGGGTTCTTGCTTGTATTGCAAGGTATGAGATTTAGCACGGCTCAATCCCCGACCACGGCAGAAAATAGAGAAAAGACGAGTATCATCCCCTATGCATCAGCCATAGGTTCTATTATGTATGCCATGTTGTGTACCAGACCTGATGTGAACCTTGCCATAAGTTTGGTAGGGAGGTACCAAAGTGATCCCGGTATGGAACACTGGACAGCGGTCTAGAACATCCTGAAGTACCTGAAAAGGACTAAGGATATGTATCTCGTTTATGGAGGTGACGAAGAGCTCGTCGTAAAGGGTTACGTCGATGCTAGCTTCGACACAGATCCGGATGACTCCAAGTCACAAACTAGATACGTGTATATTTTGAATGGTGGGGCAGTCAGCTGGTGCAGTTGCAAGCAGAGCGTCGTGGCGCATTCTACATGTGAAGCAGAGTACATAGCTGCTTGCGAAGCAGTGCAGGAAGGAGTCTGGATGAAGGAGTTCATCACCGACCTAGGAGTCATTCCAAGCGCGTCGGACCCGATGACTCTCTTCTGTGACAACACTGGAGCTATTGCCATTGCCAAGGAGCCCAGGTTTCACTAGAAGACCAAGCACATCAAGCGCCGTTTCAACTCCATCTGGAATTATGTTCAAGATGGAGACATAGATATTTGTAAAGTGCATACGGATCTGAATGTTGCAGATCCATTGACTAAACCTCTTCCACGGGCAAAACATGATCAACACCAGAACTCTATGGGTGTTCGATTCATCACAATGTAACTAGATTATTGACTCTAGTGCAAGTGGGAGACTGTTGGAAATATGCCCTAGAGGCAATAATAAAATGGTTATTATTATATTTCCTTGTTCATGATAATTGTCTGTTATTCATGCTTGAATTGTATTATCCGGAAACAGTGATACATGTGTGAATACACAGACCACAACGTGTCCTTGGTAAAGCCTCTAGTTATTAGCTTGTTGATCAACGGATGGTTACGGTTTCCTGACCATGGATATTGGATGTCATTGATAATGGGATCACATCATTAGGAGAATGATGTGATGGACAAGAACCAATCCTAAGCCTAGCACAAGATCGTGTAGTTCGTAATGCTAAAGCTTTTCCAATGTCAAGTATGTTTTCCTTAGACCATGAGGTTGTGCAACTCCCGGATACCGTAGGGATACTTTGGGTGTGCCAAAAGTCACAATGTAACAGGGTGGCTATAAAGGTACGCAACGGGTATCTCCAAAAGTATCTATTGAGTTGGCACGAACCAAGATTGGGATTTGTCACTTCGTATGACGGAGAGGTATCTCTGGGCCCACTCGGTAAGATATCATCATAATGAGCTCAATCTGACTAAGGAGTTGGTCACAGGATGATGTATTACGGAACGAGTAAAGAGACTTGCCATGACGAGATTGAACAAGGTATCGGTATACCGACGATCGAATCTCGGGCAAGTACTATACCGATAGACAAAGGGAATTGCATACGGGATTGAGTGAATCCTTGACATAGTGGTTCATCCGATGAGATCATCGAGGAACATGTGGGAACCAACATGGGTATCCAGATCCCGCTGTTGGTTATTGACCGGAGAGTCGTCTCGGTCATGTCTACGTGTCTCCAGAACCCGTAGGGTCTACACACTTAAGCTTCGGTGACGCTAGGGTTGTAGAGATACATACACACGGTAACCCGAATATTGTTTGGAGTCCCGGATGAGATCCCGGACGTCAAAAGGAGTTTCGGAATGGTCCGGAGGTAAAGAATTATATATAGGAAGTCCAGTTTCGGCCATGAGGAGAGTTTCGGGGGTCATTGGTAGTGTACCGGGACCACCGGAAGGGTGCCGGGGGTCCACCGGGTGGGGCCTCCTATCCCGGAGGGCCCCATGGGCCGTAGGGGGAGGGGAACCAGCCCATAGTGGGCTGGCGCACCCCCTTGGGCCTCCCCCAGCGCCTAGGGTTGGAAACCCTAGGGGTGGGGGTGCCCCACATGCCTTGGGGGGCAAGCCTCCCCCCTGGCCAGCGCCCCCCCCCCCTAGGAGATTGCATCTCCTAGGGTCGGCGCCCCCGGCCCCTATATATAGTGGGGGGGAGGGAGGGCAGCCGCACCCTTGCTCCTGGCGCCTCCCTCTCCCTCCCGTTGCACATCTCCCTCCTCCCGCGGTGCTTGGCAAAGCCCTGCAGAATTTCCGTTGCATCCACCACCACGCCGTCGTGCTGCTAGATCTCCATCAACCTCTCCTTCCCCCTTGCTGGATCAAGAAGGAGGAGACGTCGCTGCACCGTACGTGTGTTGAACGCGGAGGTGCCGTCCGTTCGGCGCTGGGATCATCGGTGATTTGGATCATGACGAGTACGACTCCATCATCCACGTTCTCTTGAATGCTTCCGCTCGCGATCTACAAGGGTATGTAGATGCACTCCTTTCCTCTCGTTGCTAGATGACTCCTTAGATTGATCTTGGTGAAGCGTAGAAATTTTTTGAATTCTTCTACGTTCCCCAACACCTTGTTGTGCCCCTCCCCTATATTTATATAAGTGGGAGGGATAGGAGTCCAGCCCTACTCCTAATAGGAGTTGGGGCCAAAGGGGGAGCGGACTTGGACTCCAAGTCCAATCATATTCCTACTAGGACTCCTCTTTCTTCCCTTCCCTAGCCACATGGGATTTTGAGGACTTGGTGCGCCCAACCCAATAAGGCCAGGGTGAATCCCCTCAGCCCATGCCAACCCTTGGGACATGGTGGACCCACTTGTGGACTTACGGACCCTCCGGAATCCACCGAACCTTCTGGAAGCTTCCCGGTACAATATCAAAAAAAATGCACATTTTTTCGAAACCCAAAATATGACTTCCCATATATAAATGTTTACCTCTCGACCATTCTGAGAGGCTCCGAACAACGTTCGGTTACCAATCATCAAATATCCCAATACTACTCTAGCGTCATCGAACGTTTGGCGTGCGACCCTACGGGTTCCGGAATCATGTAGTCATGCCGGAGACACCTCTCCGGTCAATAACCAATAGCGGGACCTGGATGACCATATTGATTCCTACATATTCCACGAAAATCTTTTATCGGTTGAAACCCAATGTCAAGGATTCCGTTAATCCGTATGCAATTCCCTTTGACGTGTGATATGTTACTTGCCCGAGATTTGATTGTCGGTATCTCCATACCTAGTTCAATCTCATTTTTGGAAAGTATCTTTACTCATTCTGTAATACAAGATCTCGTGAATAACTCATTAGGCACATTACTTGCAAGTTGTTTACGATGTTGTATTACCGAGAGGGCCCAGAGATATCTCTCTGTCACATGGGGTGACAAATCCCAGTCTCGATCCGTGCCAACCCAACAAACACCTTCAGTGATACCTGTAGAGCACCTTTATAATCCCCAGTTATGAAGTGATGTTTGGATACACACTAAGTATTCCTTCAATGCTAGGGAGTTACACGATCTCATGGTCTTAGGAATATATACTTGACATGAAGAAAATTATAAGAATAAACTGATACGATAAACTGCTAAGCCTACAGTTGGGTCTTCTCCATTACATCATCTATACCTATACTAATTAGAGACTCCCAAGAAATTCCCACGTTAATCAGTAATTAGGAGCCGTTTATCTGGTGAGACCGAGTTATTACGGTGTAGATCTACTTAGAGACTCCCAAGAAATTCCCACGTTAATCAGTAATTATGAGCCGTTTATCTGGTGGGACCGAGTTATTACGGTGTAGATCTACTGAAATTTTCGCACATCAATCGAAAAAAAACACCTGTAGACAAATTCTATTTGGCCGATCTATCTTTAGTTTTTTTTTGAACTTGGCCAATCTATCTTTAGTTTTCTCACAGGTGCGGTCTATCTTTTCATGCAATTTGGGCAACCGTTGTGGAAAAAACACGTCCGTAACCTGCCCACATGCACGTAACATTATTTTTGAAAGTCCCACGTCATATGCATTGATGTCCTTCCTTTTTTATGAAGCCATGATGATTATAGCTCCTAATAAAGCCCCATCGGCCAAGGAAATTTCTGGCAAACCAGGAAATAAATAACCCAATCTATTCCATCATGCTCCCCTTGGCACAGTCCTTCCTAATCACGATACCCAACTCTGAGTCGTCCTTCCTCTTAAAAAAATAACGAACTCTTCCACTTGCCGTTACTATTGAACACGAGAAGCAATCTCTATCCACGATCTATTCCTTCTCATGATTAGAAAAAGTTTTCTCTTCTCCCATAAAAAATAGCCCATAGTCTCTCTCTCTCTCCCTCCCATGGAAAACAATCCATCATCTCTCTCAAGCTGAAGCATACAGGTTGGGGAGGCATAGATAAGTTCTTTCCGGCAACACGTGGGTATATGAGGTAAGCTCGACTACTTCTGAGCGGATTGCTGTTCGGAGGAGATGAAAATATACTGCGGATTTTTCTCACGCATAGAAGCTAGCAGGCTATTGGATCGATTCTTCGGGAAGACGCAGTATACGATGCTAATCCCTTTGATCTGTTTTGCAAAACACACATATATACACGAGGACCCAATTTATGTGCCACAAATTTTAAAGTCGGATTAGGTCTGTGTATAGGTGTAGTTCGAGCCTTCCATATGTGCATTGATTGAGTTGTGTTGAGAACAAGCGTGAAAAGAAAATCCCAATTACTACCTCCTTTCCGGTTTATAAGGCTTGCACGTATATCTAGGTTGAAAAATAAACCAACGTAATACAAGTTTTCTGTCACAAAAAATATGTCTTTAGAAACTTCAGGTCTTCTACTTTATAATGGTGTAATTTTCAGACTATACAACTCATTTTATGTTGATCAAATTATAAACCTAGGGATATGCGCAAGCCTTATAAACTGGAAAGGAGGTAGTACCATACATGACACATCTGATCAGCTCTTCATGCAGTACCTCCTCATGTCGACTGCCTAATCCTTCTAAGCTTCTATAATATTCACGCCTGTAGATTGTGCGCCAACAACAGAATGAGTCCTAGCCCAGTCCTTCATCATGCTAAGGGAAGTCCCACGCCTACAACACTGGGTCCTTGATGCAGGCAATTTGCTCACTCCCACTTTTATCTCACCGTAAAACAGCTATAGGTTGTTCCACTTCCGTACGGCTATTTTTTATGGTGACCCGTACGGCCCGTAGTGTGTACTGGCTGCACAGGCACACGATGCCACATGGAAGTTGTACCCCCGATGCAGTAACGGATTACCTTGCATAGGACTCCCTACGACCTCAAGATTCCCGATGTACTAATGATCGCCACAAGTTCACGTGCATGCATGTATTGATTCCGAGGTCTCTTTGGGTCCACCTGCAATCTCACAGAGTTTCTATTTACTACTTTTTGTGATTTCTCATAAAACTTCCATAGTTACTGAGATTAGATCAACTATGTCACGGCAAGGGTCATTGGAGGCAACCCATGGACATCAAATTGGAAAAGTAGGACAATGAAATTGCAAGAATGCCTTGCACGAAGAAAACAAGGAGAGCGAACGGGCCGACTGACTATCGCCTTAATGTTTTTTCTTTGCAAAATCTATGCTTCTGTTTGAGATGAAAAATCAGTTTATAAACCCATCTAAGTTGGTGGTTGCTCTATGCATTAATGCATTCTGATAAAAATATATTTTATAGGTAAAAGTAACAGTGACAACCAGCAGGATGCTCTATGATTCTTGGAAGAGATGTAAAAAACTAACAAAGTCTCATGATCGAGGCAGGAAGAGGAAAATTATTGCTGCCTAGATTCGATATTTTTTATTTTAAGTACGCAAATAAGGATGCATGCAACATAATTTCAAATAGAGCAGGAGAGCAGCAGTCCATTGTAATTATGTTATCTTATTTCATCATATGGAGCAGAGAAGTTAGGACAGGTACGCATGCATCACGAGGAATTTGATTCCTCTCAGTTCAAAACAGATGGTTTCGCGGAAGTTTTACAGCTTAATCTTGCTATCCATCTAGGTAATGTACTCAAATGTTGTGGTAAGTCAAGTGAAGAATCAATTTTCTTAATGTTACTACATATGATGCTTATTTTTTTTATCTCAACACCAATGGCGCAGGGATTCACACAGATGCGATGTTTGGTGTATTGCACTAATTAATTCTTTATTAATTTACTGCTTACAGCATATATATTATCTGCCATGTTAACGAACAATTTTAATTATTGAAAGAACTAAGCCACTTATATTGTATTTACTGCATGTATGATCAATTTGTTTTAGTATTGCATAGACTTCGAGTACACATGTAAGGACATGTAAAACAGTCTATTTCTTCCTCTAATTTTCCCTTTTCAAATCTTTATTTTATTTCTTACAAAATTTCTTTCAGTGGCAATTGGAATTAATTCATAGTAATTGTGGGGAATTCCTATGATTTTTGCTAATCACTAATCACAAAGTAGATATATTGAGAAGGCGCATGTTAGGATATCGATATAACATAGTTGCTCCATTTTTTATCAAAATCCAATTGCATCTAGCAGTTTTTATACAAATATCACAATACAAAATTATCTATATTAATTGTACATTGTAATTAGTTAATTTAGATAACGATTTTAAGTCGGCTGGATAAGTTTTTGCAATTACTGTATAGTAATTTCTATTTCACATGAGATATCGGCCTCTTAATCATAGCAGTAGCATTAATCAACAAAAAATTAAGTGTAGCTATATCACAAACTGATGCATGTACAACATAAAATTGTATTTAATTGGGTAATACTACCTCCTTTCCAGTTTATAAGGCTTGCGCATATCCCTAGGTTTATAATTTGATCAACATAAAATGAGTTGTATAGTCTGAAAATTACACCATTATAAAGTAGAAGACCTGAAGTTTCTAAAGATATATTTTTTGTGACAGATAACTTGTATTACGTTGGTTTATTTTTCAACCTAGATATACGTGCAAGCCTTATAAACCGGAAAGGAGGTAGTAGCCTGTAGTGGTATTCACGTATACAGTTTACAAAAACATTACTCTGAATACATTTTTAATTTGTAATTATATGGCATCCGAATATAGATTTCTAAATTATATCTGTGAACTTCCAAAACTTATAAATGAAAATAGGAAATAGGACCATGCATAATAACTACAAAATTAAACAAAAAATCCATGCAAGATATACTGTAGCCTGTGCAAATGCACGGGTTGACGACTAGTTCTCCTAATGATGCGATCCCGTTATCAAATGACAACTCATGTCTATGGTTAGGAAACCTTAACCATCTTTGATCAACGACCTAGTCTACTAGAAGCCCACTAGGGACATACTATTTGTTTATGTATTCACACATGTATTCAAGTTTTTCCTGTCAATATAATTCTAGCATGAGTAATAAGCATTTATTATGAATAAAAAAATATAATAATAACCAATTTATTATTGCCTCTAAAGCATATTTTCAAGAGATCTTTCCATCCAAATAATCATAATCTTCATAATTAATGTGATCCTTCCATGTAACACCCCAAATTTTTGGATTTGTTTTCTTCAAACTTTTTGGTCTTTTGCAAGGGGGATATTTGATCTTTTCTTAAAACCTCTTTCTAAAAACATTTCTGACAAAAGTTTGTGTGTTCTTCTCAACCTTGTTTCTGGTCTTGAAGGTTTTCTACTGGTGTTATCTCAACACAAGTTATTTTCAAAGGGTTTTGTTTGACAATTTTTTTCCTTCATGAAAAACCTTCATATAAAAAAAACCATGGACTTGTCTTCACCATTCAAACTTTTCTTCTTGCCATGACACCCAATGAAAGTATTTCCCTCCAAAACCTCCTTTCCACCTTGAAACAATTCTCTCATCAATTCCAGTAGGTTTCAACCTCATTGGGATTTTTCTTCTAATTATTTTATCCCAAAAACAAATTATGTCTATTAATTTGAGCCCTGGTGATTTACAAAGGAACCACCAATTCCCTTTTGATTTTTTATTCCAAACCAACTCCCCTGGCTAGTCCTTAGTACCCACAACCTAGATCCATCTTGTTTCATTGGTCCACGGTTCAAAATTTTCAAATTTCACTTGCTGCAAGTTTGGACCAGATTTGCCATTTTTGGTGAAATTCATATTTTCTCTCTTCTTAAAAATCTATGAAAATTCAGGCAGCCTCTGGATGCATCAAGAGACCACCTCACCAAATATCAGCTCCAGAAAGATTTTTCACATGCCAAAAACATTTCATCGAACACCTGGCGTGCACTGTTTCTGTCAAAATTCAAAAAACGTTAACTCAAGGTTGCAGTCGATAGTGCAGTTTCGTCAGTTTCGTCAGAACCTCTCGTCAATCTCACCAGTGTCGCCTTGGCTCCTTGCTGCGCTGCACCTCGCGCTTATCCAGAGCGCCGCACGCTCGCTTGGCTCGTTGCGAGCGTCGGTGGCATCGTGGCCTGCCTGCGCCGTCGTCTTCCGCGGCGGCACATCCACCCGTGGCGGCCGACAGGGGGCACACTGCAATGCAACGCTGTTCGGCACCGCCCAAGCCACCTGGAAGCTCCGCGTGGCCGTCTCCTTTCCTGCGCACGCTGCAGCACCGTCGCCGTGGCCTGAGATGCGTAGAGCGTGCTCTCTGCCGCCGACGTGGCCGCACGGCCGTTCCGTTGGGGGAATGTCATAAGCGCCCTTGCCTTGCTAAGTTCTGCACCGGAATGGAACCAGTAGACCGTCTAGTCGATGCTCAAGCGCCTAAGCCACCCGTCCAGTCACAGCATCACCGTAATCGCTCGTCGGACTTATCTCGTTTGCGGCATCCGCCTCGGGCCGGCTATAAATAGCACCCCCCAAGCTCGCTCTCGACCCCACACAACTCCACCACCTCACCAGACCCCGCCCAGCCACTGGAAGAGCCTCGAGGGGCCCTTCTTCCCCAACTCCGGCCGCCTCGATCCGCTTCGGGCTTCGGCAACTTCCTCTTTGGTGAGAGCTCCTCCACCGCCCCAGACTTGCCAGTAGACTCCTGGCACACCTGGACGACTAACCCCCACTTCAATTTGACCCCAGCAGCTCTCTCCGAGGAGACCCGCGACCACCCGAACCGCCGTCCGCCGGAGACAAGGTCGTCGTCAACGTGGTGCTCGCCGACATCCAACTCCACCACCCACCGACGCGGAAGAGCACTAGGAACACGTAGGTACCACCCACTCCCTCTACCTCGCCGTGGATCGGCGCCGGCGACCACTGCAGCTCTATGGCGCCGGCGCGACTCTGCTCTCTGTCTTAATTTTCAAACCTAACGAGTGGGACCCCCTCGTCAGTCTCTCAATCTCATTCGAATCGTTTTTCGGGAAGGCACCTTCGGGCAAAGTACGTTTTCCCTATTCGGCTGACGTATTACGTACCGAATCATTTTTTGTTTTTATATTCTAGCCCCTAGAAACTTTCTGTTTCATTACAGACAAGTCCCTGGACAGAAACTTTAATAACTTTTAAACTAAAGATGATTTTGAGTTGATTCTTTTTCTATCATCTTTAGTTTTCTGTCTAGCTTTTTATCATATTTATTTGAAAAGTATTTGGGACAACTTTTATACACGCGCAGTATTTATGTTAGTACCCGTTTTATTTGTATACGTAGATACCGAAGGAAGTGATGGAGCTGCGAACTTCACCGAGTTAGACTCCGACTACTTCGAACCAGGCAAGCACGTTTGAACCTTTGATATGATGAGTGTGTTGCATGTTTGCTTGAGTAGTTCTTCTTCATAGCATGGTTGTATAAGCATATGTGGATGTTATATTTCATGCAAGCAAGCTTCGGGTGAGCCCCGAAAGATGATGATAAACCAACCTGATCATGTGGTGACATGATGGGTTGTGAGCTGGTATTGTTGAAGCATGCCAGTCAACTGTTAACTCTAGTATTAACGTGGATCAAGTCATGATCCCGTTCGTCTCCTTTTTGGTACTGTCACTTGTCTTCTACAAAGATTACGATTTAGTCAGCTGCAAACCTCTTTCCGTGTACACACCAAATAGAGGGGTCGGGATGAGGATTCCATGGCCCTGGATTAAAGCCCGTCATCCGGTCAGGGGGCATGGGTGTTTCCGGTTGGGACCGAGAGGGGGGCACCCCATAGAGCGCGCGATATAAATTTGATCCCATGCTATTCGAGGTTGTAGCCTCCCTGTCTTAAAGTTTTTCGTGAGTGTTGTCTCGGGTGATTCCGGGCAGCAGGATGTGAAATGGGTGTGTACTGGTTAGTTGTGTTTCTGCTAAAACACCGTAGAGGGAACTAGTCCTTGTGGCTAGTGAAATCCGTTTGCTGTGATTTAAGAGTACAAACTTTGCAGTGTCAAAAATCATCCAAGTAGCCATGTCTATGGGCTAGAGTCAATCTCCATGTCAACCTCAGTGACCGCCTCAGGAAAATTTATGATAATGATGAGAATAGTGATCTAGTCAAGAGTCATTCTGGTAGATGAGCTAACCAATTATTTCTGCACCGATGAATCTCGTGAGATGATCTACCTTCATGATTATATAAGCCCTTTATGTGATGTCGCTTAGACGTCCGACTGTGGCATTCTCGTTATTTATTTTGGTTATAAGCCTTTTATGTGTTGTCGCTTAGACGTCCGACTGTGGCATTCTTGTTATTTATTTTGGTTATAAGCCATTTAAGTGATGTCGCTTAGACGTCCGACTGTGGCATTCTTGTTATTTATTTTGGTTATAAGCCCTTTATGTGATGTCACTTAGACGTCCGACTGTGGCATTCGTATTATTTACTTTTGAATATAAGCCCTTTATGTGATGTCGCTTAGACGTCCGACTGTGGCATTCTTGATATCTACTTTTGAATATAAGCCCTTTATGTGATGTCGCTCAGACGTCCGACTATGGCATTCTCGTTATTTATTCTCGTAATAAGCCCTTTATGAGATGTCGCTCAGACGTCCGACTGTGGTATGTTTATTCATTTTTCCTTTCGAGACGTCGCTCAGACACTCGATCAGTATTCTTTTATTGCCCCTTCGGATTTCGGGAGGACTACCGCCCGACTTCCATTTTTGTTTTGCAGCACAGATTTATTCTTGAGTACATATTGCTAGTCTGCTCATATGCATCATGTTACACTTGTTATATCTTATGTCCGAACTGTCTTGCGAGTACATTCAAAGTACTCACCTGGCTTGTTGATTTGGTCAGATGTTGACGAAGGCGATCTCATGGATGAAGAGTTCGATAGCGAGTCCGATGTCTAGTGGAGTCCCAGTCAATCTCTTGCGATCCTGGAGTTGATCACTGTATTATAACCGCTTCCACCAAGCACCAAATAAATTCATCGAGTCTCACTCCGATACTCGATGAACTGTAAGATATTGGAGTCATGTCACCCACTACACTGTCACATATCCACCATCACTTTTTATTACGAGTCAGTAGTTATGCCACCCTACCCTTGTGTCATATCCGCCCTTATGTATTATATCGGCGTGCTTGTAATAAATTGTTGAGCTATCTCAGCCCAACCATGTATAATATTCAGTACTCTGGAATTCTGTGTCAAGGATTTGTCTACCAGTGAGAAGTATTCTTCTGTACTGGTCCGATTAAAAAGATCAGTTTCTCAGTAAATATTTTACTGGAAAACCGGTCCTGACAACCTTGGTACCAGAGCCAGGCTGACTGTAGGAAGCCACTAGGTGCGATCGCTAATCGGTTATTAGCGTATTGAGTGCTATTTTAGCATTTTTACATTTGTAGCAATTTTCTGTTAGTCAGCATAAATTTATGATTTGACTATTCAGAATTTTTGTCTACTTTTGTAGATGGCCAGCAGCGACTGTGATTCACAAGTGTTCGCCAACATTCCCGAGAGGTTTATCAAGCTCCTCGTCGCCATCACCAAGGTCGCGATTGGGCCATTGACTCGTCCAGAGTTCACACTCTACCGGCACAAGATCAGCGACAGTGTATCGATGCACCAGGCTATGGTGCAATTCAAGGGAGGGCGTTCTGAGGCACGCCGCTTCCGATTTGTGGGCAGGGCCATGCCTACGGAGAGGCATGCCATGCAGATGGCTGCCCGTGAGGCGATAGCTCATCTCCGGGATGCTCTTCCTTCGATGAAGACTCGTCGCTACCGCTACCTCCCATGCCACGTACCCTACACGTGCCACTATGCGTTTGCTTGCGCAAGGGGAGAACATGATGAAGCCATCGAATCATTGGTTGAGTACCTCAAGGCTCTTGAGGCAGCCTTTGATTACCTTGTGGATGACTTGGTGGCTGCTCGTATGGACTTAGTTCAGAGCGGTTCCGCCAACAGGAGGGAGCTTCTCCATACTTCACCACCACTAACATATGTCTCGTCCTCAGCATCTTATGCACCTGCCATCTTAGCCACCGCTTGCCGCCTACCTACAACTGAGGAGTTTGACCAGGTCATTGCTCCTACTCCAGTCAGAGCTGCACCACCTGCCGCACCCGCACCAACTCCTCGAACCAGTATTCCACGCCTGGAGCCTATTAGTGAGGAGGAGGTTGAGTCTCCATCGCCACTGGGTCTTACCCTCAGCAGGCCGAAGGAAGTCTTCACCATCTCCAGCTAGTACGCCTGTCCGCGATGCGATGTGTCCGCTTGTGTGATATATTTTATATGTAAAATAGGTTGATGAGAAGTAGTCTGTTTGCGCATCATGTAGGAACTCGGAGAAGTGCACAAGCCTAAATAACATGTTAGGAGTGTGTACGCGCATCCTGAGTGACGTATTGTATAATTATGACTCGCGTGTAAGATATGTACTAAACGGTCCTTCTCCATGCGCAATCAAGTATTTGCTTTAAAAATCTTTGGAGTTTGTGTTTTTGCTGCATTTGCAAAACCATTGGTTTATTTTGCCGCTCAGTTCTTCTCATGAGTTCTGCAATAATACCCCAGAGTGGAAAATGACTCTTCCCTGGACTCGTTCCATGCCTAGTCCGCCAGAGAAAAATTATGGCACACAAACAAGCAACAATTTCACGCAAGGGCAGTCAAGTCAGCAGGGCAGTGAAACAGCATTTTCTCAAGTATGCCGCCTTTACGAGCAAAGCCAGCAGCAGCACCAAGAAATGATGAACCATGTTATCAATATGGGGAATCACCGTGAGCCACACCAGCAGCATTCTAAATTGTCTGAATTACAGAAGACACGTCCGCCAACATTTTCTCACACTGACAAACCTCTTGAGGCCGATGATTGGCTTCGAGACATTGAAAGGAAATTGATTATTGCACAATGTTCAGATCGTGAAAAGGTAATTTATGCACCATACTATTTTACAAGAGCAGCTGCATCATGGTGGGAAAATTTTCTGCATATGCACCCCAATGAAAATGATATCACATGGGAGGATTTTAAAGAGGGTTTTTGTGGGGCGCACATCCCTAGGAGCATTATGAAGATCAAGAAAAGGGAGTTTGATGACCTCAAACAGAGAGGCATGACAGTGACTGAATACAACAGCCAGTTTACCCAATTATCTCTTATGCCAACGAAGAACGTATGACTGAAAATAAAAAAAATAAAAAAAATTCCTGGACGGTCTGGCACCAGCACTTAAATGCCAGCTAGTCGTACACACATTTCTAGATTTCAAGACACTTGTGGACAAGGCTATTACCCTGGAAAATGAGCGCCGCAGTCTGAAAGATATTCGCAAACGAAAAAGGGATAAGACTACCCACACTCGCAACAACCGGAACAAGACTAGCTTTCAGAAAAATGGGGCGAACAAACCCATGACCAATGATACGCGTCCGAACAAAAAAAATCATGCAAGGGACAAGGATTTCACGTATCGCCCAGGTGTTACTTGCTACGCTTGTGGAGAAGAGGGGCACTATGCCAAACAGTGCCCAAAACCAAGGAACTCGACCCCGAAGCCAAATAGCAATGGAAACAATTCAGCATCCAAGTGTAACAACTTCAATCCCAATAACAACCACAAGAAAGGTCACCTGAACCATGTGACCAAAGAGCAAGCACAAGATGCCCCGGATATCGTACTCGGTACGTTCCCTGTCAACACAATACCTGCCATGGTTTTGTTTGATTCTGGAGCTTCTCATTCGTTCATTTTGAAGAACTTTGCTTTGCAACATGATTTTTTGATGCTTCCCTTGGGAAAATCAATGACCATCAAGTCCCCCGGAAGTAAGCAGATCACTCAGAATTACTGCCAAGGTGTAACTATTGAGATTGAAGGATTAAAGTTTCACGCAAACCTCATCGTGTTGGAAAATAAGGGAATGGATGTTATCCTAGGTATGGACTGGCTAACCACCAACAATGGATTTATCGACTGCTTCAACCGAACTGTGATTCTTACTCATCATCACGGAAAGACGATAAGAGTCGCAGCTCAAGAAAGACCAGTATCACGACAACCAAAGTTGAACAAGGTAGACACTTCTGAGTTAAGCAAGGTTCCAGTAGTATGTGAGTTTCCGGACGTATTTCCCGAAGAACTGCCAAGCATGCCACCAGATAGAGAAATAGAATTCATCATTGAGCTAGCACCTGGAACCACCCCCATTTACAAGAAACCATACAGAATGGCCCCGTCCGAATTGGTTGAACTAAAGAAGCAAATAAAGGAATTACTGGACAAGGGATTTATACGGGCCAGCTCCTCACCTTGGGGTTCGCCGGTATTATTTGCCAAGAAGAAGGATGGGACAATGAGATTGTGTATAGACTACCGAGCGCTCAACATGGTCACCATCAAGAACAAATATCCGATGCCACGGATAAATGATTTATTTGACCAGCTCGCTCAAGCCAAGGTTTTCTCAAAAATTGATTTAAGGTCGGGTTATCATCAATTAAAAGTACGGACAGAAGATATCCCAAAAACAACATTCACCTCCAGATACGAACTATATGAATTTATAGTAATGCCGTTTGGACTCACCAACGCCCCCGCATATTTTGTCCACCTCATGAACAAAGTGTTTATGAAATTTATGGACAAATTTGTTGTGGTATTTATTGATGATATCCTGGTATATTCAAAGACACCAGAAGAACATGTTGAACATCTCCGAATTGTACTGGGAGAATTAAGGAAACATCAACTCTACGCCAAATTTAGCAAATGTGAATTTTGGTTAAGACAGGTTGGTTTTCTAGGCCACTATTGACACAAGAAGGAGTTGTTGTGGACCCAGAAAAAGTTAAGGACGTACTTGGTTGGAAGCCACCAGCCAATGTAATAGATGTACGAAGTTTCCTCGGAATGGCTGGATATTACCGGAGGTTTATTGAGGGGTTTTCCACCATAGCCAAACCAATGACACAGTTACTCAAGAAGGATAAGAAATTTGTATGGACTGAAGCTTGTGACAAAAGCTTCCAGGAACTCAAAAAGAAATTAACAACAGCCCCAGTATTGGTCGTACCAGACATACAAAAAAGTTTTGAAGTATATTGCAACGCATCCCGGAAGGGCCTCAGATGCGTACTAATGCAAGAAGGCAAGGTAGTCGCATACGTTCCAGGCAACTAAGGAAGCATGAAGAAAATTATCCTACTCACGACTTGGAATTGGCAGCAGTCATTCATGCACTCAAGGAGTGGAGGCACTTTTTGCTTGGGAATCGTTGTGAAATATATACGAACCATAAGAGCCTCAAATATATTTTCATACAGCCAGAAATCAATTTACGACAACGACGCTGGTTGGAATTGGTGAAAGATTATGACGTTGATATTCACTATCATCCAGGAAAGGCGAACGTAGTAGCAGATGCTCTCAGCCGTAACCCCAGCTCAAACAACGGCAGCCTACAAAACTTGAGACCTGAGTTTCAGCAGGAATTCGCCAAGCTCAATTTGATGATGGTCACCGAAGGCGAAGTGTCAAATTTGGAAATACGACCTACACTAATAGAACAGATTAAGAAAGCTCAGCATGGGCACCCCAGCATTGAAGGCATAAAAAGAAAAGTGAGTCTCGGCAAGGCCTCAAAATTTGTCATAGATGGTGAGGGAAAATTACGGTTTGGAGATAGGCTTTGCGTACCCAATAACGAAGACCTCAAACAGCAAATTCTGGCAGAGAGCCACACCGCTCCATATTCAATTCACCCTGGAGGGACCAAAATGTACAAGGACATTCAGGAAAGATTTTGGTGGCACGGTATGAAAAGGGATATAGCCACATACATTGCATGCTGTGATTCATGTCAATGCATTAAAGCCGAGCACCAAAAGCCCGCATGACTATTACAGCCAAAGAAGATACGTGAGTGGAAACGGGACGATATTGCGATGGACTTTATTGTTGGGCTACCTCGGTCATAGCACGGGAATGATGCCATATGGGTCATCACAGATAGACTAACTAAGATGGCACACTTCATCCCAGTCAAGACAACCCACACCACCCAGAAGCTTGCCAAACTTTACCTCGCCCGTATAGTATGCCTGCATGGAGTTCCAAAGACTATAATATCCGACAGAGGCACTCAGTTCGTCTCTAAATTTTGGGATCATTTACAGCAAGCTCTGGGAACGCAACTAGTATTCAGTGCAGCATATCACCCCCAGACTGGAGGACAAACTGAACAGGTAAATCAAATTCTAGAAGACATGCTGAGGGCGTGTGTTCTTACCTATGGGACCAGTTGGGAAGCAAGCTTGCCGTATGCCAAGTTCGCATACAACAATAGGGGACAGCCGTATCTTCGGCCCGGACATGCTTAAGGAAGCTGAGGAGAAAGTTAGACTAATACGGGATCGACTCAAGACAGCCCAAAGCTGACAGAAAAGTTATTACGATCAAAAACATCGTGAAGTCAGTTTTGAACCCGGTAAAAATGTGTATCTACATGTATCTCCTATGAGGGGCCTGCAACGATTCAAGGTCAAAGGAAAGCTAGCACCACGATTTATCGGACCCTTTCGTATAATCGCACGGAGAGGCACAGTAACCTACCAGTTAGACCTTCCCAAAGAACTGTCACACATCCACGACGTGTTCCACGTCTCACAGCTAAGGAAATGTGTAAGCAACCCGGAAAAGCATGTGTCGCATGAAAACCTGGATGTGCAACCAGACCTCGCCAACAGGGAACGCCCAATAAAAATATTGGAGGAGTCTGAAAGAAGAACCTGTCAGAAGACAATTAAATTTCTCAAGGTCCAGTGGAGCAATCATACCGAGGATGAGGCAACATGGGAAAGAGAGGATTTTCTTCGGACAGAGTACCCGCACCTATTTGAGGATCAGCTGAAATCTCGGGGACGAGATTTTTTCTAAGGGGGTAGGTGTTGTAACACCCCAATTTTTTGGATTTGTTTTCTTCAAACTTTTTGGTCTTTTGGAAGGGGGATATTTGATCTTTTCTTAAAACCTCTTTCTAAAAACTTTTCTGACAAAAGTTTGTGTGTTCTTCTCAACCTTGTTTCTGGTCTTGAAGGTTTTCTACTTGTGTTAGCTCAACACAAGTTATTTTCAAAGGGTTTTGTTTGACAATTTTTTTCCTTCATGAAAAACTTCATATAAAAAACCATGGACTTGTCTTCCCCTTTCAAACTTTTCCTCTTGCCATGACACCCAATGAAAGTCTTTCTCTCCAAAACCTCCTTTCCACCTTGAAACAATTCTCTCATCAATTCCAGTAGGTTTCAACCTCATTGGGATTTTTCTTCTAATTATTTTATCCCAAAAACAAATTATGTCTATTAATTTGAGCCCTGGTGATTTACAAAGGAACCACCAATTCCCTTTTGATTTTTTATTCCAAACCAACTCCCCTGGCTAGTCCATAGTACCCACAACCTAGATCCATCTTGTTTTAGTGGTCCACAGTTCAAAATTTTCAAATTTCACTTGCTGCAAGTTTGGACCAGATTTGCCATTTTTGGTGAAATTCATATTTTCTCTCTTCCTAAAAATCTATGAAAATTCGGGCAGCCTCTGGATGCATCAAGAGACCACCTCACCAAATATCAGCTCCAGAAAGATTTTTCACCTGCAAAAAAACATTTCATCGAACACCTGGCGTGCACTGTTTCTATCAAAATTCAGAAAAAGTTAACTGAAGGTTGCAGTCGACAGTGCAGTTCCGTCAGAACCTCTCGTCAATCTCACCAGTGTCGCCTTGGCTCCTTGCTGCACTGCACCTCGAGCTTAACCTGAGCGCCGCACGCTCGCTTGGCTCGTTGCGAGCGTCGGTGGCGTCGTGGCCTGCCTGCGCCGACGTCTTCCGCGGCGGCAGAGCCACCCGTGGCGGTCGACAGGGGGGCACACTGCAATGCAACGCCGTTCGGCACCGCCCAAGCCACCTGGAAGCTCCGCGTGGCCGTCTCCTTGCCTGCGCACGCTGCAGCACCGTCGTCGTGGCCTGAGATGCGCAGAGCGCGCTCTCTGCCGCCGACATGGCCGCATGGCCGTTCCGTTGGGGGAATGCCGTAAGCACCCCTGCCTTGCTAAGTTCTGCACCGGAATGGAACCAGTAGACTGTCTAGTCGATGCTCAAGCGCCTAAGCCACCCGTGCAGCCACAACACCGTCGTAATCGCTCGCCGAACTTATCCCGTTTGCGGCAACCGCCTCGCGCCGGTTATAAATAGCACCCCCCAAGCTCGCTCTCGACTCCGCACAACTCCACCACCTCACCAGACCCCGCCCAGCCACTGGAAGAGCCTCGAGGGGCCCTTCTTCCCCAACTCCGGCCGCCTCGATCCGCTTCGGGCTCCGGCAGCTTCCTCTCTGGTGAGAGCTCCTCCACCGCCCCAGACTTGCTAGTAGACTCCTGGCACACCTGGACGACTAACCCGCACTCCAATTTGACCCCAGCAGCTCTCTCCGACGAGACCCGCGACCACCCGAACCGCCGTCCGCCGGAGACAAGGTCGCCGTCGACGTGGTGCTCGCCGACGTCCAACTCCACCACCCACCGACGCGGAAGAGCACCAGGAACACGTAGGTACCACCCACTCCCTCTACCTCGCCGTGGATCGGCGTCGGCGACCACCGCAGCTCTCTGGCACCGGCGCGACTCTGCTCTCTGTCTTAATTTTCAAACCTGACGAGTGGGACCCCCTCGTCAGTCTCTCAATCTCATTCGAAGCGTTTTTCGGGAAGGCGCGTTCCGGCAAAGTATGTTTTCCCTATTCGGCTGGCGTACTACGTACCAAATCATTTTCAGTTTTTATATTCTAGCCCCTGGAAACTTTCTGTTTCATTACAGACAAGTCCCTAGACAAAAACTTTAATAACTTTTAAACTAAAGATGATTTTGAGTTGATTCTTTTTCTGTCCTCTTTAGTTTTCTGTCTAGTTTTTTATCATATTTATTTGAAAAATATTTGGGACAACTTTTATACACGCTCGGTATTTATGTTAGTACCTGTTTTATTTGTATACGTAGATACCGAAGGAAGTGACGGAGCCGCGAACTTCACCGAGTTAGACTTCGACTACTCCGAACCAGGCAAGCACGTTTGAACCTTTGATATGATGAGTGTGTTGCATGTTTGCTTGAGTAGTTCTTCTTCATAGCATGGTTATATAAGCATATGTGGATGTTATATTTCATGCAAGCAAACTTCGGGTGAGCCCCGAAAGATGATGATAAACCAACCTGATCATGTGGTGACATGATGGGTTGTGAGCTAGTATTGTTGAAGCATGCCAGTCAACTATTAACTCTAGTATTAACGTGGATCAAGTCATGATCCCGTTCGTCTCCTTTTTGGTACTTGATGTCTACTACACGCTTCTATTCCTGTAGACAGTGTTGGGCCTCCAAGAGCAGAGGTTTGTAGGACAGCAGCAAATTTCCCTTAAGTGAGTAACCCAAGGTTTATCGAACTCAGGGAAGTGGAGGTTGAACGTACCCCTTTCAAGAAACCCTGCAATCAAGATACAAGAAGTCTCTTGTGTCCCCAACACACCTAATACACTTGTCAGATGTATAGGTGCACTAGTTCGGCGAAGAGATGTTAAATGGCAAGTGATATGGATGGCAAAAGATGTATTTGTAAATCTGAAATAAAAAGTGCAGCAAGCAAACATGTGGTAAACGTGAGCACAAATGGTATTGCAATGGTGGAAACAAGGCCTAGGCTTCATACTTTCACTAGTGGCAACTCCCAACAATATTAACATAATCGAATCACATGATATTTCCCATAAAACATGCAAGGGGGACGCACTCGGAGGTCATTCCTTTATGGTCAAGAGAGGACGAGAATTATGTAGGGCTACAAAAGCACACCTCTAAGTTCGTAGTTCTCAATCTATAGATTTCCCAATGTCACTGCGGCCATCCAAAGAGAGTACCACAATCACCACAACATATCTCAAGGATAGTCAAAGACAAGCACCAAGAGACTCTCAATCTTCAATCCACACACAAAAGAGGAAATCACTCATGAAAAGATTCTTCTAATCCATGTCCAATAGACCGCTGTCACCTTGGTCTCGGAGATTATACTAGATAAAGACAAGTGAGTACATCAATCCAATACATAGAGGAAGGGGAAATATCATGGGATCACCCTAGATTAACATAGCCTATGATCACAACGAAGATCACATCATGGGAGAGAGAGATAACCACATAGCTACACGTACAAGCCCTCAGCCCCGGAGAGGAACTACTCCCGCATCATGGAGGGAGGAAGCAATGTCGATGGAGATGAATCCGGGGGCACTTCCCCGTCCCGGCAGGGTGCCGGCACAGGAATTCTGGTCCCCCGAAACTTGGTGGTGATGGCGGCGGAGATCGGAATAGCTTCTGGAGAAAAGGGGTCTGGAATCAGGGTTTTCGCGACGGGTGTTAAATATATGCCAAAGGGGGTCGTCAGAAGAGGTAAGGGGGGCCCAGGCGGCCTGGCGGCGCAGCCAGGAGGGGGGCCGCGCCCTCTGGGCGCCTGGAGCCCCTGTGGCCCCCCTCTGGCCCTACTTTGGCCGCATGGAAGCTTCCGGAACGCTGATTTTTTATATATTTTTCCCGGAATTTTTCTGGCAATTTACGTAATGGGAAAACCTGAAATACAAAAACAGCAGAAAACAGAAACTGGCACTGGGGTGCACTAAGTTAATAGGTTAGTCCAAATATGATCAAAAGTGTATGGAAGTGTATAAATATCATAGCAATATCACACAAAAGAGGCATGGAGCAAGCAGAAATTATAGATACGTTTTGGACGTATCAACATCCCCAAGCTTAATTCCTGCTCGTCCTCGAGTAGGTAATGATAACAAGCATAATTTCTGTGGTGACATGTTACCAACCATATAAGAACTTTTCACAGTTACATGAAAAATGCTTACTGAGATAATGAATCTTTAGTAATTAAGTTTCCTCATGAGAATATCACAAAGAACTGAAAGTTTTACAATATGATACTGAAACACTCAATAAATTTGTAGTGAGCATGGTGTGCAAACATGAAAAAATGATATCTCGCTTGCCCCCTTTAGTGAAGCAAAACATAAATGCAGGGGCACCTCCAACGTTTAAGTGACGACTAGATACATGTATTTCAGAATAAACGATATCATAATCATGCAGAAGACAATGGTACTTTGGGACAATGCACATTACACTCAGAATGACAATCATGCTCTCAATAGTTGGTGCTTTGAAGAAAGAAGGTGGAGACTCTCGAACCGTGGCTTTTGATGGCAAGGTTGAAAATCCGTGGTCGGAAACAAAGACAAAACATGTACCAGAGCTCTTGGTTTTTAAAAACAAAGGTAAAAATTATTTTTTAGAGATGCATATTTCGTCAACGAATGCTAGTAGATAACTCAATTACTTCTCGAGCTGGACAAGTTTCGAGGAACGGCTCCCGCACGGGGACGATCACATCCCCTTAATCTCCTTTGTTTATCACTGCCAAAGTTTTCTGATTTCTCATGAACCAAGCATGAAGGCGGGTTTGTTTGTTGTATGGTTTTTTAATGAGCCGGTCGCACTCTTTGCCAGTTCCTTCTCGTATTAGGGGTTTGCAGATTAGACATGCAATCCCGGGGTGAAGCTTGTCCAACTTAAAAAGATCATGAATTAACTACTACTTCCTCATGAGCTAAAACAGAGGCACAAAAGAGAAATGCTTTTGATTAATTTCGAGATGGTACACGAAAGTCTTCGTTAGGAATGACAAGTAAATACCATGTATAGGAAGGTATGGTGGACGCATATGGCATAACTGGTTTAAAGGATTTTGGATGCACAAGCAGTCAGTCTGCTTAGTACAGGCGAAGGTTAGCAAAAGACTGGGAGCGACCAACTAAGAGAGCAATGACGGTCATAATCATGCAGAGCGACAAAGCAACATCGAATCGGGCATGGAAGTTATATCGCTACTCAGAAATTAAAGATCATCAAGGCTTGATAGACTTTCTTTACAGTCTTAAATATGCGTGAGCATATGCCAAGTCAATCAAAATAAATTCTTGGAGGAAGATATCACTAAACCATACCACATCATAGGCAAACAAATCATGTTGGTACTTCAATAACACATTAAGAAGCCCCCAGCTATTTGAGACTAACCATAAGAAAACATGAACTACTAAGCACCATTATGCACATAGCATTTTTATCATAGACATATCAACCAGTGCAACAGAAGCCAACTCTCTTAACAAGATAAGCATGATAACTCAAGAGAGTTCCAGCAACCAACTAAACAAAAGCTCTTTAAAAAGAAAAGCATGAAAACTAAGAGCTAAACATGACAGTAGCTATTGAAAGACAAAGAACACACACAGCAAAGATAAACATGAAAATCCTATGTTGTGTTCTAGGTTGAAGTGGAGCGTGTTTCTCTCCCACACAAAGAAAGCTGGGTTCTAACTCGTTATGATCAGCAAGCAAAGCTAAAGAAAACTAAAAAGGAAACTAAAAGCAAGACGCTCCAAGCATAGCACATAATGCATGAAGTGATTAAAATATAATGGAACGAAAGACGAACTGATAATTGTTGATGGAGAAGGGGATGCACGGGGGCATCCCCAAGCTTAGACGCTTGAGTCTTCTTGAATATTTCTTGGTGGTGCATGGGGGCATCCCCAAGCTTGAGTGTTTGACACTCCTGAATCTTTTTATCATCTTCCCTCGCACACTTGAAAACTCCCTTCATACATAACTCATCATAATCTGATTAGCGAGGTTAGTACCCATAATAAAATAATTTTTCCTTGCTGGAAATAAGGATAATCTTGAAGGTCTACTGTTTCTCAAGATTGCCAAAAGGTTTTTGCAAAGCAAAAGCAAGCTCAAGGTTTGCAAAACGAAGGAAAGGCAAAACAGGACAGAATCTGTGAAAAACAGAGCAGCAGGTAGTAAATAAATTTTTCGGGGCACTTCTGCAACTCAAATCAAAAAACTCAGAACAGACGCCCGAAAGCCAATTGTACAGAGCACGCTGTCGAAAAAATTCAGACCAAAAAGATGATCCGGTGATTTTATACGAATTTTTCTGTCCAAGGACAGAATCTGTTTCCTGAACAGCACGTCGCAACTTTTGAACTTTCTTGCAATCAGAGGCTAAACTTGGCACAAAGCTGAAAAGTAAAGATACAATGATGTTGCTACAGTAGTAACAAACATCAAGACCACTAAAACTGAAAGAAAAAATTGAAAGCAAAGATAACAAGGGTTGTCTCCCTAGAGCTCTTTCTTTATAGCCATAAAGATAGGCTTAAGACTTTAAGGGTGCTCTCGTAGGAATAAGAGTTGAAGAACAAAAGAGAGCATCAAGGAGCAAATACCAAACACATTTAAGCCTAACATGCTTCCTATGCATAGGAATATTGCAATAGAATAATTCATTGAAGCACAAAGCAATAAGCATAGGAAGACAAAACAAGTGCAGCTTCAAAACCTTCAACATAAAGAGAAGGAACTTGATATTATTGAAATATCTATAAGCATATGTTCCCTTCTCACAATAATTTTCAGTGGGATCACGAATAAACTCAACAATATAAGCATCACATAAAGCATAGTTACCATGATCCACATGCAAAAAGGTACTCTTACTCTCCACATAAGCATAATCTTTCTCATTGGTAATAGTGGGAGTAGGGCTATCATAAACAACTTGAACACTATAGATTAATTGTGTATTAGGAAGATGGTGTTCAACAAGGGAGTAATTCCCTCCATGATTATGACAAGTTTCATAAGGATAATTTCTCCTTATGTCATAGGTACCTTTATAATCACTATAGATTGGAGTTATAACATCATCATAGTAGAGAAGAGCATTATCATTGCTAGCAACTATACTTGTAAACGTGCTGTCTTTATTCTTACTAGCAAAAGAATTATCAATTATCACATCACTAGTGGGTAAAGGATTTGCAATCCTATCATCCCCAAGCTTAGAGCTTTCCATATCATCACTTTCAGAGTTGGTACCAAAAAGATTTTCAAGATCATAAGTAGCATTATCATCATTTTCCCAATCACAATAAGTAACATGCATATCATAATCAAAATCATCTTCAATAGTACCTACGGACGTATCATCAAGATGATAATTAAGGCAATAAACTTCACCTTCTTCTTTAAACTTACAACCGTTAGGATAAAAGTTGATGGGAGGAATATGCTCAGGCCAGGTTGATACCCATTCTTCTTCCTTCTTGCTCCTCTTCCTCCTCCTCTTCTTTTTCTCCTTCTTCACCTTAGGAGGGAGTGGTCGGAGATGAAGCTTCTCCACATATCCTGGTTTATCATTAGAAACAATAGGGGAAACTTGGGAGAAACTCTCCTTTTTATTAGCAGAAATATAAGAGACATTTTTATACTTTGGTAAAGTTCCCTCCTTTCTAATCTTACTTATGTAATCATTTTCATGGCAATTAACAACACAATAGAGATGGAAATTTTGCAAAGTGTTTTTCATTCCTATGGCATTAACATCTAGCCAAGAAGTCTTTTCTGATAACTCTTCACACATCAAAAATAACATAAGTTCATCATAAAGATCAGGGGTGATCATGTTATCACACAACTGGGTAACAGTTCTGTTTTGAAAGTGCATGCATTGAAAATTAAAGTGCCCCTCTATACGGCAAAGTTCACAAGTAAAAGGATAAAGGTCACACAATTCTTTAGCAATTTCATTTAAATTTTTGACCCAAGTGATTGTTCTTTCATGCTTATGTTGCTTACAATACTTCTCTTCTTCAATCATAGGCCTTTCACAAGGTCTATCCACTCCACAAAAATTAACATGCTTATATAAAACTTCATTTTTAGGAATTGGATCATGCATGTTGCAATCATCATGAACAATTTCATTTTCTTTGCAAATCTCTTTAAAAGGTTCATGATGCTTGATCCAATCCTCCTTAGGCATATTAAGATGTGAAGCAAAAGATTTGAGGAAATCAACAAGGAGTTGAGAATCAAGCCCAAACTTAGCACTAAACTTATTAAAACTTGTAGTTTCAACAAAGGACTTAATGCAATCATACTCATAAATTATACCTGACTCTTTACCTTTGTCAATCTCCCAATTTTCAGTGTTGCGTTGAATTCTTTCAAGGAGTTCCCATTTAGCATCAATCGTTTCGTCCGTGAAAGAACCCATAGAGGAAGCATCGAGCAAATCTTTATCCTGTCGAGAGAGCCTCGCATAGAAATTAGTAATAATCATATCTTTGGGGAGCACATGGTTAGGACATTTTAGCATTAACGTTTTCAGTCTCCCCCAAGCTTGAGCTATGCTCTCTCCGTCATGAGGATAGAAATTATAAACATAATCCCTATTCTCATGAACTTCATGAAGAGGATAAAACTTGGAGTAAAAGAGAGACTGGATCTCTTCCCAATCCAGCAGGTGAGAGTCATCTAGTAGCCTATACCATTCCAATGCTTTTCCTTTCAGTGACAAGGCAAATAATTTTCTCATGACTCCATCTCTTGTCAAACCTGAAATCTTAAACAACTCACAAAGTTCTGTAAGTTTCAACAAATGAATACTAGGATTGACCGTCCCATCATAACAATCATTCATAATTATTTCAATTATCCCAAGTGGTATTTGGAACGGGATACATTCAGTAGGTGGAGGAGACTTCTCTACCACGGGTGTGGTAAAGCGGCCTTCCCCAAGCAGCGAACTAAGAGTGCGGTTTTCCATAAACATAACTAGTGAAACTAAAAACAAGAAACGAAAAGATTTAATTGCAAGATCTAGAGAAGGTACCTTCACTTACCTCACTTCCCCAGCAACGGCGCCAGAAATAGCTTGATGTCTACTACACGCTTCTATTCCTGTAGACAGTGTTGGGCCTCCAAGAGCAGAGGTTTGTAGGACAGCAGCAAATTTCCCTTAAGTGGGTAACCCAAGGTTTATCGAACTCAGGGAAGTGGAGGTTGAACGTACCCCTTTCAAGCAACCCTGCAATCAAGATACAAGAAGTCTCTTGTGTCCCCAACACAACTAATACACTTGTCAGATGTATAGGTGCACTAGTTCGGCGAAGAGATGTTAAATGGCAAGTGATATGGATGGCAAAAGATGTATTTGTAAATCTGAAATAAAAAGTGCAGCAAGCAAACATGTGGTAAACGTGAGCACAAATGGTATTGCAATGGTGGAAACAAGGCCTAGGCTTCATACTTTCACTAGTGACAACTCCCAACAACATTAACATAATCGAATCACATGATATTTCCCATAAAACATGCAAGGGGGACGCACTCGGAGGTCATTCCTTTGTGGTCAAGAGAGGACGATAATTATGTAGGGCTACAAAAGCACACCTCTAAGTTCGTAGTTCTCAATCTATGGATTTCCCAATTTCACCGCGGCCATCCAAAGAGAGTACCACAATCACCACAACATATCTCAAGGATAGTCAAAGACAAGCACCAAGAGACTCTCAATCTTCAATCCACACACAAAAGAGGAAATCACTCATGAAAATATTCTTCTAATCCATGTCCAATAGACCGCTGTCACCTTGGTCTCGGAGATTATACTAGATAAAGACAAGTGAGTACATCAATCCAATACATAGAGGAAGGGGAAATATCATGGGATCACCCTAGATTAACATAGCCTATGATCACAACGAAGATCACATCATGGGAGAGAGAGATAACCACATAGCTACACGTACAAGCCCTCAGCCCCGGAGAGGAACTACTCCCGCATCATGGAGGGAGGAAGCAACGTCGATGGAGATGAATCCGGGGGCACTTCCCCGTCCCGGCAGGGTGCCGGCACAGGAATTCTGTTCCCCCGAAACTTGGTGGCGATGGCGGCGGAGATCGGAATAGCTTCTGGAGAAAAGGGGTCTGGAATCAAGGTTTTCGTGACGGGTGTTAAATATATGCCAAAGGGGGTCGTCAGAAGAGGTAAGGGGGGCCCAGGCGGCCTGGCGGCGCGGCCAGGAGGGGGGCCGCGCCCTCTGGGCGCCTGGAGCCCCTGTGGCCCCCCTCCGGCCCTACTTTGGCCGCATGGAAGTTTCCGGAACACTGATTTTTTTAATATTTTTCTCGGAATTTTTCTGGCAATTTACGTAATGGGAAAACCTGAAATACAAAAACAGCAGAAAACAGAAAATGGCACTGGGGTGCACTGAGTTAATAGGTTAGTCCAAATATGATCAAAAGTGTATGGAAGTGTATAAATATCATAGCAATATCACACAAAAGAGGAATGGAGCAAGCAGAAATTATAGATACGTTTTGGACGTATCAGTACTGTCACATGTCTTCTGCAAACATTACGGTTTAGTCAGCTGCAAACCTCTTTCCGTGTACACACCAAATAGAGGGGCCGGGATGAGGGTTCCATGGCCCTGGATTAAAGCCCATCATCCGGTCAGGGGGCATGGGTGTTTCCGGTTGGGATCGAGAGGGGGGCACCCCTTAGAGCGCGCGATATAAATTTGATCCCATGCTATTCGAGGTTGTAGCCTCCCCGTCTTAAAGTTTTTCGTGAGTGTTGTCTCGGGTGATTCCGGGCAGCAGGATGTGAAATGAGTGTGTACTGGTTAGTTGTGTTTCTGCTAAAACACCGTAGACGGAACTAGTCCTTGTAGCTAGTGAAATCCTTTGGCTGTGATTTAAGAGTACAAACTCTGCAGAGTCAAAAATCTTCCAAGTAGCCATGTCTATGGGCTAGAGTCAATCTCCGTGTCAACCTCAGTGACCGCCTCGCGAAAATTTATGATAATGATGAGAATAGTGATCTAGTCAAGAGTCATTCTGGTAGATGAGCTAACCAATTATTTCTGCACCGATGAATCTCGTGAGATGATCTACCTTCATGATTATATAAGCCTTTATGTGATGTCGCTTAGACGTCCGACTATGGCATTCTCGTTATTTATTTGGGTTATAAGCCCTTTATGTGATGTCGCTTAGACGTCCGACTGTGGCATTCTTGTTATTTATTTTGGTTATAAGCCCTTTAAGTGATGTCGCTTAGACGTCCGACTGTGGCATTCTTATTATTTA
>LR738715.1:709612359-709650232 GCA_902687465.1 Secale cereale
GGTTATAAGCCCTTTATGTGATGTCGCTTAGACGTCCGACTGTGGAATTCGTGTTATTTACTTTTGAATATAAGCCCTTTATGTGATGTCGCTTAGACGTCCGACTGTTGCATTCTTGTTATCTACTTTTGAATATAAGCCCTTTATGTGATGTCGCTCAGACGTCCGACTGTGGCATTCTCGTTATTTATTCTCGTCATAAGCCCTTTATGAGATGTCGCTCAGACGTCCGACTATGGTATGTTTATTCATTTTTCCTTTCGAGGCATCGCTCAGACACTCGATCAGTATTCTTTTATTGCCCCTTGGGAATTCGGGAGGACTACCGCCCGACTTCCATTTTTGTTTTGCAGCGCAGATTTATTCTTGAGTACATATTGCTAGTCTGCTCATATGCATCATGTTACATTTGTTATATCTTATGTCCGAACTGTCTTGCGAGTACATTCAAAGTACTCACCTGGCTTGTTGATTTGGCCAGATGTTGAGGAAGGCGATCTCATGGATGAAGAGTTCGATAGCGAGTCCGACGTCTAGTGGAGTCCCAATCAGTCTCTTGCGATCCTGAAGTTGATCATTGTATTATAACCGCTTCCGCCAACCATCAAATAAATTCATCGAGTCTCACTCCGACACTCGATGAACTGTAAGATATTGGAGTCGTGTCACCCACTACACTGTGACATATCCACCATCACTTTTTATTACGAGACAGTAGTTATGCCACCCTACCCTTGTGTCATATCCGCCCTTATGTATTATATCGGCGTGCTTGTAATAAATTGTTGAGCTACCTCAGCCCAACCATGTATAATATTCAGTACTCTGGAATTCTGTGTCAAGGATTTGTCTACCAATGAGAAGTATTCTTCTGTACTGGTCCGATTAAAACGATCGGTTTTTCAGTAAATATTTTTTACTGGAAAACTGGTCCTGACATTCCATCCAAAGACTGATACTCTTCATATTAGTATGATCCTCACGTCCAACGCTCGATTATACTTCCCAAATTAAACGGATATAATAACTCTCTGCCTAATTAACACACATAATTAACTGGTACGACTAATTAATTAAATGCAACGGTGGGAAAGGCAAGAATTGGACAAGAGATATTTGAAACGATTTATGAACATTAATGGATGTGTGCGAAACCAAACCAAGGCAAAACAAATTGATTCGTCGTGAAAAAATCACTACTTAAACGGACTTAATGAACTGCACACATAAAAATTTCCTGGCAAATTAATTGCATTAATTATTTGATTCCTAAATTGATTTGGTGCTTGCTCCAAATCATTTTCCTACTTTTTATTCTTTTCTTATTCCGTGAGGCAATGGAGGTGGTTTTTTCTTTGTGTGTGGGGAGGTACGAGCGGATAAGTTTCTTTGTAATGGGGGTCAAGGGTTTAATAGTAATAATAAATTTGAAAAAACTTCAACTACTTCCTCCATCTAGGTGAATAAGTCATCTTAGATTGTGCACCACGATCAATGTGAAGAGCAAAACGAGAGAACTTAATGTTTATTTACTAATTAATACCAATGCATGTAACGAATTGACCACTGCATGTTATGTTTGCTAGTATCAAATCATTAAAAGCATATACGCCCCCACATCTCTTATTGGTTAATTTCTTTATTTATGTCAAAAAAACAAAAAACAACATGAGAGTTAATGCACCGCGCCCGTATGTTTTGGGACTATTTGGTTTTGTAAGGTGACTTATTCACCTAGACGGGAGTATTAATTATCTGCATCCCTTATTATATGCCTTACTAATAATTAATTGCATTAATTGCTCGATTTTGTAAAATGAGTCTATGGCCTAATAAATGAAGTCTTCCATGTTACCACACATATGTTACTCCCCACTATAGAGGTAGTAACATAGAGTAGTAACATGGGCATGTTACTACTCTATGTTACTATCCATTATGGCTAGTCTTAGTAACTAATTGCATGCGTAATTAATAATCTGACTAATTAATTCCATTAATGGCTTGTATTTCAAATTGGTTCGGTGCTTGATTTTCAAACTGTTTTGAATTAATGACTGGTGATACGCTTCATAATTAACATGATCCTCATATTTAAGTCTCAAAATACTTAAATAATTAATGTGATATTCACGTCCAAAGGGTAATAGTCTCCATATTTAACGTGATATTTTCGTTCAACACTCGATGATACTGTTGATAATTAATGTAATAAACCAAACGACCCCTTAAGGAGTAGAGATACATGAATAAAGAACTAAAGAAACAATCATGAAACCACGCAATCATCCCGAGTCCTAATGGCAGCGGTGGCATGGCATGTCCGGTGCTTAATGCCCGTCGCCGGGGCTGGGCCCGGAGTTCTTGATCCCGCGGAGCATGCCGATGTCGAACATTAGCCTGCGCTCGACGGCCCTCACCACCGTCCGGATAGCATCGCCCGCCGGCGACTCCACCGTCACCGCGCGCGCAGTGCCGCCTTCCTCCCGCACCGCGAGCGGCCTGGCGCCACTCACGGCCGCCGCCGTCGCGAGAACCAGGCACGCCAACAAGAGGAGAGCTCCCGCCGGTGCTCGCGCTCTGAGCTTGGCCGCCATTATTTCTCTCTTTTGACTGGGAAGCAGGTAAAGAAGAAATACGCCGCAGCTGCGCACGTACGTACGTGTGTCGTCTATGTGCGAGCAGTATGTATTCTGACGCTTTGTGTTGCGGCCCGGTCTTGTTATATAGGGATCGAGTTTTTTTTTTTTTTTGGCGAGGATATAGGGATCGAGGTTGATGGGCTAGCTCTTGGGCTTTGACCGTCGGAAACTTGGAATGGTCGTCCTAGACGTTGGAAAGTCGGCAGCGGCAGCGGCAGCCGGCAGCCCGGGCGTGCGTGCGTGGAGGCCGAAGCGTCGTGGAAGCGACACCGACCCCGGCCGGGCGGCCACGCAGCCGGGCGTAGCACGTACGAGGATGGAGGACCTCTATCTTGGTCGCCGGCCGTGCGTGCGCATGGAATTCTAGCGTGGAAGTTACAACCGGGAGAATTTCGTGCGCCCGGGAAGTGGGACTTTGAATACTCGGACGCCGACGTGACAGCTGACAAGCAGGGTAGCTAGCGGTGGACCGTTCTCGCCGGCAGCAGCTCAGCTCAGCTCGTTGTGTGTCTAAACTCTGACTAGACTGAAGAAATTACGTGCCTCGGCCTAGATTTCGTGGCTCCACAGTCGACGAAAAGCACTGGCTCGGACGGACAGATGCAGACAGCTCGTGGTACCTGCGTACTCTGCGGGTGCCGAAAGTGACCAAAAAGTCAGCGGCAGGATCCGGGCTAGCTCCGGGGAGAAGCCGCACCTACACGCGTGCTGACACGCACCCGGGCCGGCCGGCCGGGACGATGATGACGTGCGCGCGTCGGCATGTGTGTGGTTCAGCTACGACTGGCCGAGCATTCGCTTCTCTGGTCCGGTTTATACTGCTCAGGGCGCTGCAACATGCATGATTCTGCATTTCTGCTTGACATTCCGCGCAAAGTCATATCCACCTGGTCGACCGGTGTGTCTCTAACTTGTTAAACACGTTTCTGCACGTGCGAGTCAAATTAAACGACCACGAGGCGTGTTGGTATACGGGCTGCGGCAACGTACTAACATTTTTCCTTGTTCCAGTGCTACATATGCCAATGCCATAAAAGCGGACGCATCTCTCTCCTTTTTTCTCTCTGAAATTTAGTCGCCGTACGTCTTTTCGACAGGTGATGTTGTCCTCGATCACAACGCTCATTGCTGAGTGGTTCATCGAGTGACTTGTATTGTGGATGCATGCATGAACCGGGACATCAATGCATGGCCATGGGTAAAGCTTGTTTTGATCTTTGGGTTAATGGCCCAGCGTGAGCACTTTTCCTGCCGCGATGGAACATAAGAGCATCTCCCACGCCCCCCCAAGATGATTTTTCCGCACCGACGGTAAAAAATCGACCCAGCCGCACACACGAAGCCCAATTTTCACCGGCTCGGACCGAATTTGGCACCGGCGGACACAAGCCGAATCCGGCGCGCTGGGGCGCTTGGGGGCGCCGAGCGAAACGGTCTTAGCGTGAAAGAGCCGTGGGCCCGCCGAGTCAGCGACACTCGCCTCGTCAGCCTTTCATTGATTCCGCACCACGGGGCGGCTCTTCACGGGCGGCGCGGCGACGCCTCACTCCCTGGCACGCGTACACACGTCCCTGCGACGGCTATAAAAAGCGGCACCCCACCCCGCCGCTGGCCACACACGCCGTGCTTTCTGCATCTCTCTCTCACCGCCGCTCTCCGCCGCCGGCGCACCTCCCCTCTCCTCATCACACCGCGACGATGTGCGAGCGGTACCCCGGCGACGGAGTGGCGGTCAACGGCTTCGGCCGCCACTCGCTACACGCGTAGGA
This sequence comes from Secale cereale, assembly GCA_902687465.1. Taxonomy (NCBI): domain Eukaryota; kingdom Viridiplantae; phylum Streptophyta; class Magnoliopsida; order Poales; family Poaceae; genus Secale; species Secale cereale. The sequence goes on from LR738715.1 coordinate 709,616,771, forward strand.
GTCGCACCTTCTCTCCGAAGCGAACATCCCGGCACCTCCAGACATGCGCGCCAGGCCGTCAGGATGGAAGCTCAGCGCTGGAGGCGTCCCCTTCCCGCCCCTGCCGGACGCCGATGCGCGTCCCGACTACTTCGCCGACGAGGTCGACCGCGTCCGGTCGACGCTGACCGAGGAGCAGCGAGCCTCCCCGCAGTACGCCGCCGACAACCACGGGGCGTGGGCGACATACTTCCAGCGCCGGCAGCTGCAGCGCCTCGCCTCCACCAACGGGGCCCCAGTGGTGGGGGCGGTGGAACGGCGACGGGCGACGCCTCTGGTGGTCCGCACCTGGCCGGACGCTCAACGAGGTGCTCGCGTACCTCGAGGGCGGCAATGACCCGCCGCTCACTTACCCGGCCGCCGCCCCGGTCCCCCACCGCGGCATCGGGCAGTGGATGCCCCGAAGGTTCGTCTTCGGCTCGTCCTCCTCCTCCCGCTCCTCTTCGCACTCCTTCGGCTCAGCAGCGGTGTTCGGCCTCAAGGCCGAGCCCACGACGGAGACCCCGCTCGGCCGGCATCGTCATCAACGAAGGCGGGCGCGTTTCCTCCTCGGCTCCTCCCCGCTTCGTCAAGCCGAAGAAGGAGCCAGGACTCGCCGCCGTGAAGAGGAACCTGGGCTCGCTCCCGTGAAGACGGAGCCCGGGCTCGACGGCGGCGACAAGGAGACGATCGACGACGCGGCGGCGTTGAAGTAGCCGCGGGACGACTGTGCGCGGACTGAGATGGAGCGCCAGCGCCGCGCCTATGAAGAGATCGCCGCACGGCACCGGAGCCGGCGATGCCGCGACGAGCGAGGCGTCGTCGTCCTCGACGACGAGAGCGACGACGACTGCGCACCACCGGCACCGGTCCGTCAGGGTGACGCCGGCCAGGGGTGCAGCAGGGGCGGCGGCGTCCGCGTCAAGGAGGAGAAGGCCGGCGACGACGGCGAGTTCACCGCGCTCACCGCGTTCTTCGCGCCCTAGACGCACTAATAAAATATTTATGTACTAAAACTATGCCATAAAATGTTTTTCCGCCCTACTTTGAATGCATTTCGGCCCCACGTCGATATTAACGCCCGATACGTCTCCATGCGGCTGGAGATACTCTAAGAGTCTGTGAGCAAAACGATACACCCGCCGTTGAACCCGAGGAACTTCCGCTCGAAACTAGAGATGCACATACCCGCAAAAAAAAAAAAAAAACTAGAGATGCACACGGAGAACAAACTATGTGCGCACGGAGAGAGGTTCCCCGTGCATGTCTCCCTCCTCCAAAAGTGAAAAGACGGGGCCGAATCAGCACTGGAGAAAATTTGTCCGTGCTCATGAGTGCAGTAGATTTCTGGTGGCGGGGGCGGTTGGTATCGCTCGACACGCTACATGTTAGGTCGCCGGCGTCTCACCGAGCTGCGCACCGTGCTAGCTTACCAAGGGTCGCGATCGGAGTATTTAGCCAAAAACTACCACATTTCGTGGAACCGCGTCTATAAACTACTACTTTATAAATTTGTGCGAAAAACTATCACTTTTTCACTAATCTTTGACAAAAAACACTAATGACTGAGTTGGACGAAATTAAACTCGATTATGACAGGGCTGGCCCACACGTAAGCATTGACCCCGCACCTCTGCCCCCTGACCCGCACCGCACCACAAGTCAGGGCTCGATCTGGCGAGCGAGGCAGTCGCCGGCGCCGCGGGATCCGGCGAGCTGGACGCGTCACCGCGAGCATGCGTGCAGCCGCTGCCGCTGGCGTGCTAGCGTGCCGCGGCCTTGCGTGCGTGCGTGCGCAGTCGCCGCCGCCATGTGCTGGCCGCCGTTGCCGCGAGCATGCGTGCAGCGCCGCCGCTGGGAGCATGAATTTGGCCGTGCAGCGCCGCCGCCCATGGAGGAAGACCAGGGGTAGTCCTTGTCGCGGCCGCGAATGATAGCAAGAGGGACGGTGAAGACCAACCGTCGCCAGCCGCTCCAGCCACACCAGCTCCTCCATGAACTGCAGAGGAGGCACGCGGGTCATCGGAGAAAGAGATCGAGGTGGTGGCGGCCTTCACCGGAGGCGGAGAAGATGAAGTACTCCGGCGGCGCGACTGCATCTGGAGGAGACGACGCGACCTGCAGACGAGGCGAGCGGCCGGGCGGCGGCTTGGCTTGGGGCCTCCCCGCGGTTGGCGAGCACGGCATGCCCGTGCGGCCTGTGCGCCGGGGCGGGCAGGCGGCGCGGCATTGGCAGGGTGGAACAGACGGGCGCCGCGACGCGCGCGGTGGGGTGGCTGCTGCTCGCGGTCAACCTGTGGCTCGAGGAGGCCGCAGCAAGGAGAGGCAGTGGGTGCTGCTCGCCGCCAGCCGGCTACCCGGCCGGTTGTAGGAAAGCTTCGCGTGGACACCGGCGAGGTGTTGGCCCCGCTCATGGCTGCCATCGCCACGGGCGGCCATAGCTGGCATAGCCACGGCTTGGCCGCTGCCACGGCCGGCGGCGACATGGTGGTGCTCGTGAGGTGTTTGTTGAAATGCCAAATATAGAGAGAGGGGAGGAGGAAGAAGAAGATTGGTGCTGACATGCGGGCCCCACTTGTAATAACAGCCAAAATTGAGTTTAAACGAGTCAAATCGGGCACTTTTCATACATGGTAGATTTTAGTCAAAGATTAGTAAAAAAGTAGTAGTTTTTCACACAAAATCGTAGAGTGGTAGTTTTTCGTCACGTTTCCGTCAAATATGATAGTTTTTGGCTAAATACTCGTCGCGATCGACCCAAGGTAAGAGCGAGGAACTGCCATGCGTCGCTATATTTTCAGACTGCATTGAGCCCGTTTTGTAGGACGAAAGTTCCTTTTTCTTTCATTTTCAAGGGTATCCATGGATGATCCGGCACCCCGTATGGTGCAGCAGTCCGAACGTTGTAACCGCATCGTGGTGGACATCCTCACCCCGTCGACGTCCACCGCCGCGAGGGCTACCGGCCGCCGCCTCCCACGCCCGTTGCCTCGCACAGTGGGCACGCCCTGCCATGTTCCGGACGAGGCCCATGGTGTGTCCCGATGCTCGACGCGCCAACGGAGAAGTTGTGCGTCCAACACCGCGTTCAGACGTCAGACGGACCGCACCGCCTACGGCGAGGCAACGATGGCACACCTAGTGGCGGATCCATGCGCCATTTGGGCGGACGCAATGAATTCTCGACGGAAGAAGTCTGGGCACTGTCGGGCATGGTCCGACGAGCGGATGGGAAGAAATATATGTGGGGTCGGGTGGACCAGCATGGTCCGAGTTCGACGTGGCCGGCGCGCCCCGACGCCCCATATCCACATCATATTTGGGCTGGATATGAAGGTGTGCCGGTCAGCCCGGGTGTTTGAGGCCCATTTAAGGCACCCGGCTAGATCAAAATTTTATAACTGATCGGTGCTCGGGCGGGTCGCCCCCGCATTTGAAACGGGTTTGAGATGGCCAGTTGTAGATGCCCCTCCCTTCCCAACAATCGAGGAGATATCAGAGACCTCTTGTGCAACACCTTTAGGGTGTGTTTGGTAGCATGTATGGACCTAGCCTTGTGGTTCTCTTCTCATACATGCTGAGTGTACACATGTTGAGTCCCTGCAGTTGCTGTTGTTTGGCAGCGATGTATGCGCTCAGACATGCTGAGTTGAGACTTTGTTTGGCAGCCTGCATGTGTTTATACATGCTGAACTATTTCGAATTTTGGATATATTTTTTGAGTGATGAACAAAATTGAAAAAATATGAACACAAATTTAAGCATATTTTGAAAATTTAAATAAAATTTGAAATTATATATTTTTTAAAAAATCTGAGTTTTTTTTAAAATTTGAACATATTTGAAATTCTGAACTTTTTTAAAAAAATAAACAATTTTTTAATACTGTGAATATTTCTAGAAAAAATTTGAAATTCTGATTAAAAAAATAAACAAATTTTGATTTTTTTGAAATTCCAAACATTTTTTAAAATGAAATTCTGAACATTTATTGGAAATTCAAACAAAATTTGAAATTTTGATTTTTTTTTGAAAATTTACACATTTTTGAAATTCTAAACTTATTGAAAAAATTAAACAAAATTTTGAAATTCTGCACTTTTCGAAATTTAAAAAAATGAATATTTTTTTGGAAATTTGAACAATTTTTTTAACTATGAACATTTTTTTGAAAATATAAACATATCTGGACGTGGGGACAAGAGACAGGGTGAGCATAGCTGCCTCCATGCATCATGTATGGGGTGCATGAGGTGAGCATGGCTGAGGGCCCTTTTATGCATCAGATGGACATAGCCCACATGAGCCCATGCATCCTACCAAACAAGCAAAAGTGGGTCGGATCGGGAACTTTTGCCCTCATGCACCCTCCATGCACTCTACCAAACACACCCTTAGTGTCAAGTAACGCCATAGCGCCCGCACGCACTACCTTCTGGACCGTGACCAATGGCTCGTTTCGCTCACTAGCTTTCCTCTCTCCATCGTTTACGCACGTTTTTTTACAATCATTTTCTTTTTTGAAACATAATCAATTTTATTTCTCAAATGATAGTGAGATCGTTTACATAAGAGTGAGAAATAAAGTCAGGATGACAGAATCCCAAAACATAAAAGAATATTCTCTAAAGGATCATTTTGCTAATTCATGAGCCACCATATTTGCTTCACGTAGACAGTAAGAATACTCCACAGTCTTAAAGTCCAAAGATAATTGCTTGCATTCCAGTACATTAGCAATGTCACGCCCCACATATACATCTGGATTTTGCACTAGTTTCACCACAAAGCTATTATCCGACTCCAGCAGCACTTTGTTGCATCCAATTTTCTCAGCTAAGTATAGCCCGTTCCTGATCGCTATCATCTCCGCTGAATCAACACTGCCGACGTGAGGTATATACCATGTTGCCGCCGCAATAAATCTTCCTCGTCCATCACGAGCAATAGCTCTCGTTGCACCTAACAAGGTTTCAGACTTAAAGGCGGCATCAACATTAACTTTTACCACGTCCATAGTTGGTCGTTTCCACATGCGTTCATTGTTTCTCACTGGCAGCTTAGTTGTTGATACGTCCAAAACGTATCTATAATTTCTGCTTGCTCCATGCCACTTTTGGGTGATATTGCTATGATATTCATACACTTTTATACACTTTTGATCATATTTGGACTAACCTACTAATCCAGTGCACCCCGGTGCCAGTTTCTGTTTTCGGCTGTTTTTGTATTTCAGGTTTTCACGTTACGAGAACTGCCAGGAAAAATCTAGAAAAATTATATAAAAAATCAGCGTTCCGGAAACTTCCTTGCGCCCGAAGGACAGCCAGGGGGGGGGGGGAGCCACCAGGGCTCCAGGCGCCCTGGCGGCGCCCCCCCTGGGCCGCGCCGGGGGGGCGCCTGGGCCCCCCGAGCCCCGTCTGGTGCCCCCCTTCGGCATATATTTAGAGCGTCCTTCGAAATCCTCGGGACGGGAACTCTTTTTCGCGATCTCATCTCTGTTCCGCCGCCGCCGCCGCTTCCAAGATCGGGAGTATCAGGAGAACTATTCCCGGCACCCTGCCGGAGGGGAGGATCACCATCGGGAGCCTCTCCACCACCATGGATGCCTCCCGGATGAGTTGTGAGTAGTCTCCCTTGGACCATGAGTCCATGACCAGTAGCTATGTGATGTTCTCCTCCCGTTCTTGTGCTTCACTAATTAGTCCTCGTGAGCTGCCCTACATGATTGAGGCACATATGTAATCCTTATGCTGTTGCTATGTTGAGTTTGCTGGGATCCGATGGATTATGAGATTATGTTCAGATTGTTCTTGAGTAATATATTTGATCTACCTCTTTTATATTTATGTTCATAAGTAATTCTTGCATGTTCTCCGTTGTTATTTACTGCTTTGGCCGAGTAGTAGGTAGTGACTCCAAGAGGGAATGTTATGCTCGATTGTGGCTTCATGCCCCTCGATGACTAGCTTGAGTGACAGAAACATGAGTCTAGGGGATGTGCTGTTGCCACAAGGGGGAAAACAACGGTGCTTGTGCCCGCGGGTGCAAGGATTGTTTACTTTACGCAAAGTTCTTTTAATGCAGTTGTCTGTTGCTTTGAGTTTACACTATGGGTGGGACTCGCAACTTAATACCAGCGAGATGTTCTGGATAGATATCTCAAGGTGGATGATTAGTAGTAGATATTGATGGATTTCGGTCTACTTACTTTGGCGTACCGCCCATGCTTTGAACCTCAACCTTTCTTGCAATGTAGTCAGCATTGGTTTGCGTTCGTGGTCCTGTCAATTGCCCAGCTATAATTCGTTTACCTCACATAGCTGTTTTATCGTCTTTTGGGAGAGAGACATCACTAGTGAACATCATGAGACTCCGGTCCATATTACCATCATTAATCACATCCGCTATTTACTTTTCGCTATTATTTACTATTGCAAACATTATCTATCACTACTATCACTTGCGTTTAATCCTTTGTGAACTACAAGGCCGGAGGGATTGACAACCTCTCTGTACTCGTTGGGAGCAAAGTTATTTGTATCTGTGTGCAGGTCCACGTTGATTGCTAATCCGGCGCCGTTAGCAGTTGACACCTACTTGTTGAACCTAGGAGTCTCTGGGGATTCGATCCTTTGCATCTTTGCTAAGGGAAAAACTTCCACAACACTACATCTTACACCTTCCACTTGGGGTAACCAACGAGGGGTTAGAGGCCCATCAAGGAGTTTTTTTGGCGCCGTTGCCGGGGACTCCACTCTTCAGGATAGGGGAGTTGCATGCTATCTTTTACCTTTGCTTTTAGTCTTGTTAGTTTACCTTTCAGTTTTTGCTTTAGTACCTTTTATCGAAAATCACAAAAATAGTTATCTTGCTTGCTTGCTACTATGGGGTCCACCGAGAACACCAAGTTGTGTGACTTCACTAGTCACAACAACGATGACTTTATCAGCACACCTATCACTACACCTGCCACTTCAGCACCTTCATATGAAATTAAACCTGCTTTACTGAACTTAGTCATGAAAGATCAATTCTCCGGTGCTGGAGATGATGCTGCTTTACACTTAAACAACTTTGTTGAACTTTGTGATATGCAAAAGTACCAAGAAATAGATGGTAATATTGTTAAGCTTAAGCTTTTTCCTTTCTCCTTGAGAGGAGGAGCTAAAATTTGGTTTCAGTCTTTGCCTAGAAATAGCATAGATTCATGGGACAAGTGCAAAGATGCTTTAATCGGAAAATACTATCCACCTGCTAAAATTATCCAACTTAGAAGTAACATAATGAATTTTAAACAATTGGATAATGAACACGTTGCCCAAGCTTGGGAACATATGAAATCTCTTATCAAGAACTGCCCTACTCATGGTTTGACTACTTGGATGGTTATCCAAACTTTTTATGCAGGCTTGAACTTTACCTCGCGGAACTTGTTAGATTCGGCCGCGGGAGGAACTTTTATGTCAACTACACTTGGTGCTGCCAAGAAGCTTCTCGATGAGATGATGACCAACTATTCCCAATGGCACACCGAACGCGCTCCAACAGGTAGGAAGGTAAACTCTGTCGAGGAGATTTCCTCCCTTAATGAAAAAGTTGACTTGATCATGTCTCTACTTTCGAAGCAATCTTCTGTTGATCCTCGTGATGTTCCTTTAAATTCTTTGATTGCTCAAGAACAAGTAGATGTGAATTTTATCTCTAGAAACAATTTTAACAACAATGATTATAGGAGTAATTTTGGTAGCAATCCTAGACTGTTCCCCTCTAACTCTTATGGGAACAACAATGCTTATCCTAGTACCAAGAACTCCAATACTGAACTAGAGATTATGCTTAAAGATTTCATCACTACCCAAAAAGCCTTTAATAAGAGTGTAGAAGAAAAGCTACATAAACTAGATGATCTTTCTTTTAAGGTAGACCATTTAGCCAATGAGGTAAAATTGCTAAAAATTAAAACTTCTCCTCTTGATGAGAGGGAAGTCACTCCTATAAATGCTATTCAAGTGCAAATTAATGCAAACATTAGGATGAAGGCTAAACTTAAAGAGAGATGGGCTAGAGAAAGGGAGGAAGAGGATAGAATTAAGAGCCTTCCTACCCACCACACTGTTGCTACTATCCAAGTTGTTGAGGATATCCAAACTCTTAGCACCCAATGTACTCCTGGTCCCAATGGACCTATTAATGGTGATGCTATGACTATAGAAGCTACCAAACAAGTGAACCTTAAGGACACCACTACTACTTTACTTGATGCTCGTGACCTTGATTTTGATAATTGCACTCTTACCGAAGTTATTGATTTATTTCACAAGATGTCTAGAGATCCCCGCACTAGCACGCTTAATCTTGCCTTCACAGAGCATATCACTAATGCTCTCATCAAAGCTAGGGAGGAGAAACTCAGAGTAGAAACCTCCATACCTAGAAAGCTAGAAGATGGTTGGGATCCTATGATAAAAATTAAATTGAATGACTTCTCTTGCTATGCATTATGTGATGTTGGAGCTAGTACCTCTGTTATGCCCAAAAGAATATATGATATGCTTAAATTGAAACCTTATGATTCTTGTTCTTTTGGTGTTTGTCTCGTTGATTCTTCCATAAAGAAACCTTTGGGGAGGATCGACGATGTTCTTATTGTTGTTAATGATAATTATGTTCCCGTTGATTTTACTATTATGGATATTGAATGTGATCCTTCATGTCCAGTTATTTTGGGACGTCCCTTTTTACGCACTGTTGGTGCTATCATTGACATGAAGGAGGGTAATATAAAATTTCAGTTTCCTCTCAAGAAAGGGATGGAACACTTCCCTCGAAAGAAGATCAAGTTACCTTTTGAGTCCGTTGTACGGGCTAGCTATTCTTTTACTCTTGATAAAACTTGATCTATATGTATTATGCCTAGCTTAAAGGCATAAAAGAAAGCGCTTTTGGGAGGCAGCCCACATGAATAAATTTTTTGCTTTTGTTGTGTCTTGATGTTGTTTACTGCTGTAGCATCATCATTGTATCTTTGCTTTTCATATTTGTGCCAAGTATAGCCTCTGATTGCTAGAAAGTTCAAAAGTTGTGAGGTGCTGTCCAGGAAACAGATTCTGTCCTTGGATAGAAAAATTCGTATAAATCACCAGATCATCTTTTTGGTCTGAATTTTTTCTACAGCGTTCTCTATATAATTGTCTTTCGTGCGTCTGTTCTAGTTTTTTGATTTGAGTTGCAGAAGTGCCCCGAACAGATCAATTACTACCTGCTGTTCTGTTTTTCACAGATTCTGTCCTGTTTTGCCTTTCCTTCATTTTGCAAACCAAGAACTTGCTTTTTCTTTGCAAAAACCTTTTGGCAATCTTGAGAAACAATTGAACTTCAAGAATATCTTTATTTCCAGCAAGGTATAATTATTTTATTAAGGGTACTAACCTCGCTAATCAGATTATGATGAGTTATGTATGAAGGGAGTTTTCAAGTGTGCGAGGGAAGATGATAAAAAAGATTCAGGAGTGTCAAGCGCTCAAGCTTGGGGATGCCCCCGTGCACCCCCAAGAAATATTCAAGGAGACTCAAGCGTCTAAGCTTGGGGATGCCCTCGTGCATCCCCTTCTCCATCAACATTATCAGTTCGTCTTTCGTTCCACTATATTTTTATCACTTCATGTGTTATGTGCTATGCTTGGAGCGTCTTGCTTTTAGTTTTCTTTTTAGATTTTCATAACGAGTTGGAACTCAGCGTTCTTTATGTGGGAGAGAAACACGCTCCACTTCTACCTAGAACATAACATAGAATTTTCATGTCTATCTATGATGTGTGTGTTCTTTGTCTTTTAATAGCTACTATCATGCTCTGCTCTTAGTATTCATGCTTATCTTTTCAAAGAGCTCTTGTTTAGTTGGTTGCTTGAACTCTCTTTAGTTATCATGCTCACCTTATTAAGAGAGTTTGCTTCCGTTGCATTGGTTAATATGTCTATGATAAAGATGCTACTTGCATGATGACGCTTAGTAGTTCAGGTTAATCTCAAATAGCTGGGGGGTTCCCAATGTGTTATTGGAGTACCAACCTGATTTGTTTGCCTATGTTGTGGTATGGTTTAGTAATATCTTCCTTCGAGAATTTATTTTGATTGACTTGGCGTATGCTCACGCATATTTAAGACTGTAAAGAAAGTCTGTCAAGCCTTGATGATCTTTTATTTCTGAGTAGCGATATAACTACCATGCCTAATTCAATGCTGCTTTGTCGCTCTGCACGATTATGACCGTCATTGCTCTCTTAGTTGGTCGCTCCTAGTCTTTTGCTAACCTCCACCTGTACTAAGCGGACTAACTTTGCAATATATAGCTCATGGGAAAGTAGCTTAAAAACTATTGTGGTAAAGAATATGTTGCTTATGTATCTTATTTCTTATAAGTTGCTTGCTGAGCGGTAACCATGTTTCTGGGGACGCCATCAACTATCACACTTTTGTTGAATATCATGTGAGTTGCTATGCATGTTCGTCTTGTCTGAAGTAAGGGTGATTTGCCGTGGGTTGAATGGTTGAGCATGCATATTGTTAGAGAAGAACATTGGGCCGCCAACCAAAGCCATGCATCATGGTGGAAGTTTTAGCTTGGACATTAATCCTCAATCTCTTATGAGAATATGCTTATGCATTAAAGAGGAGTCCATCATCTATTTTCTATGTTGTCCCGGTATGGATGTCCTCAAGTTGAGATCTATCAAAAACGAGAAATCAAATGCGATTTATCTCCTTGGACCTTTGTACAGGTGGCATAGAGGTACCCCTTTGTGACAAGGTGCGAGCACTATTGGTATTCGATGCATGAGGCTTGCAACTTATAGGATGTCTTATGCATGACACATATGAAGTACAACTATCGTTGACAAAATTGCTTCTATGTTTTCAAAATAAAAAGCTCTAGCACATAACCATTCTTTTACTTTTTTAGTCTCCACCTTCTTTTAAAGCACCAACTACTGAGAGCATGATTGTCATTCTGAGTGTAATGTGCATTGTCCCAAAGTAGCATTGTCTTTTGCATGATTGTGATATCGTTTATTCTGAAATCATTGTATCTAGTCATCACTTAAACCTTGAAGGTGCCCCTGCATTTATGTTTTGCTTCACTAAAGGGGGGAAGCTAGATATCACTTTATCATATTTGCACATCATGTTCATTGCAAATCTTTTTGATGTTTCAGTTTCATGTTGTAAAACTTTCAGTCATTTGTGATTTTCTCATGAGGCAACTTAATTACTATAGAATCATTGTCTCAGTAAGCTTTTGTCATATGACTATGAAAAAGTCCTATATGGTTAATAGCATGTCACCACAGAAATTATTCTTGTTATCATTTACCTACTCGAGGACGAGCAGGAATTAAGCTTGGGGATGTTGATACGTCCAAAACGTATCTATAATTTCTGCTTGCTCCATGCCACTTTTGGGTGATATTGCTATGATATTCATACACTTCCATACACTTTTGATCATGTTTGGACTAACCTACTAATCCAGTGCACCCCGGTGCCAGTTTCTGTTTTCGGCTGTTTTTGTATTTCAGGTTTTCACGTTACGAGAACTGCCAGGAAAAATCCAGAAAAATTATATAAAAAATCAGCGTTCCGGAAACTTCCTTGCGCTCGAAGGACAGCCAGGGGGGGGGGGGCACCAGGGCTCCAGGCGCCCTGGCGGCACGCCCCCCCTGGCCGCGCCAGGGGGGCGCCTGGGCCCCCCGAGCCCCGTCTGGTGCCCCCATCGGCATATATTTAGAGCGTCCTTCGAAACCCTCGGGACGGGAACTCTTTTTCGCGATCTCATCTCTGTTCCGCCGCCGCCGCCGCTTCCAAGATCGGGAGCACCAGGAGAACTCTTCCCGGCACCCTGCCGGAGGGGAGGATCACCATCGGGAGCCTCTCCACCACCATGGACGCCTCCCGGATGAGTTGTGAGTAGTCTCCCTTGGACCATGAGTCCATGACCAGTAGCTATGTGATGTTCTCCTCCCGTTCTTGTGCTTCACTAATTAGTCCCCGTGAGCTGCCCTACATGATCGAGGCACATATGTAATCCTTATGCTGTTGCTATGTTGAGTTTGCTGGGATCCGATGGATTATGAGATTATGTTCAGATTGTTCTTGAGTAATATATTTGATCTACCTCTTTTATATTTATGTTCATAAGTAATTCTTGGATGTTCTCCGTTGTTATTTACTGCTTTGGCCGAGTAGTAGGTAGTGACTCCAAGAGGGAACGTTATGCTTGATTGTGGGTTCATGCCCCTCGATGACTAGCTTGAGTGACAGAAACATGAGTCTAGGGGATGTGCTGTCGCCACAAGGGGGAAAACAACGGTGCTTGTGCCCGCGGGTGCAAGGATTGTTTACTTTACGCAAAGTTCTTTTAATGCAGTTGTCTGTTGTTTTGAGTTTACACTATGGGTGGGGCTCACAACTTAATACCAGCGAGATGTTCTGGATAGATATCTCAAGGTGGATGATTAGTAGTAGATATTGATGGATTTCGGTCTACTTACTTTGGCGTACCGCCCATGCTTTGAACCTCAACCTTTCTTGCAATGTAGTCAGCATTGGTTTGCGTTCGTGGTCCTGTCAATTGCCCAGCTGTAATTCGTTTACCTCACATAGCTGTTTTATCGTCTTTTGGGAGAGAGACATCACTAGTGAACATCATGAGACTCCGGTCCATATTACCATCATTGATCACATCCGCTATTTACTTTTCGCTATTATTTACTATTGCAAACATTATCTATCACTACCATCACTTGCGTTTAATCCTTTGTGAACTACAAGGCCGGAGGGATTGACAACCTCTGTGTACTCGTGGGGAGCAAAGTTATTTGTATCTGTGTGCAGGTCCACATTGATTGCTAATCCGGCGCCGTTAGCAGTTGACACCTACTTGTTGAACCTAGGAGTCTCTGGGGATTCGATCCTTAACATCTTTGCTAAGGGAAAAACTTCCACAACACTGCATCTTACACCTTCTACTTGGGGTAACCAACGAGGGGTTAGAGGCCCATTAGTTGTGTAGGCTCGAATGAAGTTGGTGGTTAACACTCTTATAGAAACAGCAGCCCTATCAGGGGTCTCGATCACCTCCCCCTTGACATGTTGGCGGCGCTACTACCAAAGAAACCAGGCGGCCACTTCTATGACCTCTGCCATCGGTAGCCCCTCTGTAACAGAGTTATTGCGGCACAAGATTTCTAAAGTGATTGAACCCGACCTATCCTGCTCAGTTGCTTCTGCGATAATGTTCAGTAGCTTCAATTCTGACCAAACCTCCTTCGCCCTCTTGCAAGTGAACAAAAGATGTTGAGTGTCCTCGATCCCCACTGCACAGAATGGACATTGGGGAACAAGTGGTATGTGTCTATTTGCTATTATCCGAACACAGGGTAGTGATCCATTGAGAGCCTTCCAGGCAAAATGTTTGATCTTCCCTGGGAGTTTAAGTTTCCATACCTCCTTCCAGATTGTATTAATTTGTGTGTTCCATTGTCCATCTGGACAAACAAGTCGCTGACCGTATTGATGTTCAAATTCCCTATGGCATGCCTACCGGATCGAAAAGGCCCCTGATAGTGTGTAATTCCAAGCTACAAAGTCCTCCATTAACTGAATATTCAAAGGAATGTGTAGAATCCTATAAGCGTCCACTCGTGAAAACATCTCTGATCAAAACTTCATCCCACATGCCAGTATGTGGATCAATAAGTTCTTCCACATATGTTAGCATCGTTGCACCTCTGGGGGTGATTACTTTCCTTGAAGGACTTGATGAAATCCAAGGGTCGAGCCATATGTTTACAATCATTTTCTATGCTGCTACTTTGCTGGTTCAAAATATAAAACCGGCTTCTTCTTTTCTCAACTACCTAATTTCACGAAATGATGTTGGCTGCCGACTACGATATAAGAGCAACTCCAACGGGCGACCCAAACGTACGCGCGCTTTGTCCGCTTTTCGTCCGTTTGGGTCGGCCAGGCGGACATGCGGTCCGCTTTCTCAAATGGGTCGACTTGACCGCCCAACGGGAGGCGGAGCCAAATGTGTCAGCGTGAAAAAAAACAGCTCACAGAAATAAACATAAGTGTCCGGTCAACTGGTGGCCTAGGTCCACTTAAACCTAATTAAACATTAATTAAAACCATAGTTTAAAAAACCGGACCGGACCGGCGGTCGAACCGGAAAAAACCGGAACCGCAGCGTCATCGGATTTTTAAGCTAATAAGACCGTTCTGCGATCAAACCGAAGAAAACCAGTCAAACCGGCCGGTTTTTTGGAAAACCGGTGAAAAAACCGGGTCATTGAACCGGAAAAAACCAGAAAAATGTTTTGCTAGAAATTGAGATTCGATCCAAGGTCGTGTAAGCAGTACGTGTCGCCTGTCCAAGGTCCGATAACCAAGTTGGTTGTGCTATTTTGTTGTCCACTACATGGATATAATTTTATTGATCATTATTTCACACTATATTAGAACATATATTATTTTATTCCTTAAAAAACCAACAATTGAACCGGTGAACCGGCGGTCCGACCGGTAAAAACCTGAACCGACAACCTTTCCGGTTCGATTTCCGGTTCGGTTTTATAAACTATGATTAAAACATAAACAAAAGTCTGCGCCCGCACGCTGACCTGGACGTCGTCGGCCTTGACCTTGCCCTTGACGTCGACGTCGCCATAGCCAGTGAGGTCGATGAAGACGGGAGCAGGGCCAGCCCACCCGAACGCCGCCTGGTACGCTGTCAGGGCAGCCTCCTTCGACGTCTGCTGGGCGGCGGCTTTGTGGCTAGCCGCGCGCACTCCTCCTTCTCCTCCTCAGGCCGGAGCGCCTCCACGTCGCGTTGCAGCATCTGCTCATAGCGCATCTGCCGCTCGCCATCGGCCTCCTCCTGCCAGAGCTAGTGCGCCTTCCAACGCTCAAGGTGGGCCACCTCCTGCTCCGGCGTCGCGGCATAGTGGACAGGAGGCGCGCTCACCCACTCGCGGTAATGGCCCGTCCACGTGTAGGCCTCCTTCGACCAAGTGGGTGGAGGCGGGGAGCACTTCCGCGTCGGCTCCGGCTTGGGCTCGACGGGCGGCAACGGTGGCCGAAGCGGGACGAAGAGCGGGGTGTGGACGGAGTCCCCCGCCACCGACAAGGCAAGGGCTTGCTCTAGCCCATCCCAGTGCGCGTCCTCCTCCAACCGGATAGCCTCCAACGCGTGCAGCAGGGCCTCCTCGAGGGCGGCTTGGTACTTGGCCTCCGCCTCCATTTCCTCTGGCTCTACCCACAGAGGCGGCGGTGGAAACTGCGGCGGGACGACGTCGACGCCTACACTCCGTTGCTCCTCATGTTCGAGGGAAAACCAAGCCTCCTAGTTGGGAGAGTCGGCGGTGTACTTGGGAATCCGCCGCTACTCCGGCGTGAGCTGCACGCGGCGTCTACGCACCTCCTCCTCGTGCGCCCGCTAGGACCGCGGAACCGCCGGCACCGGGGTCCGGTGCGGATCCAGGTGCCAGTGGTGCGACAGCGTGACATCGGGGTAGGGCATCGGCTGCATGTACTCCCTGTGCCACCGTACTTGGTGCACCAGAATGTGCAGGCGTCGGCAACCTAGGCAGAAACGCGCCGACGTTGGAGGAGGAGCATGGGAGGACGAGGCGTCGAGGGTGCCCTTGCCATTGCCCTTGCCGCTGCTGCTGTCGAAGAGGCCCATTGCTTGCTACGGTTTGCTGTCGCTAGCGTGGAACCAAAGGGGGTGGTGGGGGCCAGATGTGGACGAAAGTGGATGAGGCCGGCCCCAACCGCACGTGTGGTTAAAAAAGGATGCTTCCATTGGCTGACTGGTGGGCCCGCTGTCAGTGGTTGTCATAAATAAGACGACGGACGGTAGTTGGGTGGCCTACTGGTGGGGCCGCGGCGGACGCCGAGGAGACGCGCAATGCGTCCACCCCCGACGCATTTCAGGCGCAATTTTGGGCCGGAAATGGGTCGGCGGATGAGATTTGGGTTTGGGTCGGCGCGTTGGGCCTCCACTTTTGTCCGCGCCGACCTAAACGGATGCAGGCGGACAAAATTGGTCGCCCCATTAGAGTTTCTCTAACTGAATAATTAGCTTCAACAAGCAACGATATCACTTTTGTCCCTATAACCAAACGATGGTTACTACCCATAGTATGTTTGGAACCTCTCCAATCTCAAAACTCCGCTCTGCGCTGTAGAGGAAACGATGAGCTCGGTTTGAGCCACTTACTGACATTGTGCCTCTGCTCCTTCCGTTCCGAGAGGCGCAGTTGTGAAGCAGAGAGGACCTAAATAGGTCCCTAGTTAGCTCGATTGTCTCATCTTTAATATTCACAACCATCACCTTCCAAATTACCTACCCAGCTAATACTCCCAAAATACTTTTGAGTTGGAATGGATGGAGCTTAGGTGCCTATGAGTTCCATAGGTAGGATCCTAGAGTAAACTCAACTTTCTTGCTACAAATGGCTATCATTCATAGCCAAGGGTCAATATACAAAAAGCTCAAATGATCCTCTTGCTACAGAGGTGAATGCCATTTCAGATGATAAAGCTTCCCCACTTGAAGAATGTAGCAAATCACACAATGGATGTGATTAATTGGCTTCCAATCCCAAAGAGCCAAAACCAAGCCTAGGGTTGATGAGGGGCTGCAATCAACCCTTGTGGCAGCGGGTCAAAGGCTTTTTATTTCCATAGAGAAGAGTGTTAGCATCGACAACAACTCTACGATCATCTCTACAAACAAATCTATGAACAACTTGATGACGGGTCTTTGGGAGGGCGTGAAAGATCTTCCCCTTCTTGGTATTGATGTCCTTGCCCATTATTATTGCCTACTTGGTTGAGAATCCGAACACTACAATTGTGTTGTAACTCTTGGAGAAGGACGAAAAGAGTATTTGGGTTGCTAGGTATGTGAAGAGTACCTTCCCTAAAATGGATGATTGAAGATTGAAGGCATATGCGGTATTTGCATGACCTATTTTGATATAACCCGATATTATGGACTTCGGGTTGTATGACTTACTTTTGATGTCAACCAAACTATAAACTATGGGTTGTATACCTTTGATATAATGTATTGTTTCATATCAACATCTCATGCACTACTAGTTTATTATGTATAATTGCTACTTGTCTATGATGTTGGATTATGAAGTTGCACTATGTAATTCCCATTTTCAATCATTATTGTTGTTGACATGTTATGTTAGTCCATGGTGTTAAAGTTTACTTCTAAATTTCAAAATCAAAGTTGGTCCCAAATTTGATATATCTATATTTACATATCATAGGGGTAATCTCACCACCTCAAACAAAATGGTGAGTGCAACAATCATCCACTATTCCATCCTCTCAACCAAACACACAAATGGCTATCCCTAGCCACCTCTTTCCTCCCTACAAACAAAATAATGTGGTTATCCAACTCAACTAACCCCTCACAACCAAATGACCTAAATTGTCCATCCCCAGCCACATGGTTAATGATATCCTTAGCCAAGTATCCTCGCCCATGAACCAAATGCCACCTAATAGCATCTCCAACTATAGCTTTATTTTAGGGCATCAAAGAAATTCTTGGAGTAAAATTTAAAGTACCAAAATGTAAATTTAGGACATTTTATAATCTTCGTTATTTTTTCCGAGTAGAAAATCTTCATCATCAACAACTGCTCTAAAATAGGGCACTTCAACATGCAAATAATTCACTCGCAAAAAACATGCAAATATTTATTTTGAACATTCAAACTGTAGGGTAACGTAGCAGAATTCAAAAAATTTCCTACGTTTCACCAAGATCAATATAAGGAGTCATCTAGCAACGAGCATAAAGGAGTGCATCTACATACCCTTTGTAGATCGCGAGCGGAAGCGTTCGAAGGAACGTGGATGATTTCTAGGTGGCTTCTCACCCCTCGTTGGTTACCCCAAGTGGAAGGTTTGAGATGTAGTGTAGCAGAAGTTTTCCCTTGGTAATACCAAGGATTGATTTCCCAGAGACTCCCAGTTTCAACAAGAAGGTGTCAACTGCTAATGGCGCCGGATATTAGCAATCAACGTGGACCTGCACACAGATATAAATAACTTTGCTCCCAACGAGTACAGAGAGGTTGTCAATCCCTCCGGCCTTGTAGTTTACAAAGGATCAAACGCAAGTGATAACAGTGATAGGTATAATTGCAATAGTAAGTAAATAGCGGAAAAGTAAATAGCGGATGTGATCAATGATGGTAATATGGACCGGAGTCTCATGATGTTCACTAGTGATGTCTCTCTCCCAAAAGACGATAAAATAGCTATGTGAGGTAAACGAATTACAGCTGGGCAATTGACAGGACCATGTGCGCAAACCAATGCTGACTACATTGCAAGAAAGGTTGAGGTTCAAAGCATGGGCGGTACGCCAAAGTAAGCAGACCGAAATCCATCAATATCTACTACTAATCATCCACCTTGAGATATCTATCCAGAACATCTCGCTGGTATTAAGTTGCGAGCCCCACCCATAGTGTAAACTCAATGCAACAGACAACTGCATTAAAAGAACTTTGCGTAAAGTAAACAATCCTTGCACCCGCGGGCACAAGCACCGTTGTTTTCCCCCTTGTGGCAACAACACATCCCCTAGACTCATGTTTCTGTCACTCAAGCTAGTCATCGAGGGACATGAACCCACAATCAAGCATAACGTTCCCTCTTGGAGTCACTACCTACTACTTGGCCAAAGCAATAAATAACAACGGAGAACATGCAAGAATTACTTACAAACATAAATATAAAAGAGGTAGATCAAATATATTACTCAAACACAATCTAAACATAATCTCATAATCCATCGGATCCCAGCAAACTCATCATAGCAACAGCATAAGGATTACATATGTGCCTCGATCATGTAGGGCAGCTCACGAGGACTAATTAGTGAAGCACAAGAACGGGAGGAGAACATCACATAGCTACTGGTCATGGACCCATGGTCCAAGGGAGACTACTCACAACTCATCCGGGAGGCGTCCATGGTGGTGGAGAAGCTCCCGGTGGTGATCCTCCCCTCCGGCAGGGTGCCGGGAAGAGTTCTCCTGGTGCTCCCGGTCTTGGAAGCGGCGGCGGCGGCGGAACAGAGATGGGATCGCGAAAAGAGTTCCTGTTTCGAGGGTTTCGGGAGACGCTTTAAATATATGCGAAAGGGGGGCATCGGGGGAGCCTCGGGGGGCCCAGGCGCCCCCCCGGCGCGGCCCAGGGGGGGCGCCGCCAGGGCGCCTGGAGCCCTGGTGGCCTCCCCCGGTTGTACTTCGGGCGCAAGGTAGGTTCTGGAACACTGATATTTTATATAATTTTTCTGGATTTTTCCTGGCAGTTCCCGTAACGTGAAAACAGAAACTGGCACTGGGGTGCACTGAGTTAATAGGTTAGTCCAAATATGATCAAAAGTGTATGGAAGTGTATAAATATCATAGCAATATCACCCAAAAGAGGCATGGAGCAAGCAGAAATTATAGATACGTTTTGGACGTATCAATGATGGAGTCGTACTCGTAGTGATCCTCGTCACCGGTGATCCCAGCGCCGAACGGACGGCACCTCCGCGTTCAACACACGTACGGTACATCGACGTCTACTCCTTCTTGATCCAGCAAGGGGGGAGGAGAGGTTGATGGAGATCCAGCAGCACGACGGCGTGGTGGTGGATGCAACGGGAAAAGCTGCAGGGCTTCGCCGAGACCCTGCGGGAGGAGTAGGAGATGTAACGGGGGGGGGGGAAGAGGCGCCAGGGGCTGAGGTGCGGCTGCCCTCTCTCCCCCTACTATATATAGGGGGCAAGGGGGGGCACCGGCCCTAGGAGATCCAATCTCCTAGGGGGCGGCGGCCAAGGGGGGTATCTTGCCCCCCAAGCCAAAGGGTGGTGCCCCCACCCCTAGGGTTTCAACCCTAGGCACATGGGGGGAGGCCCATGGGGGGTGCGCCAGCCCACTAGGGGTTGGTCCCCCTCCCCCTACGGCACACGGGGCCCTCCGGGATGGGTGGCCCCACCCGGTGGACCCCCCGGACCCTTCCGGTGGTCCCGGTACACTACCGGTGACCCCGGGAACTCTCCCGATGGCCGAAACTGGACTTCCTATATATCATTCTTTACCTCCGGACCATTTCAGAACTCCTCGTGACGTCCAGGATCTCATCCGGGACTCCGAACAACATTCGGGTTTCCGTGTGCATATATCTCTACAACCCTAGCGTCACCGAACCTTAAGTGTGTAGACCCTACGGGTTCGGGAGACACGTAGACATGACCGAGACGACTCTCCGATCAATAACCAACAGCGGGATCATGATACCCATGTTGGTTCCCACGTGTTCCTCGATGATCTCATCGGATGAACCACGATGTCAAGGATTCACTTAATCCCGTATGTAATTCCCTTTGTCTATCGGTACGGTACTTGCCCGAGATTCGATCGTCGGTATACCGATACCTTGTTTAATCTCGTCATGGCAAGTCTCTTTACTCGTTCCGTAATCCATCATCCCGTGACTAACTCCTTAGTCACTTTGAGCTCATTATGATGATGTCTTACCGAGTGGGCCCAGAGATACCTCTTTGTCATACAGAGTGACAAATCCCAGTCTCGGTTCGTACCAACTCAACAGACACTTTCGGAGATACCCGTTGCGTACCTTTATAGCCACCCAGTTACGTTGTGACGTTTGGCACACCCAAAGTATTCCTACGGTATCCGGGAATTGCACAACCTCATGGTCTAAGAAACAGATACTTGACACTGGAAAAGCTTAAGAATTACGAACTACACGATCTTGTGCTAGGCTTAGGATTGGGTCTTGTCCATCACATCATTCTCCTAATGATGTGATCCCGTAATCAATGACATCCAATGTCCATGGTCAAGAAACCGTGACCATCTTTTGATCAACGAGCTAGCAACTAGAGGCTCACCAGGGACACGTTGTGGTCTATGTATTCACACATGTATCGCTGTTTCCGTACAATACAATTCAAGCATGAATAACAGACAATTATCATGAACAAGGAAATATAATAATAATCCTTTTATTATTGCCTCTAGGGCATATTTCCAATAGTCTCCCACTTGCACTAGAGTCAATAATCTAGTTACATTGTGATGAATCGAACACCCATAGAGTTCTGGTGTTGATCATGTTTTGCACGTGGAACAGGTTTAGTCAACGGATCTGCAACATTCAGATCCGTATGCACTTTACAAATATCTATGTCTCCATCTTGAACATAATTCCAGATGGAGTTGAAACGGCGCTTGATGTGCTTGGTCTTCTTGTGAAACCTGGGCTCCTTGGCAATGGCAATGGCTCCAGTGTTGTCACAGAAGAGAGTCATCGGGCTTGACGCGCTTGGAATGACTCCTAGGTCGGTGATGAACTCCTTCATCCAGACTCCTTCTTGCGCTGCTTCGCAAGCAGCTATGTACTCCGCTTCACATGTAGAATGCGCCACGACGCTCTGCTTGCAACTGCACCAGCTGACTGCTCCACCATTCAAAATATACACGTATCCGGTTTGTGACTTGGAGTCATCCAGATCTGTGTCGAAGCTAGCATCGACGTAACCCTTTACGACGAGCTATTTGTCACCTCCATAAACTAGAAACATATCCTTAGTCCCCTTCAGGTACTTCAGGATGTTCTTGACCGCTGTCCAGTGCTCCATACCGGGATCACTTTGGTACCTCCCTACCAAACTTATGACAAGGTTCACATCAGGTCTGGTACACAGCATGGCATACATAATAGAACCTATGGCTGAGGCATAGGGGATGACACACATCTTTTCTCTATCTTCTGCCGTGGTCGGGGACTGAGCCGTGCTCAATCTCATACCTTGCAAAACAGGCAAGAACCCCTTCTTGGACTGATCCATATTGAACTTCTTCAATATCTTGTCAAGGTATGTGCTTTGTGAAAGACCAATGAGGTGTCTTGATCTATCTCTATATATTTTGATGCCTAATATGTAAGCAGCTTCTCCAAGGTCCTTCATTGAAAAACTCTTATTCAAGTAGGCCTTTATGCTCTCCAAGAATTCTATATCATTTCCCATCAGCAGAATGTCATCCATATATAATATGAGAAATGCTACAGAGCTCCCACTCACTTTCTTGTAGATACAGGCTTCTCCCCAAGTCTGTATAAAGCCAAACGCTTTGATCACATCATTAAAGCGAATATTCCAACTCCGAGATGCTTGCACCAGCCCGTAGATCGAGCGCTGGAGCTTGCATACCTTGTTAGCATTCTGTGGATCGACAAAACCTTCCGGCTGCATCATATACAGCTCCTCCTTGAAGAAGCCATTAAGGAATGCCGTTTTGACGTCCATCTGCCATATCTCATAATCATAGAATGCGACAATTGCTAACATGATTCGGACGGACTTTAGCATCGCTACGGGAGAGAAAGTCTCGTCGTAGTCAATCCCTTGAACTTGTCGATAACCCTTAGCGACAAGCCGAGCCTTAAAGAAGGTCACATTACCATCCGCATCTATCTTCTTCTTAAATATCCATTTATTTTCTATGGCGTGCCTCTCATCGGGCAAGTCCACCAAAGTCCATACTTTGTTTTCATACATGGATCCCATCTCGGATTTCATGGCTTCAAGCCATTTATTGGAATCAGGGCCCGCCATCGCTTCTTCAAAGTTCGTAGGTTCACCGTTGTCTAACAACATGGTTTCCATGACAGGGTTACCGTACCACTCTGGTGCGGAACGTGTCCTTGTGGACCTTCAAAGTTCAGTAGTAACTTGATCTGTTTCTTCATGATCATTATCATTAACTTCCTCCCTTGTCGGTGCAGGCACCTCAGGAGCAATTTCCTGCGCTGTGCTACTTTCCGGTTCGGGAGGGGTGACTGTCACCTCATCAAGTTCTACTTTCCTCCCACTCACTTCTTTCGAGAGAAACTCTTTCTCCAGAAAGGATCCATTCTTTGCAACAAAAACCTTGCCTTCGGATCTGAGGTAGAAGGTGTGCCCAATCGTTTCCTTTGGGTATCCTATGAAGACGCGTTTTTCCGATTTGGGTTCGAGCTTTTCAGGTTGAAGTTTCTTGACATAAGCATTGCAACCCCAAACTTTCAGAAACGACAGCTTAGGTTTCTTGCCAAACCAAAGTTCATACGGTGTTGTCTCAACAGATTTCGATGGAGCCCTATTTAAAGTGAATGCGGCAGTCTCTAAAGCATAACCCCAACAAGATAGCGGTAAGTCGGTGAGAGACATCATAGATCGCACCATGTCCAACAGAGTACGATTTCCACGTTCGGATACACCATTACGCTGAGGTGTTCCGGGCGGTGTCAATTGTGAAACAATTCCACAGTTCCTTAGGTGCGTGCCAAATTCATGACTTAAATATTCACCCGCACGATCCGATCATAAGAACTTTATTTTTCTGTCACGTTGATTCTCAACCTCATTCTGAAATTCTTTGAACTTTTCAAAGGTCTCAGACTTGTGTTTCATCAAGTAGACATACCCATATCTACTCAAGTCATCTGTGAGGGTGAGAACATAACGATAGTCTCCGCGAGCTTCAACACTCATTGGACCGCACACATCGGTATGTATGATTTCCAATAAGTTGGTCGCTCGCTGATGTCTACTACACGCTTCTATTCCTATAGACAGTGTTGGGCCTCCAAGAGCAGAGGTTTGTAGGACAGCAGCAAATTTCCCTTAAGTGAGTAACCCAAGGTTTATCGAACTCAGGGAAGTGGGGGTTGAACGTACCCCTTTCAAGCAACCCTACAATCAAGATACAAGAAGTCTCTTGTGTCCCCAACACACCTAATACACTTGTCAGATGTATAGGTGCACTAGTTCGGCGAAGAGATGGTAAAATATGGATGATAGGAGTGGCAAAGCAAAGTAATATAAATCTGTAATAAAAAGTGCAGCAAGCAAACAAGTGGTAAACGTGAGCACAAATGGTATTGCAATGGTGGAAACAAGGCCTAGGCTTCATACTTTCACTAGTGGAAACTCCCAACAACATTGACATAGTCTAATCAGATGATATTTCCCATAAAACACACAATGGAGACGCACTCGGAGGTCATTCCTTTGTGGTCAAGAGAGGACGAGAATTATGTAGGGCTACAAAAGCACACCTCAAAGTTCGTAGTTCTCAATCTATGGATTTCCCAATGTCACCGCGGCCATCCAAAGAGAGTACCACAATCACCACAACATATTTCCAGGATAGTCAAAGACAAGCACCAAGAGACTCTCAATCTTCAATCAACACACAAAAGAGGAAATCACTCATGAAAATATTCTTCTAATCCATGTCCAATAGACCGCTGTCACCTTGGTCTCGAGGATTATACTAGATAAAGACAAGTGAGTACATCAATTCAATACATAGAGGAAGGGGAAATATCATAGGATCACCCTAGATTAACATAGCCTATGATCACAACAAAGATCACATCATGGGAGAGAGAGATAACCACATAGCTACACGTACAAGCCCTCAGCCTAGGAGAAGACTACTCACACATGGCCATGGTGAGCAAGAGATTGATGGTGGTGTTGATGGAGAGGTGCAGCCCGGAGAGGAGGAGGCGGCCGGCGGCAGCCGTGGCGGCGGCGGCAGCCCTCCGGGGCGGCGGCGACCCTAGGGGGGCAGCGGCTCCTTGGCCCCCCTTCTTCCTTGTGGATGGTGCTGCAATGGTGCTGGTCCTCCCCTCCAAGACGGCGGCCTGGGAGGAGGAAAATTCGTGGCTTTTGGTGACCTAGGTTTCCTCTTTTTATGAAGACTCTCGGATTCCGGTCATCCAGTTTTGGACTTCAGTAAAACGGGCTTTTCTCGGTCGTCCGGACTCCGATTTGGACGAATTTTATGTCCAGAAGCATCCCTTTGAAATTCCCCACAACTTTCGCAACTAGGCTTTTTCCGTTTGACGTCGTCTTCGGGCCGGAACGTGACCATCTTCTAAAAACGTTCTCAGACAGATTTCAGGAAAGTCAGAGTCCTACTCCAATACGACTCCTTTTGCATTTTTTTGTCAATTTCCAAGTAATTCCTACACAATAAAGTGTAAAACAAGAACATTGTGCACTTTTGCAACCATTAGTAAGTTAGTCCAATAAATGCTTGAAAAGATAGAAAACTTTGATAGAAACATGAGACAATGATGCAAAACAAGCATGGCACAAGCAAAAATTATGGATACGTTTGGGACGTATCAACATCCCCAAGCTTAATTCCTACTCGTCCTCGAGTAGGTAGAATGATAACATAGATAATTTTTGAGGTGACATGCTACTAACACAATGTTGATCAAGTAATAAGGTAAAGCATATGGACTGAAATAAAGTGAACCAAACCAATTGTCTATAGTTGGAAGCAAGTAAACAATGAATAACCAAGTAAATCATCTAAGTAAATTCCTTTCATGAATAATAAATTTGAAGACATGAAACTATGAAGTTTAGCACAACTATTAGCCCCAAAGGAGTTCTCTCATCAAAAGCATTCTAGCCAACACAAAGGAAGATAAAGTTTCAGCAATGTTTTCCACTTTTCAACATATTTATCTCATGGATAAGTTCAATGCACAAGGATTATATATAACTAAGCAGAAATTTTGAACATAATCAACTTGAACCCAGGGTTAAAACTAGATGCTTTCTTATGGTGGAGGAAGAAGATTAGAACATAGGAAAACTGACTCAACATTTAAAAGTAAAAGATAGGCCCTTCGCAGAGGGAAGCAGGGATTACTCATGTGCTAGAGCTTTTTATTTTTTAAAACATAGAGATATAAAAGCAATTTTGAGAGATGTATGCTTATGTCAACGAATGGTAATAAACAAGGCACTACTACTCATGCCAAACAGAACTTAAGAGCGGCTCCCATAGAGGAATGATAACACTCCCCTTTCTCCTTTGTTTATCACTAGCCAAACATTGTCTGATTTCTCAGGTACGATGTGTGAAGGAGGTTTTTGATATTGATATTGATGACATGTAAAGTGGGCTGGGCATACCCTTTTGCCAGCTCTTTTTGCAAAATTAAGGACATGCACATTATTCATGCACGTTAGGGGTCGTTCTGTCCAACACAAGTAATAATGAACTATCTACCACTTCCTCATGAGGTAAAACAGAGACACAAATAAGGATAAATTTTGAAGGTTTTAAAGGTAGCACATGAGCAATTTACTTGGAATGGCTATTAAATACCATGCATATAGGTAGGTATGGTGGACACATATGGCAGAATTTTGGCTATGGAATTTGGATGCACGAGCAGCATTCCCGCTCAGTACAGAGTTTTTGGTTTAGCAAGTTTTTAGCAAGCACATGTTAACCGGTACAAGAGAATTATAACATCCTTTCAGCATAATTATAAGACTTCTACACTGTCTTCCTTGTCAACCAACTAACTTCTAAAGAGAAAACAAGAACTTTAAAACTACCAATGGTGAAAAACTAAACAATTGCAAACTTCAAAGGTATTTCTTCACTAATAAGACTTTATTAAATGATCTACATGTTTAGGCATCACTACTTAATTTCTCAAAACAATTGATAGGGGTCAAGTTACTCAATGATCTTCAAAACTATGCAAGCTTTTTATTCTTTGCACCACGGCCACACTTGGCATTTTTCAGATCCAACATATTATTTAGCAATTCAAACCAATCAACTCTCCAAATAGATATAAGTGAAGCAAGAGAGTACTTTCTATAAAAGAACTAATAGCTCTGAACATGATATGAAAGAAAAACAAGAGCTAGAAGCATATAACAAGGTAGCTAAAACACTCAAAAAGATATAAGTGAAGAACATGAGTGTTTCATGAAAAAGTGGAGCGTGTCTCTCTCCCAGACAAAGAAAGCTGGGTTCTAACTTGTTATGAATAGCAATCAAAGCTAAAGAAAACTAAAAAGGAAACTAAGAGCAAGACGCTCCAAGCATAGCACATAACACATGAAGTGATAATTATAGTGGAACGAAAGATGAACTGATAATTATTGATGGAGAAGGGGATGCATGGGGGCATCCCCAAGCTTAGACGCTTGAGTCTCCTTGGATATTTCTTGGGGGTGCATGGGGGCATCCCCAAGCTTGAGCGTTTGACACTCCTGAATCTTCTTTTATCATCTTCACTCGCACAATTGAAAACTCCCTTCATACATAACTCATCATAATCTGATTAGAGAGGTTAGTACCCACAATAAAATAATTTTTACCTACTGGAAATAAGGATAATCTTGAAGAGCTACTGTTTCTCAAGATTGCCAAAAGGTTTTTGCAAAGAAAAAGCAAGCTCAAGGTTTGCAAAACAAAGAAAAGGCAAAACAGGACAGAATCTGTGAAAAACAGACCAGCAGGTAGTAAATAATTTTTTCGGGGCACTTCTGCAACTCAAATCAAAAAACTCAGAACAGACGCTCGAAAGCCAATTGTATAGAGCACGCTGTCAAAACAATTCAGATCAAAAAGATGATCTGGTGATTTTATTCGAATTTTTCTGTCCAAGGACAGAATCTGTTTCCTGGACAGCACGTCACAACTTTTGAACTTTCTTGCAATCGGAGGCTAAACTTGGCACAAAGCTGAAAAGAAAAGATACAATGATGATGCTACTGTAGTAACAAACATCAAGACCACTAAAAACTGAAAGAACAAACTGAAAGCAAAGATAACAAGGGTTGTCTCCCTAGAGCTCTTTCTTTATAGCCATAAAGATAGGCTTAAGACTTTAATGATCCTCTCGTAGGAATAAGAGTTGAAGAACAAAGGAGAGCATCAAGAAGCAAATACCAAACACATTTAAGCCTAACATGCTTCCTATGCATGGAAATCTTGTAAGAAAATAAATTATTGAAGCATAAAGCAACTAGCATAGGAAGGCAAAACAAGCATAACTTCAAAATATTCAGCATAAAGAGAGGAAACTTCTTATTATTAAGATATTTAGAACCATGTCTCCCTCTCTCATTATAAATTTCAGTGGCATCATGGATGAACTCAACAATATAACTATCACATAAGGCATTATTTCCATGATCCAAAAGCATAAAAGTATCATTACTCTTCATATAAGCAAAATCTTTCTTATTAGGAATAGTGAGAGTAAAGCAATCATAACCATCATGGTAATCATCATATTTAGGAGGCATATCATAATCATAATAAATTTTATCCTCAATAGTAGGTGGACTAAAAAGCTCACATTTATCATTGTAATCATCATATATAGGAAGCAAAGTATCATCAAAGTAAATTTTCTCTTCAAAAGTTGGGGGACTAAAAATATCATGTTCATCAAACGTGTCATCCCCAAGCTTAGAGCTTTCCATGTCATTAGCAATATTGATATTAAAAAAACATACTAATAACATCATCACCATCATGATTGTTATGCAAATAATAAAG
Organism: Secale cereale; assembly: GCA_902687465.1. Taxonomy (NCBI): domain Eukaryota; kingdom Viridiplantae; phylum Streptophyta; class Magnoliopsida; order Poales; family Poaceae; genus Secale; species Secale cereale. The sequence continues at coordinate 709,645,296 of LR738715.1, forward strand.
TTCCAAAGGTTTTTTAATTTTCTCTTCAAACACATCATGTCCAAGTTCAAGGTAGAGCTTATAAAGCTCTCTCATATATTTGTTGTTTTCCACTAAGCAAAACTAGTGAAATAAAAACAAGAAACAAAAAGATTTAATTGCAAGATCTAGATGAGGTACCTTCACTTACCTCACTTCCTCGGCAACGGCGCCAAAAATAGCTTGATGTCTACTACACGCTTCTATTCCTGTAGACACTGTTGGGCCTCCAAGAGCAGAGGTTTGTAGGACAGCAGCAAATTTCCCTTCAATGAGTAACCCAAGGTTTATCGAACTCAGGGAAGTGGAGGTTGAACGTACCCCTTTCAAGCAACCCTGCAATCAAGATACAAGAAGTCTCTTGTGTCCCCAACACACCTAATACACTTGTCAGATGTATAGGTGCACTAGTTCGGCGAAGAGATGGTAAAATATGGATGATAGGAGTGGCAAAGCAAAGTAATATAAATCTGTAATAAAAAGTGCAGCAAGCAAACAAGTGGTAAACGTGAGCACAAATGGTATTGCAATGGTGGAAACAAGGCCTAGGCTTCATACTTTCACTAGTGGCAACTCCCAACAACATTGACATAGTCTAATCACATGATATTTCTCATAAAACACACAATGGAGACGCACTCGGAGGTCATTCCTTAGTGGTCAAGAGAGGACGAGAATTATGTAGGGCTACAAAAGCACACCTCAAAGTTCGTAGTTCTCAATCTATGGATTTCTCAATGTCACCGCGGCCATCCAAAGAGAGTACCACAATCACCACAACATATCTCCAGGATAGTCAAAGACAAGCACCAAGAGACTCTCAATCTTCAATCAACACACAAAAGAGGAAATCACTCATGAAAATATTCTTCTAATCCATGTTCAATAGACCGCTGTCACCTTGGTCTCGGGGATTATACTAGATAAAGACAAGTGAGTACATCAATTCAATACATAGAGGAAGGGGAAATATCATGGGATCACCCTACATTAACATAGCCTATGATCACAACGAAGATCACATCATGGGAGAGAGAGATAACCACATAGCTACACGTACAAGCCCTCAGCCCCGGAGAAGACACCTCACACATGGCCATGGTGAGCAAGAGATTGATGGTGGTGTTGATGGAGAGGTGCATCCCGGAGAGGAGGAGGCGGCCGGCGGCAGCCGTGGCGGCGGCGGCCCTCGGGGCGGCAGAGGCCCTAGGGGGGCAGCGGCTCCTTGGCCCCCCCTTCTTCCTTGTGGATGGTGCTGCAATGGTGCTGGTCCTCCCCTCCAAGACGGCGGCCTGGGAGGAGGAAAATCGTGGCTTTTGGTGACCTAGGTTTCCTCTCTTTATAAAGACTCTCGGATTCCCGTCATCCAGTTTTGGGCTTCAGTAAAACGGGCTTTTATCGGCCGCCCGGACTCCGATTTGGACGAATTTTATGTCCATAAGCATCCTCTTGAAATTCCCCACAACTTTCGCAACTAGGCTTTTTCCGTTTGACGTCGTCTTCGGGCCGGAACGTGACCATCTTCTAAAAACGTTCTCAGACAGATTTCAGGAAAGTCAGAGTCCTACTCCAATACGACTCCTTTTGCGTTTTTGTCAATTTCCAAGTAATTCCTACACAATAAAGTGTAAAACAAGAACGTTGTGCACTTTTGCAACCATTAGTAAGTTAGTCCAATAAATGCTTAAAAAGATAGAAAACTTTGATAGAAACATGAGACAATGATGCAAAACAAGCATGGCACAAGCAAAAATTATGGATACGTTTGAGACGTATCAGTCGCTCCATTGTTCCGGAGAACGGAGGCTTGGTCATCTTGCCTAAGAGGCATGGTTCGCACGTGTCAAATGATTCATAATCAAGAGACTCTAGAAGTCCATCTGCATGGAGCTTCTTCATGCGTTTGACACCAATATGACCAAGGCGGCAATGCCACAAGTATGTGGGACTATCATTGTCAACTTTACATCTTTTGGCATTCACACTATGAATATGTGTATCATCACGTTCGAGATTCATCAAAAATAAACCATTGACCAACGGGGCATGACCATAAAACATATCTCTCAAATAAATAGAACAACCATTATTCTCGGATTTAAATGAGTAGCCATCTCGCATCAAACGAGATCCATATACAATGTTCATGCTCAAAGCTGGTACTAAATAATAATTATTAAGGTTTAAAACTAATCCCGAGGGTAGATGTAGAGGTAGCATGCCGACGGCGATCACATCGACCTTGGAACCATTCCCAACGCGCATCGTCACCTCGTCCTTCGCCAGTCTCCGTTTATTCCGCAGCTCCTGTTTTGAGTTACAAATGTGAGCAACTGCACCGGCATCAAATACCCAGGAGCTACTACGAGCGCTGGTAAGGCACACATCAATAACATGTATATCACATATACCTTTGACGTTGCCGGCCTTCTTGTCTGCTAAGTATTTGGGGCAGTTCCGCTTCCAGTGACCCTTTCCCTTGCAATAAAAGCACTCAGTCTCAAGCTTGGGTCCATACGTTGGCTTCTTCCCGGCAACTGGCTTACCGGGCGCGACAACTCCTTTGCCGTCCTTCTTGAAGTTCTTCTTACCCTTGCCTTTTTTGAACTTAGTGGTTTTATTCACCATCAACACTTGATGCTCTTTCTTGATCTCCACCTCCGCTGATTTCAGCATTGAATACACCTCGGGAATGGACTTCTCCATCCCTTGCATATTGAAGTTCAACACGAAGCTCTTGTAGCTAGGTGGGAGCGACTGAAGGATTCTGTCAACGACCGCTTCGTCAGGGAGATTCATTCCCAACTGAGACAAGCGGTTGTGCAACCCAGACAACTTGAGTATGTGCTCGCTGACAGAACTATTTTCCTCCATCTTACAGCTGTAGAATGCATTGGAGACATCATATCTCTCAACTCGGGCATGAGCCTGGAAAACCATTTTCAGCTCTTGGAACATCTCATATGCTCCGTGGTGCTCAAAACGCTTTTGGAGCCCCGATTCTAAGCTGTAGAGCATGCTGCACTGAACCAGGGAGTAATCATCACAACGCGACTGCCAAGCGTTCAGAACATCTTGGTTTGCCGGGGCGGGAGCGTCACCTAGCGGTGCTTCTAGGACATAAGTTTTCTTGGCAGCTATGAGGATGATCCTCATGTTACGGACCCAATCCGTATAGTTGCTACCATCGTCTTTCAGCTTGGTTTTCTCTAGGAACACGTTGAAGTTGAGGGTAACATGAGCGTGGGCCATTTGATCTACAAGACATATTGTAAAGAATTTAGACTAAGTTCATGACAATTAAGTTCATCTAATCAAATTTAATGAACTCCCACTTAGATTGACATCTCTCTAGTCATCTAAGTAATACATGATCTGAATCGACTAGCCCGTGTCCGATCATCACGTGAGACGGACTAGTCATCAACGGTGAACATCTTCATGTTGATCGTATCTTCTATACGACTCATGTTCGACCTTTCGGTCTTCCGTGTTCCGAGGCCATGTCTGTACATGCTAGGCTCGTCAAGTGAACCCTAAGTGTTTTGCGTGTGTAAATCTGGCTTACACCCGTCGTATGCGAACGTTAGAGCCTATCACACCCGATCATCACGTGGCGCTTCGGAACAACGATCCTTAGCAACGGTGCACAGTTAGGGGGAACACAATTCTTGAAATTTTAGTGAGAGATCATCTTATTTACTGCCGCCGTTCTAAGTAAACAAGATGCATAAACATGATAAACATCACATGCAATCAAATAAAGTGACATGATATGGCCAATATCATTTTGCTCCTTTGATCTCCATCTTCGGGGCACCATGATCATCTTTGTCACCGGCATGACACCATGATCTCCATCATCATGATCTCCATCATCGTGTCTTCATGAAGTCGTCTCGCCAAAAATTACTTTCTACTACTATCGCTAATGTTTAGCAACAAAGTAAAGTAATTACATTGCGTTATTCAGTGACACGCGGGTCATACAATAATTAAGACAACTCCTATGGCTCCTGCCGGTTGTCATTTTCATCGACATGCAAGTCGTGATTCCCTATTACAAGAACATGATTAATCTCATACATCACATATATCATTCATCACATCTTCTTGGCCATATCACATCACATATCACATGCTGAAAGAACAAGTTAGACGTCCTCTAATTGTTGTTGCAAGTTTTTACGTGGCTTCAAAAGGTTTCTAGCAAGAACGTTTCTTATTACCTACGCCAAAACCACAACGTGATATGTCAATTTCTATTTACCCTTCATAAGGACCCTTTTCATCGAATCCGATCCGACTAAAGTGGGAGAGACATACACCCGCCAGCCACCTTATGCAACTAGTGCATGTCTGTCGGTGGAACCAGTCTCACGTAAGCGTACGTGTAAGGTCGGTCCGGGCCGCTTCGTCCCACAATGCCGCCGAATCAAGATTGGACTAGTAGCGGCAAGATAATTGAACAAAATCAACGCCCACAACTTGTTTGTGTTCTACTCATGCAAGATGCTACACAAAGACCTAACTCAGATTCCACTGTTGGGGAACGTAGCAGGATTCAAAAAATTTCCTACGTTTTACCAAGATCAATCTAAGGAGTCATCTAGCAACGACCATAAAGGAGTTCATCTACATACCCTTTGTAGATCGCGAGCGGAAGCGTTCGAAGGAACGTGGATGATGGAGTTGTACTCGTCGTGATCCTCGTCACCGATGATCCCAGCGCCGAACGGACGACACCTCCGCGTTCAACACACGTACGGTACAGCGACGTCTCCTGCTTCTTGATCCAGCAAGGGGGGAGGAGAGGTTGATGGAGATCCAGCAGCACGATGGCGTGGTGGTGGATGCAACGGGAAAAGCTGCAGGGCTTCGCCGAGACCCTGCGGGAGGAGTAGGAGATGTAACGGGGG
>LR738715.1:709650321-709677494 GCA_902687465.1 Secale cereale
GGCTGCCCTCTCTCCCCCCTACTATATATAGGGGGCCAGGGGGCGTCGGCCCTAGGAGATCCAATCTCCTAGGGGGGCGGCGGCCAAGGGGGGTATCTTGCCCCCCAAGCCAAATGGGGGCGCCCCCACCCCTAGGGTTTCAACCCTAGGCGCATGGGGGGAGGCCCATGGTGGGTGCGCCAGCCCACTAGGGGCTTGTCCCCCTCCCCCTACGGCCCACGGGGCCCTCCGGGATGGGTGGCCCCACCCGGTGGACCCCCCGGACCCTTTTTGGTGGTCCGGGTACACTACCGGTGACCCCCGGAACTCCCCCGATGGCCGAAACTGGACTTCCTATATATCATTCTTTACCTCCGGACCATTCTGGAACTCCTCGTGACGTCCGGGATCTCATCCGGGACTCCAAACAACATTCGGGTTTCCGTGTGCATATATCTCTACAACCCTAGCGTCACCGAACCTTAAGTGTGTAGACCCTACGGGTTCGGGAGACACGTAGACATGACCGAGACGACTCTCCGATCAATAACCAACAGCGGGATCTGGATACCCATGTTGGTTCCCACGTGTTCCTCGATGATCTCATCGGATTAACCACGATGTCAAGGATTCACTTAATCCCGTATGTAATTCCCTTTGTCTATCGGTACGGTACTTGCCCGAGATTCGGTCGTCGGTATACCGATACCTTGTTCAATCTCGTCATGGCAAGTCTCTTTACTCGTTCCGTAATCCATCATCCCGTGACTAACTCCTTAGTCACTTTGAGCTCATTATGATGATGTCTTACTGAGTGGGCCCAGAGATACCTCTCCGTCATACGGAGTGACAAATCTCAGTCTCGGTTCGTACCAACTCAACAGACACTTTCGGAGATACCCGTTGCGTACCTTTATAGCCACCCAGTTACGTTGTGACGTTTGGCACACCCAAAGTATTGCTACGATATCCGGGAGTTGCACGACCTCATGGTCTAAGGAACAGATACTTGACACTGGAAAAAAGCTTAAGCATTACGAACTACACGATCTTGTGCTAGGCTTAGGATTGGGTCTTGTCCATCACATCATTCTCCTAATGATGTGATCCCGTTATCAATGACATCCAATGTCCATGGTCAGGAAACCGTGACCATCTGTTGATCAACGATCTAGCAACTAGAGGCTCACCAGGGACACGTTGTGGTCTATGTATTCACACATGTATCGTTGTTTCCGTACAATACAATTCAAGCATGAATAACGGACAATTATCATGAACAAGGAAATATATTAATAATCCTTTTATTATTGCCTCTAGGGCATATTTCCAACACAAACATCTAGTTCACTTCAAACGCTCAAAGGTTCGAACATCCAAATACAGATAGATTAAACAAACATACATACTACTCCCTCCGTCCGAAAAACTTGTCCCAACCTTGTCCCTCAAATGAATGTATCTAGCACTAACATGATGCTACATACATCCAATTGGAGGACAAGCTTTTTTCGGACGGAGGGGGTAGTAGATCATAATAACATTACTGTGGTTGACTTCGAACACTGTATAGGTTGTCTCAATCAATGTCATCGGACTCGTCATTCTCGTCTCCGGACTCGAGATTCACCACACCGAAGGCCCCAGCCTCGTCCTCCGTCTTGCGCTCCACCTTCTTGGGCTCGTTTCTCGTATTTTCAGAAGAACTCAGCCTTCGCCTGCATGATGTGTGGGTTTTCCCTCGCGAACCTCGACATTGCCGCATCATCGCTCTCGCAAGTGTCCCTCTACTTGAAGACGAAGTGGGTCTCCCTCGAGAAACACAATAGTGAAAACGGTTCGTGATTTGTGTTGGGTAACGTGATTGTATTAGGAAACATAGGTTAGACTAGAAAATATTCTGGCTTGCCTTGTACTCCAAGTAGATCATGTACTCCTATATATTTGCCCACGAGGATCAAGCAATACAGCAACTATTCCACCAACCCTTCTCTCCCTTCTAACATGGTATCAGCCTAATCGATACTAAACCCTAGCCGCCGCCGCTTCCGCACCCGCGCGCCGCCCCCGGGGTGGTCGGCCTCCATCACCACCGCTGGGGGCTGTGCCGCCCGTACCTACGGTTCGTCCGCCGGTCGTGTTGATTGGCTGCCCTAGAGAGTCTTTTTCCTGAGCCCTTGCTCTGGGTTTTTCTCTCTCCCGTCGGTCATCTTGATCGGCGATTTTTTTGGTTTTCCCATCTAAGATCGGTTTGCGTCGCCCACCGCCGCCGTCGACATCCTTGCGCCTCTACCCTGACCCCGACGCGACCAGCCGGCCTCTCCTCCGACCCGGCGGCCACGCGTGCCGAGGCGGCCCGTCCGGGCCAGCCGCCGTCCGTGCGTTGGTCCGCCCGTCGCCCTGCGTCGGCCGTCACCGCCCTGCTCCGACCGGGACAGCTGCATCGCCTTCACCCGGTGGCCTCGCGCCATGCGGCGGCTAATCATAGCCGTCGCTCGCGCGCCGGCCCACCCATCGATCCATGACACCCGCCTCCGCCGCGTCTGCACGGCAGCTCGGCGGTCTACCTCGCCGGCCTCGTCCTTGGCTACATCACGCTCGTCGGCTGCCTCAACTCGGGCGCCGTTGCTCCGTTGTTCGCTCGGGCCTCGCTACCCAGGCGCCGGCGCTGCTTTGGCAGCCCGGGTGCTGACGCTGACGTCCCACGCCGTCCGCCGTCGCCGGTCTCATCCAGGACTCCGCCGCCACCACGCCTCCATCGAGCGGCGTCCCCAACCTCGCGCGGGATTGGCTTGATCACCCGCTCGTCGCCGTGAGCCGCCTTATTTAGGCCGCGCGACCAACCTGGCCTGTTGGTTGCGCGCGCCTTCGCAGGTCCCGTGAAGATTGTCCCGAGTTCAGCGCGGCCCTCCGCCGATTGAGCAATGGGTTGCCGCCGCATCGCCCCACCGGGCCGCAGCGCCGCCACCCCGTGGTTCTCCTCGCGGCTGCATCGACTCGTGTGTTGCTGCTGCGTCGCCCCGACGGGCCGTAGTGCCGCGATACGTGGTCCTCGCCGTCGCCCCAAGGCCGTACCAGCGGTTGCACCGACTCGCGCACCGCCGTTGTGTCGCCCCTTCAGGCCGCAGCGTCGCGGCCCGCGGTCCCCGCCACCGCCCCGAGGTCTTCCCGCAGTCGCCCCGACCCGCTTGCCGCTGTAGGGTCGCCCCTTCGGGCCGTAGCACCGCGGCCGGCGGTCCACTCCGCCATCACCGCGCGTCGACTTCCCGTGGTATGCGCCGCGCCATCTCCCTTGGCGCGGGAACATCACCGTCCGCGCCGGTCTTCGTCACGCTGTCAGCGTTCTTCGCCTACTTCGAGCATCGCCGCCGCACCCCTAACCTAGCCGCCGCTGCCTCCATCAGGCCGCCGCCGCCGCTCTTCTTTGGCCGCCGCCGCCGCTACCTTCGTGGCCACCACCGTCGCCCGTCCACCCCATTCGTCTTCGTCCAAGCACCAGCCCGTCGCCAGCGTCGCCGTCATCTACCCCGACCACTTCGTCTACTCCGACCACCGTTGGTGACATCGGCCCCGCGCCGATGGACGCCGCAATCGTCGTCGAGTTCTTCTTTGTAGGCCCCTCTGACTTCTCCGATATGACGTACAACTCATGCAGGTCCCTCGTCTACGCATGCCCGGTGCTGGCAACACCGAAGCGTGCCTTCATCCACGACGTGTCCTCGGGCTTGGCAAGCCTGGTCGGCGCTTCGTCAACTACGTCCTTGCCCGTCTACGCATGCCCGGTGCTGGCAACACCGGTGCGTGTCTTCGTCTACGATGTGTCCCCGGGCTTGGCAAACCCGCCGCGACGCGTCGTCAATAACATCTTCTTCCCGGCGCATCACTACTTCGACACCACAGCGCCCATGCTAACTCGGCGCCCCCTTGCGCCCGCGGCTCCATGACGACTTCCTCGACACCGGCTACCCCGACTCGACATCGACCACGGCATTCTTCGCACAGCTAGCTCGACCACGGCTCCACCACATACGTTCTCGGCTACATCGACAAACGGCACAAAGGGCTACCGCCTGCTTGAGCAACCTCGTCGGTTTTCACTCCAGCCACGACTCCGCGGTGCGTCGACCGTTCCGACTGTGTGTGGGGGGTGTCCGTCGTCTTGCCTTCGGATTCTTCTCCGGTCTCACCGTCTACGTCGCTACCGTTGTACTGCGGGGGGATGTTGAGTAATGTGATTGTATTAGGAAACATAGGTTAGACTAGGAAATATTCTGGCTTGCCTTGTACTCTGAGTAGATCATGTACTCCTATATATATGCCCACGAGGCTCAAGTAATACAACAACTATTCCACCAACCCTTCTCTCCCTTCTAACAATTTGAACGCACAGTTCAAGAGATAAAACCTTTTAAAAATAAATTTTGAGAAAAAAACACAAACAAACCAACCCATGCCTATTGTGCATGGCAAAGAAATTCCACCAAAACTCACAGGAGTGCGTCACTTGTCACCCTAGAAAAGGTAAGACTGCCTTTGCAAATGACACCCCTTAATTTTTAAGGGAAAATGACACCCCTTAATTAACTCACACTTTATTATTTAATAATGTTTAGAGGAATACAATAATAGGAGGTTGCAAGAGCCGGAGATAACAACACGCAAATAAACTTAGCGTGTGTTTAGCGAGGCTATCCACCTCAGCATCCGAAGCTCTTCCTTCAAAATGAAAGAAGTTTGAAACTCCAACGACATGATCTTGATCTTACAAATGACGTGTTCATGATTTCCACCATTGCCCTCCAGGATGTTTCTTACCACTTTTTGCAATATGAGGCAACCACTATGTGATTTTTGGAAGAGGTCTCTTGCCAAAGCAATAGCTACACGACATGCAACAACCTCAAGGGACGCATGATCTATTATGCCCATAAAGACCAATGTTGAGGATCCCAAGTAATTCCCATCGCCATCCCTGCATACGACACCAACTACTCGAAATCTTGAGGCATTTGAAACTTCCCCCATCCACCTTTACCTTATAATGTCCCGAATGTTGAGTATCGTGATTGATTTGAAAACATAGGATATACTAGGAATATTCTGGTTTGTCTTGTACTCCAAGTTAATATTGTACTCTTATATATATGCTCATGAGGATCAAGAAATAAACATCGAATCCATCATATTCTGCATCAAACCTCTCTCTACCTTCTAACATGGTATCAGTCTTACCTTGATCCTAAACCCTAGCCGCCGTCGCGGCTTCCGCACCCGCACGCCGCCCCGGGGCGGTCGCCCTACATGACCGCCACCGGGGGCCGCGCCGCTCGTACCTAGGGTTTGTATGCCGACCATTCTGACCGGCTTCCCTAGAGAGTCTTTTTCTCTATCCTTTGATCCGGGTTTTCTCTCTCTCGCTGGTCGTTTTGATCGGCGTTTTCTTTTTGGTCTTTCGATCTATGCTTGATTGGTTTGTTGCACCCGCCGCCTGTCGGAGATATTCACCAGGGGTACCCTGAAGATGGCAAGACAGTTTTCCCACACATCGGGGCTAGCAAAGCCCCTCAGTCCAAATGCTCAGGCCGCCCCAGACGGCCCCCTGTCCGACTGCCCGGCCGGCTTTCCAGACGGCAGCCCGGCTGCCGATGGTAGTCGGACGGGGCGCCCGCCCGCTCAGTCCGCCGGCTCTCAGTCCGACTGCTCGACCCGGCCGACTGCCCGGCCGGCTACCGGCTGTCGACTGCACCAACCAGCCGGCTGTCCGAAGTCAACAGCAGCCCGACAAGACCCCGACGAGACGGTCATACCGTGGATAAGACGGCGGTACCCGGTACTGTACACATGTCACCCCAACCCTCATCTACAGTGTACTTGTCCCCTTGACACTATTTTATAAAGTGTCCATGGGACAACTAGCCATGCCACCATGCCTCATGCATGGCTTGGTTTGTAAGCTACCCAAGGTAGCTTACAACCAACGCCACCACCACCCATGCCCACTCCACACTATATATATGCGCATCCATCCATCCATCCAGAATGGACACACACACCACGCCACCCTCATTCGGCCACTGGAGCATGCTTGCTCACTTCGACCACACACACATACATGAGGCTAGAAGTATAGAGCATTCATCCGGATACAGCTCAAAGAGCTCCTTTGTACTGCCAGATGTACACCTCACATATATATTCAGACATGTAGTAGTAGGGGTGTTATCCCTCCGGAGAGCCCCGAACCTGGGTAAATTACCGCGTGCTATTCGCATACCCGTCCCTGGATATTTCGGCTGCAATCTTGCCCTCACACGAAGCCACTCCGTGGCATCTGTCGTCTTGCAACCCCCCCTCCCCGTGAGAAAACCACGACAGTTGGCGCCCACCGTGGGGCGATACTATGCTACCGCACTGCTGCTGGTTTCGTAGTCCGTGCGGGACCCTTTTCGTCATCCTCATCGCGGCGTCGCCGTCGTCTCTCCGGCCGTGCTCGAGGGCTCAACATCGACTCGCCCCCGGCGTGGCCGTGCGAGGCGGCGCGTCCTCGCCTTCGGCCTCGCCATCTTCGTCATCTCCGCCGCGACATTGCCGCCATCTCTCCGCCCGTGCTCGAGGGCTTGACATCGACTCACTCCCGAGGCGGCCGCGCGAAGCGGCTCGTCCTCATCACTGGCCTCGGCCTCTTCATCGCGTTGCGACGCCGACCGCCCGTCCGCGCATGCGCTGCGCCGCCTCGCTTCGGTCGGCCGCACCCATCTGCGCGCCGCTCGCGTCTGATCTCCTCCATGCTGCGTTCAGCTTTGGTTGAAGCCCGTGGTCGCTCCTCTATACACCACCAAAACCATGGTCGTATCCTAGATGCGGGCCAGATAATCCTCATACGATGCCCATACATCTCCCGTGCAATGGCCAATGCTAGTCAAATATTGCCCGTACGCTAGCTAGACTAAGCTCGTACAATGGTCATACACTACCCAAAAATCTCTCGGATGCTACACTGATTATAGCCAGACACGACTCGTACAAAAAACATGCTCCCACTACTGTCTTCCCGTGGCCGCGCGTTGTCGCTGCCTTGCCGCGCCCCCGCGCGCCCGCAGCTCCGACCCGCTCCGCCGTGCGCCTAGCCTCGGGCCGACTGCTCGCGTGGCCGCAAGCCTTGCTGCCCATGCCTCGCCGCTGCACCCGGCTACTCCCTACGGCTTCGCCGGCTGCGCACCTGCCAGGTCTGCCGCTGCTCCGGGCCGGCTCCTGCCCCACGGGCCTGGCGTCGGCACCTCCAGCCGAGCGCTGCTTCGCCTCCGCTGCCGGCTTCCGCGTCCCCGGCTGCTGCACCACAACGCCGGCTCGCCGCACTCGGCCACCGCAATATTCGTACGCACCGGCTGCACTGCACCGCCTCGGCCGCCCGCCCGCTACTCCGTCTGCTTGCGCCTCTGCCTGGCTTGTCGGCCGGCTGCTCGCGCTGGGTGCGCCGCTCCACTACGCGGACCCGGCTATCTCCGCCCCCGCGTGTGTGCGCACCCGCACTACCTCGGACCGGCTACCGGCTGACCGCCCCTCCAGTCCGTCCCGCCAGCCGGCCAGGTCACCGCTGCCGCCTTCGCGCGCCGGCTCCGCCTTGCTGTGTCGGCCGGGTCGCCGCCATCTCATCGCGCCGGCGGCCTAGCTCCCGGACACCGGCTGCTCCGCTCTACCTCCGCCCTTGGCCACCCGCCTGGCCCACCCCGCATCGCTGCCTGCTCCGCGCCGGCTTCGGCCCGCTAACCCCAAGCCGGCTGCGGCCCCGGGCCCCGCCGTCTGCGCTGCTCCCGCACCCGGCGTCGGCTCCAGCACCCGGCTGTGCTCGCCACCTAGCCGCCTCACCCCGCTCCTAAGCACCCCTGCAGCGGGTGCGAGCGCGTGCGTGCCGGCTCCCTGGTTCGGTTGTTCACAAAGAGAAAGAAACAACAAGAGGCCGGTTGCAAAGTCAAAGGGCCGGCTGCTTGCGTAGAGCCGACTGCTAGAAAAAAAGAGATCGTGGCCAGCTGCTGCCATAAAAAAAGGGGGGTCGTGGGCCGGCTGCTCCCATCGAGTCGTCTGGAAGAGAAGTGGCCGAGTGCCCCACAGCCGGGTGCTAAGGCTGGTGCCAACGCGGGCGGTAGTGGGGGCGGTACCGCCCGCCCGGAGGCGAGAGCGAGGCGAGACGGCAGCGCGGGGCGGTGGATCCACCGCCCGGCGGTAGCGCCCGCTACCGCCCGGCTGCCGCCCGCGTTGGGGGCTAGAGGGGGGCGAGAGGGGGGGCGAGAAGGGGGCGGCGCGCTGGAGAGCGGGGGCGAGAGCGGGGGCGAGAGCGAGAGGGTAACGGCTAGCTGACGTGGCGCGCTGTGATTCGTCCACGTCAGCTAGCCGTTGATGTATCCGTTGGAGCTCCAAAAAATTTAAAAAAAATTCCAAAAAATTCCAAATTTCATCCCCAACCCCTATAAATACCCCCACACCGGGTTCACTCAATCGACACCCCATTTCATCTCATTTCTCTCCTCCACTCTCCATTTCCACTCCTCTAGACGCCATGTCTTCGTCCAGCAGCAGTTCGAGCGAAGGAATGGAGGGTGCTATGATAGATGCATTGCAAGCGGAGTATGAGGGGATGCTCAACCTCGAGGCGGAGTCAACCTCGAGGAGGAGGCGACGCCGTCGACGGTTCTTCAGGCGTGATCGTGAGGGTGCCCACGATCGGCTCTACGAGGACTACTTCGCCATCAACTGTAATTTACCTCCGGACTTCTTTCGGCGAAGGTATCGGATGAGGCGACAACTTTTTCTACGCATTGTGGATAGATTGGGTGAATACTCTCCGTATTTCACGCAAAGAGTTGATGCTCTCAACCGTCTGGGTTTTTCTCCCCTACAAAAGTGTACTGCGGCTTTGCGCTTGTTAGCTTATGGAGCCGCTGCGGATACGGTAGATGACTGGCTAAAGCTAGCTAGACAAACTTCTTTAGATTGTCTAGAGAGATTCTGTGAAGGCATCATTCACTGTTACGGGGATGAGTTTTGCCGTCGACCAACTGTCGCGGATACTCAGCGTCTACTAGCGAAAGCCGAGGCGCGTGGCTTTCCGGGCATGCTAGGGAGCATCGATTGCATGCATTGGCAGTGGAGGAACTGCCCAGTGGCGCATGCCGGTCAATTCACAAGGGGAGACATCAAACACCCTACCATAATCTTAGAAGCCGTTGCATCGTATGATCGTTGGATCTGGCATGCATTTTTTGGAGTGGCCGGGTCCAACAACGACATCAATGTACTCAATCAGTCGCCGTTGTTCATTGATGTGCTTAGGGGAGAAGCACCCGTAGTGAACTTCACGGTGAATGGACACGAGTACAACAGGGGTTACTACCTGGCCGACGGCATCTACCCCTCCTGGCCCGTGTTCATGAAAGGTGTTACCCTTCCACAAAGTGAAAAGCATCGGCTATTCACAAAAGCTCAATCAGCTTGGCGCAAAGATGTCGAGTGTGCCTTTGGAGTGCTCAAGTCTAGGTTCAACATTCTAGCAGTTCCCGGACGCTCCTTCTCGCAGCGTACTCTTGGGTTGATCATGCGTGCATGTGTCATTCTGCACAACATGATCATCGACGATGAGCGTGGTACCAATTTGGACGCCATCTATGAGACAGTTGCGTCCAATGTCGGGCCGCCGATACATAACAATGCACCACCAAGCCTAGCAGCCAGGATTCAGATGGACACCGAAATGAGGGACTCACCGATGTATGCACGGCTCCAGGAGGATTTGATTGAGCATGTGTGGGCAAATAATCATGCCTAGATTATGTAATTTTTTTAATTTTTTATGTAATTTTTTTATTTATTATGTAATTTTTTTATTTATTATGTAATCAGTACAATTTGTAGTTGAATAAAATTATTTTCTTACATTATTTTGAATGTCTAAAGAAATGCGAGTGAAATAACTAAATCTGAGGAGAGAGAAGATGACGTGGCGGTAGTCTGCCACTACAGCCCGTGCACTGGCACCGTGATGTGAGAGTGGGGTGAGAGTGGGGTGAGAGTGAGGGTAAAAGCTGACGTGGCGGGGCGATAGTGGGGCGGTGCGTTGGCACCAGCCTAAGAAGATAAAGAAAAGAAACTGAGGCCGGCTGGAAAGGTCAAGAGATGTCGGCTGACCAAAAAGAAAAGTGTCCTGCTGCTGGGCCAAGAAAAAGAAAAGGACGAGTGTCCGTCCGGCTGCCAGCAGCCGGCCGAAAAGAAGAAAAGAAGAGCGTCCGTTTGCCAACAACCGGCGGACGAGAAAATAAGAAAAGGGCTCGTCTGGCTGCCAGCAGCCGGCGGACGAAGAAAAGTTATGTCCGACCGACAGCAGACGGCAGAATAGCAGAAGATAAAATGTCCGTCCGGTTGCCAGTAGCCGGCCGAAGAAGAGAACAAAGAAAACAAGAGACGCCTCCGTCCGCCCATGGTACCGCTCGGCTAGCGGCCCCGCCTGCCCGCTTCAGCACCCGATCGGTTGTGCCAGGCCAACCCGGCCGCCTCGAGGCATCGCCGGCTGTGCAAAGCCGGCTCGGCCGCGTCTCGCTCGCCGCCTGTCCGGTTGGGCCTAACCGGTCGGGACCCCCTTCGAGCACCCGGAGGCTCGAAGGCCACAGCCAGCGGGTGCATCGGCGCTCCGCGAGCACTGGGTCGCACCGACTGTCTTCGGCAACCTCCGCCTCGCCTACGCGAAAATCAATGTGCGCTGGCATAAGTATTGTTACATAACGTGTAATAAAAGCTCATAAAGCAATAAATATCAACATATAAGCATGATGCAAAATGGACGTATCAACTCCCCCAAGCTTAGACCTCGCTTGTCCTCAAGCGAAAGCCGATAACGAAAAATATATCCACATGTTTAGAGATAGAGGTGTCGATAAAAACAGAATACAGACATGGGGGCATCATGATCATTCTCATAACAATAAATTAAATAAATATAGTCATATGATTCTTATGCTAAAGTAACAATTCATCCACAATATCAAGTATGCATCATAAACTTCATTGGAAACTAACAAACTTTGGTCTCGGTCATTGAAGCAATTACAATTTATCGTAACATCGGAAAGATTCAATATAAGAGATTTTCAGCAAGCCTACATACTCAACTATCATATAGTCTTTCACAATTGCTCACACTCACGCAATACTTATGTTTATGGAGTTTTAATCGGACACAGAGAAAGATAGGGGCTTATGGTGTTGCCTCCCAACCTTTTACCTCAAGGGTAATGTCAACAGTAATAGATCATGAAAACTTGCATCCAAGTGGGTATATATGTCAGGATCTTTCCAACGCAATGTGCTTGCCAAAGGATAAAATGTAAAAAGGAAAGGTGGAATTCACCTTGACACTTGTAAGACAAGAATAAAAGATAGGCCCTTCGCAGAGGGAAGCAGTGGTTGTCATGTGTTTTTATGGTTGGACGCACAAATTCTTAGCATAGAAGAACTTCGCTTTATATTGCTACTTGTGATAAGGACCTTTATTATGAAGTCCGTCGCTTTTATTACTTTCATATCACAATATCGTATAAAGCTAATTTCTCCCACACTAATAAATCATACATATTTTAGCGAGTTTACAACATGACAACTTACTTGGAGGGATCTTTCTCAATCCATAGGTAGGTATGGTGGACTCTCATGGCAAAACTGAGTTTAGGGATGTATGGAAGCACAAGTAGTATCTCTACTTAGTGCAAGGAGTTTTGGCTAGCATGAGGGGGAAAGGCAAGCTCAACATGTTGGATGATCCATGACAATATACTTTATTTCGGATGTAAGAAGACATAACCCATTATGTTGTCTTCCTTGTCCAACATCAACTCTTTAGCATGTCATACTTTAATAAGTGCTCACAAACATAAAGATGCCCAAGATAGTATATTTGTATATGAAGCCTCTCTTCTTTTATTACTTCCTATTAATTGCAACGATGACCAAAACTATGTTTGTCACCTCCCAACAACTTTTATTTATCATACTCTTGTATGTGAAGTCATTACTTCCCATAAAATCGATATGATCTCTTTGATACTCATTATGTTTTCTTTCTTTTTATCATGACCCGAGTGAGGAAATCAAGCCCTTGACTCAACACTAATCTTTATTATATATCTCACGGACTCGATTACAAAGGATAAAGCTCACAAAGCAAAAACTCACAACTAGATCATGCTAACTTTA
Source organism: Secale cereale (assembly GCA_902687465.1). NCBI lineage: Eukaryota > Viridiplantae > Streptophyta > Magnoliopsida > Poales > Poaceae > Secale > Secale cereale. Next base: position 709,662,538 of record LR738715.1, read on the forward strand.
TGCCACTAGATCAAGATACTACCAAAAGGATCAAACTAAGTAAAACGGTAAAGATAGGACTGATGGTGATACAATACCGGGGTCACTCCCCCAAGCTTGGCATTTGCCAAGGGAAGTGCCCATACCCATATGATTATGTCTCCTTCATCGGGGTTGGTGATGATGACTTCTTCCTCAGCTTACGCTTAAGGGCAGAATTTTGCTCCTTTAGCTCATTGATCTCTTGCTCAAGGTTTAATATATTCTTGCATAATGTCTGCTTGTTTTCCTGCAAGAGGTTAAAAGGGATAAATTCGATCTTAGGTTTCTTTACTCTGTCGGGGAGGCTTGACTTTTTGAACTCCACATGCATGTCCCCCGGTTGAGGTAGTGGGACTTCGTCCTTATCCGAGCTGGTCCAATCCTTCCTCTTTGAATCATGGTCCTCTTCTTCTTGTGTGGTCCAACCATAATGCTCCAAATTACCATAGACCTTAGGTTCAGCAAGGGAATCAGCCACATAACTTTCTCCCTCTGAATCTTGGGATGTCATGTTGCCTTTATCTGTGACAGAAACAACTCGAAACAAGAACAGAGGATTTTTGCGTGATACAGAGGTCAAAACCTTAGGGAGTATATATAATGAATTTTTCCCGAACAAAAGGAGTAACCCACAAGAAAACAGAGTCCGGGGGACACACGGGGTGTCCTCGAGGCAGGGGGGCGCGCCCCCACCCTCGAGGAGGCCCCGTGTCTCCTCCGGACAGCGGTTTATTTTTCTATTTTTCTAAATATTCCAAAATGGAGAAAAATTACCTTTAGAACTGTTTTGGAGTCGGTTTACTTACCGTATCACATACCTTTTCCTTTTCAGAGGCTGAATCGTTCTGGAAAGTGTCCCTTATGTATTCCTCCGGGGTTACGGTTTCAATAACATTGGTTACAACATTTATAGGATTACCTAAGATATAATGTTTGATTCTTTGACCATTGACCACGTTCGGATTTGTGCCTTCGAAGTTGTTGATTTTTATGGCACCGGAACGATAGACCTCCTCGATAATGTAAGGTCCTTCTCACTTGGAGAGAAGTTTTCCTGCAAAAAATCTTAAACGAGAGTTGAATAGCAAGACATAATCCCCTACTTTAAACTCACGCTTTTGTATCGTTTTGTCATGCCGTCTTTTAACTTTTTCTTTAAACAGTTTGGCATTTTTATAAGCCTGGGTTCTCCACTCATCGAGACAGCTAATGTGAAATAACCTCTTTTCACCGACAAGTTTGAAATCTTAGTTGAGCTCTTTAACAACCCAATAGGACTTATGTTCTAACTCAAGAGGTAAGTGACATGCTTTTCCATATACCATCTTATATGGAGACATACCCATAGGATTTTTGTATGCAGTTCTATAGGCCCATAATGCATCATCAAGTTTCTTGGACCAATTCTTTCTAGACCTATTAACTATCTTTTGCAAGATTAATTTCAACTCCCTATTACTTAGTTCTACTTGACCACTAGTCTGTGGGTGATAAGGTGATGCAATTCTATGGTTGACATCATATTTAGCAAGCATCTTACGGAAAGCACCATGGATAAAGTGTGAACCACCATCAGTCATTCGGTATCTAGGGACTCCAAACCTCAGAAATATAACTTCTTTCAGCATCTTAATAGAGGTGTTATGATCAGCACTACTAGTTGGAATAGCTTCTGCCCACTTAGTAACGTAATCAACAACAACTAAAATGTGTGTGTACCCATTAGAGGCATGAAAAGGTCCCATATAATCAAAGCCCCAAACATCAAATGGTTCAATAACAAGTGAATAATTCATAGGCATTTCTTGACGCCTACTAATATTACCAATTCTTTGACATTCATCACAAGATAAGACAAACTTATGAGCATCTTTGAAGAGAGTAGGCCAATAAAAACCGGATTGCAATACCTTGTGTGCAGTTCTATCTCCCGCATGGTGTCCTCCATAAGCTTCGGAGTGGCACTTGCGTAGGATCTGTTCCTGTTCATGCTCAGGTACACAACGTCTAATAATACCGTCTACTCCTTCTTTATATAGATGTGGGTCATCCCAAAAGTAATGTCTCAAATCATAGAAGAACTTTTTCTTTTGCTGGTATGTGAAGCTAGGAGGTATAAACTTAGCAACAATGTAATTAGCATAATCATCATACCAACGAGCAGTACAAGAAGTACTTATGACAGCTAGTTGTTCATCAGAAAAGTTATCATCAATAGGTTGTGGGTCATCAAGTATATTTTCTAACCTAGACAAGTTATCTGCTACGGGGTTCTCAGCTCCCTTTCTATCAATAATATGCAAGTCAAATTCTTGCAGCAAGAGAACCCATCCAATAAGTCTAGGTTTAGCATCTTTCTTTTCCATAAGGTATTTGATAGCAGCATAATCAGTGTGAATAGTTACCTTAGAATCAACGATGTAGGTCTAAACTTATCACAAGCAAACACAACTGCTAAAAATTCTTTCTCAGTGGTAGCATAATTTCTTTGGGCACTATTTAGAGTTTTACTAGCATAATGGATAACATTCAATTTCTTATCAACTCTTTGCCCTAGAATAGCTCCTACATCATAATCACTAGCATCGCACATAATCTCAAAGGGTAAATTCCAGTCAGGAGGCTGGACAATAGGTGCAGAGATCAATGCTTTCTTAAGTATTTCAAATGCTTCTAGACAATCATCATCAAAGACAAAAGGAATATCTTTCTGTAAGAGATTAGTCAGAGGCCTGGAGATTTTGGAGAAGTCCTTAATGAACCTCCTATAAAACCCGGCATGACCAAGGAAACTTCGTATACCTTTGATATCCTTAGGGCATGGCATCTTTTCAATAGCATCAACTTTAGCCTTGTCAACTTCAATACCTCTTTCGTAAATTTTATGTCCCAAGACAATGCCTTCATTAACCATAAAGTGGCACTTCTCCCAATTCAAGACAAGGTTAGTTTCTTCACATCTCTGCAAAACTCGATCAAGGTTGCTTAAGCAATCATCAAAAGAAGTTCCGTAAACGAAGAAATCATCCATGAATACCTCAACAATCTTTTCACAAAATTCAGAGAATATAGCCATCATGCATCTTTGAAAGGTAGCAGATGCATTACATAAACCAAAAGGCATACATCTATAAGCAAAGGTACCGAAAGGACAAGTAAAGGTGGTCTTTTCTTGATCCCCTTTTGACACAGGTATTTGAGAGAAACCAGAATAACCATCTAGAAGGCAGAAATGAGTATGTTTGGATAGCCTTTCTAGCATTTGATCAATAAATGACAAGGGGTAATGACCTTTCTTAGTAGCTTTATTTAACTTATGGAAATCGATTACCTTCCTATAACATGTAACTATTCTTTGCGGGATCAATTCATCCTTATCATTAGGGACAACAATCATACCTCCTTTCTTAGGAACGCAATGGACAGGACTTACCCACTGACTATCAGCAACTGGATAGATAATACCTGCTTCTAGGAGCTTTACTATTTCCTTCCTCACCACTTCTTTCATCTTAGGATTTAACCGTCGCTGATGATCAATAACTGGTTTAGCATTTTCTTCCAATTTTATCTTGTGTTGACATATAGTGGGACTAATGCCCTTAAGATCATCCAGAGTATATCCAATAGCAGCTCGGTGCTTCTTCAGAGTTTTCAATAATCTTTCTTCTTCCTGCTCTGAAAGGGTAGCACTAATAATAACAAGATATATCTTCTTTTCATCAAGATAAACATACTTAAGATTATCAGGTAAAGGTTTAAGTTCAAACACGAGATCACCCTTGGGTGGAGGAGGATCCCCTAGGATTTCAACAGGCAAGTTGTTTTTCAATACGGGTCCCTGTGTAAGGAATATTTCATCTATCTCCCTTCTCTCATTCATATGCATATCGTTTTCATGGTCTAGCAAGTATTGTTTTAAAGGGTCATTAGGTGGCACGACAATAGAAGCAAGACCAATAATTTCATCTTTACTAGGTGGTGCCTTTTCAAGGGGTTGTCTACGGAATTTAGCAAAGTTAAAATCATGAGACATATCCCCTAATCCGACAGTGACAATATCTTTCACACAGTCTATCTTGGCATTAACAGTATTCAAGAAGGGTCTGCCAAATATAATGGGACAGAAAGCATCTTGTGGGGAACTAAGAACAAGAAAATCAACAGGGTATTTAACCTTCCCACACAAGACTTCAATATCTCTAACAATCCCAACTGGTGAAATAGTATCTCTATTAGCAAGCTTAATAGTAACATCAATCCCTTCTAACTCAACAGGTGCAATATCATGAATAATATCGTTATACAAATCAAGAGGGATAATACTCGCACTAGCACCTACGTCACATAAACCATGATAGCAATGATCTCATATCTTAACGGAGATGACGGGCAAGACTACAATAGGTTTATGTTTATTCCTAGCATTGGGTTTAGCTATTCTAGCAGACTCTTCTTGGAGATAAAGAACATGTCCATCTAAATCTTCTACCAAGAAATCTTTAACCATAGCAACACTAGGTTCAACTTTAATTTGCTCAGAGGGTGTAGGTGTTCTAGTATTACTCTTACGAACTACAGTTGAAGCTTGAGCATGATCCTTTATCCTAACAGCGAAAGGTGGTTTCTCAATATAAGCGGTAGGTATAACAGGATCAACATTATAAGTGATAGTCTTTTCTTCAACTTTAATAGGTTCAACTACCTTTACTTCAATAGGGGGATGATATTTAAACCACTTCTCCTTGGGGAGATCAACATGAGTAGCAAAGGATTCACAGAAAGAAGCTACTATCTCAGAGTCAAGTCCATATTTAGTGCTAAACTCACGGAAAATATCGGTATCCATAAAAACTTTAACACAATCAAACTTAGGGGTCATACCTGACTCCTTACCTTCGTCGAGATCCCAATCTTCAGAGTTGCATTTAATTCTTTCCAATAAATACCATTTGAATTCAACAGTCTTCATCATAAAAGAGCCAGAGCAAGAAGTATCGAGCATGGAGCAATTATTGAGAGAAAGCCGAGCATAAATTTTTTGGATGATCATTTCTCTTGAGAGCTCATGATTGGGGCATGAATATAACATTGACTTAAGCTTCCCCCAAGCTTGAGCGATGCTTTATCCTTCGTGAGGCCAAAAATTATAAATATAATTACGATCAGGATGAACCTGGTGCATAGGGTAGAACTTCTGATGAAATTCCAACTTCAGACGATTATAGTTCCATGATCCCATATCATCGCATAGCCTAAACCATGTCAATGCATCTCCCTTCAAAGATAAAGGGAAGACCTTCTTCTTGATAACGTCCTCGGTCATACCTACAAGCTTAAACAATCCACAAACTTCATCCACATAGATTAGATGTAAATCGGGATGCGGTGTTCCGTCTCCTGTAAATGGATTTTCAATAGGTGCAGTAGGTTGAGGAGCAACTCTTTGCTCTTCTTCTCGGGGTTAAGATACCCCGAACAAGCCCCTCAAAGGATTTTGAGCCATAGTAACAAGTGACAATAAATTTCAGCACACTATATAAAATTTTCCTTACCAAATTCCACTTACCAAAGGCGCTTCACTCCCCGGCAACGGCGCCACAAAAGAGTTTTATTAACCCACAAGTGTAGGGGATCTATCGTAGTCCTTTCGATAAGTAAGAATGTCGAACCCAACGAGGAGCAGAAGGAAATGATAGGCAGTTTTCAGTAAGGTATTTTCTGCAAGCACTGAAGTTATAGGTAACAGATAGTTTTGTGATAAGATAATTGGTATCAAGTGACAAAAGGAAAAAGTAAATAAGGTGCAGCAAGGTGGCCCAATCCTTTGTGTAGCAAAGGACAAGCCTGGACAAACTCTTATGCAAGGTAAAGAGCTCCCGGGGACATATGGGATTTATCGTCAAGCTAGTTTTCATCACGATCATCTGATTCGCGTTCGGTACTTTGATAATTTGGTATGTGGGTGGACCGGTGCTTGGGTGCTGCCCTTACTTGGACAAGCCTCCCACTTATGATTAACCTCTAATGCAAGAATCCGCAACTACAAAAGAAGTATTAAGGTAAATCTAACCATAGCCTGAAACACATGGATCCAAATCAGGCCCTTACGAAGCAACGCATAAACTAGGGTTTAAGCTTCTGTCACTTTGGCAACCCATCATCTACTTATTACTTCCCAATGCCTTCCTATAGGCCCAAATAATGGTGAAGTTTCATGCAGTCGACGTTCACATGACACCACTAGAGGAGAGACAGCATACATCTCATCAAAATATCGAACGAAGACTAAACTCACATGACTACTAATAGCAAGACGTCTACCATGTCCTCAGGAACAAAAGTAACTACTCACAAGACATAATATTGTTCATGATCAGAGAGGTATTAATATGCATAATGGATTTGAACATATGATCTTCCACCAAGTAAACTAACTAGCATCAACTACAAGGAGTAATCAACACTACTAGCAACCCACAGGTAGCAATCTGAGGTTTGGGTACAAAGATTGGATACAAGAGATGAACTAGGGTTTGAGAGGAGATGGTGCTGGTGAAGATGTTGATAAAGATAGCCCTCCCCAAGATGGGAGAGTTGTTGGTGATGACGGCGGTGACGATTTCCCCCTCCCGGAGGGAAGTATCCCCGACAGAACAGCTCTGCCGGAGCCCTAGATTGGTTTCCGCCTCGGTTACGCCTCGAGACGGCGGCGTCTGGTCCTGAAAGCCTCCTTCTGATATTTTTGAGGTCAAAATGCTTCATATAGGAGAAGATGGGCACCTGGGGCCTGCCGGCTGGCCCTCGAGGCAGGGGGCGCGCCCCCACCCTCGAGGCTAGCCGGTGGCCCCTCTCTTGGGTTTCTTCCGCCAGATATTTTTGATATTTTCCGAAACAATGTTCTGTGGAGTTTCACGGCTTTTGGAGTTGTGCAGAATAGGTTTCCAGAGTTTGCTCCTTTTCCAGCCCAGAATTCCAGCTGCCGGCATTCTCCCTCTTCATGTAAACCTTGTAAAATAAGAGAGAAAAGGCATAAGTATTGTGACAAAACATGTATGAACAGCCCATAATGCAATAAATATCAACTTATAAGCATGATGCGACATGGACGTATCATCTCGCGCTATGCGACGACCAATCATAGCCACCGTTCGTGCACAGGCCCGCCCATCGATCCATTCCACCTGCCTCCGCCGCGTCAACACGACGGCCCTGTGGTTTGCCTCGCCGGCCTTGACCCTGGCTGCGTCAGGCTCGTCGACTGCCTCCGCTCAGGCACCGTTGCTACACTGGTCGCTCGGGCCTCGCTGCCCGGGCGCTGGCGCTGCTTTGGTAGCCCAGGTGCCGATGCTAACGCACTCGTCTGCACGACGTCCCACGCCGTCCATCATCATCGGCTTCATCTCGGACTCCGCCGTCACCCCGTCTCCACCTAGCGGCGTCCCCGACCTCATGCATGATCGGCTTGATCACCCGCTCCCCACTACGATCCGCCTCATCTATGCCCCATGTCCGACCTGGCCCGTCGGTTGCGTGCTCCTCCGTAGGTCCCGTGAAGACCGCCTCGAGTACAACGCGCATCTACACTGATCGAGGATCGGGCTGCCATTGCGTCGCCCCGTGGTTCTCCCCGCGACTGCACGATCCCTGTCACCGCTAAGTCGCCCCTTTGGGACATAGTGCCATGGCCCGCTGTCCACCGCTGCCCTGAGGCTATCCGCTCCAGACTGTCCCAGTGGCTGCAAACGTCCCTCGTGCCGCCGCTGCGTCGCCCGGTTGGGCCGTTGCGAGCGTGGCACGTGATAACCCACAAGTATAGGGGATCAGTTGTAGCCTCTTTCGATATGAAAGAGTGTCGAACCCAATGCGGAGCTAAAGGTAAAATAAATATTCCCTCAAGTTCTATCGACCACAGATACAACTCTACGCACGCTTGACGTTCGCTTTACCTAGAACGAGTATGAAACTAGAAGTACTTTGTAGGTGTAACGGGATAGGTTTGCAAGAAAATAAGGAGCACACAAATAAAAGCTAGGGGCTGTTTAGATAAAGACACAACTAAGTTAGTTTTAGTAGAGAGCTTTTTGTTAGAAGAAAGTTATTTGTCCCTAGGCAATCGATAACTAGACCGGTAATCATTATTGCAATTTTATATGAGGGAGAGGCATAAGCTAACATACTTTCTCTTCTTGGATCATATGCACTTATGATTGGAACTCTAGCAAACATCCGTAACTACTAAAGATCATTAAGGTAAAACCCAACCATAGCATTATAAGGTATCAAGTCCTCTTAATTCCCATAAGCAAACAACCTACTTAGTCGGGTTTAAGCTTCTGTCACTCTAGCAACCCACCATAAGAAAATCATGAACATATTACAAACCCTATAGCAGAGATCCCTCACACTTGCGCGACACGTAGAGCACCATAGGACAACACCAATAATAAAACATGCAACTCAAACCAATCACGATCATCAATCTACCCATAGGACAAAACGGATCTACTCAAACATCATAGGATAGCCATACATCATTGGGAAATACTATATAGCATTGAGCACCATGTTTAAGTAGAGATTACAGCGGGTAGAAGAGGTGTTACATCGCTGCCTAGAGGGGGAGAGAGTTGGTGATGACGGCGGTGAAGTTGTTGTCGGTGTTCTGGGAACGGGGGTACCCAGACTTTCCTACCTGCGGTCCAAGGCGTGGCTCATCCAGCGGCCTGGTATGGCCCAACCTCATCAACAACCACTCAAGACCCTCGCGAGGGGCCGAGCCTCGCGAGGTGGATGACGCAATCCCCTGGGGCGGCCTCACTAGGCTAGCTCCCGAGGAGCGGAAATATCAAAGCAAGGGGCACCTCACGAGGTCCTCGTGACGTGAGCCATGACGACCAAGGCCAGGCGGGCGCCAGCGGGCGCAGGGTGCCGGGTTTCCTCTTTGATGCTAAAGGGGCAGGCGCAGGCGAGGAGTCCCAAGGCATCGGGCAAAGGTTTCCATCTCGGTGCAACGAGACCAAGACCGGCAGGACGGCAGAGCGGAGGTCATTGCGGAGCCCACGGCGGCGTCACCACCAGAGCCTTTGGCAGGTGAAGACCACCTTTTGTCAGGATAGCTTGTACTAGCTGTCCCCCTTCAAATTGGCCGTTGTGGGGTCCCTTCCCTCTCAATATTTGGGAAGAGGACCCGAGACTCTATAAATAGGACTTGCCACCACCATATGGGGCATCTCATCGAGAGCCAACCCAAACCTAGGACGAGGGATTGGATCATCAAGATCATCCTCGCTCTCTCCAAGCACAAGAACACCTCTCCTCAGGAGGCTGTTCTTCCCATGTACTAGTTCTTCCTCAGCCTTCAAGGCAATCCGCCACACCACACTGGATTAGGGTATTACACCACAACGGTGGCCTGAACCAGTATGAACCCTTGTGTCCTTTGTTCTTCATGTTCGACAAGCTAGGCCTAGGAATCGGTGCGAGAGCGAGCTAGAGTGGAAAGGAGAGATCTTCATGCGCACCCCAGTGTTCGAACCTCAAGGGTTTTACCGGAACCCAAGATCCAGCATTTGGCGCGCCAGGTAGGGGGTGCGCCGGATCTTCTCTTCCGTCATTCGGTTCGTTACCACTCCGCTGTCCCAATGGCCGACGATCAGGGGGTTCACGCTGACCGCTTGGCAGCCTGGCCTGCGTGGGCAGCGTCGTCCGCCCATGAAGGCCCCAACCCCGCACTCCAGGCGGCCCCCGCATTGCCTAAAGCCTCCGGCCGCGGGCGGCGCGGACCTGCAACCTCCGCCTTGGTGTCACGGCATGCACGCTCCGCAGCGCCATCTTTGAACTACGATGTGGCAACAGCACCGCACACCCGACGGGAGCAGGCGAACATGAGGGATGCGCTCATCTGGCGCAAGAGCTGTTATGATGCAGGATGGCCGAGGGCGGCCGTGACGTGCTGCTAGAACGCGTCGCCAAACTACTGAACTACGCCTGCAGGAGCGCGCCACCGTTCTGCTCCTCACCCATGCCCCGGGTCGCGGGTGACGCGCACGCGAGGTCCCGGCAAGCTCGCGCGCCCCCCTGGGGCGATGGAGGGGCCCGACGACACCAACATGGGCGATGGCACCATCCGTTCGACCGCATCAACGAGCGGGAGCAAGCGCCAGCGGCCCCTTACGAGGGCGCGCCGGACTACAACCCAGCGACCGCCAAGGCCAGGTGCCGTAGCTGGAAGTTCAAGGCGCAGGGCACTTGGGCGGCGTCCTCGGTGGAGCAATCGACGAAGCCTACGTGCCCCGCATGGTCGACCTAACGTACGCGTTCGGGGAAGGCCCCAATGCTTTCCTCGGGCCGAGATGGAACGGCAGGACGCTCGAAGCAGGAGACCACCACGAGTCGCCTGGGGGCTCCGTCGACCCCTTCAGCGACGATGATAGGGCGCAGTAGGTATCGCAGCAGCAGGCATGCACTAACAATGGGCTGCAGGTGAACCAGACCACGGCGATGGTCGGAGACCCAAGAGCGGCGGTTCAGCCCTCGACTGGGGCAGAGCGATGGGGGCTGCGCGTGGAGGGCCTGGAGCCGCAGCCTCCCCCATTTAGCGTGGAGCAAAGTAGCATGCGGAGATAGGTCCTCTGCCAGGGAGAGCATCGACAAGCCCTTCCCCCCGGCAGAGGGCTCGTGGTCGCCGAGGGCGACGCTGGCGTCCCCCTTGCCCCTTGGTCTCGTCCTCTTTTCCGGACGCCCCAACGGTGGTCAGGGGCGGTGCAAGGCGGGGCCTCATGTTGCGATATGAAGTAAGGCTCATGCCTGTGAAGGTCTCCACCCGTGACACTCTCACGTAATAATGAGTGGGGTTGTACACTCCCCGGAGTCTCCGGAGTGCTGCCCTCGTGCCTCGTGGGCTCCCTCCCACGTCCTAGTGGTAGCACTTAGCTCCTCCCTGGTGGAAGACCTGAAGACTAAATAGGTGCCGGACGCGGCTATTTGCTTTCCTCTCCATTTCTTTGTGACTTGATTCACCGCTTTTCCGAAACGAATTTGAAGTCCTCCTTGTTGCCAAAAATGGGGGAATTTTCCGTTGATTTCTGCTGGATTTGTCGCCTTTTGGCCGTCTTTGAAGATTGTACCTCGAGCCCTCCGGCTCGGGGGCCAGAGGGCCGACCCCACCTGGCGGACCTCTGTAACATCGACAGGACGCCCTCTGGGCAAGAGCCTATGTGCCGCAAAATTGCCGCGTAGGCATCCTGCCGCGGCCAACAGGACACCCCTAGCCCCACTATTAGGAAAAGGCTCATTAGTGACGCACCTGTTTTGGCCATTAATGGCGCACTACAGGTGCGCCACTACTACCACGCCATTAGTATACCAGACAGTAGTGGCGCACCAGGCAGTGCGCCATTAGTATGTGCCCAGATGTGCCATTAGTATGCCTCCCAGGGGGCCATATATACCATGTGCTCTGGGTTACTAATGGCGCACCTCTCAGGGGTGCGCCACTAGTCTGTTTATTGCAGTGCGTCACTAAAGTGCAGAGAGGTGTGCCACTACTATGAATATTAGGATTCTTTTTTGTTGCTTTTCTGATATTTGCAAAGGTTACAAAACACATTACAGCACAGAATATAAACAACACAACGTATAAACAACAAATTTATCGAATACAATAAAAGATTAGTCTCTGAATACAATTCATCATATTAGTCACCGAATTCAAAATACCTAACAAAGTTAGAACATTAGAAGTCTCGAGACCGCGAGTAGCGAGTTTGTCTTCACATTACAAGTCGATATCTAAACTACCATCATCGCATAGAAGAGAGCTGCGGTCACGATGAGCATCATCGCGATGAAACTAGTCTTCATCCGGTTCCTCCTCCGCTCCCTCCTCTCTCCCGCTAGATAGCGCGCGTATCTAGTTTCCGCCTCCGCCCTAGTGGTGTATCCTTTGTAATTGTTACCGCTGAAATGGTGAACCTGTCTCCGACACTCCTCCCAGTTGTCGTAGACTCCAGGAACCTTACCCTTGTACACGACATACGACGTCATCTCAATGCACTAGACAAAACAATACATAAGCAATATATAAGTATGCAACAAAAGGATCGGAAGAGAAAATCATCAACACATTAATATATAGCACGATTCATGGTCCTACTAATAAATAGCATCGATTACATAAAAGTTGAACGACTATCCAAACCAAAGAGACATACAAGTTCATTAAAAAGTTTAATTACAACATGAGCTAATCGATATTTCACAACTACATAGCAGCACTACTATTTTCAACTCGACTCAGGGACCGAAGCGTGGATGACGCCGCCGTCTTTCATGATGGTCATGAATGTGCGATCGTTGTCAGCCTGCATTTGTAGCGTTGTTTCTATTTCACTGTTGGACGGTTGATATTTGAGGTAGAACTGCCCCGAGGTACGAAGGACATCTTGATGGATGATTTCCGAAAACTCCGACTGGATGCAAAAGAATTCTTGTCTGAGGTCCGCGTCCTGGATTTCCAACAAGCGTGCGGCCCATGCTTTGAGACTATTTGGTAGCAGAAGGTGATGATGGTTCCGTACGATCGCCCGCATGTGATAGAGGGCGTAGTAGGCATCCTTCTGACCGCCAGGCGGCTGCTTGACGCAGGGGAACGTTGTTACGTGGATGAACATGTGCCTACCGTACCTAAAAATGGCCTCTTGAAGGTGCCTCCAGATTTGGCGTAGCCGGGGAGAACTTCATTAAGAACTTTCTTCACATTTGAGTAGTCTTTCTTTCACTGACGGTTAGATCGAAATACATGGCCATGGAATATTGCAGGCTTAAGAGGATGAGTGTGCAATGTGTGTCACTGCACAAAACATGGAATGTTAGAAAAATAAAGAACGATCGAAATCTAAGAAATCATATGTTACGGGGCGGTGAGGGGATGACTTGCTCAGAAAAGTAAGGCACGAGGAAGTTATCCTTATCTGCGTTCGATAGAATGATGCCTTCGACGTATGAACTCGCGACTTGCCGGTCCCCAGCGCTGCCCAAGATCTTGGCACGCATGTAGAGGGGTCGACTATCACGATGTTCGGGGTCTTCTCTCTAATGATCCGCATCTCCACACTCAGCGAAAATAGTAGAACAAAGGTGTAGTGCAACGAATGAAGGTTAAACATAGCAAAGATGTCATCAAACCGCAGGACGATCATACCCCCAATGGCGCTATCCACAAAGCCCTTGCGCTCTGGCACCTTGGCCACGAAAACCGGGTATGCCACATCATTCTCGGAGAGACGCCGCTTCTCCAAAGAAAGAACAATGTCATGCACACTCTGCATAGCATCGGTTCCAGCATTGAGCAGATTAGTCGGTAGCATCGGCCTACCCGCCACATGCACCCTCCTCGAGATATCCTTAGGTGAAGGTGGCCCGTCCTGAGCACGGATCATACTCGGTGCCGGCAGGCTCGCACCCTTGTTATTCTTTCTTTTCCGTCCATTCTGCTTCTTCTACTGTAATGGGATCGAGTTCTGCTCACAGACCACCTTCTTGAGTGTGTTGGGGCTGATAATATTTCGCACCTCGGCTATCTGAGGCTCGGAGAAGGTGGCAGCTGGAGGCGTCTCCTGAGAACTGAACGCCAGACGACGCCTGTTGCAATTGGGTTTCTCGGTGGTACCAGCTAGATCGCGATTGTCTTTTGCAGGGTTGGGTTCTTGAGAAGGAGGCCCCAAGAATTCATCATCGTACCCATGTTCGTTGAAGTACTTATCGACGTTGGTAAATGTATCGTCGTCGTCGTTCGGATCCTGTGCCATATGCATGTCCGGATTAGCTGACGGCGGTAGCGTTGCGGTGGTCTTGCCATGGCTTGGCGCCGGCACGACTGGCGGTGTTGTCTGTGGGGTGGTGTCCCCCGCCCCCAAATCTCGGCCAAAGCATGGGCCAGCTTATGCATGCGTTGAGGGTCATCGCATCATCTTCGTCAGCCCCAGAGGGTTGATACGGAGGTAACAAGTCGTCGAAGCCCCGCAGCACCCGAACCATTTGAACCCTATACACGGTGGGTGGCATCGCATTACCGTGGAACACGCGACTGCCTGGTTGAACGATTCTGGCCTTGGCGACTCGATCAACTAGCCGTCCACGAAGTGCAGGAGAGTGCATGGAACGTCGGCGGTGCCCTGCGAAAACATGTAGGGCGTCAGGGATGCCCAGTCAAAGGCTAGGAGATGAAGTCATCGGCCGAGAGAGGCTTAATTAGTTACCGTGATGGCGTCGAGCTCGGCTAATGTCGAGACACCGCCAACTGCGGGCGTGCAAGTGACGGAGGGGCCGCTTGATGCCAAGGGGCCGGCCGGCGTATTCTTCCCACACCCGGGTGCATTAAGCTCCAATACCGGCGCTGACGCCGGAGACACCAATGTCGCCTCCGCCAGAGACACCAATGGCGCCATCGGCGCGTTGTGCGAGTTGCTGCCCGTGAAGCTGGGAATTGGGGGCGGCCCCTGTTGGCCGCCCGCAATCCACGCCTTCAACCCCTCAATCAAGGTAGGCACAATGGCGGTGACCGTCGCTCCCAGTTGGTCTCGCACTTTCTCTTCGACTATCTCCAGAATCCGCGCCACTTGTGCCTTGAGTTCTTGAATCTCGCCCTCCTGGCTTCCCGAGCTGGTCTTTTTCTCCTTTTGCCCAGTGGTATAGTATTCCGACCATTGCGTGGACAAGCCTTTGCCGGCCACACGACCAGCTGACGACGGCTTACTGAGCTTATCCTTGTTTTTCATTACATTCAACGCCCTATTTAAAGTGGTGTCAAAAGGGGAGCTCTTAGACGACCCCGCGCTACTGCTTTCAAAAGCATGCGGAAGGAACGTGAACCATTTAGAAATTTGGCTTCATTAATTAGAATGCAACCATATGGAGCTAATTACGCGGGGGGG
>LR738715.1:709677554-709767911 GCA_902687465.1 Secale cereale
GGGGGGTATTTCTTACCAGAACAAGCTCAATCTTCTTGGTCTTCGGATCCGTGGTAAGCTCCTTTGTTACCGGGTCAATCATGTACCGGGCCCTGACATAGTTCCTGGTCTGCTTGTCACGGTATTTATCGAAGAGGGGCGGTAGGCCTTGCTCGGCACGCTCCGTGTCCTCCTTGTCCGATATAGGTTCCGCCACTCTGTAACCGCCGGGATCGAGTCTGTGGACCCCTAAGTTCAAGTCCCGGATATCTTTCCTCCACTGAGTTGATTCCTCGGATGCGTTGCTCTCGCACTTGATCTTGAACTCGAGGTAGTCAGCTTCGCTGATCGAAGGATGTTTGTAATGCCCAGGATGGAGTTATACCTCCTACGTGTCGAGGCACGACTTAAAGGCATAAATCCATCCTAGAATGATCTCAAGTTTGGTAATCTTTGCACATCTCATGTAAAAGAGGGGATTGTAAACATAAATAGTTGGCTTACACTCGCCACGTCACACAATTACAAAACATGTCTCAATCATCATACACTAAGAATATCACAACCCTCTAAGGGCAAAATCCAAAAGTCAAGATACCAAACTTAGATAAATAAACCACAGGCGGATCGAATCCTAGTAAGAGTCTCCACTACTGATCATCCGGATATCGTACATAGTACCGACTACGCTCCTCGTCGTACTCCCAATCCAGCTCGGTGCCATCACCTGGATAGCTCATAGCTGGACCTGCATCTGGTGTGGTGAAGTAACTGTGAGCCACAGAGGACTCAGCAATCCCGTTCCCGGGTAACAAGACTATTTAAGCCTTTGGGAGAGGATAAGGCTGAAGAAAAGAATAAGTGTCTGCTGCAGCAACTAGCATCTAGCTTACGTGAGTGAGAGCGAGAAGAGAAAGCCTCGGAACGAGAAGTGATCACGAGGTGATCCTAGCTACAAGCTCCACAAACATAACCCCTCCGTGTTCAACTCCCGAATCCCTATTCGGAAATTAACGGTCACGGAACTCACGCTGGTAGTGTATTAGTAACATTGTGTCAAGTTATCTACAACCGGATATTAACAAGCTCCCATCTGCCACATAACCGCGGGCACGGCTTTCGAAAGTTCATAACCCTGCAGGGGTGTTCCAACTTGACCCATTACAAGCCCACGATCCGCGGAGTCGCAACTCCAAAGTGGGAAGACCCGAGTATTCTCGGAATCCCGTGCTCAAGATATACCGAGCTAAGGTAAGGCTAATCCAGCAAATCCTCCCGGTGTGCCGACACCCTGATAGTAGCCGCGCGTATCTCGTCTCAGGCCACGACCGGATGAGTCATCCTACAGGTTTTTACCAGACCTCAAGTTTCCTTGAGGTGGCCCCGCAGTTTGCTCGTTTCGGACCAACACTCATGTGGAGCACTGGCCCGGGGTTGTTGATTAAGAAAAGGGTTTATAACTCCCTATGCAAGTTTAGTTTGTTATTAGGAAAATAGTACCAATGTTGGGACTTGCTGGAAAAGACTTAGCACTTAGCGGTTTATCGAGGGGGTCCCATACACCCCAACCGTGTTAGGAACGCATAATCAAGGAACATAACACCGGTTTATACGGTTCAACGGCATGAGTGGAACAAATCACCAAGCAAAAGGCTTAGCCTTCCACCCTTGCCAATATATAGATGATTTCATTTTAGCAATTCTATAGTGTGATATAACCCAACAAAACTTCAACATGAAGCAAGCATCTTCGATCTTCACCTGCAACTAGCAACGCTATAAGAAGGGCTGAGCGAAGCGTACTTAGCCAAGCAACGATTTGCCTAGGTAGGTTGGTTAAACATGGCAATTGGTTACAAGTAGGAGGCTGACAAGAAGATCATGGGCATCGAGGCAAAACTATAGATCGGAACTACTAGCAATAGGCAAAGATAGTATTGTTATCGGGGTTCGGTCATCTTGCCTGAATTGAAGTCGTTCGGATCGTAAGAAGGGTCCTCGTGCTCAACCTCGTTGGTAACCTCGTGCTCGAACTCGAACTCGGTCTCAGCTTCCGGCTCTAAACAAAACAATCACACCAAGCACAAATCAACAAGATGCAATGCGCACTCGAAAAAGATGGATGCATGATGGATGCACTAAGGATGCACACGGAGCACGGAAAATAGCACACAAGCAAAACACCTCAAAACATGATAACAAACTGATATTATGAATCTACACGGAAAAACAATCAAGTTTCATGTAAGACTCGCAGAAATCGGAGTTACGGGCTAAAAGTTATGCCCGAAACAAGAAATGAGCGAAAGCTGAAAATTACAGCATCATAGCAACTTCGGAGCACAAAATAATTAAGCTACAGCACTCAAATATCATGGCAAAGGACATGAACACAAACTAGACATATACTACAGCAACTAAGTCCAAAGGTGCAGCCCCAACGGAGCCACGGTTCAATAGCAATGAACTTGGACATATTGAACTTGACAATAAAATTCTGGCAGCAGAATTTTATTGAAACTTTGAAGCAAAAGATAAACATGCTACAACCACTTAAATAGACATGTGAGGACATGAATGGAAAGACAACAATATATAGTACAAGGAACAATCAAGATCCACTCCAAAACTAACATGGTTTGTCCTAGAACACCACACGAACATGGCATCAGAACGTTACAGATTTCAGACTTAGTGAAAAACCACTAAGTCCTAAAACAGCAATTTCATCATGGCATCTAAAAGAGCATGTTTAAGTCACCTCGAAACTAAACATGGCAAATGGTAAGCACCTCATCAAAGTACACATGAAGGTGATTCCGAAACACACAAGCATGCATCATGGAGATAAACACAACGATTGCAACGAGCTCAACAAGATGGCATTTCATAACAAGTGAAACAACATCACAGCCACATGGCACTTTGCAACGATGATAAACATGGCAAGAATAATTCTAACATGCTACCTAGCACATACAACATGTAGAGCATGGCAAGACGAACACGTGGACATGTCATTTGCATCAATCGGACAAACGAGCTAAAAGTTATCACATGGCAAAGATGGAATAAAAACATCACATAGCAGCAGTTTATATCACGATGCACTCTTGCAACAGCAAAACAAGCACCTAGATGATCTCTAACATGCATTACAACAAAAGATAAAACGTAGTGCACGATCCCACGAACGTCTGGACATGCTATATGCGCGAATCGGAGCAACACACTAAAAGATAGAGCAGTTTGAATATAGCATCAGCAGACAAATAACAACAAGGACTTAGAGGATTGGGGAGACAACCTCAGATCTGATCTGAAAAAAAAACGACGGGCCGGCGGATCCGGTGCGGCCCGGCTGGAGGCAGAGTGCGGCCCGGTCGGCGGCTGGCGCGGGAGGCCGAAGGGAGGGGCCTTGGAGGCGCGGCCTGGTGGGGAGGCGGTCGGCCCGGTGGGAAGGAGGCGGGAGGCCGCTGGCGAGGCGTGGAAGCGGGCCTCGGTCGGTGGAGGCGGCCCAGCCGGGGCGCGGGCCCGGCGGCGCGCGGACGGAGGGAAGGCGGCGCGGCCTGGACTGGGGCCTGGCGAGCGCGGAGGCGGCCCAGCCGCGGGAGGTGGCGCCCGGCGATGTGGGGACCGGGCCTCGGGCCTGCTGACTGGCGGAGAGGACGACGGGGATCTGGTCCACTTGGACCAGATCGAGCGAGGGAGGCGCTTCGGGCCGGTCGAACAAAGGCTGGGGAGGTCGCCGTTGACCTGGATCGAAACAGATCCAGGCGACGGGAGGCGGCGGCTGGTTCGATGGAGTTGCCCGAGGAGGGAACTCCAAGTGGCAGATTGGATCTGAGAAAAAAATAGGGGAGGGATCTAGAGGAAGAAGCTAGATGCCCAAAATAGACTAGGGTCTAATATATAGCAGTTTTTAGGGTTAGGGGGGATTTAGGGGTGCTAGGAGCCCTCCGATCGCGATCCGACGGATCCGATCGCGGGGAAAGTTAGGATGGGCCTAGAAGAGGGTAGAAGACTGCAGTAGGGGGGTGTTTCTGGGACACAAAGTGAAGGCACTTTGGACCCACACGAATAACCGATGGGATAGCCAACGGAGACCAAACGCGACGAGATTTGAGAGGCGGGTTGCACACAACCAAAGAACAACACGCACAACAACCTCGCTGCACACCGGTAACGTTACACGCCCGAACAACAAAGTAGACCTACGGGACGTCACGGACACGTGAGGGAGCTCTGGAACGCGAAACGGACAACGGGAAGGAACGCGTGGAACCGGATGCAACCGACAACACAAATGCAATGCAATGCACATGTCTACATGATATGAATGAATGCCACACACTCACACAACAAAACAATGAAAACCCGAAAGACAAAGAACCCGGAAAGGAAATAGATGAAGCCGGAGATATATTATATACCCAAAAGGGAAAGTATTACATCCGGGGCATTACAAACTCTCCTCTACTACAAAAAGATCTCGTCCCGAGATCTAGTACTGGAAAAAGGAAGGGTACTCGGAACGAAGATGATCTTCTCGTTCCCACGTAGCCTCTTGGTCGGTGTGATGTGACCACTTGACTTTCAGAAATTTGATGGACTTGTTGCGGGTCTTGTGTTCGGTTTCTTCGAGAATTGCAACTGGGTGCTCTCGGTAGGACAGGTCTTGTTGAAGATCAATCTCTTCAAACGGAATCATGCGCTCAGGTGCCTTGAAGCATTTGCGAAGTTGAGACACATGGAAGACATCATGAACATTGGCGAAGTTTGGAGGGAGCTCAAGTTGATATGCTAGATCGCCTCTTTTGCCAAGAATCTTGAAAGGCCCGACGTATCTAGGAGCAAGCTTTCCTTTGATACCGAATCTTTGGGTGCCTTTCATCGGAGACACACGGAGATAGACATGATCATCAATGTTGAATGCCAAATCACGATGCTTGCCGTCATAGTAGCTCTTCTGACGCGACTGAGCGGCCTTGAGATTCTCACGTATGACTTTGCACATTTCTTCGGCTTCTGAGATCAAGTCATTGCCAAGAAGTTGGCGTTCGCCTGTTTCAGACTAGTTGAGAGGGGTACGCCACTTTCTGCCATAGAGGATTTCAAACGGAGCTTTGCCTGCACTTGCTTGAAAGCTGTTGTTGTAAGAGAACTCGGCAAATGGAAGGCAGTCTTCCCATTTCATGCCAAAGGAGATGACACAGGCTCTGAGCATGTCTTCTAGAATCTGATTCACTCGCTCGACTTGACCACTAGTCTGAGGGTGAAAAGCAGTGCTGAACCTGATCTTAGTGCCCATGGCGGACTGAAAGGAATCCCAGAACCTTGATGTGAACAAGCTTCCATGGTCTGAGGATATAACTTGAGGAATGCCATGTAGGGACACAATTCTGGAAGTGTACAGCTCTACCAATTGAGCTGCATTGATTGATTCTTTGACTGGCAGGAAGTGAGCGACTTTGGTAAGCTTGTCAATCACCACAAAGATAACATCATTTCCTCGCTTGGATTTAGGAAAGCCAGTAACGAAGTCCATTTCAATGTGATCGAACTTCCACTCGGGAATAGGAAGAGGTTGGAGAAGACCGGCTGGACGTTGATGTTCTGCTTTCACTCTTCTGCACACATCACATTCATTCACGAATTGGGCAATTTCCCTTTTCATGCGTGTCCACCAGTAAGACTGCTTGAGGTCTTGATACATCTTGGAACTGCCAGGATGAATGGAAAGGAGAGAATCATGAGCTTCTTCCATTATGAGCTTCCTGAGATCACCTTTGGGAACAACGAGTCTGTCCTCGAAGAACAAGGTATCTCTCTCATCAACACGGAAGCACTTGTATTTTGGAATGCCCTTAGCAATAGCATGTTTCACCTTCTTCACCATGGTATCACTGAGTTGGGCCTCACGGACTTGATCTTCCAAGGTAGGAGCAATTTGAAGATTTGCAAGAAAACCCTGCGGAACAACTTGAAGGTTGAGTTTCCTGAATGCTTCACAAAGCTCAGGCTGGCATGGCTTGATAAGAAGGCTGTTGCAATATGCCTTTCTGCTCAAAGCATCTGCAATCACATTCGCCTTGCCAGGAGTGTATTCAATGCTGGGATTATACTCTTGGATCATTTCAACCCAACGAGTCTGGCAGAGGTTCAGATGCGGCTGTGTGAAGATGTACTTCAAGCTCTTGTGATCAGTGAAGATGTCGACCTTTCTGCCCAACAACAGATGTCTCCACGTAATCAAAGCATGTACCACAGCTGCTAGCTCGAGATCATGTGTGGGATAGTTCTTCTCACTTGGCTTGAGCTGACGAGAAGTGTATGCCACAATTCTCTTGTCTTGCATAAGCACACCACCAAGACCTTGAAGAGAAGCGTCACAGAATACTTCATAGGGCTTGGACTCATCTGGAGGAGTCAGAACTGGAGCAGAGACAAGCTTTTCTTTGAGAGTTTTGAATGCCACTTCACACTCTGGAGACCAAAAGTATTTGACATTCTTCTGAAGCAAGTTGGAAAGAGGCTTGGCAATCTTGGAGAAGTTCTCAACGAACCTTCTGCAATAGCTGGCAAGACCCAGAAAACTGCAGAGCTGCTTGACGTTCTGAGGAGCTTCCCAGTTGGCAATTGCTTCAACTTTCTCGGGATTAACCGCAATACCGTCAGCTGAGATGATGTGGCCCAGGTACAAAACCTTATCGAGCCAAAACTCGCACTTGGAGAACTAGGCATAGAATTTATGCTCTTGGAGTCGATCAAGAACCAGACGTAAGTGCTTTTCGTGATCTTCTTCATTCTTGGAAAACACCAGAATATCATCCAGATACACAAGCACGAACTCGCCAGTATAGGGGTTGAAGATGTAATGCATCATCCTTGAAAAGGTAGGAGGAGCATTGGCGAGACCAAAAGACATGACGGTATACTCGTATGAATCGTAGCTCGTTCTGAAGGCCGTCTTGGGAATGTCTTCCTCGCGAATGCGAATTTGATGATAGCCCATTCGGAGGTCAAGCTTAGAGAACACTTTAGCTCCTTTGGGGGCAACTGCCAAAATACCTTGCCCGAACCGCCGGCCTCATCGTTGTGGGCCATGTTCGCTCTAAATAGGGAAAAAGTTTTGTCAAAAAGTTGGTTATTGTCAAGGTACAAGATCTCTAAGTTGACCAAATAACCTAATTCTTGAGGAATGTAGCCAAAAAGTTGGTTATTGTCAAGGAACAATCGAGAGATGTTTGTGATATTGCCTAGGTGTTTTGGGATGGAACCAATTAGTGTGTCGTTGCTAAGGTCCAAGTCCACGTTCTCAAGGTCTAAGATAATTTAATCAGGGCAGTGGCAGTGGATTTGTGCACAAGCTAAGCTAGCTAAGACAGTAGCTTCCTTGCAACCCACAAAAGACAAAGGAAAAGGGGTGAAAAGGGGGAGATGGTTAGCTTTGATGAGCAGGCAGCATCTTCGATTCTTAACCCCTTCTTCTTGTCTCGTCTCACTATTTCTCTCACACACATGGCAAGCAAGGGTGTCTGAGTGTGTGAAGAAATACTACACTAATCCAACCATGCTGATTAATTTTGGTTTCGGTTGAGAATCGGGCACCTTCTAGGTCAAAAAATTGGGCATGACCTTTCCTATTTTTCTTGACCTAGGAGTGCCCCATTCTCAACCGAAACGGAAATTAATCAACATTTCAGGAGAAAGGGGTCATTTCAGAAGATCACAAGAGCATCACAAGTTGACAAAATTCCCAAGTAGTACAGCAGCAACATCACAAGTAATTCAACAACATCACAAGTAATTCAGAGCATCACAAGGTATTAGTAGGCCAGGGTGAAAGGCACCGGGTGATATTTTATTATTGTTTTTGCAAAGCATCTGTATAAGTCTTTCACATGCTGCTTTTAACAGTTGATTGCTGCCTTTCACTAAAAAGAAACTGCTTGCTACAACTTTGAATTAGTATAATCATAGCACTACAAAAAAACTATTGTGCACATACTAATGTTTTTATAACCAGTCTAGGAAGAAGTGGTCAAACTTTAGCATCAAAGAAGCAGGTCGAACCCAATAAACCATAGAGTAAGCTCATGTTTGTTTGTAAGAGAGGCTTTTGACTAAAGAGAAAGTTTAAAATAGCATTTCGAAATAGCGTTTCAAAAGTTGTTTAAGATATTTGTACAAGTGAGAGATGAGGAGGATATATATAGAGGCAGAGCTGATCCAAGGTAGTTGCAATCTTTGGGGCTGAGAGGATTAACATGTTGTATACATTGTGTGTTGTTATCAGAGAGAAGCATACAGAGTGGTATCATGACTGTTGTATGCCTGCTTCACATTTTATCCCCTGTGGTGTGGTGTACATTGGGCAGTAGGTATAAGTATAACTGACTGTTGTATCTCTCTCTCTAGAGTATACTAGACTAGAGTTATGGCATAGTAATAGGAAATAATGTGCATTCACTTAAGAATGTAATTTTCAAGGAATTACCACACTGAAAACTGTGAGCTACTTCAGCACTGCTGTCTGCTTCTAGTTCTACATGTGGACACTACACTAGTGACAGAAATGGGATGTCAGTGAAGCTGATCAGATAATAACTCTGCTTGGCAAGTTGGCATATGGATAGCATGTCAGTGACTGGTGCTTTCGGACCATCATCAGTTTATGGCCAAGTACAGAGTCTCTGAAGTGGATTTTTACTAGTAGTATTTTTTTACGCCATTTACTCCAACTGGTGAAAAAACAATATTTTTTGTGGCTACTCCTAATACACACATATCCTACGAAAATATTCTAGAGTGGCTGGCAGTGTGGTAGCGTAGGAGTATATAATCTGTGTTTGTGTCACCATCTTGGCTTAGGTAAGAACATGCCACTAGAGTAGAGCATACATAGTTTATTGTCATGGAGCAAAGGACGCTGCTGATGTAGAAATGTAGTGCCCCTAAATTAAGCACAATTGTAAATCTTTGCTCTACTATAAACAGCTAACAGCTTCTACATATATTGTGTGCATTGTCCGTACGCTTTCTTCAAGTAGGCCACACTTTTTTGTTATCTTCATTTCTTCAGGTTATGGTTGAGCAGACACCTTAACTGAAGGAATAGGATGCAGTCTGCAGAGCACTGAATTCAACACTACATTCCTTCACTATGTCATGTACTGAGCCGAGCATACATGGTACAAAACACAGGTGATGAAAATAAATGAGCTTAAATTGATGCGACCTCTTATGCTGTGGTATCACATTTAGCATAAAGGAAGCCAACAAACAAGCATCATCAGCCCAGAAAAATTGTCATGGTGTGGTAGGCAGGCACATTGTGGGTGTTAAAAGTGCAGCTTATTGCATCTCACCGATACTACTTAGCACGCGACAGAAAAATTACTTTTGTCTTTTACACTTTATTATTGTTTGTTTGCTGTATGTTTGTTCCTCACCTGGTCTCTCAAAGGCCTAAACTCACAACCAACCAGGTTCAGAAAAGAAAAGGAAGATGAATGTTGGGGCTGGGTTGATGTACCACAAGTGGCTGCCAAAGAAATGCAAAATTGTAGAGGTTAGTTTTGACTGTCACTAGAGAGCAGTAAAACCAAAAACAATTGTAGCTCTGTGACATAAGGATCTATGACAACAATTATAATCACCTACAGCAGATGTCCCTAGATGGTGTCTGGCTGTCACAAACATGCATAAAAGGGCCAATTATTTATATTCTCGCCTATGTAAATGCAGTCTGTAATATTCTTCATCTGTGGGATCCCTATTGTGATGCGCATTCTATTTTGAAATAGGGGTTTCCTCTGTTTTTTAGGGGCAGACTGCCTAACCTTGATCCCTACTATAATACAAAACTAGATCATAATATGTCTCGACTACTTCTCCTACCAAACCAAACCAGTACTAAACCAGACTCAGGCATTGATCCTATGGTGCCACAGAGAGGGGAGGGGGATCTGACCTACTGCTGTGCATCGTAGGTCTACCGTGCCGGTGATGGATACTGCCTGCCTACCTTCCTGCCGGTGCCGCCTAGCTAGCTGCAAATGGGGGTTGAGTGAGTCACACCGGGACAGTACATGAATGGAGGCACCGAAACATAGCACGAAATGAGAGAGAGAGATAGAGGCAACTGACCTGCTGCTGTCTGGTTCAGATCCGGGCGGGAGCCACCATCGTCGTGGTGAGAGGGCGAGATGACCCGAATTGCGTCGATCGCGGGAGGCGGAGAGCATAACATAGGAGCGCCGGCCGTGGAGAAGACAGACCACGCGTCCTTGGTCCCCGGCATGGCTGCCGGCGGCGGGACCGGCCGCGCTAGGGAGGGAGTGGGGGCGGGTGGTACTGCCGGGCTCCGGTGCAGGCGTCTGGGGCCTCGGCCGGCTAGGCACGCCGCGGCGGAGGGGCGGCAGCGAGGAACCTAGCTGTCGTGCTCGGGGAGGGGATGGAGCGGGCGCGGGAGGGAGAGAGGAGTAGGTGGAGTGGGGCGAGGGAGGGAGAGAGGCCAGAGGGAGAGGGGAGTAGATGGAGTGGGGGAGGGTTAGCACTGGCGCACCTCCCCCTGGTGCGCCATAAGTACATCGAAAGCAATGGCGCACCTCCTCGCGGTGCGCCATTAGTATTTATTTTTAGTTCGAGCCCTCATGTTATCTTGCACCAAACCCTACAGAATCAGTTAGCTAGCCCGACTGATCCGCACACAGCACACACACTAGGAGGTCCTGGGTTCGATTCCCAGGCTCCCAAATTTTTGTTTTTATCCATTTTTTTCTTTGCTCATATCCTTTTATACATGCTTCCAAATATAACATGTCACATATGCTAGATGCTCAGAATTTCATGTAGAAAAATAATATGCAGTTTGTTGCCATGTTAACAACATTTAAAATGTTGTTTGATATTTATTTGTGCTTAAATATGTTCAAACTTGTTTAAATCATAACTAAATATCCATAGCTCCAAATTTGACAAACTTTATATGCTTTTGGGAGTAACATATAACCAAGTAGATGTATCGCAGATTGCATCAAAGCATCAACTAGAATGGCGACTCCCACCTCCCACCGCTCCCCATCTCCGGCGATCTCTCCACACCGCCTCTAATCTGAGGTTCTTCTCCGATCAATCTCTTCGGCGTCTTCTCATCGTTCTGGTGATATAATTTTCTTATGGCGATCTACTCTTGATCCACCCTTGGCTTGGATTTCTCCAAGGGTTTTGAGTTTGCGGATAAGGTTTTCAGATCTACTGGTCTCACCATTCATCCTACGGATGATACTGGTCATTTCACAATGGTTGTTTCCTTTGGGAGACATGATTTTCGTCTCATAGAAGATTCTGTTGCGGCGGCTTTGGAGGCGGCCATTGGAGGTTCTGCTATTGAATTGGGAGATTCATACATACATGACAAGGTCTATTCTGTTAATGTCTCCTCTAAGCAAGTTGGTTTCCTGGTTCTTAATCTCCGCTCTTTCTTGCTTAAACTTCAAATGTTATTTCAATCTTTTGGGTCGTGGTGGCCCTAATTGGGAACGTGAGTTCCATCGTTGGAATCTAGAATGTGATGCAGAGTGGATCCTTATTAGTCCATCCAAGCGATGAGCTGCTCTTGGCATGCTAGCCATGCATCACCCACCGCGTAAGTCTTCCCTTCGATCGGGTGCGAAAGTTCAGAAGATGATTTCATTTGCTACAATGCAAAACTATGATGCTTGCAAAGGGTATAGATACCCCGCAACACAGGCTGAGATTGACACCATCATTGAAGCGGGCTATGAAGTTTCTGCCCATGAGAGGGTTATCATTCATCCCTCGCCGCCGGCGAATCTGCGTTGGACGGTGGCGTCGCCGCCGAATATTTTTGGTATGGTTCAATTTGCAGATCTCATTCCTAATACTGCGCCGGCTTCTTCGCAACCACATGATCTGCATGCCCGAGATACGTTGCTGGTTTCTTCCACGTCCATCCCGGAATCGCCGGCTCCCCATGTTGGGCCTTCTGTGTCTGGGCCGATTGCGCCATCCGGCCCTTTGCACGAAGACTTGCCATCATCGCAGGAGGCGCGTGATCAATTTAATGATATGGTGGATGACATGGTGGCCCGTGTGTTAACGTGCTCTAAATGTTTGCAACAGGGCCACATGTCAGCTTCTTGTCCTGTTTGTCTGGCTTGCAATCATGCTGGTCACCGAAGTTCTCAATGCAAGCAATGGGCTATGGATAACGGTCTCGTTTGGAAAGTTAAAAAAAGGTGCCGCAAAATCTTGGTAAATCGAAGGAGGTGGAATCAGTTCCTGCCACGAGTCCTATTCCTATTCTACCTCTTCGCGTCTCCTCGGTTTTAGAGACGACCTCCCACGCGCACCTGCAGCGTCCTGTCCCATCGCTGCCGCCCTCTCCCGTTGGCCAAGCTTCATCCTCGCCACCACCTCCCACCTTGCTGCCTCCATCGTCCATGGCCAACTTCGCCATTAACCCTGCGGAATTCCTACCGCCGGGCTTTGATGTCATTGATGGTGGGCCAACAAGGTTGCCGCGGACGTTTCTTTCTCCGACGGTTGCTCCAGATCAACACCACGAGCAGTATGCTATTGGCATCGTTGAGCCCCCTCCGCCGCCTGGTCAGATTCCGCAATTCCGCCAGCTGGTTAGTGACTTTGTTATGAATCATCTTCATCGAGATGTTCTTAGTGACCAGCAGTGGATCGAAGGTGTTGGGTTGTTTGAGTTTAGAAGTACTGCTTCTAGACACGCCATCATGGATCAACCTCCTTATGACCTTGGTAATGGTCACTTTGTTCGTTTCATCCCACACAACCACGACATTAATTATAGAGCTACTCAAGAATTTCGTAGAGGCTGGCTTATGATCTTGGGGATACCGCTGGATTATCGCAACTCCAAATATATATCTGATGCAGTCAGTACCTTTGGTCGCTATCATCAGTGGCATCAGGATGATCCTCGCATGGTTCGCACCCTTGTTTATGCTTCTTTTCCCTGCCTAGAGCAAGTTCCGCGTGATATTGTCTATCGAGAGTATGGTGATTTTGGGGCCACAAGAATCTCATGGACTGCTCCTGTTTATGTCCTCTCGGCGGAGTTTGCTGACAATCTCCCTGCGGATGAAGATCCAATGCCGTTGAATGGCAATCCGCACCCTTTGCATGGGCATCTTCAGTTTGATAACTTGAACTTTGTTATGCCTGAATTTCCTCAGTTAGGATGGAATGAGCCCCAGTTAGCTTGGAATGAGCCACCCGAGCCGTAACAGAACAACGAGGAGGTTGTAGTTGAGGATTGGGTCCAAGATGACAATCCTCAGGAGGTCTCGCAGGAATCTGTGGTGATGGATAATTCTGGGCCAGGTCAAAGTTCCGACAGTGAAAGTCATGCTCTTGCAGTGTACCAGCCACCTGCTCTTCAGCCGCCGATTTTTGTTGGTCGTATTCTTACTGTTTATGGGCCTGAGATTCCTCCGCAAATGCTTTGGACTCGCTGTTTTTCTCACATGATGCCTTTTGTGGAGTCTTTACACATTCCTAAAGGTATGCCTCCGCTCAGTCCTATTCAGCCGATTTTTTTGCCAAAGGATTCCTGGGAAGTTTCTTTCTCCTCTACACGGCTATGCAATGAGCTGGTGTTTCTGCCGCCTGCACTTTGTTCTTCAGAGCCAGTGATCAAAAAACCAAAAGTTGTCCGCTCTCTATGTTTTGACGAGGTTGCAGTTTCCAACGATGCAATGGCAACGTCTGATCCTCTGACTGAGGTGGAGATGGATACCTTCAGTTTTACTGCGACAGCCAAGAAGACTTGGAGGCGCAAGTTTTCTGCAGTTGTGGAATCTCAGGTCAGGCGTAGCGCTCGACTGTCTGCACTTAGGGATGGTTTCAGGCATAGTGTGCCGAAGCCAGTTCCACTGAAGAAGCCATCGACCAAGCCCCTGAAGAAGCGGAAGGTGCAGGAGCACAAGTCTGACGACGCGACGGCTGTGGTTCCACCGCCCACACCAATTCGAGTACTTCAGCAGATTGGGCATCACCTTGGCATCGCTCCGGAGAAGATTTCTGCCGACAAGCTTAATGTTGAACCGGCAACTTCGTCCGCCTCTTCATCGGCTCATGATGTTTAGTCGTTTCTTCATGCTGGGTTTATGGTTAGCTCCTGTTAAAACCATCTATCTTGCTAGTTTATTATTTTCAGTACTTGAAGTTAGTTGCAACTTGCGGCTCTGGAAGGGTCATCATTATGTGATGCCTGTTTTGCTACTTTTATTTTGGGGTTGTAATGACTAATACCTCCTTTAGAGATTGGAAGGTTCTATGCTGGAATGTGCGAGGGTTAAATTCAGAAAATCGCCAACGTATTGTTCGTCAGAAAATTGAGGAGAGTGGCTGCTCTGTTATTTGTCTTCAGGAAACGAAATGTGAGGTTATGGATCAACGATTCATTCGCAAATTTTGCCCACGACGTTTTGATCATTTTGTCTTTGTTCCCTCGGTTGGGGCTTCTGGTGGCATGATAGTACTATGGAACTCTGCTATTTTTACTGGCAAACTGATAGAATCTCTCAATTTTGGTATATCTGTGGAATTTCAATCGTGATACAGTTCTGATGTCTGGACCTTGGTTACTGTTTATGGCCCATGCCAAAACCCTGCTAGAGACACCTTTATCACATGGCTGTATAATCTTGATATTCCCATAGATGCTAACTGGCTTTTTCTTGGGGATTTTAATTTTCTTAGGTCCATGGACAACAGGAATAGGCCAGGTGGTAATGTTGATGATATGCTTTTATTCAATGAGGTAATTGGACACCTTGGCCTTATTGAGCTTCCTTTGAAAGGAAGAAGATTTACATGGTCAAATATGCAAACTGTACCTTTGTTGGAGCAAATTGACTGGTTCTTTACTACAGTCAATTGGACATGTCAATTCCCAAACACCTTGGTGCTGCCTCTAGCCAGATCAACATCAGATCATACTCCTTGTGTCATTTCCATCAAAACCATGATCCCTAAGGCCAAGATTTTTCGTTTTGAAAATTACTGGGTTGATCTGCCTGGATTTATGGACTGTGTTAGTCAAGCTTGGTCTAAACCTGTACACAGGACTTCTTCTGCTGCTACCTTATCTGCAAAATTTAAGAATCTCAGATATGCTCTCAAGGTATGGCACACCAACCTTTCTAAACGCAAGAGGCTAATCCAAGATTGCAACAAGGTAATCCTCCACTTGGATACTCTTGAAGAGCTTAGACCTCTATGCACTCCTGAAACTAATTTCAGAAGGATTGTGAAATTACACTTGGAGGAGATCCTTAGATTATAGTTTATTTACTGGAAACAAAGATGCACAATTAGAAATATCAAAGTTGGGGAGGACAATACAAAGTTCTTTCATGCTATGGCAACTGAAAGATTCAGGTCCAACACCATCTCCAGTATCACTGTGGATAATGATATCATATCTGACCATGCTACCATGTCAGCACTCTTCTTGCAAGAGTTCAAAGATAGAATGGGTTGTTCCAATGGTATTCACATGGGGTTTGACATGGATTCCATTATTACAAGAGTGGAGGGTCTGGATGATTTAACTAGGCCCTTTTCAAAAGAGGAAATTGAGCTGGTTATCAAGCAGATGCCATCTGATAGGGCTCCTGGGCCTGATGGTTTCACTGGCCTATTTTTAAAAAAGTGCTGGAATGTTATCAAGGAGGATTTCATGAAGTTAGTGCAAGAACTTTATGATGGATGTTTAAACTTGGAATGTATCAACACTTCCTTGATAACTCTGATACCAAAGAAACCAAGCTCTGAAACTATGAATGACTACAGGCCTATTTCTCTCACTAACACATGCCTAAAGTTTTTAACAAAACTGTTAGCTAATAGGCTGCAAGGAGTCATTCTGTCATGTTTGCACAAGAATCAGTATGGGTTCTTGAAGTCTAGATCTATCCAAGACTGCTTGGCATGGTGTTTTGAATATATACATCAATGTCAGGCTTCAAAAAGACCTATTGTACTTCTTAAGCTGGATTTCACTAAAGCTTTTGACACCATTGAACATGAAGCTATTTTAAGAATCCTCAGATATAAGGGTTTCAATGAGAAGTGGATTTCATGGATCAGGACCATCTTATCTTCTGGATCTTCATCAATTCTGCTGAATGGGGTACCTGGAAGTCACTTCCATTGTAAGAGAGGGGTCAGACAAGGGGATCCCATGTCCCCTTTGCTATTTGTTCTTGCTGCTGATCTATTGCAATCTGTGGTGAATGACATGTGCAGCAGAGGAATCTTAACTCTGCCAATCCCTACAAACTGTCCACATTATCCAATTGTTCAATATGCTGATGATACTTTAATTGTTCTTCCTGCTGTAGATCAGCAACTAATTGCCTTGAAGGACATGTTGGATGTTTTTGCAGCTTCAACTGGATTATCAGTCAACTTTGCTAAATCTATGATGGTCCCCATTAACTTATCTGCTGAAGAGGCAAACAGATTATCAACTCTATTAGGTTGTAAGCTTGGAACAATGCCCTTTACCTATTTAGGTTTGCCTATGGGTACAACCAAACCTACAGTCCAGGACTTGCTTCCTTTGGTGCATAGAATTGAAAGAAGGCTTTCCGCATCATCTTGTTTTCTTAATCAAGGTTGCAGACTACAACTACTACAGTCTGTCTTATCTTCTATGCCCATATATTTCTTTTGCTCTCTGGACATTCCAATTGGCATTCTAAAGCAGATTGAAAGAATACAGAGACATTGTCTTTGGAGAGGCAATTCTAACACACCAAAACAGTCTCTTGCTGCATGGAAATTGGTCTGCTTACCAAAAGATAAAGGGGGTCTTGGGGTGCTTAACCTCAAGGTGCACAATGAAGCTCTGTTGATGAAATTCCTCCATAAGTTCTACAACCATCATGATATCCCTTGGGTCAGCTTGGTCTGGGATTCTTACTACCATGACTCTGTGCCTCATTCCACTATCCTTTGTGGATCATTTTGGTGGAGAGATGTCTTCAAATTATCTGCCAAATACTTGTCTATTGCCAAGCCTTGCCTTGGTAATGGCACCTCCATCCTTTTCTGGCATGATCCTTGGCTATCTGACATCAATGGAGAAACACTGAGTAATTATTTCCCCAGATTATTTTCATATGTGATTGATGGTCAACTTTCTGTTGCTCAAGTCATGGATCAGGATCTTATGGGGCTTTTTCACCTGCCTTTATCCACACATGCTTTTGATGAACTGCAGAACCTACAGACTGCTCTGAGTTCTCAGTGCACTTCACAAGACACTGATAGCTGGATTTGGCCTTTTAATAAAGGATCCTTTAGGCCCAAATCATACTACACTCAAGTTCATCAGCAAATAGTTACTGACCCTATCTTTTCTTGGATATGAAAAAGTGCATGCACAATGAAGATTAAAATGTTTGGTTGGCTACTGCTTAGAGACAGGCTGAACACCAGAGATATGCTTCAACGCAGGCATTGGCATGTGGATGACCTAACCTGTGTTCTATGTCCTCATCATATACATGAAGATGTCAGCCATCTTTTCTTCTCCTGCATATTCAGCCAAAGAGTTTGGAACTATTTGCAAATTTCCTGGGATCCAGTACCTGGTATGACCACCTACCACATGGCTTGCAAAGCAAGGGCTGATTTTGGCCAACCATTCTTTACTGAAGTGGTTTTCACTGCTGCTTGGAACATCTGGATTACTAGGAATGGAAAGGTCTTCAGAAATGAAACTCCTCTTTTCAGGCGATGGAGGCACAATTTTATCCATGACATGACCCTTTTATCTCATAGGATAAAATGTAAATACAAGGATAGCTTTATGTATTGGCTAACTAACTTACCTTAGGTTCTTTTGTTTAGTCTGCTAATGTAAGTATTTCTAACCTTGTTGTAATTTGATTTTATTATATTTCAATAAAGTGGGTTGTGAGGCTTTTGCCTTGCAGTATATAGTCAAAACATATAACCAAGCACAACTAGTCTTTTTTTAGTTGCATTCATTTGTGAATTGGTAAAATATTTATGAATATGAAAAAATATCATCAAATTTGAAAAAATATTCATGAATTCAAAAGGTGCCCATGAAATTTCAAAATATTCATGAATTCAAAAAGTGCCCATGAAATTTTAAAATATTCATGAGTTCAAAAAATATTCATGAGTTCAAATAAACATAAATAAATATTCATGAGGACTAGAATAGAAGAAATGTCATTTCCATATGTCGAAATACAATCGAGAAATGAAGGCTACAATTTAAATACAATCAATCTTAGCTAGCTATCTTTTCACAATCTTCTTGCCCTTCTTTTTCGCAAATGGAGTTCTTCTCTTGAACGGACGTCCTTTAGGTAGGGTGGTCCTGCTTCTTCTTGTGGTGTATGGCACTTCATCGTCGTCGTCATGTTCCATCTTCGGGTCACCGTACTTGCCGAAGTCTTGCTCATTGGCGACTCCATCCATTCCGATGATCTTCCTTTTGCCTCTCCTCACGACAACACGTCTGGGCTTTGACGGGTCGGTAATGAAGAAGCATTTGTCCACTTGGGAAGCCAGTACCCATGGCTCATTTTTTGCGGTGACATTTGCGCCCGCGGTCTTGGATTTTGCTTTGGGTATAACCATGGTGGTGAAATACTGGTCTTCTTTTAGGACGCTCTTGTCCCATCTGACACGGAACATCGTGACCTTCTCTCCAGCGTAGCTCAGCTCCCAGATCTCTTCAATCCTTCCGTAGTATCTGTCCTTGTCATTACGGTGTAGGATTCCATCGTTACCCCAGAGTTATGATATCCATCGCTCTTCATGTCCTTGTCCTCGGTGTAGAACGTGTAGCCGTTGATATCGTACGCCTCATAAGTCATCAGGTTGTGCTCGGCGCCCTGTGACAAGGTGAATATGAGATTTTCTTCCGCGGAAGAATCCTCATGTAAAGGGTACGACAGAAGATTCTCCTTGAACCAACGCATGAAACATGAGTCGTGCTCTTTGATTATATATCCGTCCGTCCTTTGTTGGCCTTGGTCATTGTACGTCTTCTCAATAAAGGTTTTGTGCTCTACCACCCAAGGATCGACCACGTCTATGTGTTGTAGCGCGACTAGGTTTGCTCTTTCAAAGTCGGCGAGTCGACCCTCGAAGTCGACATGCATTTCGCGGCGACCATCACGGTGACCCCATCCAGCGAGCCTGCCGAGGTGCCTGTTGACGGGCAGACCAACGGGGTTCTTGATGCCTAGATAATTCGTGCAACAGGAGATGCACTCTTCGGTCAGAAAGCCTCTAGCTATGCTTCCCTCTGGAAGTGACATGTTGCGAACGTATCCTTTGATGACACCATTCATCCTTTCGAACGGCATCATGCTATGCAGGAACGTCGGCCCGAGTTGGATGATATCCTCCACGATATGGACCAGCAGATGCACCATAACGTCGAAGAATGCAGGCGGGAAGTACATCTCAAGCTCGCATAGTATCACCACGATCTCTTCCTGTAGCCTTCTGAGTTGCCTCACGCCAACCAACTTCCGAGAGATGAGGTCGAAAAAGTTGCATAGGCCAAATAGCGTTTCCCGGACGTGCGCGTCCATGATCCCATGGATTGCAACTGGAAGTATCTGCGTCATCAGCACGTGACAGTCGTGAGACTTCATCCCGCTGAACTTCTCCACGTAACCGTAAGGAAGTTTTACTCCTATGAGGCAGGTGAAAAACTGCTCGATCTCCTCCCGACTTAGAGTGAAGCACGCGGGAGGGTAGTCATTTCCGATCTTCTTGGCCTTTTTGCCTTTGCGACGACTCTCCGTGTCCTGCTTCGCCTCATCATCATCATCATCATTAGCGTGAAGCTCCTCCCTGATGCCCATTGATTTCAAGTCTGCCCTTGCTTTCGGCCCATCTTTGGTCTTCTCTGGCATGTTGAGCAGGGTACCAACCAGACTCTCACACGCGTTCTTCGTGATATGCATGACATCAAGGCTGTGAGGCACACGGAGGATCTTCCAGTATGGCAAGTCCTAGAAAACAGACCTCGTTTTCCATACATCCAGCAGCGGCTGTGGCGCCTTTCGCTTCTTACCCGGCGGTGGGCACTCTTTCCAATTTTTCAACAGCTCGTCTATTTCCTCGCCGCCCCTCGTATGCGGGCGTCTTCGGGGTTCGGTTTCACCATCGAACAGATTCTTGTGTTTTTCCATGAGTCGTCATCGCGAAGCCACCTTCTATGTCCCATGAACACGGTTATCGAAGACCCGGGATCTCTATCTGTAATGCCCAGGATGGGACTATACCTCCTATGTGTCGAGGCACGACTTAAAGGTATAAGCCCATTCTGGAATGATCTCAAGTTTGGTATCTTTGCACGACTCATGTAAAAGAGGGATTAAATGCAAAAGGAGATAGTTGGCTTACACTCGCCACTTCACACAATACATTACATAAGCAAATCATCATCCAAAACATCACAACCCGACTACGGGCGAAGATCCAAAAGAAAGATACCAAAACAACATAAAGCCACAGGTCCGAATCGAATCCTAGTAGAAACCACTACTGATCGTCGAAACGTCACAAGCATACGGCCAAACTCTCTTCATCGAGCTCCCAGTGAAGTACTTGAACCAGCTCCTGCATCATCTGGGCCGAACCTGCATCTGGTGTTGTAGTATCTGTGAGCCACGAGGACTCAGCAATCCCATAACCATGGGTATCACGACTACCAAAGCTTTATGGGTAGGAAGAGGTAAAGTGGTGAGGTTGCAGCAGCGGCTAAGCATAATATGGTGGCTAACTTACGAGTACAAGAATAAGATGAGCATCTACGCAAACGATCGGAACTAGTAGTGATCGCTAAAGATCCTGAACTACATACGAGTCAAACATAACCCCACCGTGTTCTCTTCTCAAAGTGAAAAGAGACAGTCACGGTTACTCACACAGTTGTGTGTTTTACTTCGGATCCTCTGTCAAGTTTTCTACAACCGGACATTAACAAATTCCAATCTGCCACATAACCGCGGGCACGACTTTCGAAAGATCATAACCCTGCAGGGGTGTCCCAACTTAGCCCATCACAAGCTCTCACGATTAGCTGAAGCGATAAATATAATATCATCACTCCTTATCTTAGGGAAAACCGATCAGGCTCGACATCCCGGTGTACAAGACATTTCGACAATGGTAAAACAAGTCCAGCAAGACCTCCCGGTGTGTCGACACCCTGGTAGTAGCCGCGCGTATCTCGTCTCAGGCCACGACCGGATGGGTGATCCTACATGAGCCAATCCTCGAGTTTCCCCGTGGTGGCCCCGCATAACCCCCGTTTGGGACCAACACCATCAGCACTGGCCCCCCCTGTTATGTAGAATTAAGAACCCGGGGACATGACCCCCTATGCAATTAATTAATTATTTAAGTTGTTATTATGAGCAAATTAAAACCAATGTTGGGCCTTGCTGGAGGAGTTTTATTCAAAGTCGAACTGTCAAGGGGTCCCCATCCACCCATCGTGTAAGGAACGCAAAATCAAGGAACATAATGCCGGTTTATCGGCGCCTAAGGTTGCATGAGTGGAACAAAACACCGAGCAAAAGGCCAAGCCTTCCACCCATGCCCAGTATATAGGTGTGTTAATAATAATTATAGATATTGTGATATACCAACAACAAGTTCCCTCCTGGAACGATCTTCATCTTCACCTGCAACTAACAACACTATAAGAGGGGCTGAGCAAGCGGGTAACATAGCCAAACAATGGTTTTGCTAGGAAGGTTTCAAAGGTTAGAGGTTTCATGGCAACAAGGAGAGGCTGACATAAAAGATGGGTAGCGCGACATGTAACGATAGCATCGGGACAACCAAGCATGGCAATGGTAGTAAGGTATCCAAGGGTATGATCATCTTGCCTGGGATTCCGCAAGGGAGAAGAACGGGTCCAAGAAGTAGACGGAGCAACAAAGTCGAGCGAATCCTCACAACTCCGGAATGAAACCGAAGCTAACAAGAGAAGCAACCGGAAAGAAGCAAACAACACGGTAAACACACAAGTATAAACATGGCATACGATGCAAATCCAAGTA
This sequence comes from Secale cereale, assembly GCA_902687465.1. NCBI lineage: Eukaryota > Viridiplantae > Streptophyta > Magnoliopsida > Poales > Poaceae > Secale > Secale cereale. Next base: position 709,699,676 of record LR738715.1, read on the forward strand.
TGATGCATGTCCGGTTTAATTATGCATGGCATGGCAAAGTGCACAAACAAGTACTACAAGTTAAGTGGAGCTCAATATGCAATGAGTTGCATATTGACGATACACCACATTTTAATTATATAATTGACTCTCGTTTATTTACAAGACAAGATTAAATGTTTGTTAACATGGCAAGAGGTGAAGCATAATAAAACTACACTATTTAGACATTTTAAATGAGGCCGGAAATAACAACAACAATTCCGGGAAAATCCCCATAAGCATGTTTAGCAATTTTTAAGCAAACAACAATTCACACATATAATGTTGTTAACATGATGCGGATGACATGATCAAGTTTTATGCAATTTTTATTAAAGTTGACATGAAGAGATATGAAGTATCGTCACCGTGGTGGAAGGAAAGGGTGCCACGGCAACGATCCGAAAATGATGCAACGGCAACATCTCGGTTCCGGTAACTCGTTGAGAGTCCGGTGCAAAATAAAGATGGCGTGAGCGAGTCAAACAAGAGGAAAGGTGGAGTAATCCCGTCACCGGGTTCCCACGAGTCGGCGACGAGGCAACCGAGGAGCGTGACAAAAGGACGAAACGGGCACGGAGCACACAAGGGCAAACATTTCATACAACACAACAAGCATTCGACCACGGGTCATGGTCTCGGGGTTATACCTTCGAAACACTCGTCTCGGGGCGGCTCGAGTCGTCGAGGGACGTAGTGGAAGTAGTGGAAGTAGTGGTACACGGGTCGTAGAGGAAGTAGTCGTTCCGTAGAGGTACTCGTTATGTAGTCGTTCACGGTCGTCGGTAGGGGTACTCGGTTCTTCGACGACGGTAGTTGTACTCGCACGTAGTGGGAAGTAGTTGTTCTCGTTTCTGAAGAGGTACTTGTCGCATCGCCGAGCGTAGTGGTACTTGTCGCGTCGTCTTGTGTAGTCGTTCCCGTTCGTAGATGTTCATGTCATCGGTAGGGGTACTTGGGGTCTTCGAACTTGTCGGTCTCGGGGTTGGCGACGATAGTGGTTCACGTTACGTAGATGAACATCTCTGTAGAGGTACTTGACGAAGATCTGCAACGGTGGAACTCGTTGCTGCTCCTTGGTTCGAACAGATGCGAAGAAGGTTCCGGTGGGGCTTGAGCGGCTCGGCAAGGCAGCAGGGACGGGACGTTGGGGCTCGGCCTTGGCTCGCCGGTGGCCGGCGCGAGGCGCGGAGGGGCGCTGGACAGGGCTGGGGCGGCGCCGTCGGCTCGAGGACGACGCTTGACGGAAGCGGAACCGCGGCAGCAGCAGGTTGGCGGCGCCGGCGGCGACCCCTGGCCGGCCGGGGCGATGTGCTGCGGCGCTGGGGCCTGAGGAACGGGGCGCTGCTCAAGGGGACTCCCTCCTCTCGGCGAGGTGGCGCTCGGGCGCAGGGGCCAGGGCGCTCGGCCTGGAGGGCGCGCGGGCGATGCCTCGAAGGGCCCGCGGCAGCTCGGACCAGAGGAGGCGAGGCGCTCGAGGGGGGAAATCGATGGGGAGGAGAGCGAGGGGTTTGGCGAGATGAGCGAGAGGATCGGGGAGCCGCGCTGCAAGGGAGGAAAGGGACCGAGCGAGAGAGCTAGCGGCGGGGTGCGGGAAGAGATCGAGAGGATGGGAACGAGGGTGCGGTCGGGCTAGGGTTGGGGAGATGGGGACGCGGCTGGGTCTGAAAGCCTGGGCCAAAAGGAGGCTCGGAGGGGCGCTAGGAGGCCGGCCTACTGGAGAGGGAGGCTGCTGGGCCTCGGCTGGGCTTGGCTGCTCCCCTCCTCCACTTCTCTTTGAATTACAGACAAAAATAGGAAGAAAGAAAAGAGAGAAGAAGGTTAGGAGAGTAGAGGGCATGGGCTTAATCATCTGGCTCACAAAAATGTGAGGAATATAAATAAAATTGTCTGAGGACTTTTGGAAGATGAAAATTCAACAAGTTTGAATAAAAGTCAAACTATTGGAATTTAGAAATCCCTTTAGATGAAATTCAAAAGGGTTGGAATTTCAAGAGATGGCCCTACACATTAGATGTGATTTGTGGGAAGATTTGGAACATTTGTGGATGAAGTAAAATTGCAACACAATTTTACTAAAAGGCCTCAAAGGAAGAAATGAAGTTGAATTGGATAAAAGAAAATTGAAGAATGGTGCAATTGTGTTATAGGTGATTCCAATGAATGGAATATTTATAAAATAGCTCCCTAAATATTGAGAGGCTTTTATATGTTATAAAGAGAAGTCATTCATCCCTCGATTTAAATGGACCGAAGGTCCACACAATTTATTTAGGTTGAGATGCAAAATAAATATGACATGATGGCATGATGACATGATGCAATGCAAAATAAATAAAGCAAGCACAAAAGAAACACACGGGAGAACCCGGAACATCTGGAATCTTCTGGAATCTTCTGGGACGTCGGTCTTCGGGCGTCACAACTCTCCCACACTAACAGAGGATCTCGACCCGAGATCCTAGAGATAGAACCGGATAGAAACGAAAGAGGAAGAGGTAAAACAAAGTTGCTTCTTTGACAAACGAGTGAAAACCAAAGAACCTTGAGAGGTTGAACAATCTTGAAGGAAAGAATAGAATGGAGATGAACGAAGATGAAACACTCCGTTAGAAAAGAGGAACAAGGAGCATAACGAGAACCTTGTAGGTTAGAAGACATGAAGCAAGAGCTTACAAACCAAAAGAATAAGAAACCGCAACGGTATAGCCAAGGAATAAGAATGACATGATTTGGACAGCACTCCGTCTGAAAATGGAAGGAATTGAACATGAACTTGAGGAGATGGAGTGATACTTGATCAAAACAACAACACACAGCCTCCGGAACAATTAAAAGAATGGCACAAGGGGTAAGAAAGATTCAGACAGCACTCATTTAAAAGATAGGCAAAACTTGATAAGATGATGGAACTAGAATGTTGGGCACAACACTCCAGTTAGATAGATAAACAAAGAAAAGAACATGATCTTGATAAAAACGAGATGATGGTCAAAGAGAGCAATATCACAAAGCCTCCGGAACGAAAGAATAGCATATAATCAATGAAGAAATGAATGGAAAAGAAAAAATGACAACTTCTCCCACGAATGAATTGCAATCATCCTTACGAAGAAGGGTTGAACAGAGTTGTTGGAAAATCAACAACGAAAATAATAAGCTCGTTGTGGGCTTATGGAAAACATCTCACAATTAAGAGGTGACAACCAGCCACTAATGGAAAACAATTGATTGGATTGAGATTAACAAGGAGATGAAAAACCTATTTCACCGGAATGATAAATGAAGAACTTGGGTCATTTATAAGCACCATAATTAGCAACAATTCTCAAGGAAAGCTTTAGGTGAAATACAACCCAAGATAACTCCAACGAATAATTAAAGGGGTTGAAAAGATCACCTGAACAAGGAAAATGATGGTTTTAATTATCTCATTCTTGATAACTCGTGAATCATAAAACATGAAGGAATTGTCAAGAATGACATAACACCATCTGAAAAGATAAGGTAGAAAGAATTGCACTTGAAAAGTATGATGAAGAATGCTTGAGCTCCAATAATAATCTTGATGAAGACTTCGAGGATGAATTAAATCTTGATGAACCACCATGAAAACTCCGGTAATGAAAGCATGAGAAGTGAAAGATGAAAAGAATAAGATTTAAGGCCTGCGATGAATTAGATTGAGCTTTGAAATGATATAATTGGAATAACTTGGAGCTCCGGAAAACAAGATGAACAACTTAGGACCGAGAATATGATATGATGAACAAACTCTGGAAAAAAAGATTAACCTCTTGGAAGAAACTAGAATAAGATTTATGTTATGCATATCCTTCACCAATTTAAGTTGATGACAACCAAAGGAATTGGCATACTACTTATTCTCGCTGCAAAGAATTAAAGAGAGATCTAGCACAAGCTCAGATAATTATTCAATAAAGCACCGGTAGGATTATGAAAAGAACGAGTGAATTAAAACGATAACAACGGAAGGGTAATCTTGAAATAACCACCGTAAAAATATGGAGACGAACGAAGAGACATCAATGAAGAATATTTGGAGGACAAAGTTGAAAACTGAGAACGAAGAAATATTCTGAAATGATGGCCTTCGGAGGATCACAAAGAAAAGAATTCATGAAATGCTTCGGACGGTTATAAAAAAGAATTCCTCACAAACGGAACAATAATGAGGATGGCATGAAGCTAGAACCACAACTCAACAAGAGAACGGGTCAAAATTTAAGAGGAACTCTTCTTCGGTCTTCAAATGCTGAGAGTGAAGACGAGAAATGCCATGAAGAATTTCGAGATACTCCGGACGAATGACAAGAGGAAGGTGGAGCAAAAGATGGAAAAAATTGAAAGCAAGCTTGGAGAAGGCATATGACTGATGGAGATCATTCTTACGTCACACTTTGAAAAGAGTTTGAGTATAACTCCGGAAAAAATAGAAGAGTCAGGTAAGATCCTGGGAAAAGACCTGTGGGTTAGGGCCCACTAAAGAAATCACCGTTGAAAAAGATTGCTTAAGAGATATTGCACCGGTTGAATTAAATGGCTTGAATAAGATAGCAACCTCAAATAGTTTGAACGGATTAAGAATGGAACTATGAATCTTCAGCACTCCGGATATGAATAGCAAGAGGATAATGATTAATTGGTGCATCAGAATAAGAAAGCATTATGAAATGAGGAAAAATGATAAGATGAACACCGAAATCTTGAATTACATCCACCGGCAGAATTTGAGAACAAAAGAATGATGAACTTGAAGCTCTTGAGCATCTTCCCGAGAATCACTTGATAAGAACATTAAAGGAAAAGAATGAAGAAACCTCGCATGAATAAAATGGATACTACATCTGAGAATTTCTGGCTCCAAGAAGAAGAAGGGTGGGAGGGTGGGGAAAACAAAGACAACTTGAGACAAACAAAATGGACACCGGTTGAAAAAGAATTTAACATGACCATCTTGATGATTAAGAAGGACTAGCACTCCCATAGAAATATGAGAACACCGATTAAGAAAGGTATGGAATCAACATTTGACATCGAAGCAACTCGAATACCAGAATCAAACAAAAACAAAGGATAGATATGCTGCAACATAATCTTCACAATATCATTCGAACGGAGAATTGAACGAATGAATTCCGTAGGTACATCAACTTGTCGAGAAGCCACTTGGGAGAACAAAAGGTAAATAAAACAAGAAGGAGCAGAAGAACAAATACAAGATAGAAGCTTCGTTCAACATATTCATGCTGAAAGCTCATGGGACGTGTTACAAAAGGGTTTTGCAATCCCCGGATCAGCATAGCCAAGGACCCTTTAAGATGCAACTCCCGATAGGAACAAGCCCATAAAACCACTTCACTCAATGTAGAACCCCGAACTTCATATCATGCACTCGTTGGAAGAATGCCTAGAACTACTAGATGAACCCACCTATTAATTTCCGAAAGTTTCCAGTTATGCAATCAGGTGTTGGGGATACAGGGGAAGCACCGCGCACTCAACTCTAATTCTACATCCAGCTGTATCCATCCTTCAACACATAACCAGTCATTTACGGAAACCGTTTACCTCGGACCTTCGAAACGCATCCACTATACAAGCTATGGCAATACTCCCGAACTACCTCCCCAGTACTGGGTGATGTCGGGGTTATCTTGCCACTAACCGCATAGGAGAGTTTTCGATGTCGACCGTCTTAAGTATTCCAGAACTGATGCGATATATTTGTGATGACAACACCTCAGAGCTCAACTCCCCGGGACACTGCCACAACCCCTAATGACAGGAGGCATCGAGAACAATGTTCTCGTCACAAAGACATCGAAACAATCCAAACAATACTCGCGAGATCCTAAAAAAATTTTGGTGGATTTTTGAGAGTAGAAGAGATAAGAGTAATCGTCAGGAGTCCTTACCAGAGTGAAAAGAGATAAGGAGCAAAAGAAATCCTACTCTCCGATATATATATATATATAGGACTCAAAACATTTAAGTGTGTGCCTAGACTCAACCGTCAACGATTCGATCAATCAGTGGGGGCTCCTAGGTCGGAGAAGGCTCTGAATACCAACTTGTAATGCCCAGGATGGGACCATACCTCCTACGTGTCGAGGCACGACTTAAAGGTATAAGCCCATTCTGGAATGATCTCAAGTTTGGTATCTTTGCACGACTCATGTAAAAGAGGGATTAAATGCAAAAGGAGATAGTTGGCTTACACTCGCCACTTCACACAATACATTACATAAGCAAATCATCATGCAAAACATCACAACCCGACTACGGGCGAAGATCCAAAAGAAAGATACCAAAACAACATAAAGCCACATGTCCGAATCGAATCCTAGTAAAAACCACTACTGATCGTCGAAATGTCACAAGCATAGGGCCAAACTCTCTTCATCGAGCTCCCAGTGAAGTACTTGAACCAGCTCCTGCATCATCTCGGCTGAACCTGCATCTGGTGTTGTAGTATCTGTGAGCCACGAGGACTCAGCAATCCCATAACCATGGGTATCAAGACAAGCAAAGCTTTATGGGTAGGAAGAGGTAAAGTGGTGAGGTTGCAGCAGCGGCTAAGCATAATATGGTGGCTAACTTACGAGTACAAGAATAAGATGAGCATCTACGCAAACAATCGCAACTAGTAGTGATCGCTAAAGATCCTGAACTACATACGAGTCAAACATAACCCCACCGTGTTCTCTTCTCAAAGTGAAAAGAGACAGTCACGGTTACTCACACAGTTGTGTGTTTTACTTCGGATCCTTTGTCAAGTTTTCTACAACCGGACATTAACAAATTCCAATCTGCCACATAACCGTGGGCATGACTTTCGAAAGATCATAACCCTGCAGGGGTGTCCCAACTTAGCCCATCACAAGCTCTCACGATTAGCTGAAGCGATAAATATAATATCATCACTCCTTATCTTAGGGAAAACCGATCAGGCTCGGCATCCCGGTGCACAAGACATTTCGACAATGGTAAAACTAGTCCAGCAAGACCTCCTGGTGTATCGACACCCTGATAGTAGCCGCACGTATCTCGTCTCAGGCCACGACCGGATGGGTGATCCTACATGAGCCAATCCTCGAGTTTCCCCATGGTGGCCCCGCATAACCCCCGGTTGCGACCAACACCATCAGCACTAGCCCCCCCTGTTATGTAGAATGAAGAACCCGGGGACATGAACCCCTATGCAATTAATTAATTATTTAAGTTGTTATTATGAGCAAATTAAAACCAATGTTGGGCCTTGCTGGAGGAGTTTTATTCAAAGTCGAACTGTCAAGGGGTCCCCATCCACCCATCGTGTAAGGAACGCAAAATCAAGGAACATAATGCCGGTTTAAAGGCGCCTAAGGTGGCATGAGTGGAACAAAACACCGAGCAAAAGGCCAAGCCTTCCACCCATGCCCAGTATATAGGTGTGTTAATAATAATTATAGATATTGTGATATACCAACAACAAGTTCCCTCCTGGAACGATCTTCATCTTCACCTGCAACTAACAACGCTATAAGAGGGGCTGAGAAAGCGGGTAACATAGCCAAACAATGGTTTTGCTAGGAAGGTTTCAAAGGTTAGAGGTTTCATGGCAACCAGGAGAGGCTGACATAAAAGATGGGTAGCGCGACATGTAACGATAGCATCGAGACAACTAAGCATGGCAATGGTAGTAAGGTATCCAAGGGTATGATCATCTTGCCTGGGATTCTGCAAGGGTGAAGAACGGGTCCAAGAAGTAGACGGAGCAACAAAGTCGAGCGAATCCTCACAACTCCGGAACGAAACCGAAGCTAACAAGAGAAGAAACCGGAAAGAAGCAAACAACACGGTAAACACACAAGAATAAACATGGCATACGATGCACATCCAAGTATGATGCATGTCCGGTTTAATTATGCATGGCATGGCAAAGTGCACTAACAAGTACTACAAGTTAAGTGGAGCTCAATATGCAACGAGTTGCATATTGACGAAACACCACATTTTAATTATATAACTGACTCTCGTTTATTTACAAGACAAGATTAAATGTTTGTTAACATGGCAAGAGGTGAAGCATAATAAAACTACACTATTTAGACATTTTAAATGAGGCCGGAAATAACAACAACAATTCCGGGAAAATCCCCATAAGCATGTTTAGCAATTTTTAAGCAAACAACAATTCACACATATAATGTTGTTAACATGATGCGGATGACATGATCAAGTTTTATGCAATTTTTATTAAAGTTTACATGAAGAGATATGAAGTATCGTCACCGTGGTGGAAGGAAAGGGTGCCACGGCAACGATCCGAAAATGATGCAACGGCAACATCTCGGTTCCGGTAACTCGTTGAGAGTCCGGTGCAAAAGAAAGATGGCGTGAGCGAGTCGAACAAGAGGAAAGGTGGGGTGATCCCGTCACCGGGTTCCCACGAGTCGGCGACGAGGCAACCGAGGAGCGTGACAAAAGGACGAAACGGGCACGGAGCACACAAGGGCAAACATTTCATACAACACAACAAGCATTCGACCACGGGTCATCGTCTTGGGGTTATACCTTCGAAACACTCGTCTCGGGGCGGTTCGAGTCGTCGAGGGACGTAGTGGAAGTAGTGGAAGTAGTGGTACACGGGTCGTAGAGGAAGTAGTCGTTCTGTAGAGGTACTTTTTATGTAGCCGTTCACGGTCGTCGGTAGGGGTACTCGGTTCTTCGGCGACGGTAGTTGTACTCGCACGTAGTGGGAAGTAGTTGTTCTCATTTCCAAAGAGGTACTTGTCGCATCGCCGAGCGTAGTGGTACTTGTCGCGTCGTCTTGTGTAGTCGTTCCCGTTCGTAGATGTTCATGTCATCGGTAGGGGTACTTGGGGTCTTCGGACTTGCCGGTCTCGGGGTTGGCGACGGTAGTGGTTCACGTTACGTAGATGCACATCTCCGTAGAGGTACTTGACGAAGATCTGCAACGGTGGAACTCGTTGCTGCTCCTTGGTTCAAACAGAGGCGAAGAAGGTTCTGGTGGGGCTTGAGCGGCTCGGCAAGGCAGCAGGGACGGGATATCGGGGCTCGGCCCTGGCTCGCCGGTGGCCGGCGCAAGGCGCGGAGGGGCGCTGGACAGGGCTGGGGCGGAGCCGTCGGCTCGAGGACGACGCTCAACGGAAGCGGAACCGCAGCAGCAGCAGGTTGGCGGCGCCGGCGGCGACCCCTGGCCGGCCGGGGCGATGTGCTGCGGCGCTGGGGCTGGAGGAACGGGGCGCTGCTCGAGGGGACTCCCTCCTCTCGGCGAGGTGGCGCTCGGGCGCAAGGGCCATGGCGCTCGGCCTGGAGGGCGCGCGGGCGATGCCTCGAAGGGCCCGCGGCAGCTCGGACCAGAGGAGGCGAGGCGCTCGAGGGGGGAAATCAATGGGGAGGAGAGCGAGGGGTTCGGCGAGAGGAGCGAGAGGATCGGGGAGCCGCGCTGCGAGGGCGGAAAGGGACCGAGCGAGAGAGCTGGCGGCGGGGTGCGGGAAGAGATCGAGAGGATGGGAACGAGGGTGCGGTCGGGATAGGGTTGGGGAGATGGGGACACGGCTGGGCCTGAAGGCCTGGGCCAAAAGGAGGCTCGGAGGGGCGCTAGGAGGCCGGCCTACTGGAGAGGGAGGCTGCTGGGCCTCGGCTGGGCTTGGCTGCTCCCCTCCTCCACTTCTCTTTGAATTATAGACAAAAATAGGAAGAAAGAAAAGAGAGAAGAAGGTTAGGAGAGTAGAGGGCATGGGGTTAATCATCTGGACTCACAAAAATGTGAGGAATATAAATAAAATTGTCTGAGGACTTTTGGAAGATGAAAATTCAACAAGTTTGAATAAAAGTCAAACTGTTTGAATTTAGAAATCCCTTTAGATGAAATTCAAAAGGGTTGGAATTTCAAGAGATGGCCCTACACATTAGATGTGATTTATGGGAAGATTTGGAACATTTGTGGATGAAGTAAAATTGCAACACAATTTTACTAAAAGGCCTCAAAGGAAGAAATGAAGTTGAATTGGATAAAAGAAAATTTAAGAATGGTGCAATTGTGTTATAGGTGATTCCAAGGAATGGAATATTTATAAAATAGCTCCCTAAATATTGAGAGGCTTTTATATGTTATAAAGAGAAGTCATTCATCCCTCGATTTAAATGGACCGAAGGTCCACACAATTTATTTAGGTTGAGATGCAAAATAAATATCACATGATGGCATGATGACATGATGCAATGCAAAATAAATAAAGCAAGCACAAAAGAAACACACGGGAGAACCCAGAACATCTGGAATCATCTGGAATCTTCTGGGACGTCGGTCTTCGGGCGTCACACTATCTAGCTGGCGATACGTTGTGTCGTCCATGCACCTGACGCATCCAGAAAATCCGTGGACCACCTGCCCCGCGACATATCCGTAACCGAGATAGTCGTGCACCGTCGTGAGCAGTGCGGCTCTCATAGGGAGATATTCTTTCTCTGCCGCATCCCACGTATTGGCTGGCATTTTCCACAGCGTGTCTAGCTCCTCTTTCAGCAGCCCCAAATACACATTGATGCCGTTCCCTGGTTGTTTCGGCCCTTCAATTAGCATACTCATGTTAATGTACTTCCTGTTCATGCACAACCAGGGGGGGAGGTGCAATGTCCAGGATGCGACTATATCTCCTACGTGTCGAGGCACGACTTATAGACAGAAGCACATTCTGGAATGATCGCAAGCATGGTATCTTTCCACAACTCATGTAAAAATACAGGGATGAAAGAGTAAAAATAGTTGGCTTACACTCGCCACGTCAAACAATGAATACAATAGCATACATTCATCCAAATTACACAGGGTCCGACTACGGACGAAACCAAACGAGAAAAGATACCACAACCACAAGGCCTGATCGCCCCTAGTAGGAACCACTACTGATTGTCGAAAAACATCACATATATACGGCTACGCTCTTCATCGAACTCCCACTGAAGTTCTGATCCACCTCCTGCACTTTTCTCGGATGTACCTGCATCTGGTGTGTGTAGAATCTGTGAGCCACAGAGGACTCGGCAATCCCGTTCCCGGGTATCAAAACTACCAAAGCCTTAGGTGAGGAAAGGCTATAACAATGTATGCAGCAAGCACTAAGCATCTAGCTTATGAGTTTAGAGGAAGATGAGAATAAATGCCAACGGTAGCCAAGTTAATCAAGAAGTGATCCTAGCTACTCACGTTCATACATAACCCCATCGTGTTCACTTCCTAAAGCCCTTCGGAAAGAGACTGTCACGGTTACTCACACAGGTAGTGTATTCTTATGAATATGGTGTCAAGTTATCTACAACCGGATATTAACAAATTCCCATCTACCACATAACCGCGGGCACGACTTTCGAAAGTTCAAAACCCTGCAGGGGTGTCCCAACGTAGCCCATCACAAGCTCACGATCTGCGGAGTCGCAACTCCAAATTGGGAAGACCCGAGTATCCTCGAAATCCCGTGCTCAAGATATTTTGACAAAGGTAAATCTAATCCAGTAAGTGCTCCGGGCGTGCCGACACCCTGATAGTAGCCGTGCGTATCTCGTCTCAGGCCACGACCCGATGAGCACATCATACAGTGACCAAAACCCAAGTTGCCAAGGGGGGTACCGCATACGACTCTAGTTTGGACCAACACTCAAAACGAGCACTGGCCCAGGGGGTTGATTAATAAATCCTCAGGTTAATTACTCCCTCGGCAAGTTTTAGTTGTTAGGTAAATGTAGAACCAAAGTTGGGCCTTGCTGGAAAAGCTTTAAGCAGAGCGAATTATCAAGGGGGGCCCATAAACCCCAACCGTGTTAGGAAAGCAAAATCAAGGAACATAACAACGGTTTATCGGGTCCTAAGGTGGCATGAGTGGAACAAAACACCGAGCAAAAAGCCAAGCCTTCCACCCATTGCCAAGTATATAGGTGTGTTAATATATTTAAGAGATATTGTGATATTCCAAAAACAAGTTCCAACATGGAGAAATCTTCATCTTCACCTGCAACTAACAATGCTATAAGGGGGGCTGAGCAAAGCGGGTAACATAGCCAAACAACGATTTGTTGGGAAGGTGTCAAAGGTTAGAGGTTTCATGGCAACAATAGGAGGCTGCCAAACAGGAATATGCATCGAGGCATAGCTAAAGAACGAGACAACTAGAATAGGCAAAGATAGAGGTGATATCGGGGAATGATCATCTTGCATGGGATTTTGCAAGGAAGGAGAACAAGTCCATGAAGTAGTCGAACAAATCCTCACAACTCCGGAATGAAACCGAAGCTAACGAGAGAAGCATACCGGAAAGAAGCAAACGACATGGTAAACAAACAAGCATAAACATGGCATATGATGCACAAACAAGTATGATGCATGCCCGGTTTAATTAAACATGGCATGGCAAAGTGCACAAACAATACTACAAGTTATGTGGGGCTCAATATGCAACGAGTTGCATATTGACAAAACACCACATTATAATTATTTAGTTGACTCTCGTTTATTTACAAGACAGGATTAAATGTTTGTTAACATGGCATGAGGTGAAGCATGAGCAAAACTTCACTATCTAGTCATTTTAAATGGGGCCGGAAATAACAACAACAATTCTGGAAAAACCCCATGTCATTTAACAATTATTAAAGAAAAATGTTGTTATCATGATGCGGATGACATTTTTCAAGTTTTATGCAATTTTTATTAAAAGTTAAGATGAACATGGCATTTTTCACCGTGGTGGAAAGAGAAGGTGCCACGGCGGCGAATCCAAAAATGATGCCACGGCAACCATATCGGTTCTGGTAACTCATTGAGAGACCAGTGCAAAAGATGAAGGACGTCGTGAGCGTGTCATGCAAGATGGTGGGGTATTCCCGTTACCGGGTTCCCACGGGTCGGCGACAGGGCAAACAAGGAGGAACATGCAAGCGATGACTCGGACACGATGCGAACAAGTGATTCATCTCATACAACACACAAGCATTCATTCACGGGATCGTTTCAGCGATTTACCTTTGAAGCGTGCGTTTCTGGGCGGTTCGAGTGCGACGAGGGAAGTAGTGGAAGTAGTCGTTCTCGCGACGGTAGTAGTGGTACTCACGGTGGTAGTGGTACACGAAACGTAGTGGAACTTGATGCTCCTGTTGCACGGGTCTTTGGCGACGGTAGTGGTACAATTCCGTAGATGTTCATTTCACGCGACGGTAGTCGTTCGGCATCGGTTGTCGAGGTACTTGGCATCTTGGCGATTCCGAATACGGCGTAGAGGTACTTGACGTGTAGACAGTCCTGGAACTTGACGCATCACCCTGTGTAGTTGTACTCGGTGTCCTCGGGATATCGGTGGTAGTCGTACACGTTCAGCTTGACGGAACTTGGCGAAAACACGGACAGGGACTTGGCGATCCGGGTGCGGGTCTTTTAGTTGTGGTCCTGGCATCACCAGAAAGCGGAGCCGCATGCAGGCCTCGTGAAGCAAGGCAGAGCAGCGGCAGTAGCAGGGGAGGCGGAGCCACGGCAGGAGGGAGCAAGGCCCTGCGAGAAGGAGTCCGAGAAGGTGGCGCCCGACAACTTGCTGGAGCGGAACTTGGCTTCGTCCGAAACCAAAAGGACACGAGGCAGAGGAGGCAGGAGCGCGACGACTTCAGTCCACGGTGACGGAACACGAAGGCCCCGCGAAGCAAGGTAGCGTCGGCCTCCTGATGGTCGCCGGCGGTGGCGGCGGGACTCCGTCCGGGCAGCGAGCTTGAGGCACCGCCGCAGGGGAAGGAGAGGTGAGGGACAACGATCGGGGCCAGATCGGCCGGCGGCGGGGCAGAAGGAAGATGCGGCATAGCGCAGCTCAAGGCCGCCGGTCGCCAGCACGGCGCTGGCCCGACGGCAAGGGTGGAGAAGGAGTGGTGGCCGGAGGAGGCGGTCGGCGGTGGGACTTGGGCTCCTGACGGCGCGGAGGCGACTCACGCGGAGGAGGGGGCGGAGCAGAGGAGAGGTGGTCACACTGGAGGCACTGGAGCTCGAGGATGCACGCGCTCACTATCTTCTTGGCGGCGGCGCAGGAGAGAATCGATGGAGCGAGGGAGAGATGAGAGAGATGCGGAAGAGATGGGGTGGCGGTGCTGGGAAGGACGAGAAGGAGAGGGACGAGGGGATCGATCGGGAGAGAGGGAGACGGTAGGGATCGAGGCTCGGGCTGGCCTAGGTTAACGGCGCGACAGCGCCTTGGGCCAAAAGGAGGCTGCAGGAGGCCTTAGGGAGGCCGGCGGCTGGGCCTCTTCTGCCTCTCTCTCTCAAATAAAAACAAAGCAGAGAACTAAAAGAGATAGGAAAAGAAAAGGGCACTTAGGGCAAGAATTTAGTCTGAGGGTAATTTCTCGGGACTCGCAAAAATGCGCACGGTGCACGAAAATTAGGAGAGGCATGAATGCAAGAGTTAAATTCAAACTCATTTGAATTTAATTCAAATGGTTTGAATTAGGGCATTTTTTAGGAAGTGTCCAAAAATGTTGAGACTTTAGGAGGAGCATCGATAAAAGAGATAAGATCTATTGCCAAGGTTTGGAGGTGAAACTTGAAGCAAAAGAGGCCTAGGGAATATTTGCAAGTGTGTTTGATGATTCCAAACTAACGGAATATATTTTTTATAATAGCTCCATAAATATTAGGAGGATATGTTATAAAGGGAAGTCATCCTTCCCTCGATTTAAATGGATCGAAGATCCACACAATTTATTTAGTTGAGATGCAAAAGATTTATGACATGATGACATGATGCAATGCAAAAACAAATAAAGCAGGCAAAAGAAACACATGGCAAAACCCGGAACATCTGGAAGTCTTTTGGAGCATCGGTCTTGGGGCGTCACAGAAGGTTGTACATCCACACAAACACAGGCCAGGTGCTATGTGTGCTTCTCTGGCTGCCAAGCAGATTGACTCCATCGGTGCTCGCGCCCAGCATGATGTTCCTTGGATCGTACCCAAATTATGTGTCTTCGAAGTTCAACGCTTGCCACTGGCTCGCATCCTTAGGGTGACTCAGCATCTTGTCTTTTTTATTTATATCCGGATCATTTCCGTCATCTTCTCGCGTCTTCTCCTTCCTATCCGCGTGCCAACATAGGAGCTTTGCTAGCTTAGGGTCCGCGAAATAACGCTGCAGACGAGGAGTGATCGGAAAGTACCACACCACTTTTCGGGGAGCTTTCTTCCTCTTCTTGTATCGAGACTCCGCACACCGGACATATGGTAGACTCCACGTGCTCGTGCCGATAAATGATGCAATTGTTAATGCACACATGGTATTTCACGTGCGGTAAATTTAGAGGAGACACGATTTTCTTCGCCTCCTCGAAACTGGTCGGGCACTTGTTCCCCTTGGGAAGACGTTTGTGCCAGAATGACATGTTCTCATCGAAGCATGCGTCAGTCATTTTGTGTTTTAGCTTCATCTCCAGAGCCATGAGCGTTACTTTCAGGTGGGTATCCTCGGGCCTGCATCCTTCATACAATGGAGTAACCGCATATATCTCCAGTTGATCCAGCTTGGCATTCTCTCGGGCGGCAGCTCTTGCGTTATCCGTCTGCTTGAGAAGCAGCTCTTGAATATGAGGGTCCTGCACCCAGCCCATCGATGGTCCATCGTCGTCTGCTCCGGCATCTTCATCTTCATGATCATGCCCTTCGTCTTGATCTTCCTCAACATCATGTCTGGCATCTTCTACATGATGACTGTCCTGAAGATTCTTTGTCTTCTCCCCCGCCCTCGCTGCGGTTGTCTTGCTGCCCTTCCTCATTTCTTGCCCAGCCCCCATGGACGACTTTATAGTCATCTTCATCACCTTGCCACCGATAGCCATCCATGAAACCACACAAGAGCAGGTGGTCCCGCACCTGTCCGGAATCCGGGTCTGTAATAAGGCTCTTCAGCTTGCATCTTCGACATGGACATCTTATGTCTGTCTCGTTCTTTTGAAGCATCTCAGCCTTCGCGGAGCTCAAAAACCTATTCATGATGCCTTCGGTCATCGTGCGGACCATGGTCGCCTGCGGGGTAGAGCAAAACGATATTTTAGAACCCAAAATTTTTTTGGCATGACTTTGCCTAAAAATAGGACAAAAAAGAATGCATAGTGCCAAATTCTTGCCAAAACGGAAATGAATTAACATTCTGGCAAAATATTGGCAACTATCGCATTTCAAATACCGGTACCTGCAAACACAAACATATGCAACACCACAAACATACAAAGATCTAGGCCATAAAAAGTGCATGTGCACGTTGTTGGAGGGAGAAAAAAGTAGATCTACAACGTAAAGAAAGCTTTCCCCTTACTTACCTATCAAAAAAGGTAATTTAACCACTTAATTTGGGTGAATCTATGGTGCAAATGAGGTGAGGAGGAGGAGGCAGCCGAGACAAGCTTGGAGGAGGAGGTGGAGAGAATGAAGTGGGGAAAGTGAGTGTGGTAGGTGGATGTCAAAAAGTGAGTGTGGTAGGTGGATCTCAGGTTACAAATGGTGCACCACCGTATAATGCGCCATTAGTAACACTGGTTACTAATGGCGCACCAGTTAGGGGGTGCGCCATTACTAGTTTTGAAAAAAAGTAAAAAATAAATTTAAAAATTTGTTAGTAGTGGCGCACAGAGTGCGTGGTGCGCCATTAATAGTTAAAACTAGTAATGGTGCACTGTGCCATAGTGCGCCATTAGTAGTTTTGGAAAAAAATATGTTAGTAATGGCGCACCGTGTCTCTGGTGCGCCATTAGTAATGAGGACACTAATGGCGCACCAGTATCTGGTGCACCACTGCTATATAGCAGTAGCACACCACATGCATGGTGCACCATTAGTGTCAATATCATCTATAGCCCTTTTCCTAGTAGTGCCCCGCTCCCCGGAGCGGGGCCACGTGTTGCTCAGGGAGCTCAAAGCCGCGGATCCCTAGCGATCTACCCCAGAGGAGAGGCGTGTCAACGGCCTCGTAACCCGCACGAGGCCAGGTAAGACCTAGGTGAGTTACAATGACGACCCAGCTCAGAAAACTCGGGGACACACGTCCCAGGTTTGAATTTAAGCGACAAAAAAGAGGGTGGAATATCAGTTTATACACATAGGGGGATCCCCCATCAAAATGCTCTCATGCCCTACGGGGCCATCTCCAAGTCCTTGCGTGGAGGATCGAGGCGAAGGAGTACAAGCTCAACCGGACATATCGCTCGCCGCGCCGTTCGAGTCACTCTCATGCACACTATTGGTGATGTCACTGGCCTCGTCTTCACCATCGTCAACTGTGCCGCCCTCGTCTACCGCGACCACGGCCTTGTCATCCTCAGTGGCAAAGGCCCTGACCAGGGCATCCATGTTGTCGTCCACCCAGCGCGCCAGGTTGTCTCGGATGGCCCTGGGCACTGGGGTAATGGCGGCGTCGAAATCAAAGTGGGGGTCAATGTTCTGGAGGTGGCTGAAGACTCAGGAGAACGGGCGCCCAAGGAGGCTTCGACTCTTTTCTTCAACAAGCTGGTGGGCCCTCGTGGCTCGGCTCTCTAGGTGCATCACAACCTCAGTGAAGAAGAGAAGGTGACCCGTGTAATCCTCCACATGGGGATGAGGGACATTCCCCTCGTAGATGGCCCCTAGCGCCCGGTTAGCCTTCACCCGGAGTGCCTGGAGCATGGGGGCGTGCTCGTGCTGGATCAGCAGTCGACGGCCAGCCTCGTCCTTGCTCCGCTGCACGAGAGCCGCAGCATCATCAACATGTCATTGGAGCAAGGCCAGGTCGTCCTACACGGAGTCCAGCTTGGCCTGAGCAGAAGACTGGGCTGCCGTGGCGACCCTCTCGCGCTGATCTACTTCCTCTAGCTTCATCCTGAGGGCAGCAGTTCTCCCATCATCTTCCGCCCGTTGGAGCTCCAACTTCAGGCCATACTCCTTGGCAAGGTCTACGCTGGCCTTCGCCACCCTCTGGTTGATTTCCTCCTTAACTCTGGCCTCGCGAGCGGAGACAGCATCCTCGGCCAGGGTCATGTGGCGCTCCCTCGCCTCCAGCCACTCGAGCTCAAGGCTGCGCTCCGTGGCCTCCAACATCAACGCTTCCTCACGCCGCAAGATCTCCGCCTCTTCGAAAGCATCCCCTTCATCGACGCCAAGGCGGCCCTGTGCGCCTCAGCTCATTGTTCCAGGCGGGCGTTCAGGGCCTGAAGCTCCTGCCTGCGCTTCTGTGCAACCTTGCAGTGGCGGTCAGCCTCCCTAGCCTCCTCCAGGGCTCGGGCGCTGGCCTCACGCGAGGCTGCAAGGGATGCCTCGGCCTCCGTGTTGGCACACTCGCGCTGGAGATGCCCGAGGTTGATGGCCATCTTCAGTCGATGCCACTCGTCCATCAGCCGGAGGCCCTCAGCCTCAAGACAGGCATCAACCTCCACAAGCTCACCCCCAAGTCGATTCAGCGCACTCACCGCCACCCGAAGATGCTCATGACGGGCGACGCTATGCCTGCGCGCAAACTCGAACGCGTGAATGGGACCCTCCTCGGCACCAGAGGCCATTGAAGAAGCTCGAGGAGGCTCGTCCCCTCCCGGTGGCGGGCCCGGTGTCTTAATAACCCACAAGTATAGGGGGTCGCAACAGTTTTCGAGGGTAGAGTATTCAACCCAAATTTATTGATTCGACACAAGGGGAGCCAAAGAATACTCTCAAGTATTAGCAGTTGAGTTGTCAATTCAACCACACCTGGAAGACTTAATACCTGCAGCAAAGTATTTAGTAGCAAAGTAATATGGAAGTAACAGTAACAGTGGCAAAAGTAATGGTAGCAGCGGAAAAGTAACTAAGCAAGGATCAATATGTGAAAAGCTCGTCGGCATTGGATCAGTGATGGATAATTATGTCAGATGTGATTCCTCATGTAATAGTTATAACATAGGGTGACACAGAACTAGCTCCAGTTCATCAATGTAATGTAGGCATGTATTCTGAATATAGTCATACGTGCTTATGGAAAAGAACTTGCATGACATCTTTTGTCCTACCCTCCCCTGGCAGCGGGGTCCTATTGGAAACTGAGGGATATCAAGGCCTCCTTTTAATAGAGTACCGGACAAAAGCATTAACACTTAGTGAATACATGAACTCCTCAAACTACGGTCATCATCGGGAGTGGTCCCGATTGTTGTCACTTCGGGGTTGGCGGATCATAACACATAGTAGGTGACTATTGACTTGCAAGATAGGATCAAGAACTCACATATATTCATGAAAACATAATATGTTCAGATCTGAAATCATGGCACTCGGGCCCTAGTGACAAGCATTAAGCATGGCAAAGTCATAGCAACATCAATCTTAGAACATAATGGATACTAGTGATCAAACCCTAACAAAACTAACTCGATTATATGGTAAATCTCATCCAACCCATCACCGTCCAGCAAGCCTACGATGGAATTACTCACGCACGGTGGTGAGCATCATGGAATTGGTGATGGAGGAAGGTTGATGATGACGACTGCGATGATCTCCATTCTCCGGAGCCCCGAACAGACTCCAAATCAACCCTGCCGAGAGAGATTAGGGCTTGGCGGCGGCTCCATATCGTAAAACGCAATGAATCCTTCTCTCTGATTTTTTTTCTCCCCGAACGCGAATATATGGAGTTGAGGCTGAGGTCGATGGAGCGTCAGCGGCCCCACGAGACAAGGGGTGCGCCCTGGGGGTGGGCTCGCCCCCCACCCTTGTGGACAGGGTGTGGGCCCCTGGTCTTGATTCTTTCACCAGTAATTTTTATATATTCCAAAAATATTCTACGTTGATTTTTAGGTCATTCCGAGAACTTTTATTTCTGCACAAAAATAACACCATGGCAGTTCGGCTAAAAACAACGTCAGTCTGGGTTAGTTCCATTCAAATCATGCAAGTTAGAGTCCAAAACAAGGGCAAAAGTGTTTGGAAAAGTAGATACGTTGGAGACATATCAACTCCCCAAAGCTTAAACCTTTGCTTGTCCTCAAGCAATTCAGTTGATAGACTGGAAGTGATAAAGAAAAACTTTGATAAACTCTGTTTGCTCTTGTTGTTGCAAATATGTAAAGCCAACATTCAAGTTTTCAGCAAAGATTATGAACTAAACACATTCACAATAACTTTCAGGTCTCATGTTTACTCATATCAATGGCATAATCAACTAGCGAGCAATAATAATAAACCTCGGATGAAAACACTTTCTCAAAACAATCATAATATGATATAACAAGATGGTATCTCGCTAGCTCTTTCTGAGACCGCAAAACATAAATGCAGAGCACCTCTGAAGATCAAGGACTGACTAGACATTGTAATTCATGGTAAAACAGATCCAGTCACAATCATACTCAATGTAAATTAACAGCAATACATGCAAATGACAGCGGTGCTCTCCAACTGGTGATTTTTAATAAGAGGAGGATGACTCAACATAAAAGTAAACAGATAGGCCGTTCGCAGAGGGAAGCAGAGATTTGCAGAGGTGCCAGAGCTCGAGTTTTGAAATAGAGATGAATAATGTTTTGAGCGGTATACTTTCATTGTCAACATAGCAACCAAGAAATCTCGATATCTTCCATGCTACACACATTATAGGCGGTTTCCAAACAGAATGGTAAAGTTTATACTCCCCCGCCACCAACAAGCACACTCCATGGCTGACCCGAAACAACGGGTACCGTCCATAGCAACAACAGCCTTGGGGGAGTTTTGTTTAATTATTATGATTTGAGCATGGGACTGGGCATCCCGGTTACTAGCCATTTTCTCATGAATGATGAGCGGAGTCCACTCATCGTGAGAATAACCCACCTAGCATGGAAGATATAGACAACCCTAGTTGATACATGAGCTGGTCGAGCATACAAAACAGAATTTCATTTGAAGGTTTGGAGTTTGGCACATACAAATTTACTTGGAACGGCAGGTAGATACCGCATATAGGGAGGTATTGTGGACTCACATGGAATAACTTTGGGGTTTATGGAAGTGGATGCACAAGCAGTATTCCCGCTTAGTACAAGTGAAGGCTAGAAAGAGACTGGGAAGCGACCAGCTAGAGAGCGACAATAGTCATGAACATGCATTAAGATTAATCAACAATGAGTGCAAGCATGAGTAGGATATAAATCACCATGAACATAAATATCATGGAGGCTATGTTGATTTTGTTTCAACTACATGCGTGAACATGTGCCAAGTCAAACCACTTGAATCGTTCAGAGGAGGATACCACCCTATCATTCCACATCACAACCATTTTAATATCATGTTGGCACGCAAGCTAGACCATTATAAACTCCTAGCTAATTAAGCATGGCATGAGCAACTATAATATCTAATTGTCATTGCAAGCATGTTTCATTCATAACAGGCTGAATCAGGAATGATGAACTATTCATATTTACAAAACAAGGTAGGTCGAGTTCATACCAGCTTCTCTCATCTCAATCAGTTCATCATATATCGTCATTATTGCCTTTCACTCGCACGACCAAACGGTGTGGATAATAATAATAGTGCGCGTGCATTGAACTAAGCTAGAATCTGCAAGCATTCAATATAAGGGAGAAGACAAAGTAATATGGCTCTTGGTTAAATCAACAGTAATGCATATGAGAGCCACTAAACATTTTCATCATGGTCTTCTCCTGTTGACCACCAAAGAAAATAAAAGAAACTAAAACTATTTACACGGGAAAGCTCCCAACAAGCAAAAGAAGAACGAGAAATATTTTTGGGTTTTCTTTTAGTTACTACCGCTACATGCATGGAAAGTAAACTGGCTAAAAAGCTACAACTAATTTTTTTGTTTTTCTTAAGGTTTTTCTAACACACAAGGAAAAGACTTCAAAAAGAAAATAAACTAGCATGGATAGTACAATGAAAAAGTATGAGCACCGACAATTGGAATGAGTGTGTGAACATGAATGTAATGTCGGTGAGAAATACGTACTCCCCCAAGCTTAGGATTTTGGCCTAAGTTGGTCTATGGCTAGTACTGGCCCGACGGATAACCAAAGTCGTAGTTGGGGTTGTACTGTGATGCGGCGGCTATTGCCTGATGAGCTACAACTTGGAGGCGAGCTGCCCCCATCCTCTCCTCGTACTCATTAGCCTCCTCCCTGGTTATAATATATCTCCTTTTTGACTGAAAGTCAAAGAAAGTAGGAGCAGGGAGAGCAATATGGACAGTGCGACACATGTCAAAGATTAGTCGATATTCGAGGAACTGTTCATTCCTCTCAACAAACTGATGTTGAACCATAGCATTATAATCTAGATAAGCGCGAGGCAACTTCGCATCGTTCTCATGTATGGGTACATGAATATAATGTAATGCCCCGGATGTAATACTTTCCCTTTTGGGTATATAATAAATCTCCGGCTTCATCTATTTCCATTTCGGGTTCTTTGTCTTTCGGGCTTTCGTCGTTTTGTTGTGTGAGTGTGTGGCTTTCATTCATATCATGTAGACATGTGCATTGCATTGCATTTGTGTTGTGGGTTGCTTCCGGTTCCGTGTGTTTCTTCCCGTTGTCCGTTTCGCGTTCCGGAGCTCCCTCACGTGTCCGTGACGTCCCGTAGGCCTACTTTGTTGTTCGGGCGTTTTTCGTTACCGGTGTGCCGCGAGGTTGTTGTGTGTGTTGTTGTTTTGTTGTGTGCAACCCGCCTCTCAAATCTCGTCTCGTTTGGACTCCGTTGACTTTTCCCTCCGTTGTTCGTGTGGGCCCGAAGTGCCTTCGCTTCGTGTCCCGGAAATACCCCTACTGCTTTCTTTTATCTCCGTCTAGGCCTTTTAAGACTATCCCCGCGATCGGATCCATCGGATCGCGATCGGAGGGCTCCTAACGCCCTAAATCCCCTCCTAACCCTAAAAAACTGCTACTTATAGACCCCCCTAGTCTAAATTTGGCATCCCTTTCTTCTTCCTTTTTATCTTCCCCAAATTTCTCAGATCCAACCTCCCCCCTCCTCTCCACTTGGAAAATTCCCCACAGATCCCGAGGAAATCTTTTCGATCTCCTCCAGTCTTCCCGACCGGATCTCCTCGCTCCCTCGGAGTCAACGCGATCTGGCGCCAGGCTTCGATCGGCAGGGCGCCGCCGCATCGCCAGACCGGCCTCCCCTCGATCGTCTGGGCGATCTGGCCCAGGGACCGCTTCGCTCCAGCCGACGAGGCCGGGGAAGGACCACATCGTCGGGCTCCTTTCTTGGGCTCCAGGCGCGGCCCGCTTCTGCCTCGCCTCACCGGCCTCCGCGACCGAGCGGGCCGGCTTCGCCCTCCACGCCGTCGTGGGCCGGCTCTCCCCAGCGAGCCGCCGCCTCCCGCCTTCGCCGCTTCGCCCGACGGGCTGGGCCCTCCACCGCGCAGCGCCTCGCTCCGCCTCCAGCGAGCGCCAGCGGGCCACCTCCCCAGGCCCAGCTCGCCACCGCCCTTCGCCAGCCGCCGCCGAGGCCACGGGCCGCCTCGCGCCGCCAGCTCCGCAGGCCTGGGCCGCCGCCGCACAGTGTCGCAACCGCTGGGCTAGATCCGCCGCCGGCCTGCTACTGTTCAACTCCAGATCTGTTTTTTTTCTGGAGAGGTTGACTCTTTTTTCCCTAAGTCCAGTTTTCTGTTATGTTATGCTAACTTTAGACTGCTGTAACTTGGTGCCTGTTGCTCCGTTTTGCGCGTGTAGCATGTCCAGATGTTCGTGGAGTTGTCCTCTACGTTTTACCTATTGTTGTCATGCATGTTAGATGTCATCTTGACACTTGTTTTGCTGTTGCAAGAGTGCATCATGATATAAACTGCTGTTGTGTGTTATTTTCATGCCACCTTTGACATGTGATATCTTTTAGCTCGTTTGTCCAAACGATGCAAATGACATGTCCACGTGTTCGTCTTGCCACGAACTACGTGTTGTGTGTGATAGGTTGCATGGTAGATTTATTGTTTCCTTGTTATCATCGTTGCAAAGTGCCATGTTCACATGTTGTGTTTTCACTTGTTATGAAATGCCATCTTGTTGAGCTCGTTGTAATCGGTGTGTTCACCACAATGATGCATGCTTGTGTGTTTCGGGATCACCGTCATATGTATTTTGATGAGGTGCTTACCCTTTGCCATGTTTAGTTTCGAGGTGACTTAAACATGCTCTTTTGTGTGCTAAGATGATGTTGCTGTTTTGGGACTTCGTGAAATTTCACTAAGTCTGAAATCTGTAACGTTCCGATGCCATGTTCGTGTGATGTTGTAGGACAAAGCATGATAGTTTTGGGGTGGATTTTGATTGTTCCTTGAAGTATATTTTGTTGTCTTTCCATCCATGTCCTCACATGTCCATTTGAGTGGCTGTAGCATGCTTATCTTTTGCTCTAAAGTTTCAATAAAATTCGGCTGCCAGAATTTTATTGCAAAGTTCAATATGTCCAAGATCATTGCTATTGATCCCTGACTCCGTTTGGGGTGCACTTTGGACCTAGTTGCTGTACTATATATCTAGTTTGTGTTAAAGTCCTTTGCCATGCTTTTTGGGTGCTGTAGTTTAATTATTTTAAGCTCCAAAGATGCTATGTTGCTGTAATTTGCAGTTTTTCGCTCAAATCTTGTTTCGGGCATAACTTTTAGCCCGTAACTCCGATTTCAGCGAATCTTATATCAAACTTGGGTGTTTTTCTGTGTAGATTAATAATATCAGGTTGTTATCTTGTTTTGAGATGTTTTGCTTGAGTGATGTTTTACGTGCTCCATGTGCATCTTTAGTGCATCCATCATGCATTCATGTTTTTCGAGTGCGCATTGCATTTTGTTGATTGGTGTTTGGTGTGTTTGTTGTGTTTAGAGCCGGAATCTGAGTACGGGAACGAAGTTGAGCACGAGTTTTCCAACGACGTTGAGCACGAGGACCCTTCTTACGATCCGAACGAATTCTCTTCAGGAAAGATGACCGAACCCCGATAACATTACTATCTTTGTCTATTGCTAGTAGTCTCGATCTATAGTTTTGCCTCGATGCCCATGTTCTTCTTGTCAGCCTCCTACTTGTAACCAATTGCCATGTTTAACCACCCTACCTATGCAAACCGTTGCTTGGCTAAGTACGCTTCGCTCAGCCCTTCTTATAGCGTTGCTAGTTGCAGGTGAAGTGAAGATGCTTGCTCCATGTTGAAGTTTGGTTGGGTTATATCACACTATATAAATGCTTAAACTGAAATCATCTATATATTGGCAAGGGTGGAAGGCTAAGCCTTTTGCTTGGTGTTTTGTTCCACTCATGCCGTTAGGATCCGTATAAGCCGGTTTTATGTTCCTTGATTATGCGTTCCTAACACGGTTGGGGTGTATGGGACCCCCTCGATAAACCGCTAAGTGCTAAGTCTTTTCCAGCAAATCCCAACATTGGTACTATTTTGCCTAATAACAAACTAAACATGCATAGGGAGTAATTAACCCTCTTTCTTAATCAACAACCCCGGGCCAGTGCTCCACATGAGTGTTGGTCCGAAACGGGGAGTCTGCGGGGCCACCTCAAGGAAACTCGAGGTTTGGTAAAAACCTGTAGAATCGCCCATCCGGTCGTGTCCTGAGACCTAGATACGCGCGGCTACGATCAGGGTGTCGACACGCCGGGAGGATTTGTTGGATTAGCCTTACCTTAGCTCGGTATATCTTGAGCACGGGATTCCGAGGATACTCGGGTCTTCCCACTTTGGAGTTGCGACTCCGCGGATCGTGGGCTTGTAATGGGTCAAGTTGGAACACCCCTGCAGGGTTTGAACTTTCGAAAGCCGTGCCCGCGGTTATGTGGCAGATGGGAGCTTGTTAATTCCGGTTGTAGATAACTTGACACAATGATACTAATACACTACCTGCGTGTGTTCCGTGACTGTCAATTTCCGAATCGGGATTCGGGAGTTGAACACGGAGGGGTTATGTTTGTGAGCTTGTAGCTAGGATCACTTCGTGATCACTTCTCGCCGATGCCTTCTCTTCTCGCTCTCACTTGCGTAAGTTAGATGCTAGTTGCTGCTGCAGACTTGTTCTTTCTTCAGCTTTTCCCTCACCTAAAGGCTTTGATAGTTCTGTTACCCGGAGACGGGATTGCTGAGTCCTCTGTGGCTCACAGTTACTTCACACACCAGATGCAGGTCCAGCTGTGAGCTATCCAGGTGATGGCACCGAGCTGGATTGGGAGTACGACGAGGAGCGCAGTCGTTACTACGTGCGTTACGCGGACGATCAGTAGTGGAGTCTCTTACAAGGATTCGATCTGCCTGTGGTTGTTTTTATGTGAGTTTGGTACTTTGACTTTTGGCTTTTGCCCTTAGAGGGTTGCAGTGATCTTAATGTATGATGTTTGAGACTTGTACTGTTATTCTGTGACGTGGCGATTGTAAGCCAACTATTTTCAGTTTACTATCCCTCTTTTACATGAGTTGTGCAAAGATTACCAAACTTGAGATCATTCTAGGATGGACTTATGCCTTTAAGTCGTGCCTCGACACGTAGGAGGAATAACTCCATCCTGGGCATTACAAGTTGGTATTCAGAGCCTTCTCCGACCTAGGAGCCCCCACTGTTTGATCGAACCGTTGACGGTTGAGTCTAGGCACACACTGAAAACTTTTTGAGTCCTATATTATATCGGAGAGTAGGATTTCTTTGCTTCTCATCCCCTTTCTCTCTGGTGAGGACTCCTGACGTCTACTCTTGTCTCTCCTATCTTCAAAATTTGCACAATTTTTTTTTTAGGATCCCGCGAGTATTCTGGGATTGTTTCGATGTTCTTGTGACAAGGATATTGTTCTCGATGCCTCCTGTTACCGAGGAGTTGAGCTTCGGGGTATCATTGTAACAAGCATATCGCGACAGTACTAAATACTTAAGACGGCCGACATCGAAAATCTCCCCTATACGGCCAGTGGCAAGATAACCCCGACATCACCCAGTACTAGGGAGGTAGTTCGGGAGTATTGCCATAGCTTGTTATAGTGGATGCTTTTCGAAGGTCCGAGGTACACAGTTTCCGAGAAAGACTGGTTATGTGTTGAAGGATGGATACACCTGGATGTAGGTTAGAGTTGATTGCGCGGTGCTTCCCGTGTATCCCCAACACCTGATTGCATAACTGGAATCTTTCGGAAAACTATAGGTGGGTTTTATCCAGTAGATCGTAGGCATTCTTCCAACGAATGCAGGTTAGTGAGTTCGGGGTTCGACATTGAGTGAAGGAGTTATATGACCGAGGTTACTATCAGGAGTTGCATCTTAAAGGGTCCTTGGCTATGCTGATCCGGGGATTGCAAAACCTTTTCGTAACGCGTTCATATGCTTTCAGCACAAAGATGTTAGAACGAAACTCCTCTCTTGTGTTTGTTCCTTTCCGTACCTTGTTGTTTTATTATTTTATCCTTTTGATCCCTATATGGCTTCTCGTGAAGACTGATGTTATCAATTAACTGAGAAATTCATTCGTTCCTCTTGTTCGGATGATTTCATTCGTTCTATTGTTCGAATGATTATTGTGAAGACTTGTTGCAATTCATTCCATTGATTCAGCTTATTCCTTTTGTCAATCAATTGCTGATTCGTGGTCATCTCTTAACAGGATGGCTCCGAAAAAGGTTCCGAATGCCAACCCAGAGGTGGAAGAGGTCCCAGAGCATCCTCCTTCACCTCCTCCTCCGCCTGAGGCTTGGAGAGCAATTATGCAGACTACTGCTCAGAACACTCAGTTGTTGATGCAGATGATGCAGCAAATGCAAGCTATGCAAGCTAATCAAGCTAATCAGGGCGTTCCAATGAACCAAGGCAACTTCTTCCAGCAGCACCATGCTACCCTCAACCAGTTCTTGGCCAACAATCCTAAAGCTTTCAGTTACTGTGTCGACCCTCTTGATGCTGAAGATTGGCTGACCGATATCAAGAAGCATTTTGAGTGCAGTAACGTGAAAGAAGATGACTATGTGAAGTTTGCAGCCTTCCAACTGAAAGATCAAGCAGCTGACTGGTGGCAGCAGTACAAAGACTCAAGGCCGGGTCAAGTGATCTCATGGGAGAATTTCTGCAAGGATTTCCGCTCGCATCACATTCCTACAAGTGTTATCGAGGGTATGCGTGAGCAATTCCGCAACCTCAAGCAGGGCTCCATGTCAGTCTATCAGTATAATGTCAAGTTCCAAAACCTCGCTCGCTATGCAAAGCAAGACATTCCTGATGCAAAGAGTAAAATCTATCAGTTCCGTGGAGGTCTCAAAGATGAACTTCAGCTTGCTCTCACTTTGTTCGAGCCAGACGAATTCGATAAGTTCTATAACATGGCTTTGAAACAAGAAGCAGCTCAGCTTAAGGTGGAGGCTTCTAAGAAGAGAATTCGAGATGCTGTTCACTCTACCTCATCGTCTCAGTTGGCTGCGAAACAACAGAAATTCTGGCTTCCTCCTCCTCCAATGATTCGAGCTCCATACAACAACTCCAGCAACTTCAACAACTCCAACAACAAGAACTCTAGTGGTCGTGGTTTCTCCCACCCACCCAACCCAAGCAACCAGTCGAAGAAGCAGTTTCAGTCTCAAGGCTCCAAGTCCAGTGGCTCTCAGTTCCGTCCTCTCTCAGAAGTGACTTGCAACAAATGCACTCAGAAAGGTCACTATGCCAACAGATGTCCGAATCCGAAGCGTCTTCCTCCTCCTCCTCCTGTCGGTACCGCTATGGTCAAGCATGATCCAAAGGCTGCAAGGGTTAATCTGATGAATGCAGCACAAGCGGAGGCTTCTTCTGATGTCATTCTGGGTAACCTTCCAGTGAACTCTTTTCCAGCTAAAGTGTTATTTGATTCGGGTGCATCATGCTCTTTCATGTCTCAACCTTTTGCATCCAAGCACAATATTGCCACTTCAAATTTGCCTCAGAAGTTGCAAGTTGTTTCTCCGGGCAAGATTATGACTTCTAGTGTTTATGCTCCGGATGTTTCTATCCGCATGGGAGATTATCGTTTTCTGGCTAAACCGGTGATTCTTGGTCATTCTGACATCGACCTCATTCTCGGAATGGATTGGCTTTCTCAGCACGATGCTCACATTGATTGTGCTCAAAAGGAAGTCAAGTTGACTCATTCTGATGAAGATGTGATTATCTTCGCCTCCAGGGATAATACTATTCGGCTTTTCTCTCTTAATGATAAGGGTGAAATTAATGCCATAGAGCAAATTCCAGTGGTGAACGAATATCGAGACGTCTTTCCAGAAGATCTTCCAGGCATGCCTCCACACCGTCAGGTGGAGTTTGTCATTGAACTCGAGCCGGGCACCGAACCTGCTTGCCGGCGTCCATACAAGCTCTCTCCGGATGAATTGAAGGAATTGAAGAAGCAGCTTGATAAGCAGGAGAGTATGGGTCTCATCAGACCGAGTACATCTCCGTGGGGCTGTGGCGTCTTATTTGTCAAGAAGAAAGATGGCACGGAGCGTCTCTGTGTTGACTACCGGCCACTGAACAAGAAGACGATTAAGAACAAGTATCCGCTCCCCAACATCAACGAACTCTTTGAGCAGCTCAAAGGAGCTAAAGTATTCTCTAAACTTGACCTCCGAATGGGCTATCACCAAATTCGCATTCGCGAGGAAGACATTCCCAAGACGGCCTTCAGAACGAGCTACGGTTCATATGAGTATACCGTCATGTCCTTCGGTCTCGCCAATGCTCCTCCTACCTTTTCAAGGATGATGCATTACATCTTCAACCCCTATACTGGCGAATTTGTGCTTGTGTATCTGGATGATATTCTGGTGTTTTCCAAGAATGAAGAAGATCACGAAAAGCACTTGCGTCTGGTTCTTGATCGACTCCGAGAGCATAAATTCTATGCCAAGTTCTCCAAGTGCGAGTTTTGGCTCGATAAGGTTTTGTACCTGGGCCACATCATCTCAGCTGACGGTATTGCGGTTAATCCCGAGAAAGTTGAAGCAATTGTCAACTGGGAAGCTCCTCAGAACGTCAAGCAGCTCCGCAGTTTTCTGGGTCTTGCCAGCTATTGCAGAAGGTTGGTGGAGAACTTCTCCAAGATTGCCAAGCCTCTTTCCAACCTCCTTCAGAAGAATGTCAAATACTTTTGGTCTCCCGAGTGTGAAGTGGCTTTCAAAACCCTCAAAGAGAAGCTTGTCTCTGCTCCAGTTCTGACTCCTCTGGATGAAACCAAGCCCTATGAAGTGTTCTGTGACGCTTCTCTTCAAGGCCTTGGTGGTGTGCTTATGCAAGATAAGAAAATTGTGGCATATACTTCTCGGCAGCTCAAGCCAAGTGAGAAGAACTATCCCACACATGATCTCGAGCTAGCAGCTGTGGTACATGCTCTGATTACGTGGAGACATCTGTTGTTGGGCAGAAAGGTCGACATCTTCACTGATCACAAGAGCTTGAAGTACATCTTCACACAGCCGCATTTGAACCTCCGCCAGACTCGTTGGGTCGAGATGATCCAAGAGTACAACCCCAGCATTGAGTACACTCCAGGCAAGGCGAATGTGATTGCAGATGCTTTGAGCAGAAAGGCATATTGCAACAGCCTTCTTATCAAGCCACACCAGCCTGAGCTTTGTGAAGCTTTCAGGAAGCTCAACCTTCAGGTTGTTCCGCAGGGTTTTCTTGCTAATCTCCAAATTGCTCCTACCTTGGAAGATCAAGTCCGTGAGGCCCAGCTCAGCGATACCATGGTGAAGAAGGTGAAACATGGGATTGAAAAGGGCACTCCAAAATACAAGTGCTTCCGTGTTGATGAGAGAGATACCTTGTTCTTCGAGGACAGACTCGTTGTTCCCAAAGGTGATCTCCGGAAGCTCATAATGGAAGAAGCTCATGATTCTCTCCTTTCCATTCATCCTGGCAGTTCCAAGATGTATCAAGACCTCAAGCAATCTTACTGGTGGACACGCATGAAAAGGGAGATTGCCCAATTCGTGAATGAATGTGATGTATGCAGAAGAGTGAAAGCAGAACATCAACGTCCAGCCGGTCTTCTCCAACCTCTTCCTATTCCTGAGTGGAAGTTCGACCACATTGAAATGGACTTCGTCACTGGTTTTCCAAGATCCAAGCGAGGAAATGATGCTATTTTTGTGGTGATTGACAAGCTTACCAAAGTCGCTCACTTTCTTCCAGTCAAAGAATCAATCAATGCAGCTCAACTTGCAGAGCTGTACACTTCCAGAATTGTGTCCCTACATGGCATTCCTCAAGTGATATCCTCAGACCGTGGCAGCTTTTTCACATCAAGGTTCTGGGACTCCTTTCAGTCCGCCATGGGCACGAAGATCAGGTTCAGCACTGCCTTTCACCCTCAGACTAGTGGTCAAGTCGAGCGTGTGAATCAGATCCTTGAAGATATGCTAAGAGCCTGTGTCATCTCCTTCGGCATGAAATGGGAAGACGGTCTTCCATTTGCCGAGTTCTCTTACAACAACAGCTTTCAAACAAGTGCAGGCAAAGCACCGTTTGAAATTCTATATGGCAGAAAGTGCCGTACCCCTCTCAACTGGTCTGAAACAGGTGAACGTCAACTTCTTGGCAATGATTTGATCTCTGAAGCCGAAGAAATGTGCAAAGTCATACGTGAGAATCTCAAGGCCGCTCAGTCGCGTCAGAAGAGCTACTATGATGGAAAGCATCGTGATTTGGCTTTTGACATCGGTGATCACGTCTATCTCCGAGTTTCTCCGATGAAAGGAACACAAAGATTCGGTATCAAAGGAAAACTTGCTCCTAGATACGTCGGGCCTTTCAAAATTCTTGGCAAAAGAGGCGATCTAGCCTATCAGCTCGAGCTCCCTTCCAACTTTGCAAATGTTCATGATGCCTTCCATGTGTCTCAGCTTCGCAAATGCTTCAAGGCACCTGAGCGCATGATTCCGTTTGAGGAGATTGATCTTCAACAAGACCTTTCCTACCGAGAGCATCCAGTTGCAATTCTCGAAGAAACTGAACGCAAGACTCGCAACAAGTCCATCAAGTTTCTGAAAGTCAAGTGGTCACATCACACAGACCGAGAAGCTACCTGGGAACGAGAAGATCATCTTCGTTCCGAGTACCCTTCCTTTTTCCAGTCCTAGATCTCGGGACGAGATCTTTTTGTAGTAGAGGAGAGTTTGTAATGCCCCGGATGTAATACTTTCCCTTTTGGGTATATAATAAATCTCCGGCTTCATCTATTTCCATTTCGGGTTCTTTGTCTTTCGGGCTTTCGTCGTTTTGTTGTGTGAGTGTGTGGCTTTCATTCATATCATGTAGACATGTGCATTGCATTGCATTTGTGTTGTGGGTTGCTTCCGGTTCCGTGTGTTTCTTCCCGTTGTCCGTTTCGCGTTCCGGAGCTCCCTCACGTGTCCGTGACGTCCCGTAGGCCTACTTTGTTGTTCGGGCGTTTTTCGTTACCGGTGTGCCGCGAGGTTGTTGTGTGTGTTGTTGTTTTGTTGTGTGCAACCCGCCTCTCAAATCTCGTCTCGTTTGGACTCCGTTGACTTTTCCCTCCGTTGTTCGTGTGGGCCCGAAGTGCCTTCGCTTCGTGTCCCGGAAATACCCCTACTGCTTTCTTTTATCTCCGTCTAGGCCTTTTAAGACTATCCCCGCGATCGGATCCGTCGGATCGCGATCGGAGGGCTCCTAACGCCCTAAATCCCCTCCGAACCCTAAAAAACTGCTACTTATAGACCCCCCTAGTCTAAATTTGGCATCCCTTTCTTCTTCCTTTTTATCTTCCCCAAATTTCTCAGATCCAACCTCCCCCCTCCTCTCCACTTGGAAAACTCCCCACAGATCCCGAGGAAATCTCCTCGATCTCCTCCAGTCTTCCCGACCGGATCTCCTCGCTCCCTCGGAGTCAACGCGATCTGGCGCCAGGCTTCGATCGGCAGGGCGCCGCCGCATCGCCAGACCGGCCTCCCCTCGATCGTCTGGGCGATCTGGCCCAGGGACCGCTTCGCTCCAGCCGACGAGGCCGGGGAAGGACCACATCGTCGGGCTCCTTCCTTGGGCTCCAGGCGCGGCCCGCTTCTGCCTCGCCTCACCGGCCTCCGCGACCGAGCGGGCCGGCTTCGCCCTCCACGCCGTCGTGGGCCGACTCTCCCCGGCGAGCCGCCGCCTCCCGCCTTCGCCGCTTCGCCCGACGGGCTGGG
Organism: Secale cereale; assembly: GCA_902687465.1. Classification (NCBI taxonomy): domain Eukaryota; kingdom Viridiplantae; phylum Streptophyta; class Magnoliopsida; order Poales; family Poaceae; genus Secale; species Secale cereale. The sequence continues at coordinate 709,732,899 of LR738715.1, forward strand.
CCCTCCACCGCGCAGCGCCTCGCTCCGCCTCCAGCGAGCGCCAGCGGGCCGCCTCCCCAGGCCCAGCTCGCCACCGCCCTTCGCCAGCCGCCGCCGAGGCCACGGGCCGCCTCGCGCCGCCATCTCCGCAGGCCTGGGCCGCCGCCGCACAGTGCCGCAACCGCTGGGCCAGATCCGCCGCCGGCCTGCTACTGTTCAACTCCAGATCTGTTTTTTTTCTGGAGAGGTTGACTCTTTTTTCCCTAAGTCCAGTTTTCTTTTCTGTTATGCTAACTTTAGACTGCTGTAACTTGGTGCCTGTTGCTCCGTTTTGCGCGTGTAGCATGTCCAGATGTTCGTGGAGTTGTCCTCTACGTTTTACCTGTTGTTGTCATGCATGTTAGATGTCATCTTGACACTTGTTTTGCTGTTGCAAGAGTGCATCATGATATAAACTGCTGTTGTGTGTTATTTTCATGCCACCTTTGACATGTGATATCTTTTAGCTCGTTTGTCCAAATGATGCAAATGACATGTCCACGTGTTCGTCTTGCCACGAACTACGTGTTGTGTGTGATAGGTTGCATGGTAGATTTATTGTTTCCTTGTTATCATCGTTGCAAAGTGCCATGTTCACATGTTGTGTTTTCACTTGTTATGAAATGCCATCTTGTTGAGCTCGTTGTAATCGGTGTGTTCACCACAATGATGCATGCTTGTGTGTTTCGGGATCACCGTCATATGTATTTTGATGAGGTGCTTACCCTTTGCCATGTTTAGTTTCGAGGTGACTTAAACATGCTCTTTTGTGTGCTAAGATGATGTTGCTGTTTTGGGACTTCGTGAAATTTCACTAAGTCTGAAATCTGTAACGTTCCGATGCCATGTTCGTGTGATGTTGTAGGACAAAGCATGATAGTTTTGGGGTGGATTTTGATTGTTCCTTGAAGTATATTTTGTTGTCTTTCCATCCATGTCCTCACATGTCCATTTGAGTGGCTGTAGCATGCTTATCTTTTGCTCTAAAGTTTCAATAAAATTCTGCTGCCAGAATTTTATTGCAAAGTTCAATATGTCCAAGATCATTGCTATTGATCCGTGACTCCGTTTGGGGTGCACTTTGGACCTAGTTGCTGTACTATATATCTAGTTTGTGTTCAAGTCCTTTGCCATGCTTTTTGGGTGCTGTAGTTTAATTATTTTAAGCTCCAAAGATGCTATGTTGCTGTAATTTGCAGTTTTTCGCTCAAATCTTGTTTCGGGCATAACTTTTAGCCCGTAACTCCGATTTCAGCGAATCTTATATCAAACTTGGGTGTTTTTCTGTGTAGATTAATAATATCAGGTTGTTATCTTGTTTTGAGATGTTTTGCTTGAGTGATGTTTTACGTGCTCCATGTGCATCTTTAGTGCATCCATCATGCATTCATGTTTTTCGAGTGCGCATTGCATTTTGTTGATTGGTGTTTGGTGTGTTTGTTGTGTTTAGAGCCAGAAGCTGAGTACGGGAACGAAGTTGAGCACGAGTTTTCCAACGAGGTTGAGCACGAGGACCCTTCTTACGATCCGAACGAATTCTCTTCAGGCAAGATGACCGAACCCCGATAACATTACTATCTTTGTCTATTGCTAGTATTCTCGATCTATAGTTTTGCCACGATGCCCATGTTCTTCTTGTCAGCCTCCTACTTGTAACCAATTGCCATGTTTAACCACCCTACCTATGCAAACCGTTGCTTGGCTAAGTACGCTTCGCTCAGCCCTTCTTATAGCGTTGCTAGTTGCAGGTGAAGTGAAGATGCTTGCTCCATGTTGAAGTTTGGTTGGGTTATATCACACTATATAAATGCTTAAACTGAAATCATCTATATATTGGCAAGGGTGGAAGGCTAAGCCTTTTGCTTGGTGTTTTGTTCCACTCATGCCGTTAGGATCCGTATAAGCCGGTTTTATGTTCCTTGATTATGCGTTCCTAACACGGTTGGGGTGTATGGGACCCCCTCGATAAACCGCTAAGTGCTAAGTCTTTTCCAGCAAATCCCAACATTGGTACTATTTTGCCTAATAACAAACTAAACATGCATAGGGAGTAATTAACCCTCTTTCTTAATCAACAACCCCGGGCCAGTGCTCCACATGAGTGTTGGTCCGAAACGGGGAGTCTGCGGGGCCACCTCAAGGAAACTCGAGGTTTGGTAAAAACCTGTAGAATCGCCCATCCGGTCGTGTCCTGAGACCTAGATACGCGCGGCTACGATCAGGGTGTCGACACGCCGGGAGGATTTGCTGGATTAGCCTTACCTTAGCTCGGTATATCTTGAGCACGGGATTCCGAGGATACTCGGGTCTTCCCACTTTGGAGTTGCGACTCCGCGGATCGTGGGCTTGTAATGGGTCAAGTTGGAACACCCCTGCAGGGTTTGAACTTTCGAAAGCCGTGCCCGCGGTTATGTGGCAGATGGGAGCTTGTTAATTCCGGTTGTAGATAACTTGACACAATGATACTAATACACTACCCGCGTGTGTTCCGTGACTGTCAATTTCCGAATCGGGATTCGGGAGTTGAACACGGAGGGGTTATGTTTGTGAGCTTGTAGCTAGGATCACTTCGTGATCACTTCTCGCCGATGCCTTCTCTTCTCGCTCTCACTTGCGTAAGTTAGATGCTAGTTGCTGCTGCAGACTTGTTCTTTCTTCAGCTTTTCCCTCACCTAAAGGCTTTGATAGTTCTGTTACCCGGAGACGGGATTGCTGAGTCCTCTGTGGCTCACAGTTACTTCACACACCAGATGCAGGTCCAGCTGTGAGCTATCCAGGTGATGGCACCGAGCTGGATTGGGAGTACGACGAGGAGCGCAGTCGTTACTACGTGCGTTACCCGGACGATCAGTAGTGGAGTCTCTTACTAGGATTCGATCTGCCTGTGGTTGTTTTTATCTGAGTTTGGTACTTTGACTTTTGGCTTTTGCCCTTAGAGGGTTGCAGTGATCTTAATGTATGATGTTTGAGACTTGTACTGTTATTCTGTGACGTGGCGATTGTAAGCCAACTATTTTTAGTTTACTATCCCTCTTTTACATGAGTTGTGCAAAGATTACCAAACTTGAGATCATTCTAGGATGGACTTATGCCTTTAAGTCGTGCCTCGACACGTAGGAGGTATAACTCCATCCTAGGCATTACAGATAATTAGCCAAGCGAGTTTCATAAATTCCACCAAACAAATCTCCACTTAAACCGTTAAGATGTAACCTTTGTGCAACAATGGCCCCCAAGTTATATTGTCTATCATCTAGTACCGCACTTTTGAGGACACTAAGATCCGGAACGCACATGTGGCAAGCCTCATCTTTACCATTAATACATCTACCAATGAAGAGAGCAAAATAATGAGTGGAAGGAAAATGAATGCTCCCTATGGTAGCTTGTGTGATTTCTCTAGATTCCCCCACAGTGATACTAGCTAAAAAGTCCTTATATTCAGATTTGCGAGGTTCACCAACATTACCCCACTTCAGAAGTTTACAGGCATCATTAAAATCTTCTAAGTCCATGGTATAAGATTTATCATAAAGATCAAATAAGATAGTGTGAGAATTACATGAAGATGTAAATTTAAACCTTCTCACAAAGGAATCAGTTAAGTAGTGGTACTGTGAGCACTTATCTGACACGAGGTCCTCAAGATCAGAATTACGCATATACGTGTCAAATTCTTCCTTGATGCCTGCCTGGACCGTAAAATCTTCCGACGGCCATTCACAAGGCCGTACTTGAGCTTCCCTCGGTAGTTCATCGTCCGGCTCGCGTATCGCGAGCCTTGGTCCTTGCTTTCTTGAGGAACCACCTTGGTAGATTTTCCTATGCATTTTTCTCTGAAAATTTTCTGAAATTTTTAGTGACTCGAAATAAAAGTGAACCAAACTCAATAAGATTGATAGCAACTACTACCACAAGTGCCTAGAGGCTATATCATGCATTAGAACTACTTATGGCCTCATAAATATGACATGCAAGCTCAAGAACAAGGTCATCTAAGCAGCAAAAATTTTGCAAAAAATAAAGCACTAGAACAAAAAACTAATTGGACCATTGGAGGAGTCACATACCGAAGAACAATCTCCCCAAACAGTTTTGTGAATGGAGCTTTGAGCAAGGAGATCGAAAATGGCAACAAGATGAGCTAGAACATGAGTTTGAGCAATGGGAGGATTTTTTCTGGAGGAAGATGAAGTGTGTGGGTGCTGGAATAAGTGGAGGGGGCCACGTGGGGCCCACGAGGCAGGGGCGCGCCCTGCACCCTCGTGGCCAGGTGGTGTGGCCCCTGATGTGTTCTCAGTGCCAAATATTCTTAAATACTCTAGAAAAAGTCATACTTCATTTTCGGGACATTTGGAGAACTTTTATTTTCGGGGTATTTTTTATTGCAAGGATAACTCAGAAAATAGACAGAAAATACTATTTTTTTTATTTATTTAATCTAAATAACAGAAAGTAAAAAGAGGGTACAGAGAGTAATGCTTTCTAACTTCTTCCATCTCATGCTTATCAAAAGGAATCCATTAACAAGGTTGATCAAGTCTTGTTAACAAACTCTTTCCGAATAACATGAAACCGGAGAATTTTTGAATAACACTAGGTTACCTCAATGGGGATATGTATGTTCCCAACAATAAGAATGTCATATTTCTTCTTGACAGTAGGAAGAGGAAATTCAAAACCTCCAATAGTAATCGTTGAAATTTTGCCAATAGAATTGATACTGTGGACTTGAGGTTGTTTACTCGGAAAATGTATTGTATGCTCATTACCATTAACATGAAAAGTAACATTCCCTTTGTTGTAATCAATAAAAGCCCTTGCAGTATTCAAAAAGTGTCTACCAAGGATAATAGACATACTATCGTCCTCGGGGATATCAAGGATAACAAAGTACATTAAAATAGTAACGTTTGCAACAGGCACATCCTCGCAAATACCGACAGGTATAGCAGTTGATTTATCGGCCATTTGCAAAGATATTTCAGTAGGTGTCAACTTATTCAAATAAATTCTACGATATAAAGAGAGAGGCATAACACTAACACCAGCTCTGAGATCATATAAAGCAGTTTTACCATAGTTTCTTTTAATGGAGCAAGGTATAGTTGGTACTCCCGCATCTCCTAGTTTCTTTTGTATTCCACCTTTAAAAGTGTAATTGGCAAGCATGGTGGAAATTTCAACTTCCGGTATCTTCCTTTTATTTGTAATAATATCTTTCATATACTTAGCATAATGATTTATTTTAAGCATATCAGTCAAACGCATACGCAAGAAGATAGGTCTAATCATTTCAGCAAAGTGCTCGAAATCCTCATCATCCTTTTTCTTGGATGGTTTAGGAGGAAAAAGGCATGGGTTTCTGAACCCATGGTTCTCTTTCCTTATCGTGCTTCCTTGCAACAAAGTCTCTTTTATCATAATGTTGATTCTTTGATTGTGGGCTATCGAGATCAACAGCAGGTTCAATCTCTACATCATCAATATTGCTAGGTTGAGCATCATTATGAACATCATCATTAACATTATCACTAGGTTCATGTTCATTACCAGATTGTGTTTCAGCATCAGAAATAGAAACATCATTGGGATTCTCAGGTGTGTCAACAACAGGTTCACTAGAAGCATGCAAAGTCCTGTCATTTTTCTTTTTCTTCTTCTTGGAAGGACTAGGTGCATCTATATTAGTTCTTTGAGAATCTTGCTCAATTCTCTTATGGTGGCCCTCAGGATACAGAGGTTCCTGAGTCATTCTACCCCCTCTAGTCACAACTGTAACACCATTATCATTTTCTTACTATTTAATTCATTGAGCAAATCATTTTGTGCTTTAAGTACTTGTTCTATTTGAGTGGTAACCGTAGAAGCATGTTTACTAATGAGTTTAAGTTCACCTTTAACTCTAGACATATAATCACTCAAGTGTTCAATCATATAAGCATTACGTTTCAATTGTCTACCAACATAAGCATTGAAATTTTCTTGTTTAACAATAAAATTGTCAAACTCATCTAAGCATTGGTTAGCAGGCTTATTAGAAGGAATATCACCTTCATCTAATCTATAGAGAGAATTTACCTTTACTACATGTGTCGGGTTATCAAGACCATGTATTTCTTCAGCAGGTGGTAAATTCTTAACATCTTCGGCTTTAATACCTTTTCCTTTCATGGATTTCTTTGCCTCTTGCATATCTTCAGGACTGAGAAATAGAATACCCCTTTTCTTTGGAGTTGGCTTAGGAGTTGGTTCAGGAAGTGTCCAATTGCTTTCATTAATCAACATATTATTCAATAGCAATTCAACTTGATCAACATATCTTTCCCTGAAAACACAACCAGCACAACTATCCAGGTGGTCTCTGGAAGCATAGGTTAGTCCATTATAAAAGATATCAAGTATTTCATTTTTCTTAAGAGGATGATCAGGCAAAGCATTAAGTAATCGGAGAAGCCTCCCCCAAGCTTGTGGGAAACTCTCTTCTTCAATTTGCACAAAATTATATATTTCCCTTAAGACAACTTGTTTCTTATGAGCAGGAAAATATTTAGCAGAGAAGTAATAAATCATATCCTGGGGACTACGCACACAACCAGGATCAAGAGAATTAAACCATGTTTTAGCATCACCCTTTAAGGAAAATGGAAATAACTTAAGGATATAGTAGTAACGAATTTTTTCCTCATTGGTGAATAGGGTGGCTATATCATTCAATTTAGTAAGATGTGCCACAACAGTTTCAGATTCATAGCCATGGGAAGGATCAGATTCAACCAAAGTAATTAACTTATGATCGACAAAGAAATCATAATCCTTATCAGAAATACAGATAGGTGAAGTAGCAAAAGCAGGGTCATATTTCATTCTAGCATTCAAAGACTTTTGTTTCAGCTTAGCTAACAATTTCTTAAGATCATATCTATCATTGCAAGCTAAAAGATTTCTAGCAGTTTCTTCATCCATAACATAACCCTCAGGCACAACAGGCAATTCATATCTAGGGGGAGAATCATCATCATCACTTTCACCAACATTATCAGTTTTAGTAATTTCATTCTCTCTAGCCCTAGCAATTTGTTCATCAAGAAATTCACGTAGTGGCACAGTATTATCAAGCATAGAAGTAGTTTCATCATAAGTATCATGCATAGAAGAAGTGGCATCATCAATAACATGCGACATATCAGATTCAATAATAGTTGTAGGTGTCGCAATTTACTCATAACAGAGGGTGAATCAAGTGCAGAGCTAGATGGCAGTTCCTTACCTCCCCTCGTAGTTGAGGGATAAATCTTGGTTTTTTCGTCTTTCAAGTTCTTGATAGTGATCAACAGATATAAATCTCAAGTGACTCAAAGAATATAGCTATGGTCCCCGGCAACGGCGGCAGAATATAGTCTTCATAACCCACAAGTATAGGGGATCGCAACAGTTTTCAAGGGTAGAGTATTCAACCCAAATTTATTGATTCGACACAAGGGGAGCCAAAGAATACTCTCAAGTATTAGAAGTTGAGTTGTCAATTCAACCACACCTGGAAGACTTAATGTATGCAGCAAAGTATTTAGTAGCAAAGTAGTATGGAAGTAAAGGTAACAGTGGCAATAGTAACGGTAGCAGCGGAAAAGTAACTAAGCAAGGATCAATATGTGAAAAGCCCGTAGGCATTAGATCAGTGATGGATAATTATGTCGGATGTGATTCCTCATGTAATAGTTATAACATAGCGTGACACAAAACTAGCTCCAGTTCATCAATGTAATGTAGGCATGTATTCCGAATATAATCATACATGCTTATGGAAAAGAACTTGCATGACATCTTTTGTCCTACCCTCCCGTCGTAGCGGGGTCCTATTGAAAACTAAGGGATATTAAGTCCTCCTTTTAATAGAGTATCGGACCAAAGAATTAACACTTAGTGGAGACATGAACTCCTCAAACTACGGTCATCACCGGGAGTGGTCCCGATTGTTGTCACTTCGGGGTTGCCGGATCATAACACATAGTAGGTGACTATTGACTTGCAAGATAGGATCAAGTACTCACATATATTCATGAAAACCTAATAGGTTAAGATCTGAAATCATGGCACTCGGGCCTGATATGTCTCCAACGTATCTACTTTTCCAAACACTTTTGCCCTTGTTTTGGACTCTAACTTGCATGATTTGAATGGAACTAACCCGAACTGACGCTGTTTTCAGCAGAATTGCCATGGTGTTGTTTTTGTGCAGAAATAAAAAGTTCTCGGAATGACCTGAAAATCCACGGGGAATTATTTTGGAAAATATAAAAAATACCTGCAAGAAGATCCAGACCAGGGGGCCCACACCCTGTCCACGAGGGTGGCGGGCGCCCCCCCCTACGGCGTGCCCCCTACCTCGTGGCCCCCCTGGTGCTCCACCGACGTATTCCCAGATCCTATATATTCACTTTCGGGGAGAAAAAAATCAGAGAGGAAGAATTATCGCGTTTTACGATACGGAGCCGCCGCCAAGCCCTAATATCTCTCGGGAGGGCTGATCTGGAGTCCGCTCGGGGCTCCGGAGAGTGGGGATCGTTGCCATCATCATCGTCAACCTTCCTCCATCACCAATTCCATGATGCTAACCGCCGTGCGTGAGTAATTCCATCGTAGGATTGCTGGACGGTGATGGGTTGGATGGGATCTATCATGTAATCGAGTTAGTTTTGTTAGGGTTTGATCCCTAGTATCCACTATGTTCTGAGATTGATGTTGCTATGACTTTGTTATGCTTAATGCTTGTCACTAGGGCCCGAGTGCCATGATTTCAGATCTGAACCTATTATGTTTTCATGAATAAATGTGTGTTCTTGATCCTATCTTGCAAGTCTATAGTCACCTACTATGTGTTATGATGTGGCAACCCCGAAGTGACAATAATCGGGACCACTCCCGGTGATGACCATAGTTTGAGGAGTTCATGTATTCACTATGTGTTAATGCTTTGGTCAGGTACTCTATTAAAAGGAGGCCTTAATATCCCTTTGTTTCCAATAGGACCCCGCTGCCACGGGAGGGTAGGACAAAAGATGTCATGCAAGTTCTTTTCCATAAGCACATATGACTATATTCGGAATACATGCCTACATTGCATTAATGAACTGGAGCTAGTTTTGTGTCACCCTAGGTTATAACTTCTACATGATGAATTGCATCTGACATAATTTCCCATCACCGATCCAATGCCTACAAGCTTTTCACATATTGCTTGTTGCTTATTTACTTTTCCGTCGCTACTATCACAAAAAACTACAAAAATATTAGTGTTACTTTTATTGCCGCTACCGCCACTATCATATTACGTTGCTACTAAACTACCTTGCTGCAGATACTAAGTATCCAGGTGTGGTTGAATTGACAACTCAGCTGCTAATACTTAAGAGTACTCTTTGGCTCCCCTTGTGTCGAATCAACAAATTTGGGTTGAATACTTTACCCTCGAAAACTGTTGCGATCCCCTACACTTGTGGGTTATCAAGACTATTTTCTGGCGCCGTTGCCGGGGAGCATTGCTCTATTCTGTAAGTCACTTGGAATTTATATCTGTTGATCACTATGAAGAATTTGAAGGACACAAAAACCAAGATCTTACCCTCAACTATGAGGGGAGGTAAGGAACTGCCATCTAGCTCTGCACTTGATTCTCCTTCTGTTATGGGTAAATTTGCGACACCTACTCCTGCTATTGAATCTGATATGCCATATGTTCTTGATGATGCCACTTCTGCTATGTATGATGAAACTACTTCTATGCTTGATAATACTGTGCCACTAGGTGAATTTCTAGATGAACAAATTGCTAAGGTTAGGGAGAATGCAAATATTGAAACTGATGATATTTATGAAAGTGATGATGACGCTTCTCCCAATAGATATGAATTGCCTGTTGTTCCTGAGGGTTACGTTATGGATGAAGAAACTGCTAGAGACTTTCTTGCTTGCAATGATAGATATGATCTTAAGAAATTATTAGCTAAGATGGAAGAAAAGTCCTTGAATGCTAGAATGAAACATGACCCTGCTTTTGCTACTTCACCTATATGTGTTACCGATAAGGATTATGAATTTTCTGTTGATCTTTAGTTAATTACTTTGGTTGAATCTGATCCTTTCCATGGCTATGAATCTGAAACTGTTGTGGCACATTTTATTAAGTTGAATGATATAGCCACCATGTTTACCAATGATGAAAATATTTGTTATTACTATATCCTTAAGTTATTTCCGTTCTCGTTAAAGGGTGATGCTAAGACATGGTTTAATTCCCTTGATCCTGGTTGTGTGCGTAGTCCCCAGGATATGATGTATTACTTCTCTACTAAATATTTTCCCGCTCATAGGAAACAAGCTGCCTTATGGGAAATTTATAACTTTGTGCAAATTGAAGAAGAGAGTCTCCCACAAGCTTGGGGGAGGCTTCTCCAATTACTTAATGCTTTGCCTGGTCATCCTCTTGAGATGAATGATATACTTGATGTCTTTTATAATGGACTAACCGGTGCTTCCAGAGACCACCTGGATAGTTGTGCTGGTTGTGTTTTCAGGGAAACAATAGTTGATCAAGCTGAATTACTATTGAATAATATGCTGGCCAATGAAAATAATTGGACACTTCCTGAACCAGCCCCTAAGCCAACTTCGAAGAAAAGAGGTGTTCTATTTCTCAGTCCTGAAGATATGCAAGAGGCAAAGAAATACATGAAAGAAAAAGGTATTAAAGCTGAAGATGTTAAGAATTTACCACCTATTGAAGAAATACATGATCTTGATAACCCGACACAGGTAGTAAAGGTACATTCTCTTTATAGATTTGATGAAAGTGATATTCGTAGTTATAAGTCTGCTAGCCAATGCTTAGATGAGTTTGACAATCTTATTGTGAAACAAGAAAACTTCAATGCCTATGTTGGTAGACAATTGCAACACAATGCTTATATGATTGAACGCTTGAGTGATTATCTGTCTAGAGTTAAAGGTGAACTGAAACTTATTAGTATACATGCTCCCATGGTTATCACTCAAATAGAACAAGTACTTAAGGCTCAGAATGATTTGTTCAATGAATTAAATTGTAAGAATAATGACTATGCTGTTAGAGTTGCTACCAGAGGTGGCAAAATGACTCAGGAACCTCTGTATCCTGAAGGCCACCCTAAGAAAATTGAGAAAGATTCTCAGAGAGCTAATTTAGATGCACCTAGTTCTTCTAAGAAGAAGAAAAAGAAAAATGATAGAACTTTGCATGCTTCTAATGAACCTGTAGCTGACACACCTGAGAATCCCAATGATATATCTGTTTCTGATGCTGAGACACAATCGGGTAATGAGCATGGACCTAGTAATAATATTAATGATGATGTTCATGATGATGCTCAACCTAGAAATGATAATGATGTAGAGATTGAACATGCAGTTGAACTTGATAACCCACAATCAAAGAATCAACATTATTATAAGAGAGACTTTGTTGCTAGGAAGCATGGTAGGGAAAGAGAACCATGGGTTCAGAAACCCATGCCTTTTCCTCCGAAACCATCCAAGGAAAAGGATGATGAGGATTTTGAGCGCTTTGCTGAAATGATTAGACCTATCTTTTTGCGTATGCATTTGACTGTTGTGCTTAAAATAAATCCTTATGCTAAGTATATGAAAGATATTATTACCAACAAAAGAAAGATACCTGAAGTAGAAATTTCCACCATGCTTGCCAATTACACTTTTAAGGGTGGAATACCTAAGAAGTTAGGAGACCCAGGAGTACCCACTATACCTTGCTCCATTAAAAGAAACTATGTTAAAACTGCTTTATGTGATCTTGGAGCCGGTGTTAGTGTTTTGCCTGTCTCTTTATATCGTAGACTTGACTTGAGTAAGTTGACACCCACTGAGATATCCTTGCAAATGGTTGATAAATCAACTGCTATACCTGTTGGTATTTGTGAGGATATGCTTGTTGTAGTTGCAAATGTTATTATACTAACGGACTTTGTTATCCTTGATATTCCTGAGGACGATAGTATGTCTATTATCCTTGGTAGACCATTTTTGAATACAGCAGGGGCTATTATTGATTGCAACAAAGGCAATGTCACTTTTCATGTCGATGGTAACGAGCATACGGTACACTTTCCGAGGAAACAACCTCAGGTCCACAGTATCAATTATATTGGAAAATTTTCAACTATTACTATTGGAGGTTTTGAATTTCCTCTTCCTACTGTCAAGAAGACATATGATATTCTTATTGTTGGGGACATACATATCCCCATTGAGGTAACCTAGTGTTATTAGAAAATTCTCCGGTTTCATGTTTTGACTATATACTGCAAGGCAAAAGCCTCACAGCCCACTTTATTGAAATATAATAAAATCAAATTACAACAAGGTTAGAAATACTTACATTAGCAGACTAAACAAAAGAACCTAAGGTAAGTTAGTTAGCCAATACATAAAGCTATCCTTGTATTTACATTTTATCCTATGAGATAAAAGGGTCATGTCATGGATAAAATTGTGCCTCCATCGCCTGAAAAGAGGAGTTTCATTTTTGAAGACCTTTCCATTCCTAGTAATCCAGATGTTCCAGGCAGCAGTGAAAACCACTTCAGTAAAGAATGGTTGGCCAAAATCAGCCCTTGCTTTGCAAGCCATGTGGTAGGTGGTCATACCAGGTACTGGATCCCAAGAAATTTGCAAATAGTTCCAAACTCTTTGGCTGAATATGCAGGAGAAGAAAAGATGGCTGACATCTTCATGTATATGATGAGGACATAGAACACAGGTTAGGTCATCCACATGCCAATGCCTGCGTTGAAGCATATCTCTGGTGTTCAGCCTGTCTCTAAGCAGTAGCCAACCAAACATTTTAATCTTCATTGTGCATGCACTTTTCCATATCCAAGAAAAGATAGGGTCAGTAACTATTTGCTGATGAACTTGAGTGTAGTATGATTTGGGCCTAAAGGATCCTTTATTAAAAGGCCAAATCCAGCTAGCAGTGTCTTGTGAAGTGCACTGAGAACTCAGAGCAGTCTGCAGGTTCTGCAGGTTCTGCAGTTCATCAAAAGCATGTGTGGATAAACGCAGGTGAAAATGCCCCATAAGATCCTGATCCATGACTTGAGCAACAGAAAGTTCACCATCAATCACATATGAAAATAATCTGGGGAAATAATTACTCAGTGTTTCTCCATTGATGTCAGATAGCCAAGGATCATGCCAGAAAAGGATGGAGGTGCCATTACCAAGGCAAGGCTTGGCAATAGACAAGTATTTGGCAGATAATTTGAAGACATCTCTCCACCAAAATGATCCACAAAGGATAGTGGAATGAGGCACAGAGTCATGGTAGTAAGAATCCCAGACCAAGCTGACCCAAGGGATATCATGATGGTTGTAGAACTTATGGAGGAATTTCATCAACAGAGCTTCATTGTGCACCTTGAGGTTAAGCACCCCAAGACCCCCTTTATCTTTTGGTAAGCAGACCAATTTCCATGCAGCAAGAGACTGTTTTGGTGTGTCAGAATTGCCTCTCCAAAGACATTGTCTCTGTATTCTTTCAATCTGTTTTAGAATGCCAATTGGAATGTCCAGAGAGCTAAATAAATATATGGGCATAGAAGATAAGACAGACTGTAGTAGTTGTAGTCTGCAACCTTGATTAAGAAAACAAGATGATGCGGAAAGCCTTCTTTCAATTCTATGCACCAAAGGAAGCAAGTCCTGGACTGTAGGTTTGGTTGTACCCATAGGCAAACCTAAATAGGTAAAGGGCATTGTTCCAAGCTTACAACCTAATAGAGTTGATAATCTGTTTGCCTCTTCAGCAGATAAGTTAATGGGGACCATCATAGATTTAGCAAAGTTGACTGATAATCCAGTTGAAGCTGCAAAAACATCCAACATGTCCTTCAAGGCAATTATTTGCTGATCTACAGCAGGAAGAACAATTAAAGTATCATCTGCATATTGAACAATTGGATAATGTGGACAGTTTGTAGGGATTGGCAGAGTTAAGATTCCTCTGCTCTCCGGTTTCATGTTATTCGGAAAGAGTTTATTAACAAGACCTGATCAACCTTGTTTATGGATTCCTTTTGATAATCATGAGATAGGTGAATCTAGATAGCACCACCTTCTGTACCCTCCTTTTACTTTCTTTTAATTAGGATAAATAAAGCAAAAATAGTATTTTCTGTCTGTTTCTAGACTTACCCGTGCAAAAAAAAACCCTAAAATAAAAGTTCACCAAATGCCCTGAAAATTAAATATGATTTTTTCTGGAATATTTGAGAAAATATGGCACATAACACACAGCGAGGGGAGCCAGCACCTGGCCACGAGGGTCCAGTGCGCGCCCCCCCTCACAGGGCGCGCCCCCTACCTCGTGGGCCCCACGTGGCCCCCTCCACTAATTCACGCACCCACACTCTTCTTCTTCCTCCGAAAAAAATCACCAACCAGCTCAAACCTGAGTTCTAGCTCATCTTGCTGCCGTTTTCAAACTCCTTGCTCAAAGCACCATTCACCAAACCGTTTAGGGAGATTGTTCCTTGGTATGTGACTCCTCCATTGGTCCAATTAGTTTTTGTTCTAGTGCTTTATTTATTGCAAATTTTTGTTGCTGTGGTGGCCTTGTTCTTGAGCTTGCATGACAAATTTCTTTGGTCCCAAGTAGTTCTAATGCATGATATAGTCTCTAGGCACTTATAGGAGTTGTTGCTATCAATCTTGTTGAGTTTGGTTACCTTTTATTTTGAGTTACTAAAAATTTCAGAAAAATGCATAGGAAAAACTTTCAAGGTGGATCTTCAAGGAAGCAAGAACCGAGGCTCGCGTTTCATGAGCCGGACGATGAACTACCGAGGGATGCTGATGTGCGTCCTTGTGAATGGCCGTTAGATGACTTTATGGATTAGGTTGGCATCAAGGATGAATTTTACGCATATGTGTGCAATGCTGACCTCGAGGGATTCATACAAGATAAGTGTCCTCAATACCGTGGCTTAACTAACACCTTTGTGAGAAGGTTTAAATTTTCATCTTCACGTAATTCTCACACTGTCCTGTTTGACCTGTATGATAAATCTTACACCATGGACTTAGAGGATTTTAATGATGCTTGTAAGCTCCCATAGTGGGGCAGTATGGGTGACCTCGCAAATCTGAATTTAGAGATTTCCTTGCTAGTATCACAGTGGGGGAATCTAGAGAAATCACACAGGCTACCATAGGGAGCATCCATTTTCCTGCTATTCATTATTTTGCTCTCTTTATTGGTAGATGCATAAATGGTAAAGATGAGGCTTGTCACATGTGTGTCCAAGATCTTAGTGTTCTCAAGAGTGTTGTACTAGGTGATAGGCAATATAACTTGGGAGCCATTGTTGCACGTAGGCTACACCATAATGGTTTGCATGGAGATTTATTTGGTGGGATCTATGCCACTCGCATAGCTCGCCGTCTTGGTGTGCCTGTGCACGAGAATGATGAACCTTTACCTCCTGCTCATTTGGATTGCCTTGCTATGACTAGTCACCGGTTTATAGAGAGGGATGATCAATCCCTCAAATATCAACTAATCTTTAACAGGCATCATGCCATCCCTATTGTTCTTCATGTCCCTACTTTGTTTGACTTTCAGGCTAGAGGGAGATACACTATAACCATGGAGGAGGCAAATGAGTACCACATGATGACGGAAGTAGCCTGACTTCGAGCGGCAGCTCAGCGGGCAGTAGCTGCTGCATCTCAGTACAACCCCAACTACGACTTTGGATATCCGCCAGGCCAATACTGGCCATAGACCAACTTAGGCCAAAAGCCTAAGCTTGGGGGAGTACGTGTTTCTCACCGACTTTACATTCATGTTCACACACTTATTCTAGTTGTCGGTGTTCACACTCTTTCATTGTACCATCCATGTTCAGTTTATTTTCTTTTTCTTAGTCTTTTTCTCGTGTGCTAGAAAAACCTTAAGAAAAACAAAAAAAATATTAGTTGTAGCTTCTAGCTAGTTTACTTTTCCTGCTTGTAGTAGCAATTAAAAGAAAACCCAAAAAGATTTCCCGTTCTTCTTTTGCTTGTTGGGAGCTTTCCCGTGTAAATAGTTTCTTTTCTTTTTCTTTGGGGATCAAGAGTAGAAGACCATGATTAAAATGCTTAGTGGCTCTCCTATGCTTTATTGTTGATTTAACCTTGAGCCATATTACCTTGTCTTCTCTCTTGTATTAAATGCTCGCAGATTCCAGCTTGGTCCAATGCACGTGGACTATTATTATTATCCACACCATTCGGTCGTGCGAGTGAAAGGCAATAAGGATGATATATTATGAACTAATTGAGATGAGAAAAGCTGGTATGAACTCGACCTCTCTTGTTTTTGTAAATATGATAGTTCATCGTTCCTGATTCGGCTTGTTATGAATGTAACATGCTTGCAATGACAATTAGAGATCATAGCTGCTTATGCCATGCTTAATTAGCTGAGAGTTTATAATGGTATATCTTGCGTGCCAACATGATGTTAAAATGGTTGTGATGTAGTATGATGGGGTGGTATCCTCATTTGAACGATTCAAGTGGTCTGACTTGGCACATGCTCACGCATGTAGTTGAAAAAAAATCAAATATCCTCCACGATATTTATGTTCATGGTGATTTATATCCTACTCATGCTTGCATTCATTGTTGATTAATTTTAATGCATGTTCATGACCGTTGTTGCTCTGTAGCTGGTCGCTTCCCGGTCTCTTTCTAGCCTTCACCTGTACTAAGCGGGAATACTGCTTGTGCATCCACTTCCATAAACCCCAAAGTTATCCCACATGAGTCCACCATACCTTCCTATATGCGGTATTTACCTGCCATTCTAAGTAAATTTTTATGTGCCAAAATCTAAACCTTCAAATGAAATTCTGTTTTGTATGCTCGAACAGCTCATGTATCAACTAGGGCTGTCTATATCTTCCATGCTATGTGGGTTATTCTCACGATGAGTGGACTCCGCTCATCATTCACGAGAAAATGGCTGGTAACCGGAATGCCCAGTCCCATGCTCAAAATCATAATAATTAAACAAAACTCCCCCAGGGCTGTTGCTGATTTGGACGGTACCCGTTGTTTCGGGCTACCCGTGGAGTGTGCTTGTTGGTGGTTGGGGGAGTATAAACTTTACCATTCTGTTTGGGAACCGCCTATAATGTGCGTAGCATGGGAGATATCGAGATTCTTGGTTGTTATGTTGACATTGAAAGTATACCGCTCAAAATGATATTCATCTTTATTTAAAAATCGAGCTCTGGCACCTCTACAAATCCCTGCTTCCCTCTGCGAAGGGCCTATCTATTTACTTTTATGCAGAGTCATCATCCTCTTATCAAAGAGCACCAGTAGGAGAGCACCTCTGTCATTTGCATGTATTACTATTAATTTGCATTGAGTATGATCATGACTGGATCTCTTGTACCATGAATTACAATGTCAAGTGAGTCCTTGAACTTTAAAGGTGCTCTGCATTTATGTTTTGCGGTCTCAGAAAGGGCTAGCGAGATACCATCTTGTTATATCATATCATGATTGTTTTGAGAAAGTGTTGTCATCCGAGGTTTATTATTATTGCTCGCTAGTTGATTATGCCATTGATGTGAGTAGACTTGAGACTTGAAAGTTATTGTGAATGTGGTTAGTTCATGATCATTGCTGAAAACCTGAATGTTGGCTTACATATTTACAACAACAAGAGCAAACAAAGTTCGTCAAAGTTTTTCTTTATCACTTTCAGTTTATCAGCTGAATTGCTTAAGGACAAGCAAAGGTTTAAGCTTGGGGGAGTTGATACGTGTCAGGACCCCGATCCTAAGTCACACCGATCTAGCTGTAACACGCCATATCACTTTGCGGCCTCACGCACGGTAACCCCACGGGTGCCACCTTACCTGGCCCGGGACCGTTTGCGCATTTTGGCACACGTATATGACAGTGTCGCTAGCATCCATATGACAGAGAACCCGGGCCGACATGGCTAGTTATAAACCAAAAGTGGCACTAAATTACAGAGACAGGCATCCATGACCCAGCAACAAACGTGTCGGTCATCAACGTATGAACCCAAGTCGTAGCAAGCTACATGGACTTAAAGGAACAACGCGTGACATTTCCCCTAAGGGACAGACATAGGAACGAAGAAGGACACATGCCGGCCAGCCTACGTGTTCCGAGCAGTAGCAAGCTACCAAGGCTCATTGGAATCACTAGGAGGCATTTCCCTGTAAGATAGGCTACCAAAGGAAAACAACTAGGTGTCGGATCCCACACATACCAAGCATTTCAATCATACACGCAATATGCTCAATATGTGCAAATACAACATTGCATCACAACAGAACTCTATGACTCAAAGTACTTTATTTAAAAGGCTCCAAGAGCCATACATAACATAGTCATACAGGTAGGGGTCACATGACCCAACACTCAAGTCATACAGTCATACAAGCACAAGAGGAAGCTACATGTCTGAGTACAGACAACTTAGAAAATAAAACAGGCTTGGTGTAGCCTGACTATCTACAAGGCCCTTCACAAGCTCCAGATCACCGTCTGGGTGTCAAGCTACTCGTCGACGTCAACGTCTATGTAGAACCCATCAGCAGGGGCAGGGTTCTCCTCTGCAACAGTTATTAAGCAAACATGAGTACAAAGGTACTCAGCAAGTCTTACCACAGAACCTATCATACATGCAACATTATCAAAGGGGGTAGTGGAGTTTATAGCAGAATGCCAGCTTTGACCTTGGCTAACCTATACTACAACTCTCAACAGATTGCAAGATATTGTTACGAACACGAGTCCTCTAATCACCACATCAATACACTACCGAGGATCCTCTTCCGTCATCCTACGGAAGGGCCATCCACGGCACTCACGCTTATCTTGAGGCTTTTAGTAGTATCCATCAACCTGTCTATGAACTGTAAGAGTAACCAAGTAGTTCGTACCGCGAACAACGGCTATTCGAATAGTTTGATAACCCTGCAGGGGTGTACCTCTTCACACACGCTTCCACCACTTATCGCCGTTTACTCGGCGTGTACTCGGCAACCTTCAATCGGAAGCCCAGCGAGGGTGTCGGCCACGACCTGACTAACTACTCAAGTCTCTCGTCCAGGTTTATCGCCTATTTGGGTTCCATCCGTGGGGACATCCGGCCGGGGTGTCGCTCACGGCCCCAAACGATGTGTACAGCGTTCCCGAGTCACCAAACGGGTAACCGGTACACCGTGCCACGTACATGTCGCATCACAACCCACCCCGAGGGTCAGCGTTGTGCACGACCTCCAGTAAGCTATAAACACCAGAAACTAGTTGCAACTCCTGGACATAGGTCAATGGTAATTAATAAGCCGAGAGGGTCAATTAAGGATCCCAATGCGTGGTAGTAGCTGTAACTTGAACCACACACACAGATCTCGGGTCCTATGGACGATTCCAATGAAACAACCCACCATGTACTCCTACATGGCCTTTCATCGATACCTTTACCAAGCGTATTCCACACTTCCTTCTCTTTATCGATAAGATCATTTCACTCTGATCCATCACCCAGATGAATCAGACCAGACACAACTCTAAGCATAGCAGGCAACATAAACAAATAGCATGGTGGATCACACATCACATGGCTCAATCAACTCCTACACATGCTAGTGGGTTTCAACTATTTACTGTGGCAATGACAGGTCATGCAAGGGAATAGGGTTCAACTACCGCAGCAAGTAGCAGTTCACGCACTATTGCCTTAATGCAGTAAAAGAGAGCGGGAGTGAGAAGATTGGGTTTGTATCGGAATGGTCAATGATTGCTTGCCTGACAAGGTAGTTGTCGGGTACTGCTCTTCAACTGGATACGCAGCTGTATCCTCGGGAGCAGGACCTAACACAGGGAATACCGACGATACAATCATTAACAAACAAATGCAACAATATGATGCATGTTTATGACATGGCAAGATGCATGTGTGTTGGCTAATGCAACTAAAACCAGAAGGGTTTGAACCTATTTGAATCAAGGATTCAAATTGAAGTTCAAACTATTATTTAAATAAGTGCATTATCATGTTTTTGATATATACAGCAAGTTAACTTGTTCAAACATGCATGAAACCAGTGCCATTAGAAAGATTGGATTTTTCTGATCATTTTTCATATATAAATCTTTTCCATCTGAGCTATGGTTGATTTTATATGATTTTTAGAAGTTTTGGGTATTTTCTGGAATTTCCTGAATTATTTTAAATCTAAAAATCCCAGAAAAACCTTTACTGCGTCAGCATGACATCATGCTGACATCAGCCAGTCAACAGGGCCAGTCCAGGTCAAACCTGACCAGTGGGTCCCTCATGTCAGTGTCACAGCTAATTAACTGAGTTAATTAGAGTTTAGTTAAAACTAATTAGCTGTCAGTGGGGCCAGGGCCCACGTGTCAGTGACTAAACTAATTAACTAATTAATATTAAATTAGCACCTAAACTAAGTTTGACTTGCGGGCAGGGCCCACATGTCATTGACCCAGGGGTCAAACCCGTGGTCAAAACAGGTCCAACTCGCCGGCGTTTAGCCGTCGGCGAGGCCAAACGCGGCGGCGTGCTTCGGAAAACGTCTACGGTGCACGGCTCGAGCTGCGGCTGGGTGCGTTGGTGAGCTCTTGCTCTTCCGCATCGGATGGTGGTGGTCGCCGGACCTGGGGTGGCCGGAGACGACGGCAACGAGCTCGACGGCGGCGACCGGCGTCGGGCGTGTGTGGAGATGCGGCTGCAGGTGCCTAGGCGATGCGTGCGTAGCACCGCTCGCATCTACGTGCTGTGGTGAGTGCGATGGACGGGTGTCGGTGACCAAATGGTCACCGGAGCATCACCGGCGACGAGCACGGCGGCGGTGCGTGCGGTGGAGCTACGTGCAGTGTGTTACAGGGCAAGAGGGAGCCAACGGAGAGGGGGAGGAGGTAGCTAGGCTCACAGCGGTTGCAGCAAGCACCGAAGCGAGCTCGGGGGTGGTCGGAGCTGAGCAGCACGGCGAGGGGGATCTCCGCGGCCGGAGTTGGGGAAGAAGAGGTCGGGGGCGTCTCCAGGGCGGGCGAGCGCTCGGGGCTCGGCCTGTTCGATGCAGTCGAGGACGGCGGAGACGATGGACAACACGGCGGAGCTCGGGGACGACGGTGGACGTGGTTTCTACGACGGCACGATCACGGCGGCGTCGGCCATGGCGCGGGGAGAGCGGAGGAGAGGGACTGGGGGGAAGCGGAGGTGTCTGGGGGGTCGAGGAGGTCGTGGACGTTCGGTCCATCCCTCCAGGACGGCGAGGGGGCGAAGCAGGGCGGCGGGCAGCTGCGTGGCGCGCCGTGCGGTCGCCGTCGAGCACCTGCCTGCCTGGCCGAGCCAAGCAGCTCGCTGGAGCGGCAGCTGGGCTGGGCCGGCAGGTGGGCCGGGTGGGCGCCAGGTAAGTGTTCTTCCTATTTTCTTTTCCTATTTTCTTTTCTGTTTCATTTCTTTTGCAACTTTGTTCATTTAATAAAAATGCCTAAACATTTTTATAAATCATAACACTTGTCATACCTGCTGTATATAATATGAACAGTAGGAAACATTATAGTTTATGATTATTTGAGCATTTAAAATATTTTATAGCATTTAAATGCCCAAATTCAAATACCATATGATTTAATCCAAAACCCTAGATTGTCCTAGAAAATTTTGCACCATTTTTGGCAGAGGTTTAAGACCAAGGCAGAAATGATGAACATTTTGAAGGGCATTTTGGGTACATTGGAAAATACTTTAGCAAACCCTAGTTGTTAGGGGAGGGGTGCTGGGGTTTCTGTTAATCCCATTTCAAGTTTCTTTGAAAGTAAACATTATGCACACTCTAATCAGGTCCTAATGCAAGTGCTAGCTAGGGATGTGACAACTCACCCCCACTTAAAAGAATCGCGTCCCGAGATTCGGGTTCCTCCGGAAAGAGGGTGGGGTACTCAAGTCGAAGACGATCCTCCCTTTCCCAACTAGCTTCACTCTCGGAATGATGTGACCATTGAACCTTGAGAAACTTGATATTGTGGCGTCGAGTGGTGCGCTCAGTTTGATCAAGAATACGAACGGGGTATTCTCGATATGTGAGATTGTCTTGGAGATCAAGCGTTTCGTGGTCCACTCCGCGGATAGGATCCGAGAAGCAACGCCTGAGTTGAGAAACGTGGAAAACATCATGAACTCTGGAGAGGTGCGGAGGTAGTTCCAATTGGTAGGCAACTTCTCCTCGTTTGGCAAGAATGCGAAAAGGACCGATGAAACGAGGGGCCAATTTGCCTTTGATACCGAAGCGATGGGTTCCCTTAAGAGGGGTAACCCGAAGGTAAGCCTTATCGCCGACTTCAAAAGTCACAGCCTTATGATGACTATCATATTGGCTCTTTTGGCGAGACTGGGCTGTTTTCAATCTCTCACGAACGATGCGAACTTGTTCCTCTGCTTCCTGAATCATATCCGGGCCAAAGAATTGTCTTTCGCCGGTTTCTGACAAGTTAAGAGGTGTTCGACACCTTCGTCCATATAGAACTTCGAAGGGAGCTTTACCCAGGCTGGCTTGATAACTATTGTTATAAGCGAATTCGGCAAACGGAAGACATTTTTCCCATTCCATACCGAAAGAAATGATTGAGGCTCGAAGCATGTCTTCCAGAATTTGATTGACTCGTTCCACTTGACCACTTGATTGCGGATGGAAGGCAGTACTGAAAGAGAGATGAGTTCCCATAGCATTCTGGAAACTTTCCCAAAATCGTGAAGTGAAAAGACTTCCACGGTCTGAGTTAATCTCCAACGGTACACCATGAAGTGATACTATTCGAGAGATATATAAGTCTGCTAGCTGGCTAGCGGTAATACTCTCCCGAACAGGCAGGAAATGAGCTACTTTAGATAGGCGGTCGATAACGACGAAGATAGCATTATTCCCTTTCCTGGACCTGGGAAATCCGGTGATGAAGTCCATACCGACTTTGTCCCATTTCCATTCAGGAATAGCTAAAGGTTGAAGGGTGCCAGCAGGCCGTTGATGCTCTGCTTTAACTCGACGACAAACGTCGCAGTTAGCAATGAACTGAGCGATTTCTCTCTTCATCCTAGTCCACCAGAATCTTTGACGTAGGTCTTGATACATTTTGGTACTACCAGGATGAATCGTGAGAGGAGATTCATGAGCCTCCTTAAGAATCATTTGTCGTAGTTGTGGTTTCTTGGGCACCACCAAGCGGTTCTCGAAGTACACTACACCTCGATCATCCATAGAGAAACTTTTAGCGAGTCCGCTAGCGATGTTCTCCTTGATCCGAGATATGCCTTTATCATACCGCTGGGCAACTATGATTTGATCCATAAGGGTAGGTTTCGCCACCAAGGTGGAAAGGAATCCTCGAGGAACAATGTGAAGGTTAAGCTTACGAAATTCCTCGTGGAGAAGTGGTTGACTTTGTTGTAACATTAAATTGTTACAATATGACTTACGACTTAGTGCATCAGCCATGACATTGGCCTTTCCAGGAGTGTAAGTGATTCCTAAGTCGTAGTCGGTGAGCAACTCAACCCAACGTCTTTGCCTGAGATTTAGATCCGGTTGGGTGAAGATATATTTCAAACTTTGGTGATCAGTGAAGATTTCACAGCGATTACCAAGAAGGTAATGTCGCCATGTTTTGAGTGCATGGACTACAGCTGCAAGCTCTAGATCATGAGTAGGATAATTATCCTCATGTGGGCGCAACTGTCGGGATGCGTATGCAATCACTTGACGATCTTGCATGAGAATGCAACCCAGTCCTTGTCGCGAGGCGTCGCAATAGATTATAAAATCCTTGGAAAAATCTGGTGGTACCAGTACAGGTGCAGATGTCAGGCGTCTTTTCAGTTCCTGAAAACTGGACTCGCACTGTGGGGTCCACTCAAACTTTTTATCTTTCTTGAGGAGTTCGGTTAAAGGTTTAGCAACCTTGGAGAAGTTCTCGACGAAACGCCGGCAATAGCTCGCTAAGCCAAGAAAACTCCTAACTTGCTTGACCGATTCAGGAGGAGTCCAATCAAGGACGGCTTGAACTCGCTCGGGATTGACAGCAATACCCTTGCCAGAGATCACATGTCCTAGATAGGTTACTTCTGGCAACCAAAATTCACATTTAGAGAATTTGGCATAAAGGCGATGCTCTCGAAGTTTCGTCAACACCAGCCTTAAATGCTCGGCATGATCTTCCTTGTTCTTGGAGAAAATGAGTATATCATCGAGGTATACCACGACGAATTTATCCAAATACTCCATGAATATAGAATTCATTAACCGAGAAAAGGTAGCTGGGGCATTGGTTAATCCGAAGGACATGACGGTGTACTCATATTGGCCATAACGCGTAACGAAAGCCATTTTAGGAATGTCCCCGTTCTTGATTTTGATTTGATGGTAGCCCAACCTCAAATCCATCTTAGAGAAGACTGAGGATCCAGCGAGCTGATCATACAGGTCGTTGATCCTGGGAAGCGGATACTTATTCTTTATGGTGACCAGATTGACAGGTCGGTAATCTACAACCATCCGCTCTGTTCCATCCTTCTTCTTGATGAAGAGGACGGGGCAAGCCCAAGGGGAAGAACTAGGACGGATGAAACCCTTTTGCAAGGACTCATCGAGTTGTTTCTTTAGCTCAGCTAATTCTAGTGGTGCCATCTTATAAGGTCTCCTAGAGATTGGGACAGTTCCAGGAATAAGATCTATCACGAACTCGACATCTCTGTCAGGTGGAACTCCTGGCAGTTCTTCTGGAAAAACATCCGGAAAGTCACGGACTACCGGGATATCTTCGAGTTCTGGTAGAGGGCTGGCATTAAGAGAGTAGACTTGACGTTCAGCCATTCGAGTCAAGACATTGACTATCTTGCCGGATGGATGTGTAAGTTGAACGGTCCTAGTAAAGCAATCAATCTTGGCATAATGAGTTGTCATCCAATCCATACCCAAGATGATATTTATGTCCGAGGACTTGAGAGCGATTAATGATGCAAGGAAAACAAGTCTATCGACAAGGATTTCATTTCCATGGCTTACCCTAGAGGTTTGCCACTTTGAACTAGGAGTTTGAATAACCATGGAAGTAGGCATGTCACAAAAAGTCATGTTGTGCAATCGAGCATAGCTCTCAGATATGAACGAATGGGATGCTCCAGTATCGAAAAGAACAGATGCCGGATGGCAGTTTACGAGAAGCGTACCAAGGACGACGTTAGGATCCTCATAAGCTTCTTCGGCAGAAACATAGTTGACATGACCACGTGCAGTGGGGATCGGCTTGACATAGTTCACCTTGCCGGTTGGCTTACCACGGCCAACGGGTTTTCCTGGCTGATTCTAGGGACAATCACGCATGTAGTGTCCCGGTTCTCCACACTTGAAACATGTCACAGTGGTGGTGCGTGGAGCAAAGTTGGAGGGTGGACCTCCATAGGTCTTAGCAGGTGCAAACTGTTGAGTTGGGCGAGGCGCCTCATAGGATGGCCTCGGTGTATACTTGGGTGGCAGAGCAGTGTTAGGAACCCATACACGGCGCTTGTGAGAACCAGAGCCGGATGAGGAACCAAGGTCTCGAGTATGCTTGCGGGTGGCCTCGAAGTCGGTCTGGCCTGTCTCAGCACTGATAGCCTTGTTAACCAACTTCTGGAAGGAGGTGCACTCGTGTAGACGTAGATCTCGACAAAGTTCAGGGCTGAGTCCCTTGCGGAACCTCGCCTGTTTCTTGGCATCGGTGGATACTTCCTCAGGTGCATAGCGTGCCAGATTACCAAACTCACGACTGTAGCCATCCACAGTCAAACGGCCCTGGGTGAAATTGCAGAATTCCTCCCCTTGCGATCCATGAGACCTTCTGGAATGTGATGTTCACGGAATGCCTCACTGAACTCAGCCCAGGTAGTGACTTGGCCAGCAGGACGCATAGCTTCAAAGTTTTCCCACCAAAGACTGGCAGGGCCCTCAAGATGGTAGGCGGCGTAGATAACCTTGTCAGCTTCGGCCACACGGGCAGAGTGTAGCTTGTGGGTGATGCTACGTAGCCAATCATCAGCATCCAGAGGTTCAGTGGAGTGATGGAACTTCGGTGGACACATCTTGATAAAATCGTGGATTGACACCACGTCATTCCTCTGACGGAAACCAGTGTTTTGCTCAATGCGTTCCAGCAGACGGTTGGTCTCTCTCTTGTTCCGTTCTGCTTCAAGCATAACTTCCGCCAAAGAGGGTGGCTGGGGCAGATTTCCATCTCTAGCCCCACTAGCCTCACCCTGCTCCTGAGCAGCAGGAGTGTTGCGAGTGTTGACCATCCTAGGAAAACAAAACAACGGTTTAGACAAGGATGGCAAAATTTGACATAGAAGTGCAGAATGTAATGGATGACACAGAATGCAGAGATGTTCATCCGTACGACATGGTAATATAGGAACTGCTATATATACACCAGTGGTCATACACACCAAACAAAGTTTAGTACAAGCCAAGGCTAAAGTACAACTGCGGTGAAAGACGATACATCCCATCAGAGGCATTCCAAGCTCCTATACATTATTTAACTACACCTCCGGAATTCAGTACACACTAAGTCATATTCCACAAGACGCGCAGGACTGTGGAAATACAACTACTACAATACTACTACTACCACGGTCTAGCTCAGACATTCGCGTAGTAATCCTCGTAAAGATTACCACCGTAGCCTGGAAGTGGTACAGACGGATCTTGGAACTCGCGAGCACTCGATGGCTGAGGACCATAAGGGCATGGGTGTGGTCTCGGTCCCGATGCTGGTGGTAACCGACGCCCACGTGGAGGTGTAATACCCCCAACGTCACGCCAATCCATGCGATCAGGCAGACGAGTCCGCACAGGATACAAATCCCGCATGTCCAGATATCCGGCGTGCACAGCATGTGCAAGCCGTGTCAAAGTAGTCCAGTGAGCGGCTCGGGTGTTATACAGCTTCATTCGGAGGGCACGGACCTCACGGTCCCTATCCTCCAACATCTGAACAGTAGTCTGAAGCAGTGGCTCTTCATGAGCAGCATCAGTATACAGACCAGTGTAGTAGCCTTCTTCTCCGGGGAGTGAAGCTGGCATGTAACAGAACTCAGTGTTCAGCAACAGGGCATGCCTAGCACGGAGAATGGTCATCATCGAATAAGCGGCATCCTGCACTGCCATCTCGATGGTAATCCCGAGTCCATAAGACCAATGGATGGGATCATTAGCTCCGGGATATGAGGGGTATATCCGGACTGTGCAGAAATACTGACTTTGATTGAAATCCCGATACTGTTCCTCCACAGTGTATTCAGGATACCAGCGATAACCGGTCTCAGTCATCACACGGACTAGCATGGCCGTATGACCGGGCACATTAATGCACCGAGTCAAACGAACCACTTGGTGAGGAATGCGGCCAGACATCTGAAACACGAAATAATGCAAAGGCATTAGTGTTTCTGGAAGAAATCGGGCAGCATAACAACTGTAAATGCTCAAACAAAGATTTGAGACATCATACAAATGATAGCATAGCCACTCAACAATTCCATATCAAGGTTCCGGTTCAACAATCATCATACTCAAAAGGATAGAAACTGAACTGAGGCTTGAAACCAACAATCCTAAGAGTCTACGGATTAGTAACACGTGAACCTAGTAAGGATAAGAGGCCTAGTCCTAAATCCCAGTAGAAAGAATAGACAGACTCAGATCAGAAGGGCATAAGGTAAAGGAGTAAAAGAGCCTTACGTTCCCTTCCACAATCAATTCCCCTACATATAACTAAGAATTTTTCTAGACTCAACATCGACCAGTTTGGCTTGAGAAACCTACATGCAGTCCAGCTCTGATGCCAACGCTGTCAGGACCCCGATCCTAAGTCACATCGATCTAGCTGTAACACGCCATATCACTTTGCGGCCTCACGCACGGTAACCCCACGGGTGCCACCTTACCTGGCCCGGGACCGTTTGCGCATTTTGGCACACGTATATGACAGTGTCGATAGCATCCATATGACAGAGAACCCGGGCCGACATGGCTAGTTATAAACCAAAAGTGGCACTAAATTATAGAGACAGGCATCCATGACCCAGCAACGAACGTGTCGGTCATCAACGTATGAACCCAAGTCGTAGCAAGCTACATGGACTTAAAGGAACAACGCGTGACATTTCCCCTAAGGGACAGACACAGGAACGAAGAAGGACACATGCCGGCCAGCCTACGTGTTCCGAGCAGTAGCAAGCTACCAAGGCTCATTGGAATCACTAGGAGGCATTTCCCTGTAAGATAGGCTACCAAAGGAAAACAACTAGGTGTCGGATCCCACACATACCAAGCATTTCAATCATACACGCAATATGCTCAATATGTGCAAATACAACATTGCATCACAACAGAACTCTATGACTCAAAGTACTTTATTTAAAAGGCTCCAAGAGCCATACATAACATAGTCATACAGGTAGGGGTCACATGACCCAACACTCAAGTCATACAGTCATACAAGCACAAGCGGAAGCTACATGTCTGAGTACAGACATCTTAGAAAATAAAACAGGCTTGGTGTAGCCTGACTATCTACAAGGCCCTTCACAAGCTCCAGATCACCGTCTGTGTGTCAAGCTACTCGTCGACGTCAACGTCTATGTAGAACCCATCAGCAGGGGCAGGGTTCTCCTCTGCAACAGTTATTAAGCAAACATGAGTACAAAGGTACTCAGCAAGTCTTACCACAGAACCTATCATACATGCAACATTATCAAAGGGGGTAGTGGAGTTTATAGCAGAATGCCAGCTTTGACCTTGGCTAACCTATACTACAACTCTCAACAGATTGCAAGATATTGTTACGAACACGAGTCCTCTAATCACCACATCAATACACTACCGAGGATCCTCTTCCGTCATCCTACGGAAGGGCCATCCACGGCACTCACGCTTATCTTGAGGCTTTTAGTAGTATCCATCAACTTGCCTATGAACTGTAAGAGTAACCAAGTAGTTCGTACCGCGAACAACGGCTATTCGAATAGTTTGATAACCCTGCAGGGGTGTACCTCTTCACACACGCTTCCACCACTTATCGCCGTTTACTCGGCGTGTACTCGGCAACCTTCAATCGGAAGCCCAGCGAGGGTGTCGGCCACGACCTGACTAACTACTCAAGTCTCTCGTCCAGGTTTATCTCCTATTTGGGTTCCATCCGTGGGGAGATCCGGCCAGGGTGTCGCTCACGGCCCCAAACGATGTGTACAGCGTTCCCGAGTCACCAAACGGGTAACCGGTACACCGTGCCACGTACCTGTCGCATCACAACCCACCCCGAGGGTCAGCGTTGTGCACGACCTCCAGTAAACTATAAACACCAGAAACTAGTTGCAACTCCTGGACAGAGGTCAAGGGTAATTAATAAGCCGAGAGGGTCAATTAAGGATCCCAATGCGTGGTAGTAGCTGTAACTTGAACCACACATACAGATCTCGGGTCCTATGGACGATTCCAATGAAACAACCCACCATGTACTCCTACATGGCCTTTCATCGATACCTTTACCAAGCGTATTCCACACTTCCTTCTCTTTATCGATAAGATCATTTCACTCTGATCCATCACCCAGATGAATCAGACCAAACACAACTCTAAGCATAGCAGGCAACATAAACAAATAGCATAGTGGATCACACATCACATGGCTCAATCAACTCCTACACATGCTAGTGGGTTTCAACTATTTACTGTGGCAATGACAGGTCATGCAAGGGAATAGGGTTCAACTACCGCAGCAAGTAGCAGTTCACGCGCTGTTGCCTTAATGCAGTAAAAGAGAGCGGGAGCGAGAAGATTGGGTTTGTATCGGAATGGTCAATGATTGCTTGCCTGACAAGGTAGTTGTCGGGTACTGCTCTTCAACTAGATACGCAGCTGTATCCTCGGGAGCAGGACCTAACACAGGGAATACTGACGATACAATCATTAACAAACAAATGCAACAATATGATGCATGTTTATGACATGGCAAGATGCATGTGTGTTGGCTAATGCAACTAAAACCAGAAGGGTTTGAACCTATTTGAATCAAGGATTCAAATTGAAGTTCAAACTATTATTTAAATAAGTGCATTATCATGTTTTTGATATATACAGCAAGTTAACTTGTTCAAACATGCATGAAACCAGTGCCATTAGAAAGATTGGATTTTTCTGATCATTTTTCATATATAAATCTTTTCCATCTGGGCTATGGTTGATTTTATATGATTTTTAGAAGTTTTGGGTATTTTCTGGAATTTCCTGAATTATTTTAAATCTAAAAATCCCAGAAAAACCTTTACTGCGTCAGCATGACATCATGCTGACGTCAGCCAGTCAACAGGGCCAGTCCAGGTCAAACCTGACCAGTGGGTCCCTCATGTCAGTGTCACAGCTAATTAACTGAGTTAATTAGAGTTTAGTTAAAACTAATTAGCTGTCAGTGGGGCCAGGGCCACGTGTCAGTGACTAAACTAATTAACTAATTAATATTAAATTAACACCTAAACTAAGTTTGACTTGCGGGTAGGGCCCACATGCCATTGACCCAGGGGGTCAAACCCGTGGTCAAAACAGGTCCAACTCGCCGGCGTTTAGCCGTCGACGAGGCCAAACGCGGCGGCGTGCTTCGGAAAACGTCTACGGTGCACGGCTCGAGCTGCGGCTGGGTGCGTTGGAGAGCTCTTGCTCTTCCGCATCGGATGGTGGTGGTCGCCGGACCTGGGGTGGCCGGAGACGACGGCAACGAGCTCGACGGCGGCGACCGGCGTCGGGCGTGTGTGGAGATGCGGCTGCAGGTGCCTAGGCGATGCGTGCGTAGCACCGTTCGCATCTACGTGCTGTGGTGAGTGCGATGGACGGGTGCCGGTGACCAAATGGTCACCGGAGCATCACCGGCGACGAGCACGGCGGCGGTGCGTGCGGTGGAGCTACGTGCAGTGTGTTACAGGGCAAGAGGGAGCCAACGGGGAGGGGGAGGAGGTAGCTAGGCTCACAGCGGTTGCAGCAAGCACCGAAGCGAGCTCGGGGGTGGTCGGAGCTGAGCAGCACGGCGAGGGGGATCTCCGCGGCCGGAGTTGGGGAAGAAGAGGTCGGGGGCGTCTCCAGGGCGGGCGAGCGCTCGGGGCTCGGCCTGTTCGATGCAATCGAGGACGGCGGAGACGATGGACAACACGGCGGAGCTCGGGGACGACGGTGGACGTGGTTTCTACGATGGCACGATCACGGCGGCGTCGGCCATGGCGCGGGGAGAGCGGAGGAGAGGGACTGGGGGGAAGCGGAGGTGTTTGGGGGGTCGAGGAGGTCGTGGACGTTCGGTCCATCCCTCCAGGACGGCGAGGGGGCGAAGCAGGGCGGCGGGCAGCTGCGTGGCGCGCCGTGCGGTCGCCGTCGAGCACCTGCCTGCCTGCCTGGCCGAGCCAAGCAGCTCGCTGGAGCGGCAGCTGGGCTGGGCCGGCAGGTGGGCCGGGTGGGCGCCAGGTAAGTGTTCTTCCTATTTTCTTTTCCTATTTTCTTTTCTGTTTCATTTCTTTTGCAACTTTGTTCATTTAATAAAAATGCCTAAACATTTTTATAAATCATAACACTTGTCATACCTGCTGTATATAATATGAACAGTAGGAAACATTATAGTTTATGATTATTTGAGCATTTAAAATATTTTATAGCATTTAAATGCCCAAATTCAAATACCATATGATTTAATCCAAAACCCTAGATTGTCCTAGAAAATTGTGCACCATTTTTGGCAGAGGATTAAGACCAAGGCAGAAATGATGAACATTTTGAAGGGCATTTTGGGTACATTGGAAAATATTTTAGCAAACCCTAGTTGTTAGGGGAGGGGTGCTGGGGTTTCTGTTAATCCCATTTCAAGTTTCTTTGAAAGTAAACATGATGCACACTCTAATCAGGTCCTAGTGCAAGTGCTAGCTAGGGATGTGACAATACGTCTCCAACGTATCTACTTTTCCAAACACTGTTGCCCTTGTTTTGGACTCTAACTTGCATGATTTGAATGGAACTAACCCGGACTGACGCTGTTTTCAGCAGAATTGCCATGCTGTTGTTTTTGTGGAGAAATAAAAAGTTCTCGGAATGACCTGAAAAATCCACGGAGAATTATTTTGGAAAATATAAAAAATACCTGCTAGAAGATCTGGACCAGGGGGGCCACACCCTGCCCATGAGGGTGGGGGGACGCCCTACCCTAGGGCGTGCCCCCTGCCTCGTGGGCCCCCTGGTGCTCCAGCAACGTATCCCCAGATCCTATATATTCACTTCCGGGGAGAAAAAAATCAAAGAGGAAGAATTATCACTTTTTACGATACGGAGCCACCGCCAAGCCCTAATCTCTCTCGGGAGGGCTGATCTGGAGTCCGTTCGGGGCTCCGGAGAGTGGAGATCGTTGCCATCGTCATCATCAACCTTCCTCCATCACCAATTCCATGATGCTCACCGCCATGTGTGAGTAATTCCATCGTAGGCTTGCTGGACAGTGATGGGTTGGATGGGATCTATCATGTAATCGAGTTAGTTTTGTTAGGGTTTGATCCCTAGTATCCACTATGTTCTGAGATTGATGTTGCTATGACTTTGCTATGCTTAATGCTTGTCACTAGGGCCCGAGTGCCATGATTTCAGATCTGAACCTATTATGTTTTCATGAATATATGTGTGTTCTTGATCCTATCTTGCAAGTCTATAGTCACCTACTATGTGTTATGATCTGGCAACCCGAAGTGACAATAATCGGGACCACTCCCGATGATGACCATAGTTTGAGGAGTTCATGTATTCACTATGTGTTAATGCTTTGGTCCGGTACTCTATTAAAAGGAGGCCTTAATATCCCTTAGTTTCCAATAGGACCCCGCTGCCACGAGAGGGTAGGACAAAATATGTCATGCAAGTTCTTTTCCATAAGCATGTATGACTATATTCGGAATACATGCCTACATTGCATTAATGAACTAGAGCTAGTTCTGTGTCATCCTAGGTTATAACTTCTACATGATGAATTGCATCCGACATAATTTCCCATCACTGATCCAATGCCTACGAGCTTTTCACATATTGCTTGTTGCTTATTTACTTTTCCGTCGCTACTATCACAAAAACTACAAAAATACTATCGTTACTTTTATTGCCGCTACCGCCACTATCATATTACTTTGCTACTAAACTACCTTGCTGCAGATACTAAGTTTCCAGGTGTGGTTGAATTGACAACTCAGCTGCTAATACTTAAAGTATTCTTTGGCTCCCCTTGTGTCGAATCAACAAATTTGGGTTGAATACTTTACCCTCGAAAATTGTTGCGATCCCCTACACTTGTGGGTTATCAGGGCCCTAGTGACAAGCATTAAGCATGGCAAAGTCATAGTAGCATCAATCTTAGAACATAATGGATACAAAGGATCAAACCCTAACAAAATTAAATCGATTACATGGTAAATCTCATCCAACCCATCACCGTCGAGCAAGCCTACGATGGAATTACTCAGGCACGGCAGTGAGCATCATGGAATTGGTGATGGAGGAAGGTTGATGATGACGACGGCAAAGATCTCCACACTCCGGAGCCCCGAACGGACTCCAGATCAGCCCTCCCGAGAGAGATTAGGGCTTGGCGGGGGCTCCGTACCGTAAAACATGGTGAATCCTTCTCTCTGGTTTTTTTTCTCCCCGAACGTGAATATATGGCGTTTGGGATGAGGTCGATGGAGCGTCAGGGGGCCCACGAGACAGGGGGGCCCGTCCAGGGGGTGGGCGCGCCCCCACCCTCGTGGACAGGGTGTGGGCCCCCTTGTCTTGATTCTTTCGCCAGTATTTTTATATATTCCAAAAATATTCTTCGTTGATTTTCAGGTAATTCTGAGAAGTTTTATTTCTGCACAAAAATAACACCATGGCAGTTCTGCTGGAAACAACGTCAGTCCGGGTTAGTTCCATTCAAATCATGCAATTTAGATTCCAAAACATGGGCAAAAGTGTTTGGAAAAGTAGATACATTGGAGACGTATTAGGTCTCCTCCGTCTCAGTCGTCTTTCGGACCTTGGCTGGGACCCGGAGGAGCCGGGACTCGCTCCTCGAAGAAGACACCAGGGCGTAAGTAACCCAACTGCAGTCGACGACCATGGGGGGAGCCCTCGGCACGCCTCCCGCACCCCAGGCGGGACCACAAAGGAGGAACGACAAGAACACAGGGTCAAGGCGCCAGGCCTGCGTATCCGCCCTCTTGGATGGCCTCGCGCCAGAGGCGGCACATCGGCTGAGTGCGCCCAGGATCGGTGGAGATATCGAAGCAGCATGCGGCTGCTTCTCAGGAGATTTCTTGACCTTAGCAGGAGGGGCCCTGAGGAATCACAGTCAGGAGGGAAGGCAGCACCAAGGAATTACAAAGATAAGTTACTCACTCGTCTATGGCAATGTACTTCCTCTACTTCAATGGATGGAAGGCATCACCACTGTAGCTTGGAGATCCCTTCCTCTTGCGGAGAGCTTCGAAGTTCAGCTGAAGACGCACGAAGCCTTGGGTGCGGTCAGCAGCGTCGAGCGCGATCGGGGCGGTTCCGGGGAAGACGCCCTCAGAAGCCCTAGGCCGTGCGGGGCTCCCTGCCCCCGCCTCAGAGCGACAGGAGGGGGCCTCGGGGGCTTGGGCCTCAGGAGCACCAGGCAGCACCTGCTCCTCAGCCGTCCTCTCTGGGCGGCTCTCACGAGTTTGAGGGGACGGCGCTTCAGGAGCCCCAGGAGACGCTGACGTCGAAGCAGACACGGCACCAGCACACAGCGACGCCCCCCCCCCCCCCCCCCCCCCCC
>LR738715.1:709767985-709898682 GCA_902687465.1 Secale cereale
CCCCCCCCCCGCGTCCCCTTTTGGGACGATCTCCGTGATAGCGGCGGACAAGGGAGCCGCGCTGACGGGGTTCTCGCGAGACCCGACAAGACCGGGTGGATGAAGCCCCCTTTCGTCAAAGGAGGGCATCTGCTTCACGAACTCCACCTTGTTTGAGGAGCAGTACAGAAGACAGCCTTCCTCCGGCAAGTGGGTCGGTGCTGGGTCGCCTGTCAGGAGCTCGAGCATCGTGCACCATACCTTGTGAGGAAGAGCAGGCGCTTGGAGCCTCATGTGGTCCCCGTAGCCGGAGAAGGTCCACATCGGCCGAGAGTGGCGCTGGAGTGGAGCGATGCGGCACTGAACGTACTCCTTCACCACCATGGACGCCGTCACCCCAAGCTTCTGCAGCCTGTCCAGCAGGCGCCAAACTGGAGCTAGTCTCTGGTCAGTGAGCTTCTCATGCTTCCAGCCCGAATCCGCGGAAGAAGCAGCAGGGGGCTGTGCACACCAACATCCATGAACACCCACCACTTCCTGAATCCACCGACGACCGTCGAGAGGCCAAAGTCGATCCCCGAGCTGGCCGTTGCCGCAATGTCCTGGAAGGACACACACCCCGAGCACTAGAGTCCATCTGTCAGGTGCAGCGAGAAGAAGTGGCGGAGCAAGGCCACGGAGGGGGCGATGCCCACCATGGCTTCGCATACGAAGGAGAAAACAGCAAGGAGGACAATAGATTGAGGATCAAGGTGCAGCGTGCTGATCTGGTAATGTGAGAGCACCGCGTTGAAGAAATCAGAAACGAAAGGAATCAAGCCTGCACAGATGGTGTGAAGGTGGAGGGGGACCTCGGTGGCCGTCCTGTCGATTTCGGTGCAGGAAGCAGGCCAAGCCACCTTCACCCCCCCCCCCACTCATTGGAATCGGTGGCGAGAACCGGGCGCACCTTGTCCATCATCTCTTTGTTGATCACCACCGACCACTCGGTGGCGGGACCGAAGGCCGGCGGCGAGGGGGGCGAGGTGCGAGACTCCTCCCCCCTTTCCTTCTTTCGGCTGGAGACCATGGTGGCGGGGGGAGTTGGGGTCAAATCAAACCAGGGGGAAGGATCAAGAAGACGAACAAGTTGTCGGGCGCGTTACCGGCGAAGGAGGTGGAGTTGTGTAAGCAACAATGGCCGTCAAGCCGGGCAAAAATCGAGGTTGCGTGGGGAAGTGGAGACGCTCACGTCCCATCAATCGACATGCGTCAAACAAGGCCGCAGGCTTTTGGGGCCCGCGGCGCTCCGCACTTGACCCTTGGCTTCGCCGTGAAGCCAAGTCCGAGCGCGCCTTGGGCCCGGGGGCGACTGTCGGTGTTCTGGGAATGAGGGTACCCAGACTTGCCTACCTGCGGCCCAGGGTGTGACTCATCCAGTGGCCTGGTACGGCCCAACCTCATCAGCAACCACTCAAGACCCCCCGCGAGGGGCCAGGCCTCGCGAGGCGGACGACGCAAGATCTCCCATGGGGCGGCCTCACTAGGCTGGCTCCCGAGGAGCGGAGATATCAAGGCAAGGGTCACCTCACGAGGTCCTCTTGACGTGAGCCATCACGATCAAGGCCAGGCGGGCGCCAGCGGGCACAGGGTGCCGGTTTCCTCTTTGATGCTAAAGGGGAAGGCGCAGGCGAGGAGTCCCGATGCATCATGCAAAGGTTTCCATATCGGTGCAACGAGACCAAGACCGGCAGGACGGCAGAGCGGAGGTCATCGCAAAGCCCACGGTGGCGTCACCACCAGAGCCTTTGGCAGGCGAAGACCACCTTTTGTCAGGATAGCTTGTACTAGTTGTCCCCCTTCAAAATTTGTTGTTGTGGGATTCCTTCCCGCTCAATATTTGGGAAGAGGACCCGGGCCTATATAAATAGGACTAGCCACCACCATATGGGGCATCACATTGAGAGCCAACCCAAACCTAGGACGAGGGATCGGATCATCAAGATCATCCTCGCTCTCTCCAAGCACAAGAACACCTCTCCTCAGGAAGCTGTTCTTCCCATGTACTAGTTCTTCCTCAGCCTTCAAGGCAGTCCGCCACACCACACTAGATTAGGGTATTACACCACAATGGTGGCCTGAACCAGTATAAACCCTTGTGTCCTTTGTTCATCAAGTTCGACGAGCTAGGCCTAGGAATCGTTGCGAGAGCGACCTAGAGCGGAAAGGAGAGATCTTTGTGCGCACCCAAGACCCAACAGTTGTTGGTGTAGACCGCCGACACGATGATGGCCCCGCGACGTTCTGGTGCCACCGGGAGAGAGGGGAGAGAGCCATGTCGGTGTAAAAAACCGACGAATCTCAGGTGGGGGGTACCGAACTGTGTATCTAGGGATCGATGGTAACAAGGGACTAGGGACACGATGTTTACCCAGGTTCGGGCCCTCTCTATCGAGGTAATACCCTGCTTCCTACTTGATTGATCTTGATGAATATAGGGTTACAAGAGTTGATCTACCTCAAGATCGTAATGGCTAAACCCTAGTAGTCTAGCCTATGGTAATTGTGATTCTGCCTCTATGGACTAAACCCTCCAGTTTATATATGCACCGGAGGGACCTAGGGTTGTACATGATCATCTTGCAGAGGAAGGAAACATTACACTCGGACTTTAAACTTGCCATTCTACACATATAGGAGTACTATCCGGATACGGGGGATAATCTTCTGTGGTGATCTTCATGGCCCACCAATCCGGCCCATAACGAGTAATCCGGCCACCCGAGGACCCCTTAATCCAGGACTTCCTCAGTAGCCCTTGAACCAGTCTTCGATGACAATGAGTCCGGCACGCATGCCTTCGGCATTGCAAGGCGGGTTCCTCCTTCCAAACATATGAAGTTTATTTCCTGCATAAAGGAGCTATGTATGGCTCTGCATGATTAGTACAAACCCTTTGCCATGATGGCAATGTGTCAAAACAAACACTTTGTCTTTACTGACAACTTTTCCAGCGAAACGTCATGTTTGACCCTTTAATATTTTGAACCGTTTTCTTGGCTCTAGTTTTGCATTTTGAGGCACAACCTCCATTGGCACGTCTTGTCGACGCAGAGATCGTGCCCGCTATTGTGGGATCCTCATCAATACAATTTGGGTAACCCAACCGCACCTTACACACGATTGCGTTGGGAACAGGCGAGTTTTATGGCTCAAGTGGGGGATGTTTGGTATTTACCGTCTATAAAAGGACATATATCCTTCCCTTTTTACCTCACGCTCTCCTCCAGCCCTTGCTTCCCAATCTCTTAACCCCAGCACCCACAGCTCCCATCTCCTCCACCACGGCCTCATTCTCCAGCAATGGCTGGATCTAGGTTGCAAGGGCAAGTGGGAGGTTCCACCGTCACGGAGAAGAACGTGAAGAGTCTCCGGAGTGCGGGCTACCTCGCCAACAACATAGCGCACCAGATTCCTAATGAGGATCAGGTGATTCCCGTCCCAGAGCCTGGGGAGAGGGTTGTGTTCATCCCTCACTTTATTCAGGGGTTGGGATTTCCGCTTCACCCCTTTGTTCGAGGTCTCTTATTCTTCTACGGGCTAGATTTCCATGATCTGGCCCCAAACTCTATCTTCCACATATCGGCTTTCATAGTCGTGTGTGAAGCTATTCTCCTCGTCCCCCACACTTCGCCGTATAGCTCAAAACCTTCAATCTAAAGCCGAAGGTGGTCGACGGGTAGCACGCGGACTGCGAGGCAGCTATGGTGAGCAAGCTCCCGAATGCAACCTGTCCCAAAGGGGCGTTTGTGGAGACCAACAAGGTATGGCAACAGGAGTTGTTCTACATCACCGAACTCCGCGATGCCAAATGGGCGGCCAAGCCCAAATTCAAATTCGGACCCCCAGAGAGGCTCACCTCATGGAAAGCCAAGGGCCTTGATTGGGGGTCTCATTCGGAGCTGAAGACACTCCAAAACCGCATCTCCAGCATGATAGCGAAGGGCACCCACCTCACTAACGTGATTCAGGTGATGCTCTTTCGCCGCACCCTTCCCTGCCAACTCTGGACCTCCCGCTTATGCGAGTTCAATCTAGAGGAACCACGGACCTCGAAGCGCTTCTTCGGCACTATGCACGAATACATATGGAGGCAGCTTTTTAAGGCCCAGAAGGAGTGGCCAGAGGAGACCGAAGACAAGGGCTTCGACAGCGTGACTCCGGCTTCAGAGGTAAGCATGATTTTGCCGAATACTTATCCTCTCCATACTTCAATTATAATAGGAGTTAGAACTTTTATGTTCAATACAGGCCTGGACAATGAAAGTGGCATGGATCGACTGTCTGGCCCCACTGCCCGAAAACCTACCCACGCCTACGCTAACAGCGATGCTGGTTCCGGCGCCGTACAAGGCGCCGGAGAAGAAGGACAAGGAGGCCAAGAGCGACCCCCGCCCTAAAGGCCCTTCAGATACTATGTCCGGAGAGACCGATGCCCACTCCCCCCATGACGAAGAGGAAGAGGAGGAGGAGGAGGTGGAAAGCGACTCCCCCATCAAAGGAAAGGGGGAGAAGAGGGCGGCCCCTGAAGACATGGGAAAGGGGGCGCCTAGGAAAAAGTTGAACCGCCCAGATAGCTCGGACTCAACGTTCGAGGCCAGTTTCCGAGTACAGCCCAGGGTCAAGCCCCTGGCCTAATCGTGAGTATTCAGATTTTCGATGTTGTGTTCGGTTTAGGCAGCTATCAATGCTTAACCAACTTTATTTGTTGTTTTGCATCCCTCCCCACACATTCCCCAGGGCTTCACTATCGTTTGGGAGCTCTCTGCCAGCTGAAATGGTTGAGAGTGACATGCCACCGCGGGCTTAATCTCCCATCCTAGGGGACACCGAAGTGTCTTCCCTGCGGGCGTCCCCTCCACGAGGAGGTGGGAGCGGGGCGGACGAAAAGGTGCCCGAGGTCAACACCTCCGCCACCGTTAGCCAAGGGGAAGCAGTCCCTATGGCGATCGACGACAGGAATACCAAGCAATTCGGGCTCCCGCTGAACACCATTCCGGAGGCCAGTATGGCTCCAGAATTGGAAAGACAACCCCCTGCGATAGGGGGAGGAGCATCAGCTCCACCGGCTACCTCCATTAATCCGGAGGCGCCGAACATGCTGGAGGAAGCACTGCAAGGTGCTTCCATCGTGGCGGAACACCGCACCCTGATGGGTGCGGTCATGGGAAAGATTCAGTCTGCCAAAAGCGGACTGAATAAAGCCTTCAACAGCCTACTGACAGGCTTTGAGGTATGTGACATAATACTCTAAAACAACTTTACGTTTTATTTGTATAGGGTAACAAACCTATATACGAGCAGTAGCCCCTGATGCTTTGTTTGATTCTGAAGAGAATCAGATAGAGCATCCATATAGTATCAGCTAATAGAACATACTATGTCATTTATTTGAAAAGGCTTCCCTGGTAGCGGCATCATCCCAGGCTGCAGAGGTTTTCGAGCTCAATCGGAAGCTTCAACTAGCTGACGAAGAGCTCGACCGTGTTAACAAGCGGTTTGATGAAACGCAAGGTATGCGGACTTTCAAAGAATTATTATGTCAAAAGACAATATGTTTAATTTAAGAGTATGAA
This sequence comes from Secale cereale, assembly GCA_902687465.1. Classification (NCBI taxonomy): domain Eukaryota; kingdom Viridiplantae; phylum Streptophyta; class Magnoliopsida; order Poales; family Poaceae; genus Secale; species Secale cereale. The sequence continues at coordinate 709,773,580 of LR738715.1, forward strand.
CTCATTGTGCGTTGTGATTATGTCACAGTTGGCGCAGTCGAGGTCGAGACCCTCAAGGGCGCCCTTGCACAGGACAAGAAAGAGGCCGAGATGAACAAGGCAGCCGCTGACAAAGCGGCTGCCGAGCTGGAGGCTGAACATGCCTCCCGCCGGCAACATGAGTCTCGGGTGGCCGACGTCGAACAAGAGCTGCGAGATGCCATTCGCAAGTGCGAGGATCTAGAGCAGAAGACTTCGGATCAAACATCTGAACTCAATAAGGCTCTCAATGTTGCCATGGAGGCATGGAGCGAGTCCCATAGTGCTCGCGAGGAGATCAAACAGGTGCGGAAGATAGCGGCGGGTAAGACCTTTCTTCTGCGGAGTATCTTTGGAGGTCAGACGTATGTGTCGCCGACGCGATTGTGGAGTTCTCCAGGCGTGTTTGCGGATCTCCCGAAGAGCATCGCCGGCGCTGCCCAATTCTTGAGAGCCAAGGAGGGGAATACCACAGAGTAGCTATTCTGGTCGCAATTCCTTGCACCAGAACATCCAGTACCTCTGAACAACCAGTTGAAGCAGCTGGTTGAGCTGCATAACATGGCGGGTGCAGCCATGAAGGACTTAATAGTCCGGCTCTGGCCCGCCGAGCCAATCCCGAGTAGCTACTTTGGATTGGTGATGCGGCTTGCCGATGCGAGGCCGCAGGTTGACGCTGTGAAGCTTTCTGCCTGTATAGATGGTGCCCGGATGGCCTTTGCCCGCGTCAAGATGCACTGGGCGAAGATGAAGGCCGCTGAAGTGGCGACCGCCGGCCCGCCCGAGGGCAAGGATCATCGGAGGCCGGAGAGGTACTTCGATGACATCCTAGAAGGAGCCCGCATTGTAGAGGGCCTGTGCTCAAAGGATGTGGATTTTGATTAATTGTATTCGGGTTGTAAAGACTATGCTTATGAACCGATATGTATATATTTTTTCTCCTTATATTTCAAGTGACTTTTGGTCCTGTGCAGCTGTTTATTATTATATGTGAAAGTTTCCAGTCGTCAGCTTCAGCCCCCATGTAGATACTACAGGGGTGTTCGGTATTGCATGTGATCACTCTTTACCCAACGTCTTGGTCCATAAAGGAGGTGTCCGCGGAGCAAACTAGGCAATCGGACTATACGGCTTTATTGCTTTCACTTAGCCATATGACCTTGACTTGTGCGGCTAAGTACTAGCCCCTTGTGCGTGTGTGGCTATACGGATTACGGTGCTTGCTCTATGCGGCTGGGCGAAGACCAGCCCCTCGTGTAACACGGAGTAGATTGCTAATGATCTGTAGTATAAAACTAAGTCACTGAATCGCCGACCAGCTCTCGCTTATCATGACAGTCAATTTTTGGCTTTATCTACTAAGGTACTTGACCAGATGAACTAGAAATACAATCGCAACAGTTCTCCCTTTACCACCTTAGCCGAACAATGCAGAATGTAAGGTAGTAAGCACAGGAGCCGAACAACCCAACTATAGACCCAAGACATGATTCGGAGCCGATGCATATAACGCAATATCCGAGACGCCGAACAGTTCCTTATAGGTGTTCGGACTTTGAAGTGTGCTAGGACGAATGCAGCCCCTGGTATTAAATCCAAATTGTGGCACATGTGGCAATATGAGGTAGGGAGAGAACACAGATGGTAATGTAAAATAAACTCCAAACAAATTGGAACCAAACTGCTTCTTTTATACCCCATTAATACGGCGAGCCGCGAGGTTACAGATAATGCCAATAGCATCTTGGGCATTTTACATGCCAAAAAAGAAGAAAAGTGATAAAGGGAAAGGTTTACACAGAGCCTAAAATTAATGATTTAAAAAATCTCGATGGGGCCCTGCTGCACGTCTGCGACATTTCTCCTTTGTAACACGTCCTTAAAGGAGAGGTTTGATGACCGCCTGTGAAAAAGGAAGGGGGACTCTAAAAAAGAATGCCCTGCACAACCATAGCTAAGGTGGGTTCTTTTAATGAACCTTTAATGAAAATATATTTTAGAGTCCGAATAGGGTCAAGCCGAACTATGGATTGTTTCTCCGTAGTGTGCCCCCGGCGCTGCCCAAGGTATTTTAAGGGTGTAGTTGTGTACATGAGGTACGTATGCTACCACCTTGTAAGGAAGTCGGCGGAGGTGTAACTGCTAACCAACCACGGGTTCTTCTGAGTTGCCGCATTGTAATGCAGACCGGACATGTTTAGAAGTGTCTCTAGTCTTGACGACCGATGAATTATTCGGCTTGAATAGGCCGCCTTGAACTTCGGCTGCTAGGGCCGCAGTATCCTCCTCTGTACGGAGGGAACGCTCCATGTTCCCATTGACCGTGATGACACCACGTGGTCCAGGCATTTTAAGCTTCAGGTAAGCATAGTGCGGGACTGCATTAAAGCAGGTGAAGGCCACTCTTCCGAGAAGTGCATGGTAGCCACTTTGAAAGGGAGCGATGTCGAAGATTAACTCCTCACTTCAAAAATTGTCTAGAGAGCCAAATACCACTTCCAGTGTTAATGAGCCCGTGCAGCGGGCCTCTACGTCGGGTATCACTCCTTTAAAGGTAGTGCTGCTAGGCTTGATTCTTGACGGGTCTATCCCCATCTTGCGAACAGTGTCTTGATATATCAAGTTGAGACCATTGTCGCCGTCCATAAGGACTCTAGTAAGATGATATCCGTTGATTATGGGATCGAGTACTAGGGCCGCCGAACCTCCATGACGGATACTGGTTGGGTGATCCCTACGATCAAAGGTGATCGGACAAGCTGACCATGGGTTGAACTTTGGGGCGACGGGCTCTACGGCATAAACGTCCTTTAGTGCGCGCTTGAGCTCCCTCTTGGGGATATGGGTGGCGTATATCATATTCACCGTTTTCACCTCATGGGGAAATTGCTTCTGTCCCCTAGTATTTGGTTGGCGAGGCTCATCTTCGTCCTCGCTTTGAGGTCCTTTCCCCTTGTGTTCGGCATTTAACTTGTCGGCCTACTTGAAGACCCAACAATTTTTGTTGGTGTGGTTTGCAGGTTTGTCAAGGGTGCCATAAATCTGGCAAGGTCTCTCTAATATCGTATCCAAGCTGGATGGACCATCTCTGTTGTCTTTGAACGACTTCTACCATTGACCAGACCTGGAGCCACTGAATTTGATGTTTACTGCCGTGTCATTTGTTTCTCTGTTATTGTTCCAACTCTTATTCTTATTGCGTCCTGGCTTGCCATTACCGTCCCTGATTTCGGAAGTGCCAGGGTCACTGGCATTGTTGCTTCTATGAGCTAGCCAGCTATGTTCACCTTCTCAAAAGCGGGTCATGAGTGTGGTATGGGCTGCCATTGTCTTCGGCTTCTCTTGGCCGAGGTGTCTTGCGAGCCATTCGTCTCGGACGCTGTGTTTGAATGCCGCTAAGGCTTCGGTGTCCGGACAGTCAATGAGTTGGTTCTTTTTAGTTAAGAACCAATTCCAAAGCTTGTGGGCTGACTCTCTGGTTTGCTGGATTATGTGACTTAAATCATCATCATCCGGTGGCCGGACATAAGTCCCCTGAAAGTTAGCCCGGAAAGCGTCCTCTAGATCTTCCTAGCTTCTAATGGAGTTCTCTGGGAGACTATTCAACCAGTACCGAGCTGGCCCTTTCATCTTTAAAGGTAAGTATTTGATGGTATGGAGGTCAGCTCCACGAGCCATGTGGATGTGAAGAATAAAGTCTTCAATCCAAGGTTGAAAAAAGCGGTAGGCGTAAGCGAGGCGGTGGGCCTTCGCCTAGTGCCTAGGCAGTGCCTAAGCGGCCTCGGCGTGGCCTAGGCGGTAATATAGGTTTTAATCGTAGTATATTTGTGATTATTATACGGGTGTTGATATTATTTGGAGTATATAAATAAGTTAATTACCGGCTACTACCATTGGAATATAAGCTGTTTGGCATATCAGTGCAGTATGTGGCCTGGTTTCTTGCTTCGGTAGACAATTCCTTGCTTGCCATGCCTAGACCTCCATTTATGCCCTAGGCGAGGCGTTTGGCCATTGCCTAGCGCCTAGGCATGCCTAAGTGCCTCCTAGGCACTGTCTTTTCCAACAGAGCTTCAATCCATACAGCGGGATCCGTCGTTCCATCATATGCCTCAATGTTTATGGGTTTAAACCCTTCCGGAAATTGGTGATCCATCACCTCATCGGTAAAGCACAGAGGGTGCACAATGCCCCTGTATCGTGGAACATTGCGACGTAGTTTGGACGGCATATGTGTTCGGTGTTGACTCCTAACTTGATTGTATCTGGTGTGCTTGGGTTGATAGCCACCATCCTGTGTGGGAGCATGTTCTCTTGATCCGTAGATCGATCTGGCCTAACCGCCTTTTTTATTTAGGTCCTGACATAGATCGTACTTACGGCCCTGAGCCGTTGTATCCTTTCCTTTACGGTGGGGAGGTGTGGGCTGGTATACGACATTGCTTGCCGCTTTGTCCCGTCCACGAGGTGGTTGGTCCGGTTGATCGGCCTGATCGTGCCTCGCCAGAATTGGCGCCAGGGCCTCGTTGTCGAATTGTGGCAGCAACTTACGCTTGGGATTGCTCTTTGTTTGGCGCTCACGGCTGTATCTCTCTATAGCGTGTAGCACCTCATTCCATATGTCGTTGAGCGTATCTTGTTCAGCTTTAAGCTACTGCTACTGTTTTTTTAGGCTCCTTGTTGTGGCAATAAGCCGTCGCTGAAAGCGTTCTTGTTCAAGGGGTTCCTCTAGGACGATGAATTCCTCGTCTCCCAGGCTAACATCCTCATCGGAGACAGGTAGATAGATACTGTCTTAGGAATCATTGTGATCGGTGAGTTATTCAGGACTGCATTGACCATCCTACCACTTGTCCTGCTCCAACGCTAGCTCTACGGGGTCTTCGGCTTCCTCCAGGGCCTCATTGTCTCCGGTGCCGGTATTACTTTCCCTTTCTCGACGCGATTGTGAGCGGCGCTGCTGACGTCGGCGCTTAGGAGGTTCATCGACGGACTTATCCTCTTCTGGATCTTTGTCGCCATCGCCGTCCTTCTCCTGGGGTGTGTCCACCATGTATACGTCATAGGTAGAAGTAGTCGTCCATCGCCCGATGATGGGCGGGTTTTGACCTAGATCAGCTTTGGGGGCATGGTCCATGTCATCGTAGTCTTCGGAAGCATAGTCTAGTACGTCGGTTAAATCTTTGACCGTGGCTACCAAGTGGGTGGTGGGTGGGGAACAAAATTCCTTGATCTCAGCCCCTAGTTTTAACTGGGCATAGTTCGGCAGTGAATCCTCCGTAATGGCGAGAGATTGCAGTAAGTCCAGTGCCTCGTTTAAGAGCAAGAGCTGGATGGGAGTATGGGGGTCTGCGGAGCCAGGCTCGATGATGACCGCTTGGTCGAGCCCGGAAAGTGTGGATCCCAAGTGTTCGGAGCTTTTAAGTGGAAGCGAGTCTGGTTTCCCAGTGGCAGGGAGAGTCCCATTCAATTTTGGGTCTGTGAGCGGCACGATCATCGTTGAGCCTCCGGCTAAAAGTTCCATGGAGGGGAAGAGTCCGGCAGGGTTTATCCTCCCGTCTTCGGACGATGTGATCTACTCTGGATCTGGGGGCGGAGTGGACATGGATGTTGACCCCTGGACATGATCTGATGATAGATCTGAGATGTCTTCATCGTGTAGGTAGGGAGCGATAGCCGAGGGCGTGAATTCTTCGAAAATCAAATCTCCTCGGATGTCAGCGACGTAATTCAGACTTCCAAACCTGATCTGATGACCAGGAGCATAGCAGTCAACATGCTCAAGGTTGCCATCCAAGTTGGCGCGTAGCACGAAGCCGCCAAACACAAAAAGATGACCGGGGAGGAAGATCTCCCCGGGGGTGGCGATGTTGCTAATGATGAAACGAGCCATCAATCCTTCTGTCGACGACACAGTGGAACTCTCAATGAAAGCACCAATGTCGGTGTAAAAACCGGTGGATATCGAGTGGGGGGTACCGAACTGTGTATCTGAGGATCGATGGTAACAAGGGACTGGGGACACGATGTTTACCCAGGTTCGGGCCCTCTCTATCGAGGTAATACCCTACTTCCTGCTTGATTGATCTTGATGAATATAGGGTTACAAGAGTTGATCTACCTTGAGATCGTAATGGCTAAACCCTAACAGTCTAGCCTATGGTAATTGTGATTCTGCCTCTACGGACTAAACTCTCCGGTTTATATATGCATCGGAGGGACCTAGGGTTGTACATGATCATCTTGCAGAGGAAGGAAACATTACACCCAGACTTTAAACTTGCCATTCTACACATATAGGAGTCATATCCGGATACAAGGGATAATCTTCTGTGGTGATCTTCACGGCCCAGCAGTCCAGCCCATAACGAGTAATCCGGCCACCCGAGGACCCCTTAATCCAGGACTCCCTCAAGCCCCCCTCCTTCTTCTTCTTCCTTGGCCTCCCCCCAATATGGGAGAAGGGTTTCCCCTCTGGTCCATGGCCTCCATGGCGGCGGAGGGGCGGGAGCCCCTCCGAGATTGGATCTCTCTCTCTCTCTCTCTCTCTCTCTCTCTCTCTGTGTGTGTGTGTGTGTGTGTGTGTGTGTGTGTGTGTGTGTGTGTGTGTGTGTGTGTTTCCTTCTATTTCTGCGCTCCCAGATTCTGGCCTTTCACCGTTTCTTATATTCTCGGAGATTCGTAACTCCGATTGGGCTGAAATTTTAACACGATTTGTATCCGGATATTGGCTTTCGTGCGGCGAAAGAAGGGCACCAACCGCCTTAGGGAGTGGCCACAAGGGTCAGGGGCGCGCCCCACCCCCTGGGCACGCCCTCCGTCCTTGTGGGCCCCTCGGGCATCGTCACACGTTGATTCTTTTCCCCGAAAATCACATATATTCCAAAAGAAATCTCCGTAAGTTTTTATACCGTTTGGACTCCGTTTGATGCGGATTTTCTGAGAAACAAAAAACATGCGACAAACAGGAACTGGCACTGGGCACTAGATCAATATGTTAGTCCCAAAATAGTATGAAAAGTTGCCAAAAGTATGTAAAAATTGTAGGATATTGGCATGGAACAATCAAAAATTATAGATACGACGGATACGTATCAGCATCCCCAAGCTTAATTCCTACTCGTCCTCGGGTAGGTAAATGATAAAAAAATGATGTGAAATGCTACCTAGCATAATCTTGATCATGTAATCTAATCATGGCATGAATATTAAGACACGAGTGATTCAAAGCAATAGTCTATCATTTGACATAAAAAATTAATGCTCCTGCATCCCAAGCCTTTCGAAATATCAATGCTAAAGAAAGTTATCCCTACAAAATCACATAGTATATATGCTCCCCTTTCTTAACACTAGATACCCCTCATGCCCATCCCGATGTCAGCCAAATCAATTGCTTTCATACTCTACCTTTTCAAGCCTTTTTTCAACTTTTCACGCAATATATGAGCGCGAGCCATGGACATAGCACTATGGGTGGAATAGAAGGTGGTGGTAGGCAAAAGGAGGGATAAAGTCTCACATCAACTAGGCAAATCAATGGACTATGGAGATGTCCATCAATCGATATCAATGTGAGTGAGTAGGGATTGCCATGTAACGGATGGACTAGAGCTATAAGTGTATGGAAGCTCAAAAAGAAACCAAGTGGGTGTGCATCTAACTTGCTTTCTCATGAAGACATAGGGCATTTGAGGAAGTCCATCGTTGGAATATACAAGCCAAATTCTATAATGAAAAATTCCCACTAGTATATGAAACTGATAACATAGGAGACTCTCTGTCATGAAGATCATGGTGCTACTCTGAAGCACAAGTGTGGTAAAAAGGATAGTAGCCTTGCCCCTTCTCTCTTTTTCTCTCATTTTTTTGTTTTATTTTTTTGGTGGGCTTTTTTGGCCTCTTTTTTTTATTTGGCCTTCTCTGGCCTCTTTTATTATTTTTAAATAGGGAGACTCATCCCAACTTGTGAGGGAATCATAGCTTCCATCATCCTTTCCTCACTGGGGCAATGCTCTAATAATGATGATGATCACACTTTTATTTACTTACAACTCGATGCTAGAACAAATTATGACTCTATATGAATGCCTCCGCATGCTCCTAGGGGGAGGTTGGTAGGAGTTTACCATCGCGCGCCCCCGACCTTCATGCAAAGATAAACAATCAAGATACAATGTGCACCAATTTGGTTGCGTAGTTAGGATACCAAACATGCATGCTACGGGAATCACAAACCTTAACACCGATGTTCTTACTAAACTAGTACCTCCCACATATTAGCATATCTATATCGCAAAACAATTGCAAGGAATCAAGCATATCATATTTAGCGATCTACAAGTTTTATGTAGGATTTTATGACTAACCATGTGATTGACCAATTCCTGTCAACTCTCTAAATAGATATAAGTGAAGCAAGAGAGTTTTAATTCTTTCTATAAAAGATATGCCCACACTCTACCAAATATAAGTGAAGCAGAAGAGCATTCTACAATGGCGGTTTTCTTTGTGAGGAGAAACACGCAATCCAAATTTCATAAGATATAAGTGAAGCACATGAAGCATTCTATAAAGCCATACTCAAAAGATATAAGTGAAGTGCAAAGTGCATTCTATAAATCAACCAAGGACTATCTCATACCAGCATGGTGCATTTATTAAAAGAAAAAGTAAAAGCACATGACGCTCCAAGATTTACGCATATCATGTGAACAAAACAAAAACCGAAACATAGCGATAATTGTCGAATAAAGATGGGTGCTACTTCTCGAGCATGCGTTGTATTCCCTCGAAGAGGAAAGGGTGATGCAGCATAGTAGCGTAAGTATTTCCCTCAATTTTTGCGAACCAAGGTATCAATCCAGTAGGAGACCACGCGCGAGTCCCTCGCACCTGCACAAACAAATAAGAACTTCGCAGCCAACGCGATAAGGGGTTGTCAATCCCTTTACGGTCACTTACGAAAGTGAGATATGATAGAGATGATAATTTGATATTTTTGGTATTTTTGGATATAAGAACAGAAAGTAAAAGCGTAAAAGTAAAGTAGATTTTAGATTGATATGTTGAGAATAAACCCGGGGGCCATAGTTTTCTCTAGTGGCTTCTCTCATGATAGAGGTATTCTACGGCAGGTAAACAAATTATTGTCGAGCAATTGATAGAAAAGCGAATACTTATGAGACTATCTAGGTATGATCATTATATATAGGCATCACGTCCGAGACAAGTAGACCGAAACGATTCTGCATCTACTACTATTACTCCACACATCGACCGCTATCCAGCATGCATCTAGAGTATTAAGTTCATAAGAACACAGTAACGCCTTAAGCAAGATGACATGATGTAGAGGGATAAACTCAAACATAGTGATATAAACCCCATCTTTTTATCCTCGATGGCAACAATACAATACGTGCCTTGCTGCCCCTACTGTCACTAGGAAAGGACACCGCAAGATTGAACCCAAAGCCAAGCACTTCTTCCATTGCAAGAACTATAGATCTAGTAGGCCAAACCAAACCAATAATTTGAAGAGACTTGCAAGGATATTATAATCATACATAAAGAGTTCACAAAAGAACCAAATATTTCTCATAGATAATCTTGATCATAAACCCACAATTCATCGGATCTCGACAAACACACCACAAAAAGAGATTACATCGAATAGATCTCCTCGAAGACCGAGGAGAACTTGGTATTGAGATCCAAAGAGAGAGAAGAAGCTATCTAGATACTAGCTATGGACCCGAAGGTCTATGGTAAACTACTCACAACTCTTGGTGAGGCGATGATGATGATGTAGAAGCACTCCGTGGAAGATCCCCCCTCCGGCGGAGCTCCGGAACAGTGTAACAGCCTCAAAATTTGGTTATCAATTTTGTGCTATTATTTCTTCCTGGCTACCCTTTTTCAAATTTTCTCATGAGGATTTCTAGATGACCCTGAGAATTCTGGTCATTTTCAACTCTTCAAAACCTTGCTCATGTCTTTGTCAGTGGGCAAGACCTCATTTGCATCCCCTCAAGCTCTCTCAAACCCTAATTCCAAACCTTTGGAATTTGTAGGTGGCCTTTTGTGCTTACAAAGGAGCCATCATTTGCATTGATCTGTTGATCACTCCATCCTTCCCAAGAGACCATCTTGTCTTCATAATCCTTGGATATGCCAAAAGTATTGCTAAGACCTATGCAATATTTTTGAATTGTGATTTATTCCTTTTACTGTCTGTCTGAGGAATAAAATCCAGAGGCATAGTTATCCATCTCATAAATTCATGAGGATTGGTTGAGATGATACTTATGCCTAATCCAAGCTCTGGCAAAAATATTGGCCACATAAAAATATAGAAAATTGCCTTTTTCTATTTTTAGCCAATATTGCATTTTTGCCATTTTCCAAGGAACTATAATTTTTATAGCAGAGAAAATTCTCCCATAAATTGTGGAGCTTGTACTTGCTATATAATCATTAGTTTCATCATTATTTCATGTCCCACAGTTCAAAATTTTGGCACATGATCCAATGCAAGTTTCTGCCTTCTCTGAAATTTGCAAAGGAAGTGTCCTATTCTTAGTTCCTATTGAGCTGAAATTTGTCAGGGTGATTAACATTGATAAATCACCCATGGATACCAAATATGAGCTCAATGCTTTCAACCTAGCTCCTTGTACAATTTGTTAAAGTTTCTAACCAGAATACAAGTTTGTGAAGGAAGTACCTTCATATATTTTTCAAATGGGATGAAACTCTTCCATCCTTTCAAGCACTTTATATCCTTAGCCTATACCCAAATTTAGCTCATTTTATTGAGTTATGTGAGCACAGAAGCTATTCTTGCTTTCTGTCAATTTTTTTAGCTTGTGAAGCAAGTGCATTTTTCCTTGCTTCATTTTAGCTGAAAATATTCCCAACCCCTCTCCTAGTCATATAACTCATCTTCCCAATATATTGGCTCATTCCATGTAGCCAATATTTCCCTAGATTTTTCCTAAACTTTTGGCCAGAAATGATGTTTGTGAAGCAAGTGCTAATTTGGCAAGTCCATTTGGTGTGATCTTTTTACAGCATCACTATGTGACCAAATCATCAAGCCTTGTCAAATATTAGCACATTCCATCACTCCTAGTGAGTGCTTCATCCTCATTTGGTTTTTGGACTGATTTTGGCAGTGGTACAGCAACTATGCTAAATATTTGTCCTAATGACCTCAAAACTCCCAGGATCATAGTCCTTGTTAACCTAAGCCTCCCAGACATCTTGGTTACTTTTCTACTTCTCTGGTTTTATCTCCAGAATGCTGCCAAGTTTGCAACAACAAACTTGTGGAGCTTATTCTACTCATTCTATTTTGTCTCTGCCTACTTCTTTACCATGGTAACTCTTTACCTTCGAGGGACTGCGCAGTAGACACGTTTTTACTCCAGTAAGATCTCTGGGACACGCCTTGGCCGTGGTGACCACGCGGAGAGCCAGCCAAAACGATGGTCTCGCCACTGTTGTCGGCGGCACCGCTGCTCCGACCGGCTCTGGCGCCGCCACTGTTGCCAAATAGCATCTCCTCGCCGTCCTCTTCCCCCTGGACTCCTGCCTCGCTCGCTTTCTTCTTCGGCGAGCCGTGCCAATGGTCGAACAGTGTGCTACTGTGGCCGTCGTCACTTCTGTCCTCTTCCTCCCCTCGTCTTCGAGCTCTGCCCGACTCCGTGAAGCTCTAGCGCTCGTATGCGCTCTCCTCGTCGCCTTCCCACCGCTCCCAGTGAGCTTTGGCCGCGGCTGCCGACACCGTGCGCGTCGCCGGCGCACGGACACGTAGCCGCGCCGCGTGTCCCCTCCTCCCCTCCCTCACGAGCCTACCCCGCGGCTATTTAAGAATGGCCCGAGCTTCACCACAGTCCACAAGCCCTCCTCAAGCCTCGCCCCCAAGCTCCCGAGCCATCTCCATGGCCATCGTTTCTGCCCACCTCGAGTCCGGCGATGCCGCGCCCCTCTTGCCATTCCACGTCCACCAGTAGATCCACCTAAGCCTGCCGTGCCTCCCCAGCCCCTCATCTTCATTCCGTCGTCGCCGGAGTGCCATGTCCATCCTCCCCACATCCATCGACCCGCCTCTGTCCAGCTTCGGCGCGGATCCTCTCCGTCGTTCCAGGCATCCTCGGCGGCCGCCCTTCACCTGAACGGTGCGGCTTGGTCCCAAATGCCCGTCGGTGGCCTCGACTCGGTCGGAGGCCACCTGAGCCGGCCGGCCCCTCACGGCCTCCCCTCCCCTGCTCCTCCTCTGTCTCGTACGGGAGAACAGGAGAGGGAGGTTGAGGACGATGCGCCTGCCCGCGGACCCCACTTGGCAGCGACCCAAGGCGTTGACCCGGTCCTGCTAGCATGGATAAGTTGCTGGGCCCCACGCGTCAGCGAGACAGGCCCATCCCCGCCTTTGCCACGCTGGATAAGTGGAGGCGTAATCCACGGATTGCGTCTTCGCTTTTCAAAAGCGTATTCGTGCTCTTCCTCGGGCTGAAATGTGTTTTCCTTTCTAGAAAACGTAGTTTTAGAAGGGCGCGTTCTGTTTTTCCAGCCAAGGGCCTGCTTGTGATGATTTTATTGCGGAAAGGTCCCTGGCAGAAAAACCCTCATATCTTTTTGCTCGTAACTCCAAATGAGGTGATTCCAAAACCCATTTCTTCGTATCGTCGAACCTGTTCTCTTGGTATCGTTTTCACCATGTTTTGGCATTCTGAAAATGACCATTTTGCCCTTGCCGTAAACAGCCCCCTCCAAGAGAGAACTGTTTCCGGCGATTCTTTTCGCAAGCTTTCCGCACTTTTGTCTGGAGTATTTGTTGACCCCCAGGCAAGCCAACCTCTTATTAAGAGCCCCGAACTCGCATGTTGACTTTGCTTGAGCCTTGTGTATGTGTAGTTGCAGTCGTTGGCTTATTGTTTTCAGCTGCAATGTTTTCTTTATGTATTTTCATGCATGCTTGTGTTGTCACGATATTCTCTTGCCATGCTAGTTAGGATGTTGTTATTAATAATGCCATGCTACTACTCTACTTGATTTTTATGCCATCATTATAAAACGCTATGATGCTTTTAATGCACCTTTAATATGCTAGTACTTAGCATTGTCATATTCTTTATGTTATACTTGTGCACCTGAGAAGTTCGATATTTTTGTATATGCTTTTGTATGCTGCATGCTCATTGTTGCATTCTTGTTAAATATGCTCATGATGATGGAGAGTTAATAAAAATAAATTAACCATAACAAACTCCTCCGTCATCGATGGGATCGGTTCATGGTGCCACCAAATCGAAAGTTTTTAGTGCAGCCACATTTGCCTTTGTGGGAAGGCCTTAATACGAACTATTGTTGTACCTCTCGCCGGTGCCTCCAACGAGGGAAGGTTATGGACACGCACTACCCTGATCAGGTAGGCGGACATAAGCCTTGTGTGCCCGTAGTTTTTGTTGTTATGGTACCGGGTCCCCGTTTGGGACAGTTTGGCCACGACGGTGGTCGGTGTGTCTTTGGTAGACACAGGGCCACCCAGGACTAGCCCAGTAGGGAAAGAGTCGGAGTGGCTGGGGGGAGTGTCATGACAGTAGGTCGGTTTCGTCGGAACGTCGTTGGTCCACCTGAATGGGATGAAGAGGCCATGGGTTCTGTGGTGTGGGTACAGTGCACTACCTCTGCAAAGTGTTTATAAAGTCTATCGATAGCACACAGTTCGTAGTAGGTCACACTATTGGGTCTTGATCGAAATGGAGGATAAACTGGAGATAAAAAAAATTGTTAATATGGTAACAAGAATAAAATAGTCATGTGAATTTACGACGATGTTGGGATCAGGAGACGAGTTCTTGGTGAATACTGGAGACCAAGTGTTGGTTGTGGTCGTGATCGCCGAAAAGATCACGGTTATGTGGTAAGATAACCCGTTGGTAATATAGTCCGATGGACTCGGTAAACAAGTTTGGTTGCCTTGCATGAATAATAAGATGCATTTTTTTAATTAACATTAGTAGGACAAGAAATTGTTGAACAAAGTAACATGTTATGCCTGCATTTGGATATGTATGGACAGTAGTTTTCCAGCATAGTCTCATGATGCCATGCCATGCTTTGTTTTATTTATTAAGCTATGCCATGTGTAAGATAGTTTATTATGCTGCTATCACCATGTTGTAATCATATTTTTTATGCCATGTTAATACCGTGTTAGTAGATGTTATGAAGTGGTTCATGCTCATTTAATCTTATTCATGTCATGTTTTGATGTAAGATAGTTCGTTGCATGTGCTTGGTTCTTGTTTTGTCTCCTGCCTGTTTGGGTGCTATGTTTTTTGGTTGTCTTGCAAGTACATTCAATGTACTGACCTGGCGTGTCATGCCAGTTTTGTAGGTCACACTTGAATGGTTCGCTGGCTCCGTCGTGCTAGGCCGTAATCTTGCTAGTCCTGTGAGTTGTGGAGCCCAGCCACAGTTTTTATGCTGCCAAACCAAGACTTCCGCCGCCAATTAAATAGACTTCCGCCGCCATGTAAATAGCCTTAGGGCTATGCCAGATAAATATATTCATCAATGATGTAACCATATACTCTGATATTTGATGAATATTATTGTACCTGGAATGATGTATCTTGGACATGTCGTGCGTCAGGTGTATTCCTGGGCAGACGTGCGAAGGCCCCGTGTTCCATGCAGATCAGGGTGCCACAGGACATGGTATCAGAGCAGCCAGGCTGGCATAGATTATCCTAGCATTAGATCACCGCTACCATCACCCCTTAATAACCCTAAGGGATTTGACCCGTCCCTATCCTCCGGCCTGGCCACTGTTAATCAACAGGTAACGTAGTCGGGACTGACATGTCCTCACCCCGTTGTCCTTGCCTAGTTATCCGTGGAGCGAATAGCACCCTTATCTTTTTCGGTCGAGCGCACCACTTACCCTTCAGGGTAAAGTGCCGCACCATGCGGGCATGCCCCGCATAGCTGCCTATAAAATCCCCTCTTTCGCTAGCCGGACCTCTCACTCCTCAGTCTGCCATGTCCCTGCGGAGAAGCCTAGCTAGTAACACTCCAGCCATGACTAGAGCCCTAAAAGCTTCCAAGTTTTACACCCGCACCTTTGCTGTCAACCACCCTGGCTTTCCACCTCTTCTCATTGAGATGCTCAACAAGGCCTTGGGCTGTAACGCCAGCCTTGAATACCTGGTGTTTCAGTCATCACCCGTCCCTCGCCTTCATCGCTATGATGCTAGAGTGCACATCTGCCCAGGTCCCACAGCAGATGGTCAGTCATTGGTTCTTCAGGGCAGAGCCATGCCCACTACTGATCTGGCTATTCAGGTCGCTGCTGTGGAGGCCTTCCTTCACCTCCGAACCAAGTTCTCGCAAGTGGCAGAAAAGCGGGAGTTCTGCTTCTTCCCCATTGTGGCAGAAACAGGAATGCAACCTTTTCCAGTTATCCAAGGGGATGACCCCACAATTGCTCGCCTAGTGTAGTATATCACTGCCAGGGGATGATGATTTCCATCATTCTTGCCGAATTTAGAACCCTGGACAATGATGCGGTACGAATTGTCAAGGAAGCTTACCGTGAAACTCGTAGGTTCGCATCTCAAGTTGTTCATCACATGCCCTCTGAACCAGTGTTATCTTCTCGGCATGTGATGTGGCCTAGACCAACCCCCATCTCCTTCGGCCAGGCTCTTTACCAGATCCACCAGCAACATCTACTGTGATCAACTTCAGCCACACCCGCAGTAGCCGAATCCCCACCCATAGTCCTGTCAGACGATGAAGATGGAGATTGGCTCAGTCTTCGCCCTCCCGGAGAGCCCCAACAAGCCCAGACTTCTGCATCACTTTAGTCACGCATTCAGGTGTTTCTGCAAGTAGGTCAGTCAATTTGTTCATCCTCGATAGGAGGATAAACTTTTGTATCCCGGAGGGAGTAGTCTCGTGTAGCGCGTAGCACGTTCATGCTTTGTTGGATGCTTGCAATGGTGTAATCCATATGATATGTATGTTTTTGTGCTTTTGGCTTTTGTGTTGTTTTTGCTTGTCGCTCTGTCAAGCAGAAATGTTTGACAGGGTTGGCGATATGTTGCTAACAAGATTTTAATTTGTAGATCACCTACACTAAAACAACATTGACTCGCCTCGAATCTAAAATAAAATGTGCGCTGGTGTAGGTATATGTGTACCAGGATTACATATACCCGCTAGAATTAAAACACTTTAGAATATTTTGTCTGGTGTGTTTTTCATTTCCTGTTTATTGCATCTGTTTGAGAGTTTGGATTATACTGCATGTCACACGCACACTTGGTTCACCCACGGGTACTTTCGGGCAGTACTTGTGGGCATGCAAAGTCGCATATTTTCTTCCTATCGGTGCACACCTAATGTGCCCGGCTTTCCAAAATCAGAGCCTCGCAGAGGCCTTTCCATCTGGTAAGTTCCCGTATCTAATTCTCGTTTCCGATTTCATTTCCGGAGAAACGTTGCCAACTTTATTTCTCTCACACCAGTACATGGATTGCAATACAGCTTTCCACTCTTATTCTACCTCTACACCTACTTTTCGTGGAACCATCTGCGAAAGTTTTTCCCACACCACAGTCTGCATCTTGAGCTGGCGCAGCCACCTCACAAGCTTATGGACCCTATCACCCTCACCTTTGCCTTGCGTAACACAGGCAAGTCGCCACCCTGCTCCACCGCAAGACGCACTTACTCCGCCAGCGCAAAGTGACGGAGGACCAAGCGTGGCGGAGGACCACCCAATGCACCATCTTCTCCCGCACCTTGATCCACCACCCCGAGCCGCGCATTGCCTCGAGCCCGCTCGTTCCTAATGAATATCATCAGGAGGAACGATGAGCCGACCAGCGTGCCCAGCAGAGCAGCGAGGAACCACCGCAGCGCCACCAAGAACACCGCCTCGCCGAAGGAGCTTGGCTCGATCTCGTCCAAACCGAAGAGGTAGTAGAGCGGCATTGCGTTGGTGTGTTGGAGGAGAAGCCGCGCTGCCATTTTTATAGCCCAACTCTGGTGTACGGTGAGCGATGTCCAGGGAAATCGCTCGTCGCCCGGTCACCGGCGTCCAGCAGGCGAATCCGCGAGCAGTGCCGACAAGGTGCCGGCCCGCGATGTGAGTGCTTGTTGCACCATCGCCGTGCACGCCATGCACTACGGCACTAGGGTCCTCATCGCCCTAGGAGCTAGATGCGCGCTGCGCCAAGCCACACGCGGAGCAGCGACGGAGATGAAGCAGCCAGCCGGAGGTACAAGAAGGAGGCTGCCAGTGGGCCCTGGACCCACAAGTCAGCGGGTGAAACCACTGTTCCTTGGGGTGCATCTAGCATTTTCCGTGAGCGGATCTCGAGCGCCCCTATCCGTGGAGGTAACCCTGTTTTGCCCATGACTCTCTTTGGGTGTACCAATTATCGGTACCCCAACTCGTCTGTATCCAGCCCAAGGGTTAAATTTAACCCAGGGGTTTTTCCCCGGGATGGCTATCTTTAATGGTTGTTGTAACCCTAGAAATCTCGAGGACGAGATTCTTTTTAAGGAGGGAAAAGTTGTAACAACCTCAAAATTGGGTTATCAATTTTGTGTTGTTATTTCTTCCTGGCTACCCTTTTTCAAATTTTCTCATGAGGATTTCTAGATGACCCTGAGAATTCTGGTCATTTTCAACTCTTCAAAACCTTGCTCATGTCTTTGTCAGTGGGCAAGACCTCATTTGCATCCCCTCAAACTCTCTCAAGCCCTAATTCCAAACCTTTGGAATTTGTAGGTGGCCTTTTGTGCTTACAAAGGAGCCATCATTTGCATTGATCTGTTGAGCACTCCATCCTTCCAAGAGACCATCTTGTCTTCATAATCCTTGGATATGCAAATATATTGCTAAGACCTATGCAATATTTTTGAATTGTGATTTATTCCTTTTACTGTCTTTTTGAGGAATAAAATCCAGAGGCATAGTTATCCATCTCATAAATTCATGAGGATTCGTGGAGATGATACTTATGCCTAATCCAAGCTCTGGCAAAAATATTGGCCACATTAAAATATAGAAAATTGCCTTTTTCTATTTTTAGCCAATATTGCATTTTTGCCATTTTCCAAAGGAACTATTATTTTTATAGCAGAGAAAATTCTCCCATAAATTGTGGAGCTTGTACAGGCTATATAATCATTAGTTCCATCATTATTTCATGTCCCACAGTTCAAAATTTTGGCACATGATCCAATGCAAGTTTCTTCCTTCTCTGAAATTTTGCAAAGGAAGTGCCCTATTCTTAATTCCTATTGAGCTAAAATTTGTCAGGGTGATTAACATTGATAAATCACCCATGGATACCAAATATGAGCTCAATCCTTTCATCCTAGCTCCTTGTACTCCATCCGCCCCGAAAAACATGTCGCGGCGGCATTTTTGCAAAAAAAAACCTCTCGTTTTTTCCGACCAAACCCGCGCTCCTCGTCCTCCTTCTCCGACAGAAGCAGCAGCTGCTCTGCTCTCCGCTGCCGCAGCTCCTCTTCTCCCCCGCTCTCCCGCCGCCGCAGCTCCCCTGCTCCCCTGCTCTCCCGCCGCAGCTGCCTCCTGCTCCGCTGCCGCAGCTACCGCTCGCCTGCCTCTCCAAGCTCCCCCTTTCTCAAAAAAAAAATCCTTGATTTGGATCCCATGTTAGTCCAACCCACAGCTACCGTCGCGCTCTGCTTCTGCTCCGTCAGAACCGCCGTCGGAGAGCCCGCACGCGTCGGATCCAGGCCACCGTCCTCGCCATCGAGCAGCCGGGTGTCATCCTCGCCGTCGACGATGACGGTGCCGCCGACGCCGTGAAGCGAGGGCGATATCCTCCAGTCGGCAACTTCAAGAGCTTGTGGGCCTCCTCGCTGCCCCTGCCTCATCGCGGGCTCGCCACACCGCAGCTCTTCTTGTCCATTTCTCCCTGGCTTGACTGGTTGCGGCATGGGAGAAGGCCGCGCTCGTCGAGGGGGACGGCGTCGGAAAAAGGCCCTCTTCATCGAGGTTCGTGCGTGCTTGCTCTGGTTCCTCTCTCCCCAAAACGCCATGGACAAAACTGCAGCTCTCTGCTTGCTATTCTGATTTAGAAATGACCATGACTTGTTTGTGCTGCAGAGCATCGCCATGGACTGAATCTTTACGTCTGTTTGGCCGCCAAGTACTCCATCTTGTACTGACAGAGAATGTGTTGTAAAGGTGGGTTGCATCATCATATTGTACTCCATCTTGCCTACGGAGGCAGGTCTGCTCCCCCTTCCTGAATTTGCCTGGAGAACTAACTAGCTAGCCCTTGCTGAATGAGTTCTGACGGTGTAAATGGATTTACTCTGATGAGTGATGGTTTGGTCGCAATTGTGCAGGTGTAAGGCGAGAATAGCAATTGGGGATACTGTCGGCGCCCTCGCAGATGTCGAGGGAGCATAAGGATAGCTCCCAAATTTCCTCAGGTAAATTGAACTCCCTTTCTTGTTCATAATATTAAATCCTTAGCTAGTTGTGGCATATTGTTACGAATTGGATGGTTTAGTGTGGCCATTTTCTGTCACAAACATGTGCAACTAAGCTTTGCGTTAACTGAAGAAAGCCAGGATGGGTACCTATGCAGTGAAGTGAACTGAAAAAAAACCATTCAGTATGCTTGACCATGAGTGATGAGTCCATGACTGGTTAGGGGTTCACGATGTTGCAACCGCGAACTATGAAAAGATGGCAACAAGGCCCGGTAGGTTAATCACTTGACCAACATTCAAAAACCAAGGGAACCGTGCGCGTTGCAGTAGATGTCTGAAGAATTCAGACTTTGATTCAGTGATTGCCAGTTGCTGGCAACACATGTGAATTTCAGAGGAAATCCTTAGATAAAACTTGGGCAACCGGAACCTTAGCTAGCCAAATTTACCCAAGGAGCAAACCAAATAGGCCCAACGCAGAAAAAAGTAATCAAAATGCACAGCTAACCCATCAGACAACTAGCATAATTGGTAATGTTAATGTTCTGAGTCTGCCACACCATATAATCAAATTTTTGGTGGCACGTGAATACAGAAAAACATCATGAACAAAAAGGGTTACGCATATCCTGGACAAAACAAACATAAGAATACACGGTACCATAGAATCCTAACAACGGAACATCCTTCTCTTCACTATCATTTCTCACAATGTCAATAGCATAGCATCTTCATGCTATCATGTCCCTTAAATGATGTGAGATGGCTCCAAGAAAGTGCATCAGTACGGTCTGTACCGCGGTTGTACTCTTGATCTGCTGCTACTTCCATTGGAACCATAACCATATTGAAACGTGAGGAAGATTTGTTAGTGAATGTCTCATAACTCACAAGTGACAATTGAGAAAGTCGAAGAGCTTGTGAGAAACTGGTTGCAGCTCGTTGTAGAAACAGACATCAACTGATCTCTATAGAGACAGACACCAGTTGTTGTTAGATTTTCAAGATGGATTGCATCATCAGTTGTAGATACAGACATCAACTTCTAGACCTGTAGAGACAGACATTGCAGCTCGTATATGCCACACTAGACTTCTACTCCATGTGTACAGTGTACTACAAGTTTAGCATAAAAAACATAACTGCATTCCAACAGACATCAGTGGGTTTCTTTCTACCTAGCTTAATTAACCTTTCAGTTGCTCCTCTTCACTATACCCACCAGGTAATTAATCAGTAGACTACAGTTGCTGAGAAATTAAACTACCCAAGGCTGTATATGTTTAGATCATGAAGGAGAGATGTATAAGGCTGTATATGTTTAGATGATGAAGGAGAGATGTATAAGGAGAAATTAAATAACCCAGATAATTCAATTAATCCAAATAACCCAGATAATTCCAATAAATTCCAACAAGGAGTTGATATACAAGGATTAGACAAGGCATACACAAGGACATGACATAAGGGCATCTTTGTCCCCTCTTGACACAAGATTACACAAGACATACACAAGGAACACTTGGTATCAACAACTACCTGACTACTTCTTCACTGGCCACTCCTTCACTTACCTTCTCTTTCTTTTCCCTTCTGTTGCTCTTCCCTCCCCTTTACTTTTCTTTCTTTTCTCTTTTATAGCTAATTCTTTCCTTTCATTTTCTTTTCCTATTGCAATTTCCATTTCTTCTATAATGGCCCTGGTATCAACAACTACCTGACTGTTGCAATATACTCTTATTATTTCCCTACCAGCATTCTGAATACGATCCTTGTGCAAGTGTGGCAACTTATACTGATTTCCTCATTTGTCTTTCATATTCAAACATAACAGCTTCTAATGTAATAAAGCTTATGTGCAACTTGTGGGGGTCATAGTTCTCGAATTCCTCTTCCACACCCTGTACCAGTTCCTGGATGTTTGTAGGAGACCTGCAGTCAGTTAGAGACTCGAGAGAGCAATGGAAGCAGAGGTCTAAACAATTGAACTCGGGGCTTTTTGGGGGTTGTTGTAGCAATCGGATGTCAAGATTAGTTTGTTGCACAGCTTCTCGAAAAGCTACTTTGGGAAGGACATGAGGCCTTGCGTTATCCTGTTGGATGAATATTGTTGCTCCCTCATCATCGTCAGGCCACTTATCATGAATTGTCGGGATAACCTTATTGATGAGATAATCTCTACACACAGGCCTGGTTACTTTCACTGATGTCAACACTTTTGCTCCCTTTGCTCTGTTCTGACTTGTCCGCACCGCCTCAGTCTCTTTGATGAATGCCCAAGTGTCGATCTTCCCATCAAATGTTAGCTCCCCCTCATTGTTATATCGAGGCTTGGCCACTGCTGTTAGGAACATCACCTTCCCAATGTTGTGAGTGTTTAACACGGTGCGCTGGGGTTCAGGTTCTCCTGGGAGTACATAGTAACTATTCTTCAGTCTCGTCATGTCAAACCACTTTTCATCAATGTGAACCATGTTGGTCATTGGTTTGAACATAGCCCGAGAAGTTGAGATCGAATTGTCATCAAGCATGGACATACAAAATTCCAGTCTCGCAAGCTTGTTCTCTGGCTTGAGATGAGGCTTCACAGTGCTTGTGATGCGGTTGAGCTCATTCAACTGGAACCTCTTATGTAGGGTCGATCGAGCCACACCTAGATACCATGCCAGAGATCGAATTGTCCTTCTTTTATTCAATGGGATTGCTGAGGTCCTCGCTAGATCCAGCTCCTTTCTCTTTCGGCCAGATCTTCCTGGCTTCTTGCTTGAGACATCTACTTCTTTGCCATCGACAATTTGCTTTTTGGTGTCTTCCCAGATTCTTTCAACAGATCGTACACTTATGTCCAACAGGGTTGAGAGTAGCAGCTTGTCGTCTGGTTGAATAGACCCATCTCTAAGCTCGATTACCAGCAAGGCGAAGTAGACACCATTCCTCTCCTTATCTGACAATTCTCTTCTCTTCTCTTAAAGTATCCAATTCATAACTTCATCCTCCTCCTCTTGAGCTTCATCCTCTTTCCCTTCATCTTCTTCAGGCATCCAATTCATAGCTTCATCGTCTTCCTCTTGAGGCATCAAGTTCAAATCCATAGCTCCATTATCTGCCACTTGAGGTTCCTCCTCTTCAAAGATCCAATTCAAATTAATACCTCCATCATCTTCCTCTTGAGGCATCATGTTCAAATCAATAGCTTCTTGTTCTTCCTCTTGAGGCATCAAGTTCAAATCCATAGTTATGTTTCCTGCCATCAATGACAAAAGATGAGCACACCATAACAAGAATATACACACACAAAATGAGTATGCAAGTCAAACAAGAAATAGGTGCCATGGCACCATTTCTAGTTTGATTGCCACGGTAGCCAAACAAGAAATACTGCCATGGCACCATTTCTACAAATGGCTGCCATGGCACCATTTATAGAAAGGCTGCCATGGCAGCCAAACACATTGCTCTAACCATAAACCATTTTATTCTAGTTTGGGGTATTTTTTGTAGCAGTACCACATGATCAGCAGTACACAAACTTTCATTACTGAAATTTCAAAAACCTAACAATGGAGTTTGGGATCATTTGCTTTCATTCCTTGTTCTGGAGTTCTATTGGCTCTAATTACTGAAATTTCTAAAACCTAACAATGAAGTTCTAGAGTACTTTATCAACAGATCATGCATCTATTGAATTATGCATCGATGTTTCATAAGTGAGCACTTTAACGTTTCTATTGGCTCTAATTATGAATCCTTGGCTAGTTTTTGGGTCTCCAACAATAAGAACTCTGTTTTAAACACTATTAGTTCAATTGATTTGTGGTGTTTGTGGAAATAGAGGAACTCTATAATTTTTAACAACACCAAGTTGCTTTCTATTGTTCAGATTTGGAGACTAATGAATCCTAAAAACTATTAGGTTTTGGTCTGCCATGTCCCCATAACAGAGCAAGATGAAGATAAAGAGCTTTATAAACTCCCTGATGGCGTTCAGAATCAGTGGCTGAAGGAGAAGCTCTTGGAAGACCCTGAGATACCTTTCCCTGGGATTTCTGACACAAGTTCAAACTCCCTGATCCCTATCAGCAGGTACTTGTGCTGAATATGACATAATTATACTCCATTGACTAACTGAATTATACAGTTTACACTTGACATAATTGCTCTACTTATTTTTTCAGTTAACACTAATCATACTGTATTCAGTTAACACTGTTCTTCCTGACGAACAGGAGCAAAGCATCAACTCCTTGCAGTACACTGATCATATTCAGCACAGGGAGCAAAGGAGCAACTCCTTGACGAGCAGGAGCAAAGTACCTTCTTCCTCCTAACGAGCAGGAGCAGTACTGGTAGATGAGCAGCAGCAGCAGTACTGGTAGATGAGCAGAAGCTGTACGGGCAGATGAGCAGCAGGAGTAGCACAGGCAAATGAGCAGTAGCAGCATTGGTAGATGAGCAGAAGCTGTACGGGCAGAGGAGCTCCACCGGTGGTAGGGGAGAAGCAACTCCACGGGCTCGCGCGGGGGATTGAGGAGGACGCGTAGGAGATAGAGGAGGGAGCGCGCGAGCTCCTGGTCCACCCGCACGGGAAGCAATTTCCGGCGATGCCCGCGAGCTGGAGCTCGAGGAGGATCGCGACCGGGAGGAATTGTGGTGGCGCACGCGCTGGAGCTCGAGGAGGATGCGCTGGAGCTTGAGGAGGACGCGCTGGAGCTTGAGGAGGACGCGCAGGAGCTCGAGGTGGACGCCCGCGAGCTCGAGGAGGACGTGGCCGGAGGTCCCGACGGCGCCCGTAGGGAATCGAGGTGGGAGGGGATCGTGGCGACGCAGGTCTGAGCGAGGGAGGCGGCGGAGCAGCTACTTGGCGACGACGGCGGCGGAGCAGGTACGTGGCGACGGCGGCGGAGC
Source organism: Secale cereale (assembly GCA_902687465.1). NCBI lineage: Eukaryota > Viridiplantae > Streptophyta > Magnoliopsida > Poales > Poaceae > Secale > Secale cereale. Next base: position 709,798,003 of record LR738715.1, read on the forward strand.
ACTACCTGATGGGCGGCGAATCGCGCAGCTGGCCGGCGCCGGCCCCTATCGACGGTGGAGGCGGAGGAAGACGACAGGGGGACGGAGGGGCTGGTCTCAGCCATTTTAAAACTTCTGGGCTTTTTTGCAAAATTGCCAATGAACTGCGCCCACGACATGTTTTTCTGGACAGAGGGAGTACAATTTTTCAAAGTTTCTGACCAGAATACAAGTTTGTGAAGGAAGTACCTTCATAAATTTTTCAAATGGGATGAAACTCTTCCATCCTTTTAAGCACTCCAAATCCTTAGCCTCTACCCAAATTTAGCTCATTTTATTGAGTTATGTGAGCACAGAAGCAATTCTTGCTTTCTGTCAAATTTCTCAGCTTGTGAAGCAAGTGCATTTTTCCTTGCTCCATTTTAGCTGAAAATATTCCCAAGCCCTCTCCTAGTCATATAACTCATCTTCCCAAGATATTGGCTCATTCCATGTAGCCAATATTTCCCTAGATTTTTCCTAAGCTTTTGGCCAGAAATGATGTTTGTGAAGCAAGTGCTAATTTGGCAAGTCCATTTGGTGTGATCTTTTTACAGCATCACTGTGTGACCAAATCATCAAGCCATGTCAAATATTAGTACATTCCATCACTCCTAGTGAGTGCTTCATCCTCATTTGGTTTCTGGACTGATTTTGGCAGTTGTACAGCAACTATGCTAAATATTTGTCCTAATGACCTCAAAACTCCCAGGATCATAGTCCTTGTTAACCTAAGCCTCCCAGACATCTTGGTTACTTTTCTACTTCTCCGGTTTTATCTCTAGAATGCTGCCAAGTTTGCAACAGCAAACTTGTGGAGCTTATTCTACTCATTCTATTTTGTCTCTGCCTACTTCTTTACCATGGTAACTCTTTACCTTCGAGGGACTGCACAGTAGACATGTTTTTACTCCAGTAAGATCTCTGGGACACGCCTTTTCCGTGGTGACCACACGGAGAGCCAGCCAAAACGATGGTCTCACCACTGTTATCGGCGGCACCGCTACTCCGACCGGCTCTGGCGTCACCACTGTTGCCAAATAGCATCTTCTCGCCGTCCTCTTCCCCGTGGACTCCTGCCTTGCTCGCTTTCTTCTCCGGCGAGCCATGCCAATGGTCGAACAGTGTGCTACTGTGGTCGTCGTCACTTCTGTCCTCTTCCTCCCATCGTCTTCGAGCTATGCCCGACTCCGTGAAGCTCTGGCGCTCGTCTGCGCTCTCTTCGTCGCCTTCCCACCGCTCCCAGTGAGCTTTGGCCGCGTCTGCTGACACCGTGCGCGTCGCCGGCGCACGGACACGTAGCCGCGCCGCGTGTCCCCTCCTCCCCTCCCTCTCGAGCCTGCCCCGCGCCTATTTAAGCACGGCCTGAGCTTCACCACAGTCCACAAGCCCTCCTCAAGCCTCGCCCCCAAGGTCCCGAGCAATCGCCATGGCTGCCGTCTCTACCCACCTCGAGTCCGACGATGCCGCGCCCCTCTTGCCATTCCACCTCCACCAGTAGATCCACCTAAGCGTGCCGAACCTCCCCAGCCCCACATCTTCATTCTGTCGTCGCCGGAGTGCCATGTCCATCCTCCCCACATTCGTCGACCCGCCTCTGTCCAGCTTCGGCGTCGTGCCTCGCCGCCGTTCCAGGCATCCCCGGCGGCCGCCCTTCACCTGAACGGGTGCGGCTTGGTCCCGCACGCCCGTCGGTGGCCTCGGCTCAGTCGGAGGCCACCTGAGTCGGCCGGCCCCTCATCGCCTCCCCTCCCCTGCTCCTCCTCTGTCTCGCACGGGAGAACAGGAGTGGGAGGTTGAAGATGATGCGCCTGCCCGCGGACCCCACCTAGCAGCGACCCAGGGCGTTGACCCGGTCCTGCGAGCGTGGATAAGTTGCTGGGCCGCGCGCGTCAGCGAGACAGCCCCGGCCCCGACTTTGCCACGCTGGATAAGTGGAGGCGTAATCCATGGATTACGTCTTCGCTTTTCAAAAGTGTATTCGTGCTCTTCCTCGGGCTGAAATGTGTTTTCCTTTCTGGAAAACATAGTTTCAGAAAGGCGCGTTCTGTTTTTTCAGCCAAGGGCCTGCTTGTGATGATTTTATTGCAGAAAGGTCCCTCGCAAAAAAAAACCCTCATATCTTTTTGCTCGTAACTCCAAATGAGGTGATTCCCAAGCCCATTTCTTCATCTCGTTGAACCCGTTCTGTTGGTATCGTTTTCACCATGTTTTGAAATTCTGAAAATGACCATTTTTCCCTTGCCGTAAACAGCCCCCTTCGAGAGAGAACTGTTTCCGGCGATTATTTCCGCAAGCTTTCCGCACTTTTCTCCGGAGTATTTGTCGACCCCCAGGCAAGCCAAACTCTTATCATGAGCCCCGAACTCGCATGTTAACTTTGCTTGAGCCTTGTGTATGTGTAGTTGTAGTCGTTGGCTTATTGTTTTCAGCTACAATCTTTTCCTTATGTATTTTCATGCATGCTTGTGTTGTCACGATATTCTCTTGACATGCTAGTTAGGATGTTGTTATTAATAATGCCATGCTACTACTCTACTTACTTTTTATGCCATCATTATAAAATGCTATGATGCTTTTAATGCACCTTTAATATGCTAGTACTTAGCATTGTCCTATTCTTTATGTTATACTTGTGCACCTGAGAAGTTCGATATTTTTGTATATGCTTTTGTATGCTGCATGCTCATTGTTGCATTATTGTTAAATATGCTCATGATGATGGAGAGTTATTAAAAATAAATTAACCATAACAAACTCCTCCGTCATCGATGGGATGGGTTCATGGTGCCACCAAATCGAACGTTTTCAATGCAGCCACATTTGCCTTTGTGGGAAGGCCTTAATACGAACTATTGTTGTACCTCTCGCCGGTGCCTCCAACGAGGGAAGGTTATGGACACGCGCTACCCTGATCAGGTAGGCGCACATAAGCCTTGTGTGCCCATAGTTTTTGTTGTTATGGTACCGGGTCCCCGTTTGGGATAGTTTGGCCACGACGGTGGTCGGTGTGTCTTTGGTAGACACAGGGCCACCCAAGACTAGCCCAGTAGGGAAAGAGTCGGAGTGGCCGGGGGAGTGTCATGACAGTAGGTCGGTTTCGTCGGAACGCCGTTGTTCCACCCGTATGGGATGACAAGGCCATGGGTTTCGTGTTGTGGGTACCGTGCGCTACCTCTGGAGAGTGTTTATAAAGTCTATCGATAGCACACAGTTCGTAGTAGGTCACACTATTGGATCTTGATCGAAACGAAGGATAAACTGGAGATAATAAAAATTTATTAATATGGTAACAAGAATAAAATAGTCGTGTGAATTCACGACGCTGTTGGGATCACGAGACGAGTTATCGGTGAATACTGGAGACCAAGTGTTGGTTGTGGTCGTGATCGCCGAAAATATCACGGTTATGTGGTAAGATAACCCGTTGGTAATATAGTCCGATGGACTCGGTAAACAAGTTTGGTTGCCTTGCATGAATAATAATATGCATTTTTAATGAACCATGGTAGGACAAGAAATTGTTGAACAAAGTAATATGTTATGCTTGCATTTGAATATGTATGGACAGTAGTTTTCCAGCATAGTCTCATGATGCCATGCCATGCTTTGTTCTATTTATTAAGCTATGCCATGAGTAAGATAGTTTATTATGCTGCTATCACCTTATTGTAATCATATTGTTTATGCCATGTTAATACCGTGTTAGTAGATGTTATGAACTGGTTCATGCTCATTTAATCTTATTCATGCCATGTTTTGATGTAAGGTAGTTCGTTGCATGTGCTTGGTTCTTGTTTTGTCTCCTGCCTGTTTGGGTGCTATGTTTTTTGGTTGTCTTGCAAGTACATTCAATGTACTGACCTGGCGTGTCATGCCAGTTTTGTAGGTTACACTTGAATGGTTCACTGGCTCCGTCATGCTAGGTCGTAATCTTGCCAGTCCTGTGAGTTGTGGAGCCCAGACAGAGTTTTTATGCTCAAAACCAAGACTTCCGCCACCAATTAAATAGACTTCCGCCGCCATGTAAATAGCGTTAGGGCTATGCCAGATAAATATATCCATCAATGATGTAACCATATACTCTGATATTTGATGAATATTATTGTACCTGGAATGTTGTATCTTGTACCTGTCGTGCGTCAGGTGTATTCCAGGGCTGACGTGCGAAGGCCCCCTGGTCCATGCGGATCGGGGTGCCACAAACAGGCCCCAAGATGGGATCTCATGGGAATAGAAGGTTGCGGCGGTGGAACTAGGGTTTTCTCTGTTGTTCCGATGGTTTCGGGGTACGTAGATATATATAGGAAGAAGGAGGGCACCGGGGGCCAGACATGGAGCCCACGAGGCAAGGGGCGGGCCCTATAGGGGGCGCGCCCCCCACCCTCGTGGACGCCACGTGTGCCCTACTTCGTGGTTCTCAAGTCTCCCGCGCGTATTTTGCTCCAAAAATATCTCTCCCGAAGGTTTCATTCCGTTTGGACTCCATTTGATATTCCTTTTCTATAAAACCCTCAAATAGGCAAAAAAAACAGCAATCTGGACTAGGCCTTTGGGTTAATAGGTTAGTCCCAAAAATAATATAAAAGTGTATAACAAAGCCCATTAAACATCCAAAACATCATAAATAATAGCATGGAACAATCAAAAAGTGGTCCCCAAGCTTAATCCATGCTCGTCCTCGAGTAGGTAAATGATAAAAACAGAATTTTTGATGTGGAATGCTAACCAACATAATTCAATGTAGTTCTCTTAATTGTGGCATGAATGTTCAGATCTGAAAGATTCAAGACAAAAGTCTATATTGACATAAGAAATAATAATACTTCAAGCATACTTAACAAAGCAATCATGTCTTCTCAAAATACTATGGCTTAAAGAAAGTTATCCCTACAAAATCATATAGTCTGGCTATGCTCCCTCTTCATCACACAAAATATTCATATCATGCACAACCCCGGTTTCAGCCAAGCACTTGTTTTCATACTCTATTCTTTCAAACCTTTCAACTTTCACGCAATACATGAGCGTGAGCCATGGACATAGCACTATGGGTGGAATAGAGTGGTGGTTGTGGAGAAGACAAAAAGGAGGAAGATAGTCTCACATCAACTAGGCGTATCAACCGGCTATGGAGATGTCCATCAATAGATATCAATGTGAGTGAGTAGGAATAGCCATGCAACGGATGCACTAGAGCTAAAAATGTATGAAATCTCAACAAAAGAAACTAAGTGGGTGTGCATCCAACTTGCTTGCTCACGAAGACCTAGGGCATTTGAGGAAGCCCATCGTTGGAATGTACAAGCCAAGTTCTATAATGAAAATTCCCGCTAGTATATGAAAGTGACAAAACAAGAGACTCTCTATCATGAAGATTATGGTGCTACTTTGAAGCACAAGTGTGGAAAAGGATAGTAGCATTGCCCCTTCTCTCTTTTCTCTCATTTTTTTGGAGGGGCTTTCTCTCTCTCTTTTTTATTTAGCCCCTCTCTATTTTTTTGGGCAATCTCTTTTTTATTGGCCTTTCCTCGCATGGGACAATGCTCTAATAATGATGATCATCACACTTTTATTGATTTACAACTCGATACTAGAACAAAGTATGACTCTATATGAATGCCTCCGGTGGTGTACCGGGATGTGCAATGAATCAAGAGTGACATGTATGAAAAATTATGCATGGTGGCTTTGCCACAAATACGATGTCAACTACATGATCATGCATGGCAATATGACAATATGAAGCGTGTCATATGAACGGAACGATGGAAAGTTGCATGGCAATATATCATGGAATGGCTATGGAAATGCCATGATAGGTAGGTATGGTGGCTGTTTTCAGGAAGGATACATAGTGGCTGTTTTGAGGAAGGATATATAGTGGGTGTATGGTACTAGCGAAAGTTGCGCGGTACAAGAGAGGCTAGCAATGGTGGAAGGGTGAGAGTGCGTATAATCCATGGACTCAACATTAGTCATAAGAACTCATATACTTATTGCAAAAATTTATTAGTCATCAAAACAAAGCAATCAACGCTCCTAGGGGGGAAGTTGGTAGGAGTTAACCATCGCGCGCCCGTGACCTCCACACAAAGGATGACACTCTACAAATACCTCATGCTCTCACTTCGTCACATAGCGGTTCACCATACGTGCATGCTATGGGAATCACTAACTTTAACACAAGTATTTCTCAATTTCATAATAACTCCACTAGCATGACTCTAATATCACTATCCTCATATCTCAAAACAATTATCAAGCATCAAACTTCTCATCATATTCAATGCACTTAGCATGAAAGTTTTTACTACATTCATCTTGGGTGCCTATCATGTGAAGGCTAGTTTTATAGCCAAAGCACATTACCATGCTGTTTTAATAGACTCTCTAAAGGATATAAGTGTAGCATGAGAGATCTACAATTTCTACAAAATATAATCACCACCATGCTCTAAAAGATATAAGTGAAGCACTAGAGCAAAAACTATTCAACTCAAAAGATATAAGTGAAGCACATAGAGTGTTCTAACAATTCCTTGGCCATATTTAACTCTCTCAAAAAGGTGTGTCCAGCAAGGATGATTGTGGCAAACTAACAAGCAAAGACTCAAATAATACATGACGCTCCAAGTAAAACACATATCATGTGGTGAATAAAAATATAGCTCCGAGTATAGTTACTGATAGATGAAGACGAAAGCGGGGATGCCTTCCCGGGGCATTCCCAAGCTTAGTCTTTTGGTTGTCCTTGAATTTTACCTTGGGGTGCCTTGGGCATCCCCAAGCTTAGGCTCTTTCCACTATTTGTTCCATAGTCCATCAAAGCAATACTCAAAACTTGAAAACTTCACAACACAAAACTTAGACAAAAATCTCGTGAGCTCCGTTAGTATAAGAAAACAAACCACTACCCAAAGGTACTGCAATGAACTCATTCTTTGTTTATAATGGTGTTAAACCTACAGTATTCCAACTTCTCTATGATTCGTATCCTCCAATACTACTCATAGATTCATCAAAATAAGCAAACAACACACGAAAAACAGAATCTGTCAAAAACAGAACAGTCTGTATTAATCTGTAACTTTCGCATACTTCTGTAACTCCAAAAAAATTGAAATAAATTGGTAAACATGAGGAATTTGTCTATTAATCATCTGCAAAAATAATCAACTAAATAGCATGCTCTAGTAAAGTCTGGTGACCATTCTAGCGAGCGCTAACGATTCTATTTTTCACAGCACGATCATATAAACTTCACACAAGTCTTCCCAAAGGTTCTACTTGGCACAAACACTAATTAAAACACAAAACCACATCTAAACAGAAGCTAGATGCAATATTTATTCCTAAACAGAAGGAAAAACAAAAAATATAAAATTGGGTTGCCTCCCAACAAGCGCTATCGTTTTACGCCCCTAGCTAGGCACGATACATGGATAGATCTAGGTATTGCCATATTTGGAAGGCGATCCATAAGTGGATCTCATAATAGATTCATATGGTAATTTGATTTCTTTCTAGGAAAGTCTTCCATTCCTTTCCTTAACGGAAATTGGAATCTAATATTTCCTTCCTTCATATCAATAATTGCACCAATCGTTCTAAGGAAAGGTCTACCAAGAATAATACGACATGAAGGATTGCAATCTATATCAAAAACAATGAAATCTATGGGCACATAATTCCTATTGGCAACAGTAAGAACATCATTAATCCTTCCCATAGGTTTCTTAATAATGGAATCTGCAAGATGCAAATTTGAAGAACAATCATCAAGCTCATGGAAACCTAGCAAATCACACAAGGTTTTTGGGATAGTGGAAACACTTGCACCCAAATCACACAAAGCAAAGCATACATGATCTTTAATTTTAATTTTAATAGTAGGTTCCCACTCATCATAAAGCTTTCTAGGGATAGAAACTTCCAATTCAAGTTTTTCTTCATAAGATTGCATCAACGCATTAACTATGTGTTTGGTAAAAGCTTTATTTTGACTATAAGCATGCGGAGAGTTTAGTACGGATTGCAACAAGGAAATACAATCAATCAAAGAGCAATTATCATAATTGAATCCCTTGAAATGAAAAGTAGTGGGTTCATCACTATGCAAAGTTTTAATCTCTTCACTCTCACTTTTAACAATTTTAGCATCAAGATCTAAAAACTCCGAATCATTGGGACACCTTAAAGTTGACTCGTCTCCAATCCCATATTTATCAAGATTCATACTAGAGAACAAGGATCTAATAGGAGACACATCAATAACTTTCAGATCTTCATCTTTATTTTTATGATAACTAGAAGAACACGCTTTTATATAATTGTCTCTTTTAGCACGCATACTAGCGGTCCTTTCTTTGCATTCATCAATGGAAATTATCATTGCTTTGAGAGACTCATTGATATCATGCTTAGGTGGGATAGATCTAAGTTTCAAAGAATCAACATCAAGAGTAATTCTATCCACACTTCCCAATTCATCAATCTTAAGCAATTTTTCTTCAAGCAAAGCATTGAAATTCTTTTGTGAATTCATAAACTCCTTAACAGTAGTTTCAAATTCAGAAGGCATCTTCACATAAGAGTTGTTGTAGGAATTACCATAATTATTAGAGGAATTACTAGGAAAAGGCATAGGATTAAAGTTTCCTCTATAAGCATTGTTACCAAAATTATTCCTACCAAAAAAATTCACATCCAAAGATTCATTATTATTTTCAATCAACGTGGATAAAGGCATATCATTAGGATCAGAAGAAGCACTCTTAGCAGCAAATAATTTCATAAGTTCATCAATATTTCCACTCAAAACACTGATCTCTTCAATAGCATGCACTTTTTTACTAGTAGATCTTTCGGTGTCCATTGAGAATAATTAACCATAATATTATCTAGGAGTTTGGTAGCTTCTCCTAAGGTAGTTTCCATGAAAGTGCCTCCTGCGGCCGAATCTAAAAGATTTCTAGAAGCAAAATTCAAGCCAGCATAAAAGTTTCGAATAATCATCCATAAGTTCAAACCATGTGTAGGGCAATTACGTATCATTAATTTCATCCTCTCCCAAGCTTGTGCAACATGCTCATGATCTATTTGCTTAAAATTCATAATATCGTTTTTAAGAGAGATGATCTTAGCAGGAGGGAAATACTTAGAGATAAAAGCATCTTTGCACTTATTCCACGAATCAATACTATTTCTAGGCAAAGAGGAAAACCAAGTTTTAGCACGATCTCTAAGCAAAAACAGAAATAACTTCAATTTAACAATATCATTATATGTATCCCTTTTATTTTGCATATCACACAAATCAACAAAGTTGTTTAGATGGGTGGCGGCATCTTCACTAGGAAGGCCGGAAAATTGATCTTTCATGACAAGATTCAACAGAGCAACATTGATCTCACAAGATTCAGCATCGGTAATAGGAGCAATCGGAATGCTAATAAAATTATTATTGTTGGTATTGGTGAAGTCACACTATTTGGTATTGTTCTGAGCCATAGTGACAAACAAGCAATCCAACACACAAGCAAACAAGAAGCAAGTGAACGGTAAACACACAGCAAAAAGAAGGGCAAATAAAACGGCAAGGGTGAAGTGGGGAGAGGAAAATGAGAGGCAAAAAATGTAATGCGAAGGATAAGGGTTTGTGATAGGTACCTGGTATATGAATTTTGCGTAAGCCTCCCCGGCAACGGCGCCAGAAATTCTTCTTGCTACTTCTCGAGCTTGCGATGTAGTCCCTCGAAGAGGAAAGGATGATGCAGCACAGTAGCGTAAGTATTTCCCTCAATTTTTGAGAACCAAGGTATCAGTACAGTAGGAGACCACGTGCGAGTCCCTCGCACCTGCACAAACAAATAAGAACTTCGCAGCCAACGCAATAAGGGGATGTCAATCCCTTTACGGTCACTTACGAAAGTGAGATCTGATAGAGATGATAGTTTGATATTTTTTGGTATTTTTGGATATAAGAACAGAAAGTAAAAGCGGAAAAGTATAGTAGATTGTAGATTGATATGTTGAGAATAGACCCGGGGGCCATAGTTTTCTCTAGTGGCTTCTCTCATGATAGCGGTATTCTACGGCGGGTAAACAAATTATTGTCGAGCAATTGATAGAAAAGCGAATACTTATGAGACTATCTAGGCATGATCATTATATATAGGCATCACGTCCGAGACAAGTAGACCGAAACGATTCTGCATCTACTACTATTACTCCACACATCGACCGCTATCCAGCATGCATCTAGAGTATTAAGTTCATAAGAACAGAGTAACACCTTAAGCAAGATGACATGATGTAGAGGGATAAACTCAAACATAGTGATATAAACCCCATCTTTTTATCCTCGATGGCAACAATACAATACGTGCCTTGTTGCCCCTACTGTCACTGGGAAAGGACACCGCAAATTGAACCCAAAGCCAAGCATTTCTCCCATTGCAAGAACTATAGATCTAGTAGGCCAAACCAAACCAATAATTCGAAAAGACTTGCAAGGATATTATAATCATACATAAAGAGTTCAGAAAAGAACCAAATATTTCTCATAGATAATCTTGATCATAAACCCATAATTCATCGGATCTCGACAAACACACCGCAAAAAGAGATTACATCGAATAGATCTCCTTGAAGACCAAGGAGAACTTGGTATTGAGATCCAAAGAGAGAGAAGAAGCCATCTAGATACTAGCTGTGGACCCAAAGGTCTATGGTAAACTACTCACAACTCATGGTGAGGCGATGATGATGATGTAGAAGCACTTCGTGGAAGATCCCCCCTCCAACGGAGCTCCGGAACAGGCCCCAAGATGGGATCTCACGGGAACAGAAGGTTGCGGCGGTGGAACTAGGGTTTTCTCTGTTGTTCTGATGGTTTCGGGGTACGTAGATATATATAGGAAGAAGGAGGGCACCGGGGGCCAAACGTGGAGCCCACGAGGCAGGGGGCACGCCCCCCACCCTCGTGGACACCACGTGTGCCCTACTACGTGGTTCTCAAGTCTCCCGTGCGTATTTTGCTCCAAAAATATCTCTCCCGAAGGTTTCATTCCGTTTGGACTCCGTTTGATATTTGTTTTCTGTAAAACCCTGAAATAGGCAAAAAAACAGCAATCTGGAATGGGCCTTTGAGTTAATAGGTTAGTCCCAAAAATAATATAAAAGTGTATAACAAATCCCATTAAACATCCATAACATCATAAATAATAGCATGGAACAATCAAAAATTATAGATACGTTGGAGACGTATCAATGGGATGCCTTCCGGGGCATCCCCAAGCTTAGACGCTAGAGTCTCCTTGAATATTTACCTGCGGTGCCTCGGGCATCCCCAAGCTTGAGCTGTTGCCTCTCCTCATTCTGCTCATATCAATACCTACTCGATCTTCGAACACTTCATCCACACAAAACTTAACAAAAATTTTATTAGAGGGGTTAGTACATATAACATCTGTTGGAAATATGCCCTAGAGGCAATAATAAATTGGTTATTATTATATTTCCTTGTTCATGATAATTGTTTATTATCCATGCTGGAATTGTATTGATAGGAAACTCAGATACATGCGTGGATACATAGACAAACACCATGTCCCTAGTAAGCCTCTAGATGACTAGCTCGTTGATCAATAGATGGTTACGGTTTCCTGACCATGGACATTGGATGTCATTGATAACGGGATCACATCATTAGGAGAATGATGTGATGGACAAGACCCAATCCTAAGCCTAGCACAGATCGTGTAGTTCGTATGCTAAAGCTTTTCTATATGTCAAGTATCTTTTCCTTAGACCATGAGATTGTGCAACTCCCAGATACCGTAGGAATGCTTCGGGTGTACCAAACGTCACAATGTAACTGGGTGGCTATAAAGGTGCACTACAGGTATCTCCGAAAGTGTCTGTTGGGTTGGCACGAATCGAGACTGGGATTTGTCACTCCGTATGACGGAGAGGTATCTCTGGGCCCACTCGATAGGACATCATCATAATGTGCACAATATGTGATCAAGGAGTTGATCACGGGATGATGTGTTACGGAACGAGTAAAGAGACTTGCCGGTAACGAGATTGAGCAAGGTATCGGTATACCGACGATCGAATCTCGGGCAAGTGCTATACCGATAGACAAAGGGAATGGTATACGGGATTGATTGAATCCTTGACATCGTGGTTCATCCGATGAGATCATCGTGGAACATGTGGGAGCCAACATGGGTATCCAGATCCCGCTGTTGGTTATTGGCCGGAGAGTTGTCTCGGTCATGTCTGCATGGTTCCCGAGCCCGTAGGGTCTACACACTTAAGGTTCGATGACGCTAGGGTTATAGGGGAAGTATGTACGCGGTTACCGAATGTTGTTCGGAGTCCCGGATGAGATCCCGGACGTCACGAGGAGTTCCGGAATGGTCTGGAGGTAAAGATTTATATATGGGAAGTCCCGTTTTGGTCACCGGAAAAGTTTCGGGCGCTATCGGTAGCGTACCGGGACCACCGGGAGGGTCCCGGGGGTCCACCAGGTGGGGCCACCAGCCCCAGAAGGCTGCGTGGGCCAAGTGTGGGAGGGGACCAGCCCCAGGTGGGCTGGTGCGCCCCCCCCCCCCCCACCAAGGCCCAAGGCGCATCGAGAGTGGGTGGGGGGCAAACCCTAGGTCCAGATGGGCCTTAAGGCCCACCCTAGGGCGCCACCGCTCTCTCCCCCCCTTGGCCGCACCCTAGATGGGTTTTGGGGGCTGCCGCCACCCCTAGGGAGGGAACCCTAGATGGGGGCGCAGCCCCTCCCCTTCCCCTATATATAGTGGGGGTTTTGGGGCTGCTAGACACGCGGGATGGTCTCCCTCTTGGCGCAGCCCTACCCCTCTCCCTCCTCGTCTCTTGCAGTGCTTGGCGAAGCCCTGCTGGAGTCCAGCGCTCCTCCACCACCACCATGCCGTCGTGCTGCTGTTGGATGGAGTCTTCCCCAACCTCTCCCTCTCTCCTTGCTGGATCAAGGCGTGGGAGACGTCTTCGGGCTGCACGTGTGTTGAACGCGGAGGCGCCGTTGTTCGGCGCTTAGATCGGAATCAACCGCGATCTGAATCGCAGCAAGTACGACTCCTTCATCCGCGTTCTTGCAACGCTTCCGCATCGCGATCTACAAGGGTATGTAGATCCACTCTCCTTTATGCTCGTTGCTAGATTACTCCATAGATAGATCTTGGTGATGCGTAAGAAATTTTTTGATTTTCTGCTACGATCCCCAACAGTGGTATCAGAGCTAGGTCTATGCGTAGTATCTTGCACGAGTAGAACACAAAGTAGTTGTGGGCGTAGATCATGTCAATTCTCTTGCCGTTACTAGTCTTATCTTGATTCGGCGGCATCGTGGGATGAAGCGGCCCGGACCGACCTTACACGTACTCTTACGTGAGACAGGTTCCACCGACTGACATGCACTAGTTGCATAAGGTGGCTAGCGGGTGTCTGTCTCTCCCACTTTAGTCGGATCGGATTCGATGAAAAGGGTCCTTATGAAGGGTAAATAGAAATTGGCATACCACGTTGTGGTTTTGGCGTAGGTAAGAAACGTTCTTGCTAGAAACCTATAGCAGCCACGTAAAAACTTGCAACAACAATTAGAGGACGTCTAACTTGTTCTTGCAGCATGTGCCGTGTGATGTGATATGGCCAAAAGGATGTGATGAATGATATATATGTGATGTATGAGATTGATCATGTTCTTGTAATAGGAATCACGACTTGCATGTCGATGAGAATGACAACCGGCAGGAGCCATAGGAGTAGTCTTATTTATTGTATGACCTGCGTGTCACTGAATAACGCCATGTAATTACTTTACTTTATTGCTAAACGTTAGCCATAGTAGTAGAAGTAATGTTTGGCGAGACGACTTCATGAAGACACGATGATGGAGATCATGATGATGGAGATCATGGTGTCATGCCGGTGACGATGATGATCATGGAGCCCCGAAGATGAAGATCAAAAGGAGCAAAATGATATTGGCCCTATCATGTCACTATTTGATTGCATGTGATGTTTATCATGTTATACATCTTATTTGCTTAGAACGACGGTAGTGAATAAGATGATCTCTCACTAAAATTTCAAGAATTGTGTCCCCCCTAACTGTGCACCGTTGCTAAGGTTCGTTGTTCCGAAGCACCACGTGATGATCGGGTGTGATAAGTTCTAACGTTCGCATACAACGGGTGTAAGCCAGATTTACACACGCGATACACTTAGGGTTGACTTGACGAGCCTAGCATGTACAGACATGGCCTCGGAACACGGAAGACCGAAAGGTCGAACATGAGTCGTATAGAAGATACGATCAACATGAAGATGTTCACCGTTGATGACTAGTCCGTCTCACGTGATGATCGGACACGGCCTAGTCGATTCGGATCATGTATCACTTAGATGACTAGAGAGATGTCTATCTGAGTGGGAGTTCATTAGATGAACTTCATTGTCATGAACAATAGTCTAAGTTGTCTTCGCAAATTATGTTGTAGACCAATAACTGCGTTGTAGCTCCCTATTTAATACGATCCTAGAGAAAGACTAAGTTGAAAGATAATGTAAGCAATAATACGGACTAGGTCCGTAGTCCGAGGAGTGTCCTCACTGCTGTACAGAAAGCTTACGTCTTTGATGCACCGCTCGATGTGCAAACCCCTACAACGTTGTCTGTGGATGTTGTGAACACCTGACAGAGACGTCTGGATGACTACTTGATAGTTTAGTGCACCATGCTTTACGGCTTAGAATCGGGATTCCAATGACGTTTTGAACGCCATAGAACATATGAGATGTTCTAAGAGCTGAAATTGGGATTTCAGGCTCATGCCCGTGTTGAGAGGTATGAGACCTCTGACAAGTTCTTTTGCCAAAAGGATGGAGGAGAATAGCTCAACTTGTGAGCATGTGCTCAGAATGTCTGGGTGCTAAAATCACTTGAACCAAGTGGGAGTTAATCTTCCAGGTGAGATAGTGGTTGACGGAATTCTCTAGACACTATCACCAAGCTGCTAGAACTTCGTGATGAACTATGACATGCAAAGGATGGAGATGATCCCGGAGCTATTAGCGGTTCTTAAGACCGCAAAAGTAGAAATCAAGAAGGAGCATCAAGTGTTGATGGTTTAACAAAGACCACTGGTTTCAAAGGGTAAGGGCTAGAAGGGAAACTTCATGAATGGCAAACCTGTTGTCGCTCTGATGAAGGAACCCATGGTTGAACCCAACCCTCGAGACTAAGTGCTTCTATTGTAAGGGGAACGGTCACATGGTAGCGGAACCACCCCAAATACATGGTAGATATGATAGCTGGCAACTTCAACAAAGTATATTTGATATACGTGTTATTGATGTGTACCTTAGTAGTACTCCTTGTAGCACATGGGTATTGGATACCCGTTCAGTTGCTATTATTAGTGACTTGAAACAAAAGCTACGGACTGAACGGAGACCGGCTAAGGGCGAGGTGACGATGTGTGTTGGAACTGTTTCCAAGGTTGATAAGATCGCCATCGCACGCTCCCTCTATTTTCGAGATTAGTGTTGAACCTAGATAAATGTTATCAGGTGTCTACGTTGAGCATGAAAATGATTAGATCATGTTCATCGCAATACGGTTATTCATTTAAGTTAGAGAATAATGGTTATTCTGTTTACATGAATAATGCCTTTATGGTCATGCACCCAATGGTTCGTTGAATCTCGATCATAGTAATACACATGATGATAATATTAATGCCAAAAGATGTAGAGTTAATGATGATAGTACCACTTTCTTGTGGCACTGCCGCTTAGGTCATTTTGGCATAAAATGCATGAAGAAACTCCATGCTGATGGATGTTTTGAGTCACTTGATTTTGGATCGCTTGACACATGCGAGCCATGCCTCATGGGCAGGATGACTGAGATCCCGTTTTCAAGTACAATGAAACGGGCAAGTGACTTGTTGGAAATCATACATGCTGATGTATGTGATCCAATGAGAATTAAGGCGTGTGGTGGATATCGTTATTTTCTCATCTTCACTGACGATTTGAGTAGATATGGTATATTTACTTAATGAAGCAAAAGTCTGAAACGTTTGAAAGGTTCAAACAATTTCAGAGTGAAGATTAAGAATCATCATAACAAGAAGATCATGTTCCTACGATCTGATCAAGGGGATATTTTCTGAATTATGAGTTTGGCAATCACTTAAGACATTGTGGAATTGTTTCGCAGTTGAAAGCCCCCTGGAACACCACAGCGTAATGGTGTGTCCGGACATCGTAATTGAACCTTATGAGATATGGTGCGATCTATGATGTATCTTACCGATCTACCGCTATTATTTTGAGGTTATGCATTAGAGACAGCTGCATTCACTTTATGTAGGGCACCATCTAAGTCCGTTGAGACAACGCCGTATGAACTAAGGTTTGGCAAGAAACCAAAGTTGTCGTTTCTCAAAGTTTGGGGCTACGATGCTTACGGCTTAAGCCGGAAAAAGCTCGAACCCAAAGCGGACAAATACATCTTCATGGGATACCCACTGGTAACGGTTGGGTATACCTTCTATCTCAGATCCAAGGACAAAATGTTTGTCACTAAGAACGGGTCCTTTCTCGAGAAAGAGTTTCTCTCGAAAGAATTGAGTGGGAGGAAGATAGAACTTGATAAGGTTTTCGAACCCTCAATTCAACCGGAGAGTAGTGCAACACAAAAAGATGTTTCTATGGAACCTACGACTGTTGAAGAGGAAACTAATGATAGTGATCATGAAACTTCGGATCAAGTTGCTATCGAACCTCGTAGGTCGACAAGGATATGTACTACACCTTAGTGGTACGGTAATCCTGTCTTAGATGTCATGTTGTTGGACAACAATGAACCTACGAACTATGGAGAAGCGATGGTGGGCCCGTATTCCGACAAATGGTTAGAAGCTGAGAAATCCGAGATAGAATCCATGTGTCAAAACAAAGTATGGACTTTGGTGGACATGCCCGATGATTGGCAAGCCATTGAGATAAATGGATCTTTAAGAAGAAGATGGATGTGGACGGTAATGTCACTGTCTGTGAAGCTCGACTTGTGGCAAAAAGGTTTTTCACAAGTTCAAGGAGTTGACTACGATGAGATTTTCTCACTCGTAGCGATGCTTAAGTCCGTCGGAATCATGTTAGCATTAGCTGCATTTATGAAATCTGGCAGATGGATGACAAAACAAGTTTCCTTACCAGTTTTCGTAAGGAAAGGTTGTATGTGATACAACCAAAAAGGTCTTGTCGATCCTAAGGATGCTAAAAGGTATGTTAGCTCCAGCGATCCTTCCATGGACTAGAGCAAGCATCTCGGAGTTGGAATATACACTTTGATGGAGTGATCAAAGTTTTTGGGTATACAAAGTTTGTTAGAAACTTGTATTTGCAATAAAGTGAGTGGGAGCACTACAACATTTCTGATAAGTATATGTGAATGACATATTGTTGATCCGAAATGATGTAGAATTTCTGGAATGCATAAAGGGTTGTCTGAAAGGTGTTTTTCAAAGGAATACCTGGATAAAGCTGCTTACATAATTGGGCATCAAGATCTATAGAGATAGATCAAGACGCCTGATGATACTTTCAAAAGGAACACACACCTTTGACATGATTTTGAAGGAGTTCAAAATAGGTCAGTTAAAGAAGGAATTCTTACCTGAGTTATAAGGTGTGAAGTTGAGTGAGACTCAAAGCTTGACCACGGCAGAAGAAAGAGGAAGGACGAAGGTCGTCCCCTATGCTTTTGTCATAGGCTCTATACGGTATGCCATGATGAGTACCGCACCTGATGTGTGCCTTGCCACATGTCTGGCAAGAGGGTACAAAGGTGATCCAGGAGTGGATCACTAGATAGTGGTCAAAATTATCCTTAGAGGAATAAGGAAATGTTTCTCGGTTATGGAGGTGATAAAAAGTTCGACGTAAACAGTTACGTCGATGCAAGCTTAACACCTATCCGGATAACTCTAAGTGGAGATACCGGATACGTATAATGGAGCAACAGTTTGGAATAGCTCCAAGTGGAACGTGGTAGAAGTATCTACGATATGACATAAAGTTTTGCGAAGTACATAGGGATCTGAATGTTGCAGACCCGTTGAATACAACCTCTCTCACAAGCATAACATGATCAAACCCAGAACTCATTGAGTGTTAATCACATAATGATGTGAACTAGATTACTGACTCTAGTGAACTCTTTGGATGTTAGTCACATGGCTATGTGAACTAGATTATTGACTCTAGTGCAAGTGGGAGACTGTTGGAAATATGCCCTAGAGGCAATAATAAATTGGTTATTATTATATTTCCTTGTTCATGATAATTGTTTATTATCCATGCTGGAATTGTATTGATAGGAAACTCAGATACATGTGTGGATACATAGACAAACACCATGTCCCTAGTAAGCCTCTAGATGACTAGCTCGTTGATCAATAGATGGTTACGGTTTCCTGACCATGGACATTGGATGTCGTTGATAACGGGATCACATCATTAGGAGAATGATGTGATGGACAAGACCCAATCCTAAGCCTAGCACAGATCGTGTAGTTCGTATGCTAAAGCTTTTCTATATGTCAAGTATCTTTTCCTTAGACCATGAGATTGTGCAACTCCCAGATACCGTAGGAATGCTTTGGGTGTACCAAACGTCACAACGTAACTGGGTGGCTATAAAGGTGCACTACAGGTATCTCCGAAAGTGTCTGTTGGGTTGGCACGAATCGAGACTGGGATTTGTCACTCCGTATGACGGAGAGGTATCTCTGGGCCCACTCGATAGGACATCATCATAATGTGCACAATATGTGATCAAGGAGTTGATCACGGGATGATGTGTTACGGAACGAGTAAAGAGACTTGCCGGTAACGAGATTGAGCAAGGTATCGGTATACCGACGATCGAATCTCGGGCAAGTGCTATACCGATAGACAAAGGGAATGGTATACGGGATTGATTGAATCCTTGACATCGTGGTTCATCCGATGAGATCATCGTGGAACATGTGGGAGCCAACATGGGTATCCAGATCCCGCTGTTGGTTATTGGCCGGAGAGTTGTCTCGGTCATGTCTGCATGGTTCCCGAGCCCGTAGGGTCTACACACTTAAGGTTCGATGACGCTAGGGTTATAGGGAAAGTATGTACGTGGTTACCGAATGTTGTTCGGAGTCCCGGATGAGATCTCGGACGTCACGAGGAGTTCCGGAATGGTCCGGAGGTAAAGATTCATATATGGGAAGTCCCGTTTTGGTCACCGGAAAAGTTTCGGGCGCTATCGGTAGCGTACCGAGACCACCGGGAGGGTCCCGGGGGTCCACCAGGTGGGGCCACCAGCCCCAGAAGGCTGCGTGGGCCAAGTGTGGGAGGGGACCAGCCCCAGGTGGGCTGGTGCGCCCCCCCACCAAGGCCCAAGGCGCATGGAGAGTGGGAGGGGGGCAAACCCTAGGTCCAGATGGGCCTTAAGGCCCTCCCTAGGGCGCCACCTCTCTCTCCCCCCCTTGGCCGCACCCTAGATGGGTTTTGGGGTCTGCCGCCACCCCTAGGGAGGGAACCCTAGATGGGGGCGCAGCCCCTCCCCTTCCCCTATATATAGTGGGGGTTTTGGGGCTGCTAGACACGCGAGATGGTCTCCCTCTTGGCGCAGCCCTACCCCTCTCCCTCCTCGTCTCTTGCAGTGCTTGGCGAAGCCCTGCTGGAGTCCCGCGCTCCTCCACCACCACCATGCCGTCGTGTTGCTGTTGGATGGAGTCTTCCCCAACCTCTCCCTCTCTCCTTGCTGGATCAAGGCGTGGGAGACGTCTTCGGGCTGCACGTGTGTTGAACGCGAAGGCGCCGTTGTTCGGCGCTTAGATCGGAATCAACCGCGATCTGAATCGCAGCAAGTACGACTCCTTCATCCGCGTTCTTGCAATGCTTCCGCATCGCGATCTACAAGGGTATGTAGATCCACTCTCCTTTATGCTCGTTGCTAGATTACTCCATAGATAGATCTTGGTGATGCGTAAGAAAATTTTTGATTTTCTGCTACGATCCCCAACATCATCAAATCCCATTATGTACTACTCTAACATTACCCACTATATGTTATCACAATTCTATGGCCCCAAGTCAAAGGAGGCTCAACAAGATTTCAAACATAAGCAAATAATGAAACTATAACAGCAATCTGTGAAAACGGGACAGTCTGTAGTAATCTGAACATTAACCATACTTATGTACCTCTAAAAATTCTGAAAAAATAGGACAAAATGAAAATTTTGTATAGAACTATTGTAAAAAAAAGTTTGAGAAGTGTTTGACTTTCCAGCAAAAAATTTAAAATCAGACACTACAGCCAAAGTTCCTGTTTTTGCACCGCACAAACCAAACAAGCAATCTAATCATCCTAAAGGCAAATCTTGGCACATTATTTTTTATAATAAAATGGATTTATACAAAGGGATAATTATTTTTGTTGAAAAGTTTCTGTAATCGAGATTCACAAAGTTTCCATGGGCATGAACAAAGTTGAAGGCTAGCTCCAACTTTAACAATGCTCGTCTTTCTCACTTTCGCTTTTCTTTTTGAAAAAGTTTTAGGTTCCCCTCTTTATTTTTATATTTTTTAAACTATATAAAAGCACACAACAAAAATAAATGACTCTCTAAAACTTCTAGGTTGTCTCCCTGGCAGCGCTTTCTTTAAAGCCATTAAGCTAGGCATATAGTGCTCAAGTAATGGATCCACCCGGATCCCAAGGTATATCAAAGCCAATTTTAATTAACAATGATTTGTGATTTAGTAGTGAGCACAAAGT
Organism: Secale cereale; assembly: GCA_902687465.1. Taxonomy (NCBI): domain Eukaryota; kingdom Viridiplantae; phylum Streptophyta; class Magnoliopsida; order Poales; family Poaceae; genus Secale; species Secale cereale. The sequence goes on from LR738715.1 coordinate 709,818,896, forward strand.
AGCATGCATCCTGCAACAATGAATTATAACTCTCTTCCTATGCATCGGCATGTCATAAAAGAACAATTAAGGCACACATAGTAAAGGCCGATACATAGCATAAACAGTTTCTTGCAATTTTGTCGTATTGGAAACATAGAGAGGCGGAGATGTAGTTCCTATCTCATAATAATTGCAAGTAGGAGCTACAAGCACATGCATATTATATCTATCAAAATCATCATGTGTAGTAGTATGACGCAACCCATCAATATAATACTTAATAAGAGCAAACTTCTCCGATATAGTGTAGTTGGGAGAATTCAAAAAGATAATAGGACTATCATGTGTGGGTGCAATAGCAACAATTTCGTGTTTCACATAAGGAACTATAGCAAGTTCATCTCCATAATCATAATTCATATTGGCATCTTGGCCACAAGCATAGCAAGCTTCAAGTTCATCAAAAAGGGATATTTCAAACGAATCAAAAGGATCATAGCATCCATCCCTCGGTAAGCACGAAGGGAAATTAAACAATGTATTGGATAAAGAGTTACTCTCATTAGAAGGTGGGCACTGGTGATCAATCCTCTCTTCCTCCTTTTGTTCTTCGCTGTCCGCCTCATCTTTTTCATCTAATGAGCTCACGGTTTCAGCAATTTCTTCTTCCATAGTTTCCTGCAAAATATTAGTCTCCTCTTGGACAGCGGAGGAGTCCTCAATGTATGGCTTAACATAAGCATTAGAAGCAAAGTTTTCATAGCAATATTTAAGTATGGCAAAAATTTCAGATTTGTAAAGAGTAGCATCATACTTTTCAATCAAAGAAGCAAATTCATAAGCACCCTTAAAAGCAACAAATTCTTCGATTTGTTCAGTATCAAAGTAATTATAAACACCCTTGGCATAAGAAGATAGAACTCCATTATCACTATACTCACATTGGTAGGGAAGGTGTTTCTTAGGGTCTTCAGAACAACAAGTAAAATCATATATTTCACATAAATTCCAAGCATAGCAATCCAAACGATGAATTTGATCCAGTAAAAGTTTCCCCTTTTGAGACAAGCGGTGTCGCACAAAATAAGCATGCTCATCTAATGATTTTCCCTCAACTAAGCTAGTTGGGTTTTCAGCACGAGCACAAATGGATCGAAGATGATCCAAATAAAAAGCTTCACGAGTATGATAGATTTTGAGTGGTTCTTCAACCATTTGTGTAGTAGGTACAACTAATTTTTCTGGTATTCTGTGTTTCCTATCCATAACTAAAGATAGAAAACAAGAGCACTAAAATAAAATTTACTTAGTGATAAAGCAAACAAGCACACACGAGAATATTCACCCCACACTATTGCTCCCTGGCAACGGCGTGAGAAAATGGTCTTGATGACCCACAAGTATTGGGGATCAGTTGTAGCCTCTTTCGATAAGAGTGTCGAACCCAATGAGGAGCTAAAGGTAGAACAATTATTCTTTCAAGTTCTATCGACCACCGATACAACTCTACGCACGCTTGATGTTCGCGTTAGGTAGAACAAGTATGAAACTAGAAGTACTTTGTAGGTGTAACGGGATAGGTTTGCAAGAAAATAAAGAGCACGCAAATAAAAGCTAGGGGCTGATACGTCCATTTTGCATCATGCTTTTATATCAATATTTATTGCCTTATGGGTTGTTACTACATATTATGTCACAATACTTATGCCTTTTCTCTCTTATTTTACAAGGTTTACATGAAGAGGGAGAATGCCGGCAGTTGGAATTCTAGGCTGGAAAAGGAGCAAATATTAGAGACCTATTCTGCACAACTCAAAAAGTCCTGAAACTCCATGAAATTAAGTTTTGGGATATATTAAAAATATTGGGCGAAGAAAGCACCAGAGGGGGGCCACCCACCGTCCACGAGGGTGGGGGCGCGCCCTACCCCCTGGGTGCGCCCCCTGTCTCGTGGGCCACCTGGAAGCCCTCTGATGCCCATTTCTGGTATAAGGTGTCTTTTGCCCTGGAAAAAATCAGAAGGAAGCTTTCGGGACGAAGCGCCGCCGTCTCGCGGCTGAACCTTGGCAGAACCAATCTAGGGCTCCGGCGGAGCTGTTCTGCCGGGGAAACATCCCTCCGGGAGGGCGAAATCATCATCATCGATCCTCTCATCAGGAGGGGGTCAATCTCCATCAACATCTTCACTAGCACCATCTCCTCTCAAACCATAGTTCATCTCTTGTATCCAATCTTTGTCCCAAAACCTCATATTGGTATTTGTGGGTTGCTAGTAGTGTTGATTACTCCTTGTAGTTTATGCTAGTTGGTTTATTCGGTGGAAGATCATATGTTCAGATCCTTTATGCATATTAATACCCCTCTGATTATGAACATGAATATGATTTGAGAGTAGTTATGTTTGTTCCTGAGGACATGGGAGAAGTCTCGCTATAAGTAGTCATGTGAATTTGGTATTCGTTCGATATTTTGATGAGATGTATGTTGTCTTTCCTCTAGTAGTGTTATGTGAACGTCAACTACATGACACTTCACCATTGTTTGGGCCTAGAGGAAGGCATTGGGAAGTAATAAGTAGATGATGGGTTGCTAGAGTGACAGAATCTTAAACCCTAGTTTATGTGTTGCTTTGTAAGGGGTTGATTTGGATCCATATGTCTCATGCTATGGTTAGGTTTACCTTAATACTTATTTTGTAGTTACGGATGCTTGCAATAGGGGTTAATCATAAGTGGGATGCTTGTCCAAGGAAGGGCAGTACCCAAGCACCGGTCCACCCACATATCAAATTATCAAAGTAACGAACGCAAATCACATGAGCATGATGAAAACTAGCTTGACGATAATTCCCATGTGTCCTCGGGGGTGCTTTTCTTTATATAAGAGTTTGTCCAGGCTTGTCCTTTGCTACAAAAAGGATTGGGCCATCTTGCTACACCTTATTTACTTTTATTACTTGTTACTCATTACAAATCACCTTATCACAATGAAGGAAATATGCCCTAGAGGCAATAATAAAGTTATTATTTATTTCCTTATATCATGATAAATGTTTATTATTCATGCCAGAATTGTATTAACTGGAAACTTAGTACATGTGTGAATACATAGACAAAAACAGAGTGTCCCTGGTATGCCTCTACTAGACTAGCTCATTGATCAAAGATGGTTATGTTTCCTAGCCATAGACATGAGTTGTCATTTGATCAACAGGATCACATCATTAGGAGAATGATGTGATGGACTAGACCCATCCGTTAGCTTAGCACTATGATCGTTTAGTTTTACTGCTATTGCTTTCTTCATGACTTATACATGTTCCTATGACAATGAGGTTATGCAACTCCCGAATACCGTAGGAACACCTTGTGTGCTATCAAACGGCACCACATAACTGGGTGATCATAAAGATGCTCTACAGGTGTCTCCGAAAGTATTCGTGGTGTTGGCATAGATCAAGACTAGGATTTGTCACTCCGAGTGTCGGAGGTATCTCTGGGCCCTCTCGGTAATGCACATCATAATAAGCCTTGCAAGCAAATGACTAATGAGTTAGTCACGAGATGATGTATTACGGAACGAGTAAAGAGACTTGCCGGTAACGAGATTGAACTAGGTATAGAGATACCGACGATCGAATCTCGGGCAAGTAACATACCGATGACAAGAGGAACAACGTATGTTGTTATGCGGTTTGACCGATAAAGATCTTCATAGAATATGTAGGAACCAATATGAGCATCCTGGTTCCGCTATTGGTTATTGACCGAATATGAGTCTCGGTCATGTCTACATAGTTCTCGAACCCGTAGGGTCCGCACGCTTAACGTTTGATGACGATCAGTATTATGAGTTTATGAGTTTTGATGTATCGCAGGTAGTTCGGAGTCCCGGATAAGATCATGGACATGATGAGGAGTCTCGGAATGTCCGAGACATAAAGATTGATATATTGGACGACTATATTCGGACACCGGAAGTGTTCCGGAAAAGTTTCGGATTTAACCGGATTGCCGGAGGGGGTTACCGAAACCCCCCACGAAGGGGGATGGTCCATAGTGGGCCTTGAGGAAAGAAGAGAGGCAGCCCATAGAGGCTGGCCGGCGCCTCACCAGGGAATCCTAGTTGGACTAGGATTGGGGGGCGCCACCTCTCCCTCTCCTTCCTTTCCCCCTCTTCCTTCTTGGTGGACTCCTACTATGAATAGGATTGCAATCCTATTCCTAGTAGGATTGCCTCCCTGGCACGCCATAGAAGGGCTGGCGGCCCCTCCCCTTTCTCCTTTATATACGGGGGCAGTGGGCACCCTAGGACACACAAGTTGAATTGTTTTAGCCATGTGCGGTGCACCCCTCCACAGAAACACACCTCGATCATACCGTTGCAGTGCTTAGGCGAAGCCCTGCGCCGGTAGATACATCATATCCGTCACCACGCCGTCGTGCTGACGAAACTCTCCCGTGAAGCTCAACTGGATCAAGAGCTCGTGGGACGTCATCAAGCTGAACGTGTGCTGAACGCAGAGGTGCCGTACGTTCGGTACTTGATCGGTTGGATCGCGAAGAAGTTCGACTACATCAACCGCGTCACTAGACGCTTCCGCTCCCAGTCTATGAGGGTACATAGACACACTCTCCCCTCGTTGCTATGCATCTAGTAGATAGATCTTGCGTGATCGTAGGAAAATTTTGAAAATACTACGTTCCCCAACAGTGGTATCAGAGCCGGGTCTATGCGTAGATGATATGCACGAGTAGAACACAATGAGTTGTGGGCGATACTAGTCATACTGCTTACCAGCATGTCATACTTTGCTTTGGCGGTATTGTGATATGAAGCGGCCCGGACCGACATTACGCGTACGCTTACGCGAGACTGGTTTCACCGTTATGAGCACTCGTTGCTTAAAGGTGACTGGCGGGTGTCTGTCTCTCTCACTTTAGCTGAATCAAGTGTGGCTACACCCGGTGTCAGGGATATTACTAGCAGGTGTAAACCGGCTAGGGTAAACCGGATTATGATGATATAGTTGTATAATTATAAGCTTAGTAGAGGTTACGGCCCATGAAGGCTTAGGGCCCATGTGTAAAGTTCACGGTTTGTAAACCGTCCTATTGTGTAAACTGAGATACAAGGAAGAAAGAGCAGAGACCGAGGCGGACACAAATATGAGCCGGCCTCGGGACTCTGTAAACCGGACCGGGCGTCGCCTCTATATAAAGGGACGACCCGGCGATGGTTCAAGGACAAGAAACAACCCATCGAGACACAGGCAAGCGATCCGCTCCCTGTTCATCGACGCCCAAGCAATACCAAACCAAACTAGACGTAGGCTTTTACCTTCATCGAAGGGGCCGAACTAGTATAAAACCTCTGTGTCCTTTGTGTGCTTTTAACCCCTTCAATCTAACCCGTGTGATGGTTCCATCATTAAGTCTGTTAAACCGGACATCTGTCGTGCTAATTCCACGACAGTTGGCGCCCACCGTGGCAATGGAAGCACGCAGGGTCAAGGATCTGCTTAACACGACATTAACGCAGAAGCAGGCATATTCTTATAGCAGGGAGAGGCTTCATTCAACGCCCCGCCACAGCCGGAGTTATACTAGGCATTGGGATGAACCGGAGGTATCCAGTAGTGAACGGAGGCGACACCGTCACAGACAGGATAATCCGGCGGGCGCAGAAGCGCAAGCTCAGGAGGCGGTAAACCAGGCTAGACCTGCGGCCCGCGAGGAGATCCGCCAAACGACGCCGGTTCACACAGCTACAGCAGAGACGGGAGTTACGGCGAGTTCCTTTGGGGTGCAGTGTCTCGTCCCTGCTTTACGAAGCGTAAAGTTACCCAAAGATTTCAAGGGTCCGCGTAAAGTGCCTAACTACACCGCAGATTTGGCTCCAGAGGCTTGGATTGAAAGCTATGAGATGGCTATGGAGATGCTGGACGTGGATGAAGCGGCTTGCGCGAAGTACTTTACAATGATGCTTGAGGGTACAGCCCGGACCTGGTTTAAGGGTTTACCACCTAACTCCATCGGATCATGGGGCGAGTTACACCGCCAATTTATCAAAAACTTCAAGGATACATGCAAACAGCCAATGTCAGTGGTGGATCTAGCAGCATGTATACAAGGAGATCAGGAGCCTACCAGTGCATGGGTGCGGCGAGTGTCAGAAATCTTGCACTCTTCGAACGGTATCAGCCCCAGTACGACGATAGTAACACTGGAAAATAATTGCCAGTTTGAGTCTCTGAAGTTGAAGCTGGGACGGCTTAAACGGGATTGTAATGACATGGGAACTCTCATGAGCACTTTGGTAAAGTATGGGGACTCCGACAACGCTAAGTATCCAGAAACGGATGGAGATAAATCCGGAAAAGCAAATAAACCTGGTAAACCGGCGCAAGCTAATCCGGTTGGAACAAGCTTCTTAGGTAAGCAAAAGGCAGAGGGTGGCTCTGATTTCGTGGCCAATACCGAAGTTCAAGGGAGTTTTTAGCGCAACAAGGATAAGCCGCCTCCACAAAACAGCGGAGGGTTCATTAATTGGGAGAAACAATTGAACGAGCCTTGCCTGAAACACGGAACGAAGCGAAATCCGGCTAAGCATACCTAGGGAGAATGTCGGATACTGATGGAGGCCGTGAACCGGGCCAAATTTAACAACGGACCGCCGGGCGGTGGTTCAGGCCTCGGGTTTCACGGTCCCGGTCACCAGGGTAATGGTTCCGGACCAGGATATCATGGCGGCAACAACAATCACAATCAAGGTAACCATCAGTATGGTCAGGGTGGTTATAATAACCAAGGTAACCATCAGTATGCTCAAGGTGGTTATAATAACCAGGGCGGCCAACAGCAGGGCCAGGGTAATCACAATAACCAAGGCAATCAGCAGCGTCAGCAGCGTCAGCAGCGTCAGCAGTCCGGATATCAGAGTAATCTGAAGGAGCTGAGTAGTGGGCAATATCATGTGTTCACTACGAGTTTGTGCAAACGAGATCAAAAAAATCTTAAAGCGGACGGTCCATGCGGTTGAACCGGCAACACCACAGTTCCTGCGCTGGTCGGAGCAACCTATTGTGTGGAGCAGAGAGGATCACCCACCACGAGTTGATAATCCGGGCCAATTAGCCTTAGTGGTAGCACCACGGGTGGGTGGCTACAAATTCACCAAGGTTCTCATGGACGGCGGCAGTAGCATCAATATCTTGTATTATGAGACTTTCCGTCGCATGGGGCTGACGGATAAGAAGCTAAGACAGTCAAACACGGTGTTTCATGGAGTAGTGCCAGGTAAGTCAGCTTACCCAGTTGGGAAAATTGACCTAGAGGTTACCTTCGGAGATGAACAGGATTCCAGGTCGGAGATGATAACCTTTGAAGTGGTCAAGATCCGGAGCCCATATCATGCGCTGTTTGGACGACCGGTTTACGCCAAGTTCATGGCTAGGTCGTGCTATGTTTATCTGCAGCTCAAGATGCCGGGTCACAAAGGAACCATCACGGTTCATGGAAGTCGCAAGATTGTATTGGAGTGCGAAAAAGGAGACGCTGCTTATGCGGAGGCAGTATGTGCTATGGAGGAGTTGAAGTTTTACAAAGACAATATTGATCCGGCAGATATGTCCCCGTTAAAGAAGCCAACTACAGAGCATGATCCGGCGTTGAAGTTCAAGTTTGCAGAGGAAACCAAGCAAGTTGACTTTGTGCCAGGCGATTCATCCAAGCAGTTCACTATCAGCGCTAACCTTCATCCTAAATAGGAAAGCGTGCTCATCGAGTTCATCCGTGAGAATTGGGATATCTTTGCATGGAAACCTTCTGACATGCCAGGTATACCGAGGGAACTCGCTGAGCACAGTCTTAACATTGATCCGAAGTTTAAACTAGTCAAACAATATCTGCGCCGCTTCAACGAAGAAAGACGCAAGGCTATAGGAGAAGAAGTGGCCAGACTTTTGGCCGCAGGGTTCATAGTTGAAGTTTTTCATCCGGAGTGGTTGGCTAATCCGGTGCTGGTATTAAAGAAAAATGGAAAGTGGAGAATGTGTGTGGATTACACAGACCTAAACAAAGCTTGTCCAACCGATCCTTTTGCTCTGCCTCGTATCGATCAGATCATTGATGCTACAGCGGGATGTGAGCGGCTAAGTTTTTTGGATGCATATTCAGGGTATCACCAGATCAAGATGGCAGTGAAAGATCAGGAGAAGAGAGCCTTCATAACTCCTTTTGGTGCTTTTTGCTATGAGTCTATGCCTTTTGGGCTCAAGAGTGCCCAAGCAACTTACCAGCGTTGCGTACAGAATTGTCTTAAGGTGCAGATAGGGAGAAATGTTCATGCTTATGTGGATGATATTGTGGTGAAATCAAGGAAAGAAGAGACGTTGATAGAGGACCTCAAGGAGACCTTTGACAACCTTCGGGCCTATAAAATGATGCATAATCCGGAGAAGTGTGCTTTCGGTGTTCCGGCGGGCAAGCTCCTTGGATTCTTGGTGTCAAACAGAGGAATAGAAGCCAATCCGGAGAAGATCAAGGCAATCACATCTTTGACTAAACCGGCTTGCATCAATGATGTTCAGCGTATCGCTGGCCGGATCACAGCGTTGAGCCGGTTCATCAGCCGTCTGGGAGAGAAGGCAATTCCGCTTTATCAGATGCTGAGAAAGACAGACCGGTTTATATGGAGTGATGAGGCAAACGATGCGTTTGAGGATTTGAAGCGGCAACTGGCAGAGCTGCCGGTCCTTGCTGCCCTGTTGATAATGAGCCACTGCTGTTATACGTCGCCGCCAATGCACGAGCAGTCAGCGTGGCAATCGTGGCCGAGCGCAAGGAAGCAGGAAAGGAATATCCGGTTCAACGTCCAGTCTATTATATCAGTGAAGTTCTCATTGAATGCAAACAAAGGTACCCGCATTGGCAGAAGCTGGTATATGGCGTGTTCATGGCAAACCGGAAGTTGAAGCATTATTTCCAAGGCCACCCAATAACTGTTGTCAGTTCAGCTCCATTGGGGGATATAATCCAGAACAGGGAAGCTACTGGCAGAGTGGCGAAGTGGGCCATTGAGCTTAGCCCACACGGATTGAAGTATGTGCCACGCACCGCTATCAAATCACAAGCATTGGTGGATTTCATCAATGATTGGACAGAACTGCAAGCACCAGAGGAGAAGACGGATCTTACATACTGGACGATTCATTTTGACGGTTCAAGGCAGTTAGAAGGCTCGGGGGCTGGAGTTGTGTTAACTTCCCCGCGAGGTGACAAGTTTTGTTATGTCCTCCGTTTACTGTTTCCTTGTACTAACAATGCAGCAGAATATGAAGCATTGCTTCATGGCCTACGGATGGCTAAGGAGATGAACTTGAGCTAGGTCAAGTGTTTTGGCGATTCAGATTTAGTGGCACAGCAAGTATCCGGCAAATGGGATTCTAAAGACCCTCTCATGGCAGCTTACAGACGAGAAGTTGAAGCAGTCGCAGGATATTTCAAAGGATATCAAGTAGATCACATAGACCGGCGAAGGAATGAAGCGGGTGATGCTCTAAGCTGGTTGGGTTCACAGCGTAAACCGGTGCCACCGAATACCTATTTGGATGAGTTACACAGTCCATCAGTTCAAGTACCGTCGGAGGAGGATTTGGCCGTTCCTGATCCGGAAGCACAGCTCGTCGCGGCACTTCATGTTATCCTGGATTGGACACTCCCTTACTTGGCATATCTAAGCCGTGGGGAGTTGCCAGATGATGAGATTGAAGCAAGGCAGATAATCCGGCGCTCCAAATCCATGACAATTGTAAACGGAGAACTTCACCATCGCAGTGTTTCTGGAGCATTTCAGTGGTGTGTGTCATCTAAGGAAGGTTGTGATATCCTTCGTGAGATCCATGAAGGGGATTGTGGTCATCATGCCGGTTAAAAATCCTTGGTGGCTAAAGCTTTTCGACATGGGTTCTATTGGCTGACAGCCCATGCTGATGCGGCGGATCTAGTCCGGAGGTGCGATGCTTGTCAGAAATTTTCACGACGTGCTCTTGTTCCGGCACAGGAGCTCCGGATGATACCGATTACTTGGCCATTTGCAACTTGGGGGCTCGATATGGTTGGGCCTTTCAAACGATCCCAAGATCAAAAAACTCATCTGCTGGTTGCTGTGGATAAATTTACAAAGTGGATTGAGGCAGAGCCTGTGAGTAAGTGTGATGCGGCAACAACGGTTAAATTCATCAAAAAGGTAATTTTCCAGTTTTGCTTTCCACACAGCATCATCACAGACAATGGCACCAATTTATCTAAAGGAGAGATGGAAGAGTTTTGTCAACGAGAGCATATTTGCGAAAATGTATCTTCTGTAGGTCACCCTCAATCCAATGGTCAAGCTGAAAGGGCAAATCAAGAGATTTTGGGAGGTATCAAGCCCCGGCTTATGACTCCTTTGCAAAGAACACCAGGGTGCTAGGTTGAGGAATTACCCTCTGTCCTCTGGAGCATCAATACTACGCCGAACCGGTCCACAGGTTATACACCTTTCTTCATGGTGTACGGCGCTGAAGCAGTTCTTCCAAGCGATATCCGCCATGATTCACCACGGGTGAGGGCTTATGTTGAAGCGGCCAATGAACAGGCAAGGTAGGACAGTTTGGACCGGCGTAGGACAGTTTGGACCGGCTAGATGAAGAGCGTGACATAGCAGCAGCACGATCCACGATTTATCAACAGGACTTGCGCAGATATCACCGCCGCCGGATCAAAACCAGGACGTTCCAGGAGGGGGATTTGGTACTCCGGCTCATCCAAGATCAAACATATATGCACAAGCTATCCCCGCCTTGGGAAGGGCCCTTTGTGGTCAGCAAGAATCTACACAACGGTTCATATTACCTGGTGGATGTTCGAGAACACAAGGACTCACGGACATCAGAAGAAGAAACAAAGAGGCCGTGGAACATCGCTCTCCTGCGGCCCTACTATACTTGAGCCATGAGCTCTGCTGTATCCTACGTATATATTATGATTAATGAATAAACCGGCGCCCTCGATAAACCGGGGGATCAACCCTTTTTTCCAATATAAGTATCTTATGGTGATATCCATCTACAGTATTATTTCTCTTGTTATATATCATTTTCATTAAGAAAATAAGATGCTTTGATCAGCCTATCTGGCTATGCAAGACAATTCTATAAGGGACCAAAGAGGGTTTTTTCCGCAAAGCGCAACTCCTATATAGGTACTCTGCTTCTAAAGTCACTAAAGGCTTCCTGTTCAAACATAGGTCGTATTCGAACCAAAGAGAACATAGCCAAACTCACTAAAGGCTTCCTGTTCAAACATAGGTCGTATTCGAACCAAAGAGAACATAGCCATTCCTGTTCAAACATAGGTCGTATTTGAACCAAAGAGAACATAGCCAAATTCACAAGGGGGCTACACGGTCGTATTCGAATCCTAGCTCAACCCCTTGTGGTCTGGTTTACATGGTCATATTCGAACCATCGGCCCTTTGGATCGTATTCGAATCCATTGATTGGCTCGAATCTCCACGGTCACAAGGGGGCTACACGGTCGTATTCGAATCCTAGCTCAACCCCTTGTGGTCCGGTTTACATGGTCGTATTCGAACCATAAGCCCTTTGGATCGTATTCGAATCCATTGATTGGCTCAAAATTTTAAAGCCACTGGGAGCCACAAGGTCGTATTCGAATCTTAGCTTAACCCCTTTGGTCCGGTTTTACTGATCGTATTCGAATCAGACGCCTCGATATAGAGCCTGGCAGCTCACAAAAAGCCTCGACTACATGGTCTTATTTGCAAATCTGTGTTTTTGTGTTTGTGTTTTCATGTGTTTCTATGGTTTTTTAATCTGGAGCTGGATAACTTCAGAGTTGACCACATCCTTCAAAAGTCTGGACATCGAGCTCCAGCATTATTTAAGCCGGTAGCTTCTGTAAACCTGGAATTCTAATTGGGTCTATCCCAACATAGCCAAGAGCTCCCTCAGAAAACTGCAAAGTTTGCCGGATTAAGGAGGTCAAGCATACTTAATCCAAGGTATGAAATTCTTTTCGGTATAACACAGACATTCATTTGATATATATGAGAACGATTTAACCGGTCCGGCGGTAAACCGCTAGGACATCTTTTAAGTGTTGTCTATGCAGAAACATATAGTATGCAAGATAAACCATATCAGACAAAGGATTCAAATTGGCAGACGCCAAAGCAAAGTTGGGACATCCGGATCAAGACGGACAAAATTTCCAGCTATCCTATTACAAGGCACAGCAAGCCCACACGGATTAAAGTTTTTTCGGCAAAATAATACCGCAGCTACAAAGATAAACCGTGTGACCTATGCTTCCTCCTGCTGCGATGGCTGAGTATCGACTTGTTCCGGAGCTTCTTCATCTTCCTGAAGCGGCTGAAATTCAGGAACGCGCCAATCGATCTTTGATAAAGCACGGAAGTACATTTCTTCAGTAATCAGATCAGACGGATCAACATCTGGGGCGAAAGTGTGGGGGCGCACTGGTGGGATTAGATTTTTGTTATCATAAACCGGCCGATCCACCCGCTCATTCTTTAAATCGTACGCCGGATGATACCTGGTCAAGTCTGATTCAACAGCAAGCTTGCTAGCGAGAGGACGCATCTCCTTAGTCAAAGCATGAAGGTCTTTGCCAGTGAAGGCCGATCCGTCTTCTTTGGTGCTGGGATACCCATTCAGGGCTTCTTCCGGATCAAAGTCTGGAACCCACGCTTTGGCTCTGGTGAGCGCTACAAGAGAACCAGCTCGGGCAGCAGACTTCTTCACCTCTTCTAAGCGTGCTGGCAAGATAGAAAGCTTCTCCAGAGTACCTTGGATAGTGGTGGGGCCGGTTTATTAAAAGACATCGCACTTATAATCCTTTGAGTGCCGGAATACAGCTGCTCAACAAGAGTATAAGAAGCCTTGAGTTTCTTCCGGAGGTCATCCCCAAGATGGGTGATGTGTCGCCCTGCATATGGTTATCATAGTTAAACCGGAATGGACTAAAGGATGCAGAGATGAAGATACATGCAAGTTAAGTATTTACCAAAGACGGCAGAGGTCATCAGCTCTATTTGCTGCTTTACACCAGTCAGCTCTTGTGTCACCGGGTTAAGAGCCTCCTCAGCATCCTTTGCTCTCTTTTCAAGAGCGTTCTTCTGCACCTCCCAGGTTGACCGCTCCGATTCAAAATATTTCTTCAATTGTTCAGCAATGGTTAAGCTCAGCGCCAGATCTTTTTTGGCCTTGGCAGCAGCAGATTCAGTTTCAGCAAGTCTATTCCGGAGTTCAATTATTTCTTCAGCCCTCCGGTTCAAATCAGCCTGCAAGGGAAATCAAGTGGAATAAATGACAAAGTTCAGACAAGTCTCAAGCACATAACTGAGTTATCCACTTGACACTTGGGGGCTAATGAGCAAATGAAGTATCAAAGAAAGACAACTTCAGATAAAGTCTCAAGTACATAAACAAGTTATCTACTTGACACTTGAGGACTAATGGGCAGTTGAAGTACTGAAAGAGAAATCCAGACAAGTCCTAGGCACATAAACGAGTTATGCCCCTGGCACTTGGGGGCTAATGTAAGATTATTTGCTCACATTTGAAAGTACCGGTTCACCTTTCAACAAAGCTAAACCGGAACTTGGGGGCTACCATGATATAGACAGAAATACAAAGAAGGCAAAAGCAAAAGACAAGTAAGATACCTCGTATTTATCCTTCATCAGATTGACCAAGCCCGCTTCATAGTCCCGACTGGTATGCAGCCGGTTCAAATACCCGAAATAAAGCTCCTGGGCACTCAGCTCGGCATAACTAGACAAGTCTGTACTCCACTTGCCCTTCTCTTGCTGGAGTTTCTCCGCTTTAGCAGTATGCTTGGCTAAAACAACTGGCTCAGCAGGAGCGGTATAACCTGTACCGGTTATTTGAATATCTGGGGAAGAGGTAGCTGCCGGTTGTGGAGTGGCAGTATGAACCGGACTAGCGGGAGCCGGGCTAGTCCGAGGAGGGTTGGCCCGGGCAGGACTCGCCGGTTAATGAACATTTTCAGCGTTGGGATTTTCAGGAGCAGTAGCATAATTATGATCCATGGGAGCAGGATCGTCAAGCTGAACTATAGGCTCGTTTTCCGGAGGAATGACTGTATCCGGATCAGCCGCCGGATCATCAGTGGCCGTCTCAGCAGCCGTTTTGCTGGCCTTTGCCCTTTTGCTAGGCTTAGGTTTGCTGAAAGGAATTCGAAAAAGAAATATGAGTCACAAAAGCAAATACAAAGGTAAATCGGATGAGATAAAGGACTTACCCAGGGACAGTCTTCAGAGTTGGGACCTGTGTGGCGGTTGATTCGCCGGAAGATGATAAAGGTGTCTCCTGATAATTAGGATCAGACGGTTTAAGTGGTTTGCGTATAAGTCTGGCCTTGGGATGAAGAAGAGTTGGAGAAAGTAAAACCTCAGAGCGGCGCCTCCGGGCCGGAGTGAGAGATATTCCGGAAGACTCGACTACATGGCCACTATGGCGTGTAGTCCGGCGGGCTTCATGTTGCTGCTTCTTCAAAAGAAAATTGGGGTCCAGTTGAGTGTAAGGATGAGAAAATGGATACTTCCGAGATGCCTTACGAATCTTGGGCACCGACGGTTCAGAATCTGAAGAAAGAGTGATTACCTCAGTTTCGGCCGCTTTATCAGCTTCAGCCAAGTCCTGTGAAAAGACACTGTTAACATAAATCGGGATAAAAGATAACAAAGCATATCAGGATTGATTCATACCTCAGAATCCGGATCATCTTCTTCGACATGTGAACCGGAACCAGCGGCCGCCTTTCTCTTCTTAACAACGAAGGTTTTCCGGCGCGGCTGTTTGCCTGACTTATCCTAAGTTTTCCTTTTTCAGAAAGGATCGTCGTCCTGTGTAGAAGATGAGAGATAAATGGAAGATAATTTAAATGAACGGATTAGAAACAAACAGAAGAGATTAAGGCTTACCGATGGCAGTTTGTTGTTCCTATAATATGGAGCCAATCCGGTTTGGCTTCATTCCTCCAGGGAGATGTTGAGCATTTTCTTGGCAGATTCAATGACTTCCTTTTCAGAAAGCGTTACGTCGGAAAACCGCTGAGGATCATTCGGTTTTCCGGTATACTGATACATTAAACCGGAGCACCGGCTCAGAGGGACGATACTCCAGGAAAGCCAGCAACGCATAAAATCAACTCCGGTCAATCCGTTGGCCATAAAGGCTTTGAGCTTGGAAAGTTGGGAGGTGAACCGGGGCCGTTCTGAAGAGCTAAGACGCTGCGGCAGTGGATGATCTTCAGGAAGACGATGTTCGCGATAACCCGGCAGTGGGTTTTCTCCTTCAGGTGAAGTATCGTGGCAATAGAACCAAGATTTGTTCCAATCCTTGGGGTGTGTATGGAGAGCGGCATGAGGAAAGACCGTGTTTCTTCTCTTTTGAATGCTAACCCCACCCAGTTCTTGATGAGGTCCGCCAGTAAACTCAGTTCGCCGGTTCAAATGGAAAAAAACCCGGAACAAGTCGACTGATGGCTCCTCTTGAAGATACACCTCGGAGAAAACTTGGAAATCACAGATGTTTGATATGGAATTTGGACCTATGTCCTGAGGATGAAGCTGAAAGGCAGCAAGCACGTCCCGGAAGAACTTTGAACCGGGAGGACTAAAGCCCCGGTCTATATGATCAAAGAAAACAATAACTTCCTCTTCTTTGGGAGTAGGGGGGCATTCATTTCCTGGGGCCCGCCATTTTAGAACTGCTTGAGGGCCCAGAGTGCCAACTGCAGCAGCATTAGCTAAGTCTTCTTCCGTAATGACGGAAGGAACCCAGTCGCAAGAAACGAACTGCTTGGCAGACATATTAGCAGAAGGAAAGTGCTGAAAAGGTGAAGTATAAATTCCGGATTATTCAAGTATAAAGGCGTAAACCGGATCACATATGCAAAATCACAACGACGGTTTAGACAAGGGACTAATGATATTAACAACCCGGAAGCAAGCGGGATACGAGCTGCTACCGGTTTATGACAACAAAAAAGAAAGAAGCTAAACTGTCGGGTTCATGGTTGATACGTTGCAGAAACAATACATGATTGACTAAACCGGCGAGTATCTTACAGATCTATGAGGATGAAGAAACTGGTTTCTACAAGATGCTAAAGTAAAACAGATCTGAGCAGTAAGAAAAAGAAGAAATTTATGCAGGTTTATTACAGAAGAACTGCGGGGGTCTTATACAGAGCGGATGAATCTAAGGATTGAATCTAAAAACATCAAGTCTAAATGTAAAGCTACGGAGCCGGAGTGAGTTTCGAAGCTAATCTAAGGTTGAATCTACTACGGGCATGGCGTATAGGACGAACAGCCGAAGCTTTGAGGTCTAATGGCGGAAACATGGTGAAACCCTAAGCTACAGATCTACAGCAAGGGAAAAAGGGATACCTGAGGCAGAAGGAAACGACAGGCGGTGAGTTATCTGGTCGCGTTCAGGTTGATGCAGCGGGCGGACTTGCTGGCGACGGCGAGCTCGACGGACGACGGCGGAAGCTCGGGTGCGGAGACGGAGGAAGAAGAAGCAGAAGGGGAAAGAGATGGGCCTCAGCGGTATTTATAGGCCGAGGAGAGACGAAACGGTAAGCGCGGGATTTGAGGAAGAAAGAGATTGGATAAAGATTCCCTGTCGCCTCGATTCTCGGGATGGCCTTTAAAGCAAAGATAATAAACAGCTGTGCGCGATAAATGTGGAAGTGATGTCACGATCGAATCAAATGATTTCCAGGGATGACGTCATCGCCGGTTTACAAAAACTGAGAAGATGCAAGAAAGAAGGTTATGCAAGATTGAGAAGACTGACATGAACAAGTTCAAATCATTCTGGGGCCTAATGTCAGGGATATTACTAGAAGGTGTAAACCGGCTAGGGTAAACCGGATTATGATGATATAGTTGTATAATTATAAGCTCAGTAGAGGTTACGGCCCATGAAGGCCCATGTGTAAAGTTCACGGTTTGTAAACCGTCCTATTGTGTAAACTTGAGATACAAGGAAGAAAGAGCAGAGACCGAGGCGGACACAAATATGAGCCGGCCTCGGGACTCTGTAAACCGGACCAGGCGTCGCCTCTATATAAAGGGACGACCCGGCGACGGTTAAAGGACAAGAAACAACCCATCGAGACACAGGCAAGCGATCCGCTCCCTGTTCATCGACGCCCAAGCAATACCAAACCAAACTAGACGTAGGCTTTTACCTTCATTGAAGGGGCCGAACTAGTATAAAACCTCTGTTTCCTTTGTGTGCTTTTAACCCCTTCAAGCTAACCCGTGCGATGGTTCCATCATTAAGTCTGTTAAACCGGACATCTGTCGTGCTAATTCCACGACACCCGGTCCTTGTGAAGGTTAACATAGCACATACTTGACGAAACATCGTTGTGGTTTTGTATGCGTAGGTAAGAACGGTTCTTGCTAAGCCCGTAGCAGCCACGTAAAACTTGCAACAACAAAGTAGAGGACGTCTAACTTGTTTTTGCAGGGCATGTTGTGATGTGATATGGTCAAGACATGATGAGTTATACGGTTTTGTATGAGATGATCATGTTTTGTAAAGTTATCTACAACTGGCAGGAGCCATATGGTTGTCACTTTATTGTATGAAATGCAATCGCCATGTAATTGCTTTACTTTATCACTAAGCGGTAGCGATAGTCATAGAAGCAATAGTCGGCGAGACGACAACGATGCTACGATGGAGATCAAGGTGTCGCGCCGGTGACGAAGGTGATCATGAAGGTGCTTTGGAGATGGAGATCAAAAGCACAAGATGATGATGGCCATATCATGTCACATATTTTGATTTGCATGTGATGTTTATCTTATTATGCTTCTTATTTTGCTTAGAACGACGGTAGCATTATAAGATGATCCCTTACAAAATTTCAAGGTACAAGTGTTCTCCCTGAGTATGCACCGTTGCAAAAGTTCTTCGTGTTGAGACACCACGTGATGATTGGGTGTGATAGGCTCTACGTTCAAATACAACGGGTGTAAGACAGTTTTGCACACGCAGAATACTCGGGTTAAACTTGACGAGCCTAGCATATGCAGATATGGCCTCAGAACGCTGGAGACCGAAAGGTCGTGTGTGAATCATATAGTAGATATGATCAACATAAGATGTTCACCATTGAAACTACTCCATCTCACGTGATGATCGGACATGGTTTAGTTGATTTGGATCACGTGATCATTTAGATGACCGGAGGGATGTCTATCTAAGTGGGAGTTCTTTAAGTAATATGATTAATTGAACTTTAATTTATCATGAACTTAGTCCTGGTAGTATTAGCATATCTATGTTGTAGATCAATAGCTTGCGATGTTGCTCCCCGTTTTTTTGGTTCCTAGAGAAAACTAAGTTGAAAGATGTTAGTAGCAATGATGCGGACTAGTTCCGTGATCTGAGGATTATCCTCATTGCTGCACAAGAGAATTATGTCCTTGGTGCACCGCTAGGTGACAGACCTATTGCAGGAGCAGATGCAGACGTTATGAACGTTTTGACAAAAGCTCGGTATGATGACTACTTGATAGATTAAGTGCACCATGCTTTACGGCTTAGAACCGGGACTTCAAAAACGTTTTGAACGCCACGGAGCAGATAAAGATGTTCCAAGAGTTGAAATTAGTATTTCATACTCATGCCCGTGTCGAGAGGTATGAGACCTCTGACAGTACTTTGCCTACAAGATGGAGGAGAATAGCTCAACCAGTGAGCATGTGCTCAGATTGTCTGGGTACTGCAATTGATTGAATCAAGTGGGGGTTAATCTTCCAGATAAGATAGTAATTGACAAAGTTCTCTAGTCACTATCACCAAGTTAGTAGAACTTCGTGATGAACTATAATATGCAAGGGATGACGAAAGTAATTCCCGAGCTCTTCGCGATGCTGAAATCGACGAAGGTAGAAATCAAGAAAGAGCATCAAGTGTTGATGGTTAATAAGACCACTTGTTTCAAGTAAAGGGCAAAGGGATAGAAGGGGAACTTCAAAAAGAATGACAAGCAAGTTGTCACTCCCATGAAGAAACCCAAAGCTAAACTCAAGCCTGAAACTAAGTGCTTCTACTGCAAAGGAAATGGTCACTGGAAGTGGAACTGCCCTAGATATTTGGCGGATAAGAAGGATGGCAAAGTGAACAAAGGTATATTTGATATACAGATTATTGATGTGTATTTTACTAGTGTTCATAGCAACCCCTCGGTATTTGATACTGGTTCAGTTGCTAAAGAGTAGTAACTCGAAATGGGAGTTGCATAATGAACAGAAACTAGTTAAAGGATGAAGTGACGATGTGTATTGGAAGTAGTTCCAAGATTGATATGATCATCATCGCACACTCCCTATACTTTCGGGATTAGTGTTGAACCTAAATAAGTGTTATTTGGTGTTTGTCTTGAGCATGAATATGATTTGATCATGTTTATTGCAATACGGTTATTCATGTAAGTTAGAGAATAATTGTTGTTCTGTTTACATGAATAAAACCTTCTATGGTCATACACCCAATGAAAATGGTTTGTTGGATCTTGATCGTGTGATACACATATTCATAATATTGAAGCCAAAAGATGCAAGGTTAATAATGATAGTGCAACTTATTTGTGGCACTGCCGTTTAGGTCATATTGGTGTAAAGCGCATGAAGAAACTCCATAGTGATGGACTTTTGGAATCACTTGATTATGAATCACTTGGTGCTTGCGAACCATGCCTCATGGGCAATATGACTAAAACTCCGTTCTCCGGAACTGTGGAGCGGGCAACAAAGTTGTTGGAAATCATACATACTAATGTATGCGGACCAATGAGTGTTGAAGCTCGCGGCGGGTATCGTTATTTTCTGACCTTCACTGATGATTTGAGCAGATATGGGTATATCTACTTAATGAAGCACAAGTCTGAAACATTTGAAAAGTTCAAAGAATTTCAGAGTGAAGTGGAGAATCATCGTAACAGAAAATAAGAGTTTCTACGATATGATCGTAGAGGTAAAATATTTGAGTTAGCGAGTTTGGCCTTCAGTAAAAACAATGTGAAATAGTTTCACTACTCATGCCACCTCGAATACCACAGTGTAATGGTGTGTCCGAACGTCATAACCGTACTTTATTAGATATGGTGCGATTGATGATGTCTCTTACCGATCTACCACTATCGCTTTTGGGGTTATGCATTAGAGACAGCTACATTCACGTTAAATAGGGCACCATATAAATCCATGGAGATGACACCGTATGAACTGTGGTTTGACGAGAATCTGTCATTTCTTTAAGTTTGGGACTGCGATGCTTATGTGAAAAAATTTCAACATGATAAGCTCGAACCCAAATCGGAGAAGTAAATCTTCATAGGATACCCAAAAGAGACTGTTGGGTACACCTTCTATCACAGATCCGAAGGCAAGGTCTTTGTTGCTAAGAGTGGATCCTTTCTAGAGAAGGAGTTTCTCTCGAAAGAAGTGAGTGGGAGGGAAGTAGAACTTGATGAGGTAATTGTACCTTCTCCCGAATTGGAAAGTGGAACATCACAGAAACTAGTTCCAGTGATTCCTACACCAATTAGTGAGGAAGCAAATGACGATGATCATGAAACTTCAGATCAAGTTTCTGCTGAACGTCGTAGATCAACCAGAGTACGTTCCGCACCAGAGTGGTACGGCAACCCAGTTCTGGAAGTCATGTTACTAGACCATGATGAGCCTGCGAACTATGAGGAAGCGATGATGAGCCCAGATTCCGCAAAATGGCTTGAGGCCATGAAATCTGAGATGGGATCCATGTATGAGAACAAAGTGTCGACTTTGGTTGACTTGCCCGATGATCGACAAGCCATCGAAAATAAATGGATCTTCAAGAGGAAGACCGACGCAGACTGTAATGTTACTGTTTACAAAGCTCGACTTGTTGCGAAAGTTTTTCAACAAGTTCAAAGAGTTGACTACGATGAGACTTTCTCACCCGTAGCGATGCTTAAGTCTGTCCGAATCATGTTAGCAATTGCCGCATTTTATGAAATCTGGCAAATGGATAACAAAACTGCATTCTTTAATGGATTTATTAAAGAAGAATTGTATGTGATGCAACCAGAAGGTTTTGTCAATCCTAAAGGTGCTAACAAAATGTGCAAGCTCCAGCGATCCATCTATAGACTGGTGCAAGCATCTCGGAGTTGGAATATACGCTTTGATAAGTTGATCAAAGCATATAGATTTATACAGACTTGCGGTGAAGCCTGTATTTACAAGAAAGTGAGTGGGAGCACTACGACCTTTCTGATAAGTATATGTGAATGACATATTGTCAATCGAAAATGATGTAGAATTTTCTGGAAAGCATAAAGGAGTGTTTGAAAGGAATTTTTCAAAGAAAGACCTTGGTGAAGCTGCTTACATATTGGGCATCAAGATCTATAGAGATAGATCAAGACGCTTGATAAGACTTTCAATGAGTACATACCTTGATAAGATTTTGAAGTAGTTCAAAATGGATCAGTCAAAGAAGGAGTTCTTGCCTGACTTGTAAGGTGTGAAGTTGAGTAAGGCTCAAAGCGAGACCACGACAGAAAAATATAGAGAGAATGAAAGTCATTCCCTATGCCTCAGCCATAGGTTCTATAAAGTATGCCATGATGTGTACCAAACATGTTGTGTACCTTGCCATGAGTTTGACACGGAGGTACAATAGTGATCCAGGATAGATCACTATACAGCGGTCAAAATTATCCTTAGTAATTGGATGACTAAGGAAAGTTTTCTCGATTATGGAGGTGATAAAGAGTTCGTCGTAAAGGGTTACGCCGATGCAAGCTTTGACACTAAATCCATACGACTCTAAGTATCAATCTGGATGCGTATTGAAAGTGGGAGCAATTAGCTAGAGTAGCTCCATGCAGAGCATTGTAGACATATAAATTTGCGAAATATATACGGATCTGAATGTGACAGGCCCGTTGACTAAACTTCTCTCACAAGCAAAACATGATCACACCTTATTACTCTTGGGTATTAATCACATAGCGATGTGAACTAGATTATTGACTCTAGTAAACCCTTTGGGTGTTGGTCACATGGCGATGTGAACTATGGGTGTTATTCACATAACGATGTGAACTATCGGTATTAAATCACATGGCGATGTGAGCTAGATTATTGACTCTAGTGCAAGTGGGAGACTGAAGGAAATATGCCCTAGAGGCAATAATAAAGTTATTATTTATGTCCTTATATCATGGTAAATGTTTATTATTCATGCTAGAATTGTATTAACTGGAAACTTAGTACATGTGTGAATACATAGACAAAAACAGAGTGTCCCTGGTATGCCTCTACTAGACTAGCTCATTGATCAAAGATGGTTATGTTTCCTAGCCATAGACATGAGTTGTCATTTGATCAACGGTATCACATCATTAGGAGAATGATGTGATGGACTAGACCCATCCGTTAGCTTAGCACTATGATCGTTTAGTTTTACTGCTATTGCTTTCTTCATGACTTATACATATTCCTATGACTATGAGATTATGCAACTCCCGAATACCATAGGACCACCTTGTGTGCTATCAAACGTCACAACGTAACTGGATGATCATAAAGATGCTCTACAGGTGTCTCCGAAAGTATTCGTGGTGTTGGCATAGATCAAGACTAGGATTTGTCACTCCGAGTGTCGGAGAGGTATCTCTGGGCCCTCTCGGTACTGCACATCATAATAAGCCTTGCAAGCAAATGACTAATGAGTTAGCCACGAGATTATGTATTACGGAACGAGTAAAGAGACTTGCCGGTAACGAGATTGAACTAGGTATAGAGATACCGACGATCGAATCTCGGGCAAGTAACATACCGATGACAAAAGGAACAACGTATGTTGTTATGCGGTTTGACTGATAAAGATCTTAGTAGAATATGTAGGAACCAATATGAGCATCCAGGTTCCGCTATTGGTTATTGACCGGAGATGAGTCTCGGTCATGTCTACATAGTTCTCGAACCCGTAGGGTCCACACGCTTAACGTTTGATGACGATCGGAATTATGAGTTTATGAGTTTTGATGTATCGAAGGTAGTTCGGAGTCCTGGATAAGATCACGGACATGACGAGGAGTCTCGGAATGTCCGAGACATAAAGATTGATATATTGGACGACTATATTCGGACACCGGAAGTGTTCCGGAAAAGTTTCGGATTTAACCGGATTGCCGGAGGGGGTTACCAGAACCCCCCACGAAGGGGGATGGTCCATAGTGGGCCTTGAGGAAAGAAGAGAGGCAGCCCATAGAGGCTGGCCGGCGCCCCACCAGGGAATCCTAGTCTGACTAGGATTGGGGGGCGCCACCTCTCCCTCTCCTTCCTTTCCCCCTCTTCCTTCTTGGTGGACTCCTACTAGGAATAGGATTGCAATCCTATTCCTAGTAGGATTGCCTCCCTGGCGCGCCATAGAAGGGCTGGCCGGCCCCTCCCCTTGCTCCTTTATATACGGGGGCAGGGGGCACCCTAGGACACACAAGTTGAATTGTTTTAGCCGTGTGCGGTGCCCCCTCCACAGAAACACACCTCGGTCATACCGTTGCAGTGCTTAGGCGAAGCCTTGCGCCGGTAGATACATCATATCCGTCACCACGCCGTCATGCTGACGAAACTATCCCGTGAAGCTCAACTGGATCAAGAGCTCGTGGGACGTCATCAAGCTGAATGTGTGCTGAACGCAGAGGTGCCGTACGTTCGGTACTTGATTGGTTGGATCGCGAAGAAGTTCGACTACATAAACCGCGTCACTAGACGCTTCCGCTCCCGGTCTACGAGGGTACGTAGACACACTCTCCCCTCGTTGCCATGCATCTAGTAGATAGATCTTGCGTGATCGTAGGAAAATTTTGAAAATACTACGTTCCCCACCACACAAAACTATCTGTTACCGATAATTTCAGTGCCTGCAGAGAATACCTTACTGAAAACTGCCTATCATTTCCTTCTGCTCCTCATTGGGTTCGACACTCTTACTTATCGAAAGGACTACGATAGATCCCGTATATTTGTGGGTCATCAGGGGATGTTTAGATAAAGACACAACTAAGTTAGTTTTAGTAGAGTCCTTTTCGTCACAACAAAGTTATTTGTCCCTAGGCAATCAATAACTAGACCGCTAATCATTATTGCAATTTTATATGAGGGAGAGGCATAAGCTAACATACTTTCTCTTCTTTATCATATGCACTTATGATTGGAACTCTAGCAAACATTCGTAACTACTAAATATCATTAAGGTAAAACCCAACCATAGCATTATAAGGTATCAAGTCCTCTTTACTCCCATATGCAAACAACCTACTTACTCGGGTTTAAGCTTCTGTCACTCTAGCAACCCACCATAAGAAAATCATGAACATATTGCAAACCCTACTACGGAGATCCCTCACGCTTGCGCGACATGGAGAGCACCATAGGACAGCACCAATAATGAAACATGCAACTCAAACCAATCACGATCATCAATCAACCCGTAGGATAAAATGGATCTACTGAGACATCATTGGATAGCCATACATCATTGGGAAATAATATATAGCATTGAGCACCATGTTTAAGTAGAGATTACAGCGGGTAGAAGAGGTGGTACACTGCTGCATAGAGGGGGAGAGAGTTGGTGATGACGGCGGTGAAGTTCTTGGTGTAGATCACCGTCACGATGATGGCCCCGACGGCATTCTGGTGCCACCGGGAGAGGGGGGAGAGAGCCCCCCTCCTTCTTATTCTTCCTTAGCCTACCCCATAGATGGGAGAAGGGTTTCCCCTCTGGTCCATGGTCTCCATGGCGGCGGAGGGGCGGGAGCCCCTCTGAGATTGGATCTCTCTCTCTATGTTTCCTTCTGTTTCTGCGCTTCTAGATTCTGGCCTTTCACCGTTTCTTATATTCCCATAGATCCGTAACTCCAATTGGGCTGAAATTTGAACACAATTTTTATCCGGATATTGGCTTTCGTGTGGTGAAAGAAGGGCACCAACCTCCTTACGGAGTGGCCACAAGGGTCAGGGGCGCGCCCTCCGTCCTTATGGGCCCCTCGGGCAACGTCTCGTGTTGATTCTTTTTCCCAAAAATCACATATATTCCAAAAAAATCACCGTATGTTTTTATCCCATTTGGACTCTGTTTGATATGGATTTTCCGTGAAAGAAAAAACATGCAACAAACAAAAACTGGCACTGGGCACTGGATCAATATGTTAGTCCCAAAAATAGTATAAGAAGTTGCCAAAAGTATGTAAAAGTTGTAGAATATTGGCATGGAACAATCAAAAATTATAGATACTATGGAGACGTATCAGCACACGATCCACGCCACCGCCCGAGGTCGTCCCTGCTGTTGCACCGTCCCGCGCCCAGCCGTCGCCCCGACCTACCCGTCGCCGCTGTGTCGCCCCTTCGGGCCGTAGCGTTGTGGCCAGCAGTCCACCGTTGTCCCCGTGTGTCGACCTCTCCTGGTATGCGCCGCACCGCCTTCCTTGGCGCGGGAACACCATCGTCTGCGCCGGTCTTTGTTACGCTGTCGGGTTCCTCGCCTCCTTCGAACACCGCCGCCGCACTACTGACCTAGCCACCGCTGCTACCGTCAGGCCATCGCCACCGCGCTTCTTCGGTTGTCGCTCCCGCTACCTCCGTAGTAGCAGCCGCCGCCTCCCGCCCACCCCCTTCGTCTTCGTCCAAGCACCAGCCTGTCGCCAGCGTCACAGTCATCTACCTCGACCACTTCATCTACTCCAACCACCGTTGGTGACATCATCCCCACATCGATTGGTGCCTCAACCATCGTCGAGTCCTTCTTTGCTGGCCTCTTCAACTTTTCCGACCTGGCGTACAGCTCGTGCAGGTCCACGTCTATGCATGCCCGATGCTGGCAACACCAATGCGCGCCTTCGTCCATGACGAATCCCCGGGCCTGGCAAGCCTGGTACGATGCTTCATCAACTTTGTCTTCGTCCATCTAAGCATGCCCGGTGCTGGCAACACTGTTGGCGTCCTAGGAACGGGGGTACCCGGACTTGCCTGCCTGCGGCCCGTGGCATGGCTCCATCAACGAACTGGTATGGCCCAACTTCAGAAACCGCAACTCAAGACCCTCGCGAGGGGCCAAGCCTCGCGAGGCGGGCGACAACAAGACCTTCCTGGGGGCAGTCTCTCTAGGTTGGCTCTCGAGGAGCGAAGATATCTATGCAAGGAGCACCTCGCGAGGTTCACGTGACGTGAGCCATGACGATCAAGGACAGGCGGGCACCAGCGGGCGAAGTGTACCAGTTTCCTCTTTGGTGCTAAGAGGGAAAGCGCAGGCGCGGAGTCCCGAGGGATCAGGCAAAGGTTTCCATATCGGTGCAACAAGACCAAGGACCATCAGGGCTGCAGAACAGAGGTCATCGTGGAGCCCGGTGCGGCGTCACCACCAGAGCCTTTGGCAGGTGAAGACCACTTTTATCAGGATAGCTTGTACTAGCTGTTCCCCTTCAAATTTGGTTGTTGTGGGATCCCTTCCCGCCAATATTTGGGAAGAGGACCAAGGCCACTATAAATAGGACCTAGCCACCACCATAGAGAGCATCTTATCTCGTCTTGATCCGAAGGAGAGCTCGCCAATAGAAGAGACACCACAAGCTCATCCGAGCCCAAGAACACCTCTCCTCCGGAGGCTGTTCATCCCTTGTACTAGTTCATGCACAACCATACAAGGCAATCCACCACACACACTGGAGTAGGGTATTACACCACAGGGTGGCCCGAACCAGTATAATCCTCTGTGTCCTTTGTTCTTTGAGTTTGTGGAGCTAGGCCGTGGAATCGTAGGGTGAGCGCGCTGGGGAGAGACTGTTCTTCGTGCACACCTCAGAGTTCGAACCTCTCAAGGGTTTGCGGAACCCAAAATCTGACATTTGGCGTGCCAGGTAGGGGTGTGCTGAAGCCTCTCCTCCGTCGGTCGGCGCGTCACCGCTCCATCGCTTCCATGGCTGACGCTCGTCGTGCTCGTGCTGAGCGACGGGCCGCCCTCGACGCCCACGTCTCTTAGAAAGCTCCCATCGGCGGACCTCCTCGATGTTCTCCATAGCCCGCCGCCAATGCAGCCACCGGCCCGGCGCGGCACGAGCTGCAGGCCTCGTCGCTGCATCCCTCGGTGCGGCGAGATGGACGCACCGTAACCCCGTCGCTGACCCCCGCTGGCTCATTGCCCCATGGCCATCGTGGACCCGCAGACGCGTAGGTTGTGCTGCTCATGGCGCGCGAGCTCCTGCGTTACCGCCCCGTCGACGACCTCTACGAGGACTAGCTCGACCGCATCACTGAGCTCGTCAGCGCCGTTGGGGGCTCTCCTGCCCCGTCTCTCTCGCTACCTCGCCCGCCACCCCTTGCGGGCGACGTGGCCCATGAAGCGCCTCCACCACCACCACTTCATGGCATCGTCCATGATCCAAGGCACGCAGCCCTGCGGCACGACCCACCGCACGGGGCGCCCGTGCATGAAGAAGGAAGCTGCCAAGAGATCCAGCGGCCTCAAGGAGGGGCGCCAGCGCTCCCTCCACCGCCGCGTCGAGACCGTGCGCCCCCCGCAGTGGCGGCGCGTGGGAACCAAGACCAAGCTCCGCCTCCGCGACAGGCTCCGGTGTCAACAGCAGGCTGCAAGGCCCTCACCCCCAAGCTGCGCAAAGTCAACTAGACCGGGAAGTTCAAGCCCGACCTGCGTGCATGCTATGACGGCACCCCCGACCCTATTGAGTTCCTACAGCTCTACGACCTGAGCATCGAGGCATCCAACGGCGACGAGAAGATCATGGAGAACTGGTTCCCCATGGCTCTCAAGGACGGCGCACGCTCGTGGCTTCTGAACCTGCCAGCGGGATCGATCTCCTCCTGGGTGAGATGCGCGAGCGTTTCATCGCCAATTTCCAGGGCACCCGCGACCGCCCGCCGGCCGTAGGTAACCTGCGGCGCATCAAGTAACAACCAGGAGAAACCCTGCAGAAGTTCATCCAGCACTTCAACAACGTCTGCGTCAAGATCCCCAAGGTCACGGACGAGGCCATCATCTCAGCATTCTCTGATGGCGTCGGCGACGTCAAGATGAAGGAGGAGCTCGCCATCCACGAAGATCGGTGGACAGCCCTGGAGTTGTTCAACCTCGCGACCAAGTGCGCCAGAGCTGAGGAGGGGCGCCTTTCCCTCGTCGAGCTCCCCACTGCTGAACCTAAAGACAAGAAGGCCAAGGCTAAAGACGTGAAGCGCAAGGGGGTGGCTGTGCTCGCAGCCGAACCGGAGATGAAGCGTGGCCGCGACCACCCAGAGTCATCCAAGAGCAGCCGGCCATTCTACGCGATCCACAACGTGCACAGCAACAACACCAACGACTGCCAAGAGCTCAGGGCCATCCACGACGGGCGCATCGGCCTATGCCCCAAGCGCAACGACCGGGGCTACGACCGTGGAGGAAGCTGGACCGGGGGGGCGCTGGGATGACCGCAGCCCCCGTCAAGAGTGGCGTGACCAGCTTTGTGAGGACCGCTGGCACGATCAGCCTCGCAAGGGTGCCTGGAGGGACCAGCCTCGTGAGGGTGCCTAGAGGGACCTGCCTCGTGAGCACCGTCCTCAGGGCAAGGCCGGCCTCCCTTCGCTGCCACCACCAACAAGGAACGACGACCAAGATGAGGGGGCTGGGGGCTTCCAGGAGCCTCGCGCCATCGCTTGCATCTTGGGCGGTGCGCAGGCTCCAGCCTCTCAATGCCTCTTCAAGAAGTTCGCCCGAGAAGTAAATGCAGCTCTTCCTAGGATAGAAGCCACACGACCGCTCAAGTGGTCCAAGTGCGCCATCACCTTCTGCTCTGCTCACTAGATTAAGTGAGTAGCAACCGTCGGCGCCCTCCCAATGCTCTGCTCACCTGTCATCAGCAACGTCCAAGTCACCAAGACCCTCATCGATGGCGGTGCAGGGCTCAACATTCTCTCTATTGACACATTTTACCGTCTCCAAGTACCTTATGACCAGCTGCAACCCACGAGGCCTTTCTCAGGAGTGACCGACGGCTCCACCACCCCAATCGGGCAGATCCGGCTCCCCGTTACATTCGGCACCCGCGACAACTACCACACCGAGCTCATCGACTTCGACGTCGCTCACATCCGCCTCCCGTACAACGCCATCCTTGGGTATCCAGCCCTAGCCAAGTTCATGGCCGTGACCCACCATGGCAACAACGTCCTCAAGATGCCAGGGAGCCAGGACATCATCACCGTCGCTTGTGAAGAAAAGGATGCAGTGTGCTCCCTCGAGCGCGCTTACCAGGCTGCGGCAGTCGAAGACCCCGACAATGAAGACACTATCTACCCCCTGAAGTTATCCCGAAGAAGAAGAAGCAGTTGCTCGCCCTGGAGCCTCACGAAGATGCAGCCCCCGGCGGCCGTGCCTCAGGATCCATGCCCATGGATGGGGCGCCTCCCTCCCTTGCCTAGGAAGGTGCGCCCGACGCCCCCCTCAGGCTGGGCTCGGGGGCTATCCTCTGGAGGGCCTCCGACCTAGCCAATGTCTCGAGGGAGGCGCTCGGGAACCATGTGGAGGCGTGCGTCACCCCCGCGCTTCCCTCCGGAGGGCACAAGGCGAGATGCACCAAGCGCTCAGGAGTTCATCAACCAGACCATCGAAGACTTGCAGGTGCCAAGGGCGATGCGGGGCGAGCGCCGCCCGGCACCCCAGAGTGGAGCTGTCGTCCCAGGCTCTGACGATGGGCTGCGCGTCTGCGTCAACGTCCCAAGAGGAGCTCTACTGGCCATCTCAGGTGGGCTGGTGCGTGGGTCCTCCTCACAACTATGTTCACATGCCCTTCGGCCTGCCGAACCAGGCGGCCCTGCACTAGCGCCACATGCGGGAAGTCCTGGCGGCTCGCGAGGCCAGGCATCAGGAGATCTTGGCAGAAGTGGCATCGGTTCTTTGCGAGCTCTCGGAACCTTCGGAGCCTCGCGAGGCCCCGGAGTCAGTCGGCTCGTGAGGAGCGACATCTGCAGTAAGCATCTCCAGCTACATCAACACACTCCAGCATCGGTGCCAGGTGACTTGTTTCAGTTTGTTCAGTTGGGGGCACCCCTCGGGCTGCATCATCCCCAAGTCGCATGGGCTCGCCCATGCGACGTGTATCCTTTTTGCATCTCTAGTTTACTCTGTTGGGGGCGCCCCTCGGGTTGCATCATCCCCAGGCCGCATGGGTCCGTCCCTGTGGCATATATCGCATTTTACATCACATGGATTAGCTCATTCCCTCTTATGGATTACCTTATGATCCTCACCTGCTCACTCACCACCTATTTTGGCCTCCCTCGCTGCCACACGGACTTCTTCTCATCCCGCAACGGGGGCTACACACGTTGGCATGGCGCTTGTGCTCGGGTCCATCCCTGCAACGTTGACAAATCTGGGAGATCGAGCTCTGACTCGCGACCTGCCTTGCGCATGTCACCTCACTAGGTCCTCGGTGCCTTCGTCTTCCTGCGGAAAGATCAGTGGCCCAGTGGTAGGCTTGGTTCTAAGTTGTGTTGTTTCGTCAGACTAACCCGCAGGAATCTCAAGAGCCCGGCGGCAGGCGACCTTGCTGGTTTCTCCTTCTCACGTAATTCGCTTGCGCGTTAAAGGAGGGGCTTCTGAGCATCGCGTCTCAGAGGCTCCTACTGAATCTCCAGCCCTCACCCCCTGGCCTTGACCACGGCATCGCGACTTGGCATACCAGCGGCGGCTAAGTTCCGCTCGAGGGTCAGGACCCGAGGACGCAGAGCACCACGAAGAACGGGAGAAGGGGAGGGCGGCTGATAACCCTCAACCGTAAGGGATCGAGATAGTCTTCGCGGGTAAGAATAACCCAATTTATTGATTCGACACACGGGGAGCCAAAGAGTATTTATAAGCTTTAACAGTTGAGTTGTCAATTCAACCGCACCTGAAATATACTAACTTGCAACAAAAGATAAGTGGTAACAGTGATATGATAGTGATGATAGTAATAGTAAAAGTAAACAGCAAAAGTAAATAGAAGTAGTAAATGGCAGAAGTAGCAACTAGTGACAGGCAAGGTTTAAAATACTGTAGGCTAGGGAGATGGATGGTTGGGCGCTGCATGGATGAGATAGATTCTAACTTGGGGCACGGCACACGGAAAAGTAATGATCATCTAGGCAAATATCAAACATTAGGCATGTATCCCGTAGGTAGTTGTACGTGCTTGCAATAAGAACTTGCACAACATCTTTTGTCCTACCATCCCGCTACGAACGGGGCCAAAAGGAACTAATGGATATTAAGGTGCTCCTGTCAAAGAGCACCGGAACAAAGCAATGAACTCAATGGATACATGTAATCCTCAAACTACGGGCCATCCCCTTTGGTGTCCCAAGCTGTCACTTTTGGGATCGCCGGTTCCAAACCGTAACAGGTGCATACAACTCATAGATAGGATCAAGAACACAAATATATTCATGCAAACATATATGGTTCAGATCTGAAATCATGGCACTCGGGCCCTAAGTGTCAAGCATTAAGAATAACAAGTTGTAGCAAAGATGATAAACACCATACTAGATGATAGGCAACATGCCCCCAACAATCTGACGAACTATTACATGATCTAACTCATCCAATCCCTACCATCCCCTTCGCCTACAGCAAGGGAATTACTCACACATGAAGGGGGAAGTCATGGAGGGATGATGGAGTGGTGATGATGATGACGATGGCGACGATCTCCCCTCTCCGAAGGCCAAATCAGCCTCCAGATTAGCCCTCCCGAAGAAGAACAGAGGGTGGCGGCGGCTCCGCGACGAAAAACAGCGAAAGAACTTCCGATCTGGGGTTTCTGCGTCGGGAGGAAAAATACGGGCTAAAGTAGGGCACCAGGGGGTGTGGGCCCCACCCAGGCGCCCCCCCCCCCCCCGGCGCGGCCCAGGGGGGCGCGCCCACAGGGCGCCTGGGCACCCCCTGGCCCCCCTCTGGCCCCACTTCTGGCATTTGGTTTCCTCGGGTGCGTGCATTTTTCGTGATTTTTCGTGGATTTTTCTGAGATGCTTAAAAATCCGTTTTCCTGCACACAAATAAACCATACAGGCAGCTCTGCTGAAAACAGCGTCAGTCCGGGTTAGTTTAGTCCAAATCATGCAAGAATGAGGTCAAAACAATATCAAAAGTGTTTGGAAAAGTAGATACGTTTGAGACGTATCAACTCCTCCAAGCTTAGCATATTGCTTGTCCTCAAGCAATTCAGTTCAACGAACTGGACGCGACAAAGAAAACTTTGACAAACTCTTTTGCTTCATTAGATGTATATAAGCATGTACTACGAAAAGAGTTCAGCAAGTATTAAAATAGTACTTATGAGAACAATGCAAGGAGCAATCCTTCTTTCAAGTGACCAGTCACATATAATTAAGAGTAAACAATATATTACCGAAAATCAAGACAAGATCACATTGCACATAGCTTGAGCATATTAAGGTGGTATCTCGCTAGCCTACATGAGTGAAGCAAAACATAAATGCAGAGACTCCTCCAGAGTTTTAAAGGAGACTAGAACTAAGAATTTCAGAATAAATCATATCACAAGTATGCAGAAGACAATGTAATACTTTGGGACAATGCACATTACACTCAGAATGACAATTATGCTCTCCTAGTCAGTGCTTTGAAGAAAGAAGATGAGACTCTCGAACCGTGGCTTTTATTGGCAAAGTTATAAACCCGTGATCGGAAACAAAAACTAAACATGTACCAGAGCTCTGGGTTTTAAAAACAGAAGTAAATATGTTTTTGAGAGGTGCATATTTCGTCAACGAATGCTAGCAGATAACTCAATCACTTTTCAAGCTAGACAAGTCTCGAGGAACAGCTCCCGCATGAGGACGATCACATCCTCTTAATCTCCTTTGTTTATCACTGCCAAAGTTTTCTGATTTCTCATGAACAAAGCGTGAAGGAGGGTTTGTTTGTTATATTATCTTTTCGAGCCGGGCGCACTCGATGCCAGTTCCTTTTCATATTAGGGGTTTGCACATTATGCATGCAATCCAGGGGTGAGACTTGTCCAACTTAAAAGATTACGAATTAACTACTACTTCCTCATGAGCTAAAACATAGGCACAAAAAAAGAGAAATGCCTTTGATTAATTTCGAGATGGTACATGAAAGTCTTCGTTAGGAATGGCAGGTAAATACCATGTATAGGAAGGTATAGTGGACTCATATGGCATAACCGGTTTAAAGGTTTTGGATGCACAAGCAGTCATTCCGCTTAGTACGGGTGGAGGTTTAGCAAAAGACTGGGAAGCGACCAACTAGAGAGCAATAACGGTCATAATCATGCAGAGCGACAAAGCAACATTGAATCGGGCATGAAGGTGATATAACTATTCTAAAACTCAAAGATCATCAAGGCAAAGTAGACTTTTTAGTCTTAAACATGTGTAAGCATGTGCCAAGTCAATCCAAAAATTCTCTAAAGGGAAATACCACCTTAGTATGCCAGACTATGAACAGCGCGATGCATGTAGATCATTTCAATAACACATTATGTACTCTAGTTATTCAGGACTAGCCA
This sequence comes from Secale cereale, assembly GCA_902687465.1. Taxonomy (NCBI): domain Eukaryota; kingdom Viridiplantae; phylum Streptophyta; class Magnoliopsida; order Poales; family Poaceae; genus Secale; species Secale cereale. The sequence continues at coordinate 709,852,606 of LR738715.1, forward strand.
CAAGGAAAGCATGAACCACTGAAAAAGCATTGTAAACATAGCACTATGTTGCTACAAGCTGGTCTCTAGATCATAAGTACAGGCATATGTACAAAAGTAGAAACAGAAAGAGTTCATACCGGTCTTCCTTGTTGCTTCCTTTCAGTCGATCTTCGTCATTACTGCTTGTCACTTGCACGATCGAACGTAGGAAATATAATCAAATGCCATCGCGGACTCGAGCTGATCTCTGAAAACAAAGCAAACTAAAGAGAGAAAGGAAATCTTTTTGAGTTTTTCAAAAGTTGAATAAAAAGCAAAAGAAAGAGAAAATCTTTTTGTTGTTTTTGCAAATAGAGGAATAAAGAAGAACGGGTAAGAACTTCGAAAAGATCAAAGTGAATAAAATGGATAATACAATGGAAAAGTGAGAAGGGCACGTACTCCCCCAAGCTTAGGCTTTTGGCCTAAGTTGGTAGCAGCTATTGCCCCCAGGAGCCTCCTGCTCCAGGGGTATGGTGGTGAGACCAAGGGTCGTAGAAGGATGATGGCGCGTACACCGAACTCCTCGGAGTCTCCCACGAGGAAGGTTCCGAGCGCCAAACAGAGGAAGACCCTTCACCAAACTCGGTGGCGGTCTCTTCCTGAAAATGTGGTATCTCATCGTGCCTCTCCTCGTTGGGCACAACCCCCTCCATGGGGTTATGAAACTGGTGCTGGACCATGAACTCATCGATCTGGACAACATCAAAGGACCATTCGTTCCTGCGAGAAAAATCAAACAAAAGAGGTGAAGGTAGACGGATCTCGCGTTCCGCGGTAGTTCCGAAACGCAAGATATAAACAAGGTTATCAAGTTCAGAACCCATGGTAACAAACTTATGCCTTTTCATAGCAGCAAGATCAAAGCTTAAATAAGTAAAAGGAGTATCATCAGGGTGTGGGGTGCCTCCAAGATGCTCTAAGATAAGTGTGGCATAAATGCCACCATATAAGTCCCCCTTGTTACCGTTCATAGCAAGGCGTCGAGCAATTAAGGTACCAATATTATAATCAGACCTCCCTGAGAGGGTTGCTGCCAGTATAGCAATATCCGGAGCAGAAATGCTGCTCGTGTTGTCACGAGCTAACACCCCTCTAGCAATATAATATGCAAATACCTGAGGTGAGGAAACAAGATGCTGGAGATCTTCGACCGATGGATATCCCTCGTACCCATGCTGCAGAGAGAGTTGATGACGGTTTTCAGCTCGGAGGGCTGTGTGGCCATCCTTGCCGTCCTCCCAACGTTCGGCACACCTATTACTTCACAAAAATTTCCCAGAGCCATGGTGATAAGATCATTATAAATTTTAAACTCAATAGCACCTGAATCAGGATTATATCTAAAACTGTTAATGAAACCGGAGGTGAGTTTCTGATACTGAGTAACACGGCTCGTGACGAGTCGTGTCAAACCTGCATTAGCACAAAGATTATAAAACTCATCCTTGATTCCCGCAGCTTCCATGAATTCATCACATGGAAATGTCATCGCACGTGCTGGACTTGTGTCTTCCAACAACTCCAGGGGCACATGATCCTCATTATAGCTCACCCTAGCAGTCGATGGTGAAGTTGCGGCTCTAGTGACTCGATCGGAGTGTGCGGGCCTCCTCTTCTCAAGCCACCCTTTTGCCCTTCCTAACAAACTCATTTCTGAAATTTTTTACGATTTACAAAAACGAGGATTAAAACAAAGTGAGCTAAGGCAAACTACTCAACTCACTTGCCCAAGGCATAAACTTGCATCAAAACTTGGAAAACAACTTTCTACACATGCATGCAAGCTCATCTCTACAGCACCAAGAACTACTAAATACTCACAAATGAAGCCACCAATCAGAAATCTAATTGGAGGGGTAGAGGAGTCACATACCAGGGAGTATTTGCTCAAAATTTCAGCTCAAATGATGGGCTGTAGAGGGAGATCGAAGAATCGCCTCCAAGAACAGCAAGAACAGCAAGAACAAGACCAGAACTCGGGTTTCTGGGAAAAGAGAGAGAGAGGGGAAGAAGAAGTACCTGGAGGGGGGTCCCGTGGGCCCTAGGCGCCCTGTGGGCGCGGCCAGGGGCTGGGCCGCGCCAGCTGGCCGCCTGGGCCACTGGTGCCCCCCTGGCTGGCCCCAGGACCTTCCGGGTCTCTCCCGTTGTGGAAATTTTTAATATAATTTTTCTGGAATTTTTCTGAAAACTTCACTGTTGAAATTTTTTCGAAGTTCAAAAAGCTACGAAACTCTCTGAAAACTTGAAGCAGTTAGTAGTATTGTGAAGCTTCAAAAACATAGATACTTGGTACAGCAAGTAGGACAACACTAAAATAAATGAAAACATAGCAAGCTCAACTTTTTATCCATATAAAACACGTTCACTAGTAAGGTTGATCAAGTCTTACCAACAAACAAGCGATATATAGAGCAAAAAGTCTCACCTCCTACGAAGTAATCACTGAACTTTTACCTTGATGGACATTGTCCCTACCATGATAGTTTTGTATTTGTGAGGCACATGTAGTGGACAGTCCCATTCTCCAATTTTCACGGTCTTGATATTCTCTATAGAGTTGAGGGCATGCCTCCTGTCGGTCTTCTTCGGAAAATATACCGTGTGTTCTTTATCATTCACATGAAAAGTAACCTTCCCTTTGTTGCAATCAATAATAGCACCTACGGTGTTAAGGAAAGGTCTACCAAGAATAATGGACATGCTCCCATCCTCGGGCATGTCGAGCACAACAAAATCAGTAAGAATTAAACAATTAGCAACTTCAACTGGAACATCCTCACAAATACCTATCAGAACAGCGGTTGACTTGTCAGCCATCTGAAGGGAGATATCTGTAGGAATTAGTTTCTCTAAACAAAGCCTCTCGTAAAGAGAGAGAGGCATAACACTCACTCCCGCTCCAAGATCACACAAAGCAGTTTTGACATAATTATTCTTTATGGAGCAAGGAATGGTGGGTATACCTGGATCACCGAGCTTCTCAGGAATCTTTCCGCTGAAAGAATAGTTAGCAAGCATAGTAGATATTGCATCATTAGGAACTTTTCTTTTGTTAGTGACAATATCTTTCATATATTTTGAATAAGGAAGTAACTTAATAGCATCAGTCAAAGGGATTTGAAGAAAAAGAGGTTTAATCCATTCACAAAACTTATTGTAATGCTCTTCTTCTTTAGATTTGATGGACTTACCTGGAAAGGGCATGGGTTTCTGTACCCATGGTTCTTTCTCCTTCCCATGTTTTCTTGCGATGAAGTCTTCTTTAGTGTACCTCTTACGTTTGTCAGGTGCTTCTTCTTCTCGAACTTCAGGCGGATCATTCTTCTCATTATCATTACCTTCAGGTTCAGCACCGTCTTCAGTCTCAGCATCGGAAATAGATACACTGTTGGGATCAATAGCTGGCTCTTCATCTGCAATAGGATCATTAGAATTGTCAGTCTCTTTATGTTTCTTCTTCTTATTTGGAGAGACAACAATTTCTTCTTCCTGCATTTGAGAATCTTGCTCTATTCTCTTCGGATGTCCCTCTGGATAGAGAGGATCTTGAGTACTAGTTCCTCCTCGGGTCTTAATCCCAAAAGCCTGCAATTTATCTTGTTTGGCATTGTTAGCAAGTAAATCTCTTTGCACATTAGAAATTTGATCGAGCTGAGTTTGAACCATATGAAAATGCTTCACAAGACATTGAACATCATTAACTGTTCTATCTAAAACACCAAGCAACTTTTTGATAGCAAGGGGATTATCATGCAACTGACTTTCTATCCTCTCATTAAAATGATTCTGTTTCATAATAAAATTATCAAACTCATCTAAACATTGATCAGGAGGCTTACCATGAGGGATGTCACTTGCGTTGAAATCTAAAAGAGAGTGTACCTCTACCATAGGAGGGTGAGTGGTAGGCTCACACAGCTTCTCGATAGGGGGTAGATTCTTCACGTCTTCAGCTTTAATACCTTTCTCTTTAATAGACTTCTTTGCTTCTCGCATATCCTCGGGGCTTAGAACAGACATGCCCCTCTTCTTTGTTGGTGGAGGTGGTTCAGGGACGGACCAATCTTCATGGTTTTTGGCAATCCTGCCCATTAAATCTTCCGCGTCGTCCGGTGTTCTTTTCCTGAAAACACAACCAGCACAACTGTCCAGATAGGACCTAGATTCATCAGTTAGACCAGCATAGAATATATCAATTAATTCATTTTTAGGGATTTCATGTCCTGGTCTAGCCCGAATCAAACCGCAGTACCTCCCCCAAGCTTTAGGGAGGGACTCATCCTGCAACTGTTTAAAGTTGTAAATTCTTTGTAAAGCAGCATGTTGCATGTGAGCAGGAAAGTACTTATCAACAAAAGAGTGAGCTAAGTCCTGAGGACTCTTAATAGAACCGCATGGGAGTGAATCATACCATGCTTTAGCACCTTCCTTCAAGGAGAAAGGAAGAAGCTTGGTCACATAAAAGTAGCGTATCTTTTCATCTGTGGTAAACAGGCTACCTAGCTCACCAAGTTTAGTTAGGTGTGCAATAGCATCATCATTTTCTCTGCCATAAAAGGGGTCAGCTTCAACCATAGGTATAAGCGAAAGATCAACAGAGAAATCAAAATCAGGATCATCAATGCATATAGGAGATGTAGCAAACTCAGGATTAGGAACGGTTTTGTTTTTCAAAGAGTGTTTTTCAAATATTTTCTTAATAACTTCAGGGTCAGAGCCGGCAAACTTTGTCAGTTCCCTGCATAAATCTTCATCAAGTATATAGTAATCATCATCAAGGAGCCTCTCCTGGAGTTTACTCAAATCAGGATAATCATAAGTTTCACCAATAGGGTAGCGAGCAACAGGAAGTTCAATTCCATATTTTTCAGCAGCAGCAGTAATTTGTTTCTCAAGAGCATAACCAAGCGAACTAATATCATCATCAAAAGTAGTAGAAGCATCATCAAGAGTATCATACATAGTAACAGATTCAGTAGGAGCATCATGTGGTGGTGGTGAGGCAAACTTACTCATAACAGAAGGTGAATCAAGCGTAGCACTAGTGCTCAGAGTAGTACCTCTTCTTGTAGTGGATAGTAAGATCGGAACCTTGGGGCCACCTTTCTTACCCATAGTGAATAAAGTGCAGCAGGTAGGATACCTCAAGTAGACTTGTAAATATTGTTATGCTCCCCGGCAACGGCGCCAGAAAACGGTACTTGATAACCCTCAACCGTAAGGGATCGAGATAGTCTTCGCGGGTAAGAATAACCCAATTTATTGATTCGACACACGGGGAGCCAAAGAGTATTTATAAGCTTTAACAGTTGAGTTGTCAATTCAACCGCACCTGAAATATACTAACTTGCAACAAAAGATAAGTGGTAACAGTGATATGATAGTGATGATAGTAATAGTAAAAGTAAACAGCAAAAGTAAATAGCAGTAGTAAATGGCAGAAGTAGCAACTAGTGACAGGCAAGGTTTAAAATACTGTAGGCTAGGGAGATGGATGGTTGGGCGCTGCATGGATGAGATAGATTCTAACTTGGGGCACGGCACACGGAAAAGTAATGATCATCTAGGCAAATATCAAACATTGGGCATGTATCCCGTAGGTAGTTGTACGTGCTTGCAGTAAGAACTTGCACAACATCTTTTGTCCTACCATCCCGCTACGAACGGGGCCAAAAGGAACTAATGGATATTAAGGTGCTCCTGTCAAAGAGCACCGGAACAAAGCAATGAACTCAATGGATACATGTAATCCTCAAACTACGGGCCATCCCCTTTGGTGTCCCAAGCTGTCACTTTTGGGATCGTCGGTTCCAAACTGTAACAGGTGCATACAACTCATAGATAGGATCAAGAACACAAATATATTCATGCAAACATATATGGTTCAGATCTGAAATCATGGCACTCGGGCCCTAAGTGTCAAGCATTAAGAATAACAAGTTGTAGCAAAGATGATAAACACCATACTAGATGGTAGGCAACATGCCCCCAACAATCTGACGAGCTATTACATGATCTAACTCATCCAATCCCTACCATCCCCTTCGCCTACAGCAAGGGAATTACTCACACATGAAGGGGGGAAGTCATGGAGGGATGATGGAGTGGTGATGATGATGACGATGGCGACGATCTCCCCTCTCCGGAGGCCAAATCAGCCTCCAAATTAGCCCTCCCGAAGAAGAACAGAGGGTGGCGGCGGCTCCGCGACGAAAAACAGCGAAAGAACTTCCGATCTGGGGTTTCTGCGTCGGGAGGAAAAATACGGGCTAAAGTAGGGCACCAGGGGGTGTGGGCCCCACCCAGGCGCCCCCCCGGCGCGGCCCAGGGGGGGCGCGCCCACAGGGCGCCTGGGCACCCCCTGGCCCCCCTCTGGCCCCACTTCTGGCATTTGGTTTCCTCGGGTGCGTGGATTTTTCGTGATTTTTCGTGGATTTTTCTGAGATGCTTAAAAATCCGTTTTCCTGCACACAAATAAACCATACAGGCAGCTCTGCTGAAAACAGCGTCAGTCCGGGTTAGTTTAGTCCAAATCGTGCAAGAATGAGGTCAAAACAATATCAAAAGTGTTTGGAAAAGTAGATACGTTTGAGACGTATCAGCGGCTTAGAGAGCTAAGGCCCATTCGTACGTCAAGGGGGGCCCGTGAGCATCACGTCTCGGGGGCCTAACTGGCAACATAGCCCCTCACTCCATGGTCTTGTCCTAGCGATCCGGACAAGCCAGCGGCGGTTGAGGTATGCGCAGAGTCGGGCCCTGCCGACGCAGAACACCAGGGCCTAGTCCAGCATTTCCTTCTCGAGGGCTGATCGTACGTCAAGGGGGCCCCTGAGCATCACGTCCCAGGGGCCTAACTAGCCGCGTAGCCCCTCACTCCCCGGTCTTGTCCTGGCGATCCGGACGAGCCAGTGGCGGCTGAGGTATGCGTGGGGTCGGGCTCAGCCGACGCAGAACTCTAAGGCAAGCGGGAAGGAAATCGCGAAATCTCAGTCGCATTGCATCAGGAGCGACACAAGCGCACTGCATGGAGAATCACCTCAGGCCTGTCAAGATGCATCCAACCGGCATGTCACCATCACCTGACAAGTTTGGTTACTGGAGTCATGCTTCGGCAATGTCGGCTCCCTTTTTAGCCTCCGGAAGCTGCTTGCACGCCAAGGGGGACCTCTTGAGCATCACGCCTCAGGAGCTCTTACTGGACCCCGGGCCGCTCACCTCCTGGCCTGGACCATGGCATCGCGACGTGGCATACCAGCGACGGCTGAAGCTTGCCTTGGGACTGGGACCTGCCGGCGTAGAGTGCAAAGCTACTGAAAGGGTAAAAAGGAGGGACACTGCAAGACCAAGACTTGCAAGCATAGCTTCATAGCAAGGATAATAAGTATCGGAGCAAAAGCATTACATGTTCTTTACACTCCCCCACGGGGTTGGCTTTGATTCCTCACAGGGAGCAAAAGGAAGAGATTCCATGAGACCCTAACTACAACTACCACTGCCGACGCCATCATCAACAGTGGGCCACGAGAGGCCATCTCCAACCCTGCTCAAGCCACCACCGACGACGAGCTCGTGCAGCTGTCGTGCTTCGGGCGCGGCATGAGCTTGGAGGCGTGTAGCTATCGTTGCTCATCTTCGGAGACTCGTCAGCCTCAGGAGGGCTGCTGGACTCCCAAGGGCCATCGTTGCTGCTAGAAGAGCTGACGGCGGGACCGAGAGCAGGCATGGCGCCCTTCGCTATGTCTCCTTGGCGGCTCCCACCAAGGCAGCACTCCTGGCGGTGTCCTTCCTCATCGAATACCTTTAAGAACAACATCGAGGCGCCGTCGAACTCCAAGTGGACGACGGAGACTCCATTAGGGCAGCACACGCGGGCGACTTCGCGCCATCCTCAAGTCATGAAGACACTTGCCGGGGGGACGACCTCAACCTCCGCTTCCGTAGCTTGGCTGCGGCACCCAGCGTGCTGCAACCACAGCTTGGCAGGCCCCCTCGCCGGCATCGGCTCGGTGAAGAACCTCGGGAACCAAATCCAAGACGTCGGCGACATCGTTGTCCATACCAAGAACTCGCGCGAGGAGCCCTCGGCGTGAGTTCGGGGACCGATAGCCCCAGCAGGACGACCTCGACCACGACGCAAGCAGCACGGAGCACGACCCCCTTGCCCTTGGGCATACAAGGGCAACGAGTAGCCAGGAGGAAGTCGCTCGCACCAAGGCCTCGTCACCTCCCGCCTCTCGCCGGCACCGCGGGGGCGGCTGAACCTCTTCTTCGGCGGGAGCGCTTCCCGCTCCTCATAGGGAGTCTTTCCTTTCTTAGCACTAGAGAATCTTCTTATCGGTGCCGTGGGCGTCGCAGTAAGCAGACACGACAAGGAGGAAGAAGAGAAGGAGGGCGACAAGAAGAAGGAGATGGGAAACGGGGGCTTCACCCCCTTCCCATTTATAGCCTGGAGGAGGCCAACTGTCGGCCTCCATGATCTCACGTAATGATGTTTCTTCTGTGCATGCAGCAGGGTCTCGTTAAGTCAGGCAGTTGCCGAGGCAGTGTGGGGAAGCGGAGACGCCCACGCCCAACCAAGTCGCCACGCGTCGACCAAGGTCGTAGGTGTTTGGGGCCCACGGCGCTTCGCCCTTCTGCCTTTGGCTTCGCCTCGAAGCCAAGTCTGTGCGCGCCTTGGGCACGGGGGCTACTGTCGGTGTCCTAGGAACGGGGGTACCTAGACTTGCCTATCTGCGGCCCGTGGCGTGGCTCCATCAGTGGCCTGGTACATCCCAACTTCAGCAACCGCAACTCAAGACCCTTGCTACTTCTCGAGCTTGTGTTGTATTCCCGCGAAGAGGAAAGGGTGATGCAGCACAGTAGCGTAAGTATTTCCCTCAGTTTTTGAGAACCAAGGTATCAATCCAGTAGGAGACCACGCACGAGTCCCTCGCACCTGCACAAACAAATAAGAACCTCGCAGCCAATGCGATAAAAGGGGTTGTCAATCCCTTCTCGGCCACTTACAAAAGTGAGATCTGATAGATATGATAAGATAATATTTTTGGTATAGAGATTGAAAGTAAATAATGCAAAGTAAAGTAAATAGTTGATGGAAGATGAATATGATGAGAATAGACCCGGGGGGCATAGGTTTCACTAGTGGCTTCTCTCATGATAGCAGAATTCTACGGTGGGTGAACAAATTACTGTCGAGCAATTGATAGAAAAGCTCATAGTTATGAGAATATCTAGGCATGATCATTGTATATATGCATCACGTCCGTGACAAGTAGACCGAAACGATTCCGCATCTACTACTATTACTCCACACATCAACCGCTATCCAGCATGCATCTAGAGTATTAAGTTCATAAGAACAGAGTAACGCCTTAAGCAAGATGACATGATGTAGAGGGATCAACTCAAGCAATATGATATAAACCCCATCTTTTTATCCTCGATGGCAACAATACTATACGTGCCTTGCCGCCCCTGCTGTCACTGGGAAAGGACACCGCAAGATTGAAACCAGAGCCAAGCACTTCTACAATTGCAAGAACTATAGATCTAGTAGGCCAAACCAAACCAATAATTCAAAGAGACTTGCAAGGATATATTATAATCATACATAAAAGATTTCAAAAAAGAATCCAATACTGTTCAAATATAATCTTGATCATAAACCCACAATTCATCGGATCTCGACAAACACACCGCAAAAAGATTACATCGAATAGATCTCCTCGGAGATCGAGGAGAACTTCGTATTGAGATCCAAAGAGAGAGAATAAGCCATCTAGCTAATAATTGTGGACCCAAAGGTCTGTGGTAAACTACTCACAACTCATCGGAGAGGCTATGGTGTTGATGTAGAAGCCCTCCGTGATCTATGCCCCCTCCGGCGAAGCTCCGGAACAGGCCCCAAGATGGGATCTCACGGGTACAGAAGGTTGCGGTGGTGGAATTAGGGTTTCGTTGCTCTCCCCGATGTTTTTAGGGTAGGAGAGTATATATAGGCTGAAGAGGCACGTCAGGGGAGCCAGAGGGGGGCCACGAGGGTGGGGGCACGCCCCTGCCCTCATGGCCGCCTCTCTCGCTTCCAGGCATGTACTCCAAGTCTTCTGTGTTGATATCGTTCCAAAAATAACTCTCCCGAAGGTTTCATTCCGTTTGGACTTCGTTTGATATTCCTTTTCTGCGAAACACTGAAATAGGCAAAAAAACAGCAATTTGCACTGGGCCTTGGGTTAGTAGGTTAGTCCCAAAAATAATATAATGTATAATAAAGCCCATTAAACATCCAAAACATAATATATAATAGCATGGAACAATAAAAAATTATAGATACGTTGGAGACGTATCAACCCTCGCGAGGCGGGCGACAACAAGACCTCCCTGTGGGTAGTTTCTCTAGGCTGGCTCTCGAGGAGCGGAGATATCTATGCAAGGAGCACCTCACGAGGTTCATGTGGCGTGAGCCATAACGACCAAGGCCAGGCGGGCGCTAGGGGGCGCAGTGTACCAGTTTCCTCTTTGGTGCTAAGAGGGCAAGCGCAGGCGCGGAGTCCCGAGGGATCAGGCAAGGGTTTCCATATCGGTGCAACAAGACCAAGGACCGTCATGGCTGCAGAACAGAGGTCATCATGGAGCACGGCACGGCGTCACCGCCAGAGCCTTTGGCAAGCGAAGACCACTTTTGTCAAGATAGCTTGTACTAGCTATTCCCCTTCAAATTTGGCCGTTTCGGGATCCCTTCCTGCCGATATTTGGGAAGAGGACCAAAGCCACTATAAATAGGACCTAGCCACCACCATAGAGGGCATCTCATATCGTCTTGATCTAAAGGAGAGCTTGCCTAGTAGAAGAGACACCACAAGCTCATCTGAGCCCAAGAACACCTCTCCTCCGGAGGCTGTTCATCCCTTGTACTAGTTCATCCAGAGCCATACAAGGCAATCCACCACACACACTGGAGTAGGGTATTACACCACAGGGTGGCCCGAACCAGTATAATCCTCTGTGTCCCTTGTTCTTTGAGTTTGTCGAGCTAGGCCGTGGAATCGTAGGGTGAGCGTGCTGGGGAGAGAGTGTTCTTCGTGCGCACCCGAGAGTTCGCACCTCTCAAGGGTTTGTGGAACCTGAAATCCAACAAACACCGATGCGTGCCTTCGTCCATGATGTGTCCCAAGGCTTCGCAAACCCGACGCGAGACCTCGTCAACATCATCCTCTACCCGGCGCACCACTACTTCGACACCACTGCGCCCATGACTTACTCGGGGCCTCCATGCGCCCGCGACTCCTTGGTAACTTCCTCGACACCAGCTACCCCGACTCGACATCGACCACAGCGTTCTTCGCACGGCTACCTCGACCACGGCTACACCACCGTACGATCTCGGCCACATCGACAAACAGCACAAAGGGCTACCACCTTGCTTGAGCAACCTCGTCGGTTTCCACTCCAGCCATGACTTCCGTGATGCGTTGACTGTTACGATTGTGTGTGGGGGGTGTCTGTTGGCTTGCCTTCGGATTCTTCTCCAATCTTACCATATGGGTCGCTACCATTGTGGCTACAGGGGGAGGTTGAGTATTGTGATTTCTTTGGAAACATAGGATAGCCTAGGAATATTCTGGCTTGTCTTGTACTCCAAGTAGATAATGTACTCTTATATATATGCCCACGAGGCTCAAACAATAAACATCGAATCCATTATATTCTGCACCAAATCTCTTTCTCCCTTCTAACACCGAAGATGGGGTTGTCCAAGGTGTGGCAGCTAAAGGAACTACTTTAGGATGGATGCAGACTAGCTCAGATTTACGCAGCTATCTCCCCAAGAAAACAAACCACGAATTTATGTGTAGCACTAGGGTTCTGGAAAACATGTTCGTGGATAGTTTTCTCTATGCATGCCATATGAACCAAAGTGTCACCAACATGCGGGTGAACTTCTCATGTGTGGGGAAATCCATCAACGAGAAAATCCATCACGTCACATCATGTTCTTTTGTTCTAGTCATTGCATGGACTATACTCTCGTCCGCTAGGTCCCAGAGACAAGTGACATTGTGCAATTAATCAAAGAGAGAATGATGCCACGAGTCCTCCACCCTGAAGAGAGAACAATTGTTGCGGGGAGCCATGTTGATATGATGTAGGAAATCAATCGAAGGGATAGATTGTTGAACGAGTTGCCATACGAATATTCCAATCTTTAATGGTGCTTGTACTTTCCAGAAAGGGCACCATGACCGTTGCTCACTTTCAGAATTTGATGATCCAGCTCAGTCGTCGAGCCATGCCTCTCTCCAATGCTTAGTAGCGCCAATCATTATCTAATTTAAAAGATGCCTTTTCCCTTATATTGCCCAGACCAGAAATTGTCAACTGCCTTTGTAGAAAAGCGAGATTGAGAGAATCACATGTGCAACAAAAGACCTTAATTATTACTCCCTATGTATCTAGATATAAGGTGTTTTTTCATACTATTGTTATAGTGCCACAGAAACATCTTGTATGGTCTCCAGACAAATCTTATATTTTGATACAGAGCAAATGATTTCGCTTTATCCCTAGCCCGAATTGAGCCGAACCGGCCAGGCCTCCTCACCTATGGGCTGCCAGCTCATGTAGCGAAGGAGCTACTATGTGTGGTGGACCTGGTGTCAGGCCCAAGATGCGATTCTATCCCGATCACGTGACACTTACGTAATTGGGGCACAACCGCATTTCGGGCGCTTAGCAAGATGGATATCATTACATCGTACCATTACATACATACATGGGGGATACAACAAAACATACAAGTCACATGAATACAACAACATCAATACAAGGCATCCGACTACGGATGCAAACATGAAAAGCACACGACATCCATCTGCTATCCCAGGCTGCCGACCAGGAACCTAACCCAAGACTGAAGAAGAAGAAGAAGAAGAAGAAGAAGAAGAAGAAGAAGAAGAAGAAGAAGAAGAAGAAGAAGAAGAAGAAGAAGAAGAAGAAGAAGAAGAAGAAGGAACTCCAACGCAAAGGACATCGCTCTCACGTCAAGTCATCGGAAACCTGCACCTGCAACTGTTGTTGTAGTATCTGTGAGCCACGAGGACTCAGCAATCCCATAACCATGGGTAACAAGACTAGCAAAGCTTAATGGGTAGGAAGAGGTAAAGTGGTGAGGTTGCAGCAGCGGCTAAGCAATATATGGTGGCTAACTTACGAGTACAAGAATAAGATGAGCATCTACGCAAACGGTCGCAAAATAGTAATGATCGCTAAAGATCCTGAACTACCTACGAGTCAAACATAACCCCACCGTGTTCTCTTCTCAAAGTGAAAAGAGACATTCACGGTTACTCACACAGTTGTGTTTTTTATTTCGGATCCTCTGTCAAGTTTTCTACAACTGGACATTAACAAATTCCAATCTGCCACATAACCGCGGGCACGGCTTTCGAAAGATTATAACCCTGCAGGGGTGTCCCAACTTAGCCCATCACAAGCTCTCACGATCAGCAGAAGTAATAATAATATTACCCCTTATCTTAGGGACAATCCGATCAGGCTCGGAATCCGAGTGCACAAGACATTCCGACAATGGTAAAACAAGTCTAGCAAGACCTCCCGGCGTGCCGACACCCTGATAGTAGCCGCGCGTATCTCGTCTCAGGCCACGTCCAGATGAGCTATGGTTACAGCGACCAGATACCCCAAGTTTCCAAGGGGCGGCCCGCAAGCTGCTCTATTTGGGACCAACACCATCGGCACTGGCCCCTCCCTGTATGTAGAAGAATCCTCGGGTAGCACTAACTCCCTATGCAATTAATTAATTAAAGTTCTTATTATGTTGCAAATTAAAACCAATGTTGGGCCTTGCTGGAGGAGTTTTATTCAAAGACGAACTGTCAAGGGGTCCCCATATACCCAACCGTGTAAGGAACGCAAAATCAAGGAACATAATGTCGGTTTATCGGCTCCTAAGGTGGCATGAGTGCAAGCACCGAGCAAAAGGCCAAGCCTTCCACCCATTGCCAAGTATATAGGTGTGTCAATATATATAAGATATATTGTGATATTCCAACAACAAGTTCCAACATGGAACGATCTTCATCTTCACCTGCAACTAACAACTCTATAAGAGGGGCTGAGCAAGAGGGTAACATAGCCAAACAACGGTTTGCTGGGAAGGTGTCAAAGGTTAGAGGTTCATGGCAACAAGGAGAGGGGCTGACAATAAAGATGGGTAGCGCGACATATAACGATAGCATCGAGACAACTAAGCATGGCAATGATAGTAAAGGTATCCAAGGTGATGGTCATCTTGCCTGAGATCCCGCAAGGAAGAAGAATGAGTCCATGAAGAAGACGAAGAAGAAGCCTTGAAGATGAACCCCGTGTAGTCGAACGAATCCTCACGATCGCAACGGAAAAGAACTAACGAGAAGAAAGCACACAACAAGGTAAACACACCACACAAGAACATGACAAGATGCTCAACCAAGTATGATGCAAGACAATTCTATATGATGCAATTCATGGCAAGGGATGAAGCACACAAGAACAACACAAACCAACAAGTTTAAATGAGGCCGAAATCAACATATAACAATTCCGGTAAGTCCTCATATGCACATTTTGAAATTAGTCCAGATCTGAACAAACCTTATGTCACTACAACAAAAACCCCTTTTAACAACGCATGACTACCAACGAATCATAGGTATGTGTTGTTTGGCCAACGTCCCACCTCCCACCTCCCACCTCCCATGATTTTCTAACCTCCCCGTACCCAGCTTCCCATTATCCACAGAAGAAAATCTCCACATTGTCTCTACCTCCGTCCAAGTAACACGGTGCCAATCCAAATCTCTTCTGTCCATGACCACACCGCCGCCACCACCTCTGAATCTGTCTAGCTCCGGCGCTTGCTACGCCGCTGTTCCCCGGAATGGCTAGCCCTCACTGCCCTCCCGGATCCTCCGCCATGGCGACGTCCTCCATGCGGCCATGCCCCTACATGCCGACACCAGCAATCCTAGTTTCCACAGGTCGCCAGCGCCCGTGCCTCCTCCGGTTTGTCGCCCTATCGCCACGCGCCACATCTGCGCATGCACCGCTCCCGGCCCGGCCTTTGTGGTGCCGCTCCGCCTGAACAATCTCAACTCCGACATCGGTGATGGTTCAGCAAGCCACTCCTCCTGACCCGCTATTCTCTTACAATGTTAGGTTCTTTGTGTGGCAGGCCAGATCGGATTCTTTGGCGGCCATCTTGACGATGATAGACGCTACCTTGATCGCTCATCCTGATCCACCGCCGTCGGCGCTGGCTTTCACCGACATCAATGTCACTGCACTTCTGAAATCAGAGGATGCCTAGCATGACGGTTTGTCCTTCTTTTCCATGCTGCCTTTGAGACTGTATCCGTATATAATAGTGACCACTTACTTGTGTACCTCATCCCTCTCTTGCAGTACTGCCACCATATGACTCTGATTGAAAACTCTGACAATGCAAAACATGGTGCGTCTGCATCTCGTTCATGTCTATGTATTTCATTATGTACAACATTGCTCATTATATGTATAGGTCACACCATTTCCCCTTATTAATTAATTTCAATGTATGATTATTTTTCATCATGCTTGGCGTTTTTCACTAGTCCCCTAGAAAACATAACTGACGAGATGGTTATATCTTCAAGGTAATGATCTGCGCAGGATGTTATCAAGCGGAGAGGCGGAAGACTTAAATGGTAGTATCAGAAAATCATATCACTAGTTGTGTGTTGTCTGCTGGAAGCAATTCGCCTAGAGGGGAAAGGGCGGCCGTTGTACTGTAGGTGAGTACGATCGAGGGCGAGGAACACGTGGATGGGGAGGAAATACTTACAGCTAGGTTAAAGGAAGGGTTGTGTACGATCAATCCAGTGTGGTTATAGGTGTCGACCTCTAGCTTGCTGTCAAAGACGTGGTCTTCCAAAGTACCAGAGTATTGCTTTAATTCTCGCCAATGCATCAATGCAATGCAAGGTATGCTGTGCTTGAAACTTTTGTGGAGCGTTCACTACATACCAGTGTTAATGTTTTTCCGTGCTCTTTTCTTTTTGCATGGACTTTTCCATGCTCTTTCAAACCATACTTCAATATACTAATGTACATGCTTCAATATACTCTGATCGAGAATAGTTTGTTGGGATATGAGAATGAGTCTAGTCACTCTGTCTGGACTGATCTGTATAGAAGCGAATATGTTACAAACGCCGACCTTATTTCATATACTGTAGGGCATCTCTAGGTAAGTTTTTTCCTAACAAAGAAAGAACTGCTTGCTCAAGCGCTAGACGAAACTTTATAATTCCCTTCATTATATATGAAAATATGGTTACTTTTTTTGCGGGGGATCGTTAGCTTATTTGTATCTAAACCATCTAGAACTTGAATGTAATGTGAAGAGTGAGAACAATTACAATGTTAGTATTACTAATATACCAGGCTATACTTTAAGATTTACAAGAACCCCAAAGTAGTTATTTCCTCCCCTGCAATTTTTTTAGTTATTTCCTGATATATAGTTCTGAAATGAAGTTGTCATGTCCAAAGTTTTGAACTATTTATTTTGATCGCTCGAGTATTGTACTATAGGTAGCGAGTTCGATGTTGAACTGCAAATTTAGAAGAAAAAGTAAATTCGAAGGTAGAAAAAATTTATCACAGAAAATATAGATTATTGGTAAAGATTTCTGGGTAGAACATTAAGAGATGAAAACCTACAAAGCCACACAAGATAAGCACTAGCCCGTACAAAAAATGCACGGGTTAACGACTAGTACTATAAAATGCTCAAATATGGTCATTTCACCAATCTTTTTGTACATGGATGTTTCAAATAAAGAGCTACCTGGAGTTCGAGCTCCATTTTGTATATCTTGTTTAACTTCTTTTGAAAGATGCTTACAACACAGAAAACACATTAGACATAAATTCTACTTTGAGCTGTTGATTGTCTGAGACTTCGATTGAACTTATCGCAGGATATTGGAATGTGGGTTGCTTTAGACTTGCCTTGAGGAATTGGTGACAAAATACACCGAAACCAAGTTTGTTAAAATTATCTCCACAAACTATATTCCCATCTACCCATATAGGATGCTGCCAAAGGGATTTATGTTGGTCTGCACAACATTTGTGGAACAAAATGCACACCTGAATGTAAGTAATATGACACAATCAGTTTACATTATCTTAGTTCAAGGTTTCCTTTTGTGAGGTTAGTTCATGTTACTCTTCTTTATCTAGTTGGTTGGACAAATGGTCCTAATGTATATTTGGCTTGCGACATATGGCAAAACAAAAAAAGGATTGAGGTGACAAATTTTAAGAGTGCCTAACAGAATGGCATGCCTAGTCCACAGTTACACATTCTTGTTACAATTAAATCAAGCTTTTGCTAGGAATAAGGAATAACAAGGATTTGTCTTGATAATTTACAATACACTTAACTGTTGTGAGCCTTCCTTCGATAAATGATCAATCCCAGAATGTTTAACTATTACATGTGGCTTCCTCTCCTCATGCCCAATTTTCTTTCTGTTTATTTAATCTATTGCAGTGGCACTTTGCCAGTCCGTTCTTGTACTGAACAATGGGCAGCGTGGTGGTGATCCATCCTATAACAATGTCATAGAAGCGCCCGCGGGAAGCTCATAGAGAAGCTTGTCATCCACCATGAATGGTGATGAAGACGAAGATGATATATGGCTAAGTTGTTGATAGAAATCTGGAGGATGGGGCTACTACAAGATAGTTTTACAATTACATTATAGAATGTCATTTTCATGGTTATATAGGAGATCGTGTAATGTCTTACTCAGATCTTGTTCCATGTAATGCAACCAAGTTGATTAAATATATGAAATATTTCTGCTTAGTGGTTTTCTGCTCCTTGCACTATTATTCGCAATATATAAAATACCAATAATTGTTCATGCTATGTACAGATGCATGGAAGCGCTGCACTAATTTGTAATCTGAAAATTAGTTTGTGTACGGTAATCAGCAATGTATACAAAGTGTTGTTATGCTGTAGATATATATGTTGCTATCTTGCAACACTTCTACACGCCGATTACCAACGGAATTATATATGTTGTTGTAGGCCCTTCCAACGCCACCAACGGCAACGGATAATAATCCATTGGTGTAGACCGTAGCAACGCATATATGGACATTAGGCAACGCAACGTTGCGTTGCTAAAGGGGGGTTCCTGTTGTAGTGTGTTAAAGTTGTTAAACAACAGGTTAACATGCACCAAGATGATCTACTCGAAATTCTAGTCAAGTTTCATATAAAGTTTGTTTAAATCGGAGCTACGGCCTAGAAGATATGAGCAAAACAGGTCAAGCATGGCAACGGTGCAAGATGCACCCAAACATTAAGCAAACACTCTCCAAACATGTAAACAACATGATATTATGCTTTTACATGCAAAATCACACAAGTTTCATATAAGACACACTCAAAACAGAGCAACAGGCTAAAAGATACGAGCAAAACAAGTTACAATGCAAAGCTGAAGTTAACAGCCACATAGCAACTTTGGAGCAAGGTAAATATATGCTACAGCACCCAAACATGATAACAAGAGGCATGGATGTGAAGTAGACATGATGCTTAACAAGCATGAACTTAGAACAGACCCAAAAGCTTGCTGGAACACATTTAACCAAGCATGGCAAGTTGCAATAAAATTATCCAGACTTAGTCAAAATCTGGGAAGGCAAAAACATCATCACGATGCTGCCTTCGGAGGCACAAAACAACAAGCATATCAACTCTACTAAGTATATAAAGAGCATGGACATGTAGTAGACATAGCATACATCAAACAACTCCATTGGAGCAACTCCATAGGAGGCATGGATCAATAACAACAAGCTTCACCAAATTAAACATGCTGATAAAAGTCTGACAGGTAAAATTTATAGCAACTTGAGAGCAAGAAATAAATAAGCTACATCAGTCCATATGAGCAAGTAAGGGCATGAATGGATAGACAATAACATTGACAACAAGACATGATCATTGGCCACTCCAAAACAAGCATGGATTTGAGTGGGGCATCAAGCAAACACAACATCAGGTTAAACAGATTCCAGACTTAGCAGTTTTTTCACTAAGTATAAAACAGCAACATTGGCATGGCATGTTTACAAGCTTGTTTAAGTCACCTCAAGGCATATCATGGAAAGTGGATTGCACCACAGCAAAGACCATAAGATTGTGCTTCTAAAACATATAGACATGTGGCATGAAGACAAACACATCAATAGCAATGAGCAAGTGAAATCAGCATCTCATAACAAGTTTCAGCACTTAACAGCCAAATGCACTTTTACAACAGAGATTAACAAGGCAATATGGCATCTAACATGAATGCTACCGCAACCAACATGTAGAGCACTTCACAATGAACATTTTGACATATCATATGCTCCATTTGGATAAACATGCACAAAGTTACAAGCTTCACAAGCATGCAACAAATTTACAACTAACAGCGGTTTTAAACATATAGCACTCTTGCAACAGAGATTAGGGCATCAAGATGAACGCAAACAAGCATGGCACAATGGAACAAAGTGAAGAGCATATCACAACGAGCATTTTGACATATTACATGCATCATTTGGATCACCACACAAAAAGTTACAGCCATGCAAACATGCAACATATTAATAGATTTCTGGGACTTAGCCATTTTCACAGAATATAAAGTGAGCGTAAGATAGCTATGTGGTGCACTGGGCGGGAGCTAGGAGGGTTCTCACCATGGGCCTGGCCTAGATCTGGAGAGGAGGAGGTGGGCCTGTGTGGAGACAGGGGCTGGCTGGACTGGGCCTCGGTTGGGCCTTGGGGCCGGAGGGAGCAGAGGTGGCCTTGGGGGCTGGCCGGCTGAAGCTCGGCCGTGCAGGGCCCATGAGGCCCAGGAGGCCGCCGAAGGGCGTCATCGTCCTCCCGACGGGAGGGTCGGCTGTTAATGGCGTGGCGGCGGTTGCCTGGACGCCGGCGAGCGAGGCACGGCGAAGGAGGGCAGGGAGAGGCGGATCCGGCCAGGGCCAACCAGATCCGGTGGATCCTCGCCGGATCTGGGCCGGAGGAGGGAGCTTCGTGGGGCGGCGGCTCGAGGAGCTCGCCCAGCGGGGCGGCGGCGACATGGCGCGGACGGCGCGACGTGCAAGGATGGCGGCGCATGCGGCGGCTCTCGCCGGCGGGAGGTGGCGGTGGCGGAGCACGGCTCCGAGCGGCGGGGACGGGCGCCGGCGGCGGGGCAGGCAGGAGCTCGGGAGGAGGCGCGCTCGGGCGCCGCGGCGGCGGCCGATGGGCTCGGCGGGCCCTAGCGGCAGGAGGTGGCTGCGGCCACGTGGCGGATGCCCATTGGCTGGAGGCGGCGGTGGCGCTGACGTGGCAACGTCTGGTTGGTCCGGGCGACATGGAGGGCTGTGGACACGTCCGGGAGGTTGACGGACATGTCCGGCTGTGCGGTGGGAGCGGGGCTAGGGTTTGATCTGCAAGAAAAAATACGAGGGAGACACATATTTATAGGTAGAGGGAGCTAGGAGTGTCCAAATGAGGAGCGGTTCGCGGCCACGCGATCGTGATCGAACGGCCAAGAGCATGGAGGGGTTAGAATGGGCTTGGGGGCTGTGTGAAAGGGGTGCTGGGCCAAAAGAGAAAAGGCTTCCGGCGGTTAACATAGTTAACCATTGGGCTAACAAACGAACTCCGAACGCGACGAAACTTGACAGGCGGTCTACCTATGCTATAATAAGACCACACGCCAAGTTTCAACCCATTCCGGGAACGTTTTCCGGCCACTCATAAAATAAATATTCGGAGGCGCCGTGGGCGCGTGCAAGTGTGTTTGGGCTCAGAACGGACAACGGAGACGACGAGGGAACTCGGACGGATGCATGTTTTGAAAACATGCTGATGCAACGCACGTGATGACATGGCAAGATGCAACACGCAAGCAGATGACATGGCAACGAAAACGAATAGCTGACTAACACCTGGCGCACCGGTCTCGGGGTGTCACACCTGGAGCATGCGCGCCCTTTGACAGAATTTGGCGCGCGGTGGCCCGACTATATCTGGCATTAAGGGAAGGAACCCTCGCGTCGAACACTACTATAACAGATCGACCCAATAGGCAGGCACTTAAAGAAAAGGATGGAGCACTGGGGTGACCAAGGGTTCGAATCTGGGCAACCACGGGATCAGCA
Source organism: Secale cereale (assembly GCA_902687465.1). Lineage (NCBI taxonomy): Eukaryota > Viridiplantae > Streptophyta > Magnoliopsida > Poales > Poaceae > Secale > Secale cereale. The sequence continues at coordinate 709,873,900 of LR738715.1, forward strand.
CCACATTCGTGTTGAATACTAGGTCACAACCGACTTATAGGGAAAAAGAGCCAGTTTTCCATTATTATTTTCCAGGTTTTTTGTTTGTTTTCCTTTGTTTTTCATCAGGTTTTCTTCATTTCTTTCTCCATTTTGTTGTTGCTTTTTTCTTTTCTTTCTCCACTTTCTTTTGTTTTATTCGGTTTTCATCGCCTTTTTCCTTTTCTTTTGTATATTTTGTTTTTCTTCTCCCTTTTTTCATTCTTTTTGTATGTGTTTCTTCGGTTTCATTTTTCATTTTTTTGGTTTATTCTTGTTCCTTTTTCCATTTCCGTTGTTGTGGTAATCTCACGTCAGATGCCAGGGGTGGCTTATCATGGGTGGAGCCAAGAGGACGTCGTCGGGCCCTGGAAGCGGGACTGAGCATGAGCTCGATCGTACACGAGACGTACCCAAGTTCGGGGCTCTCAGAGGAGATAACACCCCTAGTCCTACTCTGCAGGGTCTCTGTATGATGATTATGATCACAAGTATACCAGCTTGCTCCTTGAGCTGTATGGCTAGAGGAGGAAGAATGGCAGGGCTAGCTAGCTCTCTTCTCCTAGCTATGGTGTGTGGTGGAACGAAAGCTGAACCTTTTGCATGGGTGATCCCTGGGGGGTTTATAGGCCAACCCCCCAGGGGTACAATGGTAATACGGCCGGGTGGTGGGACCCGGACGTCAGTGTCTTCGGTCACCGGGTTCTCCGCCGGCTACTGGGGCCCGCCTCTGGAGGGCCCCGCCGGCTGCCGAGAATCTGGCCGACAGGTGGGGCCCGCCGCCTGCAGACCATGTCGATTGCCTATCACTTTGGTGCCGTCCTTGCTGACGAGGGTGGCATCATGCGCCACATGGCTACAGTCCCACGCCGTGCGGGTAGGTGTATGACTGGTCTGCGCGCACTGTAGCCACGCTCTCCCGGGTTTTGAGGGGAGCAGGTGGCACTGTAGCCACGCTCTGTCTTGCCTTGGTAGGTGAGTGCAAACTCCGAGGGGGAGGGGCCGACAGCTAGGAGTCGACCTGCTCCTGGGGCCGCCTTCTAGGGGCATGCCGCCTTCTGGAAACCGGCCGAGAAGCCAGCCGTATGCCCTGTCGGCCTGAGGGGCTTTGCTCGCCCTGATGTCTTGAAATGTCTTTGGGTGCAGATGAGGCTACCCGGGGTACATAACCCCGACAAGAGTCCCCGAAGATGGTGAGGTGTCACGGCTCGAAGCCGGGGCGCCTTAGTAGTTTCCTCCTTTGGGAGATCATTCGCCTTTGTTCGTCCGGCTGGTGGAGATCGCGTGCCAGGAGCCGGTCGAGGCGAGGCCGGCTGCCGATTAGATTTGAATCGTCGAGACGGGTGCCATGAGGCGCACTGCCGGGTGGTGCACTCGCCGCCCGTTGCATGCTTGCCACATGTCACAAGCAGGCCAGGCCGGCCTGCCAGCCCACGTGCGTGACGGGACATTGCCGCAGGCTCGGGCCCACCACTACAGGCCTCGGTGCGCGCGCGGATCCATTGCGGCCGAGGCGGGCGGTTGCCCTTTGGGGCAGAGTGAATGCGCGCCACGATGGCGTAGGATTTGTGGGGGCATGCAAGGCGTGGGCGCAGTTAATCCCATGACTCCCACGAAGCGTCGCCTCGGCCCCGTCGATCCAGTCGCATAAATAGGGGAGGACGGGGGCGGCCAAATGCACGTGCGCCCCTCCCTTATCTTCTTCTTCATCGCTCCTGCTCCTTCGCCTTCTCGCTACCGCTGTGCCACCGCACGCAGCCGACGCACCACCGCGGCTTGGTCACCGTCCAGCTTCGTCGCGCCACCGCAGATTTTTTGCCGCTCCACCTCGTCGCGCCGTCGCCAGGCCACCGTAAGCCATGGCGCGAGGCGAGTGGGACAGATCCAACGTCCATGACAGGCACCTTGAGTTCCTTCACGCGACGCGGAGGATTCCTGTCGAGGCGTGCATGGGGACACGCATTCCCGATGCGCGGGAGATCACGCCGGTGCCGCGGGACGGCAAGTTCATCGTCTTCCGGAGCCACTTCCTTGCCGGATTTGGCTTGCCGAGGAGCGGCTTCCTCCGCGCGTTCCTCAACTTCTATCGCCTTCAACCTCATCACCTCACCCCTAACATGGTGGTGCTTCTCTCCGCCTTTGTGACTTTCTGCGAGGGCTATCTCGGCGTCCTACCCACACTTGAGTTGTGGGGCAGGTTCTTCTATCTGAAGCTGGGGACTCGGGCCAAGGGCGAGCAGGCCCAGTGCGGCGCCTGCGTTGCCGTGCGGTGCAACGGCTCCGGGACCCGCTTCCCTGCCATCTCTCTGCTCGAGTCGGCAAAGTTGTGGCAGAAGTCTTACTTCTACGCCCGCAACGTCCACCCGACGTGCGACTACGTCAACCTATTGGCCTTCGTGATTGGTCCTCCTGTCGAGCCATGGAACAACTGGGTCCAGCAACCCCCCAGGCCATTGTTGGCTGCCATCACCAACGTTCTCATCCGACTGGAGGAGATGAAGGACTCGGAGGGCCTCCAGTCGGCGGACTTGCTGGTCGCCTTCGTCCAGCGCCAGGTTTTGCCCCTCCAAGCCCGGCCTCATCTGATCTGCGACATGAGCGGCCGCCCAGACCCATGCCGGATATCGACCAAGGAGTTGTCGATCATGGAGGTGGTCTGCCACGTCAACTACTTCTCCGGAAGCCAGCTCAGCGAGACAGATTGGCGCTTCGGTAAGGAGCCATACAGTCGCGCCAATCTGCCGCGATCGGTTAGTTATCTAGCCCCTACTCTTTACTCATGTCATGCTCTTCATCTGATCTGACCATCCGAACACGACGCAACGCTTCCCTGGTCAAACAACAGGCGGCGCGCCGGCTCCAGGCCACCAATGGATGGCAGACCAGGAGGAGAGCGACGTAGGCGACCCCGAGCTGGGGGCGACCGAATTGGAGGATGGAGGCAAAGACGACACCACCGGGGAAGGTGGCTATGTCCGGGATTGGCCGGATGACGATGAAGACGGCGACGGGCCACGTCTCCCCGAGGGTGCCGACAAGGCGGGCGCCGGCTCCTCGACGGCACCGCAGGCAGACGGAGCGCCGACTGCTGCGCCCAGCACTTCTAAGCATCGTCTTGACGAGATGTTTAGTAGTCGGCTGCATAAGAAGGCCAAACAAGCGGCCGCGACCAAGCGACAAGAGGCCGTGAAGACGGCCACCCTCCGGAAGGCTCTGAAGGAATGCCCAATGGTGTTCGGATAAGTGTGTCGACTGTTCTGTCTTGGTTGTTTCTTTCTTGCAATCTTCTTATCTTTGCTTGATTTGCCGCGCAGGACCCCCATCTTCGTTTCCCGGGCTTCGTCCGCCTCGCTGATGGATCCAGCAGGCGGCTCCGAGGGGCCCGGCGTATGGACCCGGCCGCCGCCCTCCGGGAGGCAATGGAGAGGAATGCGCACGAGGCACGGGAAGCGCGGGAGGCACAAGAGGCAGAGGCTGACGCTAAGGCCGTCGCGGCTGCACGGGCAGAGGCCCAAGCTGCACCTTCGGAGTAGGCGCGAGCAGAGGAGGCAGCCAACAAACAGGCGGAGGATCCGACCGGTGGCGGGAACCCGGAGGCCGCCTTCTCCGAGCGGCCGGAGCCAATGGCGGCGGAGCCCACACCGCCAGCTGGAGCAGACGGAGCGGGCCTATTGGTGATGAAGCAGGCGGAGGCCAACGCGGTAGCCAAGGAGGCGGAGGTGACCCAGCAGGCACCGGGACTTGGCGAAGCAGGCGATGGCCACCGCCACGGGCCGGAGATGCTGCTTGCCACCACCGGAGCGGACGCGGGGCGGACCAGGACAGCGCGCCTTCCCACGCACCAGCGCCATGCGCGGGCATCCTCCGAGCCAAGGCCGGTGGAGACCGGGACCATGAGCTCGCCGAGGGCCGACACCGAGACCACGAGCACGGCCCCGCCGGGCTGGACGTCGGCGGCTAGCCCAGCCGCCCTGAACCTTGCAGTGCGGGACATCTTGGACGAGTTCAACGCCCACGACACCACCCTGATGAAGGCGGGGAATGAAATGGTAGCACTTTGAGCCTCTGTCCGGGTACGTTCTTGACTTTCCTTTTTTTATTTTGGCGATCTTCAGTGGGGGATGATACGTCTCCATCGTATCTATAATTGTTGATTGTTCCATGCTATTATATAATCTGTTTTGGATGTTTTATATGCATTAATATGTTATTTCATATGATTTTTGGGACTAACCTATTAACGTAGAGCCCGGTGCCAGTTTTTTTCCTTGTTTTTGAATTTCGCAGAAAAGGAATATGAAATGGAATCCAAACGAAACAAAACTTTACGAGGATTTTCCTTGGACCAGAAGACATCCAGAGGACTTGGAGTACACGATCTTATTCTAATTTCATATTAGTGTAATATCGACTGTATTCCAACTTTTCGATGGTTCATACCACCCCGATACTAGCCATAGATGCATCAAAATAATCAAACAACACATATAAAACATAATCTGTCAAAAACAGAACAGTCTGTACGAATATGAAAACTTCGCATACTTCTGTAACTCTAAAATTTCTGAAAATTTAGGAAGACGTGGGGAATTTGTATATAAAATTTGTGTACAAAATTTCAGAAGGTTTCGACGTTCCAGTGAATTATTTAATTTTCTGCACTGGGCGCAAAAGTTTTTGTTTTTCAGCAAAATGAAATCAACGATCACCGTAAGCCATCCCAAAGGTCTTACTTGGCTCAAACTCTAATTAAAACACCAAAACACAATTACTACAGAAGTAATAATGTGTGAAACTTGAAAAACATAACCAAAAAGCAAAAACCAAAAAAAATTGGATTGCCTCCCAACAAGCGCTATTGTTTAACGCCCTTAGCTAGGCATAAAACGCGAATAGATCTAGGTATTGTCATCTTTGGTATGCAATCCATACGTAGCTCTCATAATAGATTCATAAGACAATTTAATTTTTTATTGGAAGTTGTTCCATGCCTTTCCTTAATGGAAATTGAAATCTAATGTTTCCTTCTTTCATATCAATAATTGCACCAATCATTCTAAGAAAAGGTCTACCAAGAATAATAGGACATGTAGGATTGCAATCTATATCAAGAACAACGAAATCTACGGGCAAATAATTCCTATTTGCAACAATAAGAACATCATTAATCCTTCCCATATGTTTCTTAACAGTAGAATCTGCAAGATGCAAATTTAAAGAACACTCATCAATTTCACGGAAACCTAGCACATCACATAAGGTTTTTGGAATTGTAGAAACGCTAGCACCCAAATCACACAAAGCATGGCACTCATAATTTTTAATCTTGATCTTAATAGTAGGTTCCCACTCATCATAAAGTTTTCTAGGGATAGAAATTTCCAATTCAAGCTTTTCTTCAAAAGATTGCATCATAGCATCAACGATATGTTTAGTAAAAGCTTTATTTTGATTATAAGCATGAGGAGAATTCAACATGGATTGCAATAAGGAAATACAATCTATTAAAGAAAAATTATCATAATTAAATTCCCTGATATCCAATCTAGTGGGTTCATCACTACTTAAAGTTTTGACTTCATCAATCTCACTTTTATCAATTTTTGCATAAAGATCTAAAAACTCTGAATTATTGGGACACCTTTTAACTAAAGTTGGTTTATCTCCAGTCCTATCTTTATAAAGATTTATATTGGAAAACAAAGATTCAATAGGAGTCACATCAATCACTTTAAGATCTTCATCATTATTTTCACGAAAACTAGAAGAACATGTTTTTATAAACCAATCCTTTTTAGCACGCATCTTGGCGGTTCTTTCTTTGCACTCATCAATGGAAATTCTCATAGCTTTGAGAGACTCATTGATATCATGCTTGGGTGGAATAGATCTAAGTTTTAAAGAATCAACATCAAGAGAAATTCTATCCTCGTTCCTAGCCAAATCATCAATCTTAAGCAATTTCTCTTCAATCAAAGCATTAAATTTATTTTGAGCACTCATAAATTCTTTAACACTAATCTCAAAATTAGAGGGCATCTTATTATAATTTTCATAAGAATTGTTGTAGGAATTACCATAATTATTAGAGGAATTACTAGGAAAAGGCCTAGGATTATTTCCTCTATATGCATTGTTGCCAAAATTGTTCCTACCAAAAAAAATCACATCCATAGACTCATTATTATTCTCAATCAAAGTGGACAAGGGCATATCATTAGGAACAATATTAGTACCCTTGCTAGCAAATAATTTCATAAGCTCATCCATCTTTCCACTCAAAACATAAATCTCTTTAATTGCATGAACTTTTTTACTAGTGGAAGATCTTTCGGTATGCCATTGAGAATAATTACCATTATCTTATCTAGGAGTTTAGTAGCTTCTCCTAAAGTGATTTCTATAAAAGTACCTCCCGTGGCCGAATCTAAAAGATTTCTAGAAGCAAAGTTCAATCCGGCATATTTTTTTTGTATAATCATCCATAAATTCAAGCCATGCGTAGGACAATTTCTTATCATAAGTTTCATCCTCTCCCAAGATTGTGTGACATGCTCATGATCAAGTTGTTAAAAATTTGTAATATCGTTCCTAAGGGAGGTGATCTTAGCAGGAGGAAAATACTTAGCAATAAAAGAATCTTTGCACTCATTCCATGAATCGATACTATTGTTAGGCAAAGATGAAAATCAAGTTTTAGCCCAGACTCATAGTGTGAACGGAAAGAGCTTTAATTTAACAAGATCATTATCTATATCCCTTTTCTTTTGCATATCACACAAATCAACAAAAAATTTCAGATGGGAAGCGGCATCTTCACTAGGAAGGTCAGAAAATTGATCTTTCATGACCAGATTCAATAAAGCAGCATTGATTTCATAAGATTCCGCATTAGTAACGGGAGCAATCAGAGTACTAATAAAATCATTATTGTTGGTGTTGGAAAAATCACATAATTAAGTATTTTCTTGAGCCATCATGACAAATCAAGCAATCGAACACACAAGCACACAAAAGGCAAGCGAACAAGACGAACGAAAGAAGGGCAAAGAAAAGGCAAATCTTTTCAAAAATCGTTTTAGAAGTGGGGGAGAGGAAAACGAGAGGCGAATGGAAAATAATGTAAGTGCGAGAGATGAGAGTTTAATGAAGGTTACTCGGTATGTCTTGACTTGGCGTAGATCTCCCCGACAACGGCGCCACAAATTCTTCCTGCTGCCTCTTGAGCTTGCATTGGTTTTTCCCTTGAAGAGGAAAAGGTGATGCAACAAAGTAGAGTAAGTATTTCCCTCAATTTGAGAACCAAGGTATCGATCCAGTAGGATATTACGCATAAATCTCCAAATACCTGCACAAACAATCGAATAACTTGCACCCAACGCAATAAAGGGGTTGTCAATCCCTTCACGGTTATTTGCAAAAGTAAGATCTTATAGAGATAGATAACTTGTAAAGTAAATAATTTTGGTATTTTTGGTTTATAGATTTAAAAGTAGAAGATTGCAAAATAGTAGATCAGAAACTTATAAGATGTAAAATAGACCCGGGGGCCATAGGTTTCACTGGAGGCTTCTCTCATGATAGCAAGTATTACGGTGGGTGAACAAATTACTACCAAGCAATTGATAGAAAAGCGCAAAGTTATGACAATATCTAAGGCAATGATCATGAATATAGGCATCATGTCCGCTTCAAGTAGACTGACTCCTGCCTGCATCTACTACTATTACTCCACACATCGACCGAATCATATCTGCATCTAGTATTAAGTTCATAAGAACAGAGTAACGATTAAGTAAGATGACATGATGTAGCGGAATTAACTCAAGTAATATGATGAAAAACCCCCCATCTTGTTATCCTCGATGGCAACAATACAATACGTGTCATGTCCCCTACTATCACTGGGATTGAGCACCACAAGATTGAACCCAAAGCAAAGCACTTCTCCCATTGCAAGAAATACCAATCTAGTTGGCCAAACCAAACCGATAATTCAAAGAGAATTACTAAGATATCAAAGCATGCATATAAGAATTCAGAAGAGACACAAATAATATTCATAGATAATCTGATCATAAATCCATAATTCATCGGATCTTGGCAAACACACGACAAAAGAAGATTACACCGGATAGATCTCCAAGAACATCGAGGAGAACATGGTATTGAGGATCAAAGAGAGAGAAGAAGCGATCTAGCTACTAGCTACAGACCTGTAGGTCTATGGTAAACTACTCACACTTCATCGAAAGGGCAATGGTGTTGATGTAGATGCCCTCCATGGTCGAATCCCCCTCTGACAGAGTACCAGAAAAGGCCTCCAGATGTGATATCGCGGAAACAGAAGGTTACGACGGTGGAAAAGTGGTTTCGATGGATGTTATGATGTTTCTGGAATATTTGAGAATATATAGGCGGAAGAATTAGGCAAGGGTACGCTCGAGTGGCCCACAAGGTAGGGGGCACGCCCTACCCCCCAGGGCGCGCCATCCACCCTTACGGCCGCCTCGAGGCTCCCCTGGCGTGTACTCCAAGTCCTCTGGATGTCTTCTGGTCCAAGAAAAATCTTCATAAAGTTTCGTTCCGTTTGGACTCCGTTTGATATTCCTGTTCCGCGAAACTCAAAAACAAGGAAAAAACAGAAAACTGGCACTAGGCTCTGGGTTAATAGGTTAGTCCCAAAAATCATATAAAATAGCATATTAATGCATATAAAACATCCAAAACAGATAATATAATAGCATGGAACAATCAAAAATTATAGATACGTTGGAGACGTATCATCAAACCACTCGAAGCCCTTGGTCTTCTTCATTAGTTGGTACAGGGGGAGGGCCTTCTCTCCTAGCCAACCGAGGAACCGGCTGAGAGATGCCAAGCAGCCGGTGAATCTCTGGACGTCCCGCAGTCGGGTTGGCTTCTCCATCTGCTCAATGGCCTTGATCTTCATGGGGCTGCACTCCATCCCACGCTCAGAAACAAGGAAACCAAGTAGCTAGCTGGCTAGTACTCCAAAGACACATTTCTCCGGGTTGAGCTTGATTTGGAAACATCACAAGTTGGTGAAGGTCTCCTTGAGGTCCTCCAAAAGGGTGACACGCTTCTCTGTCTTCACCACTATGTCATCCACATAGACGTGGGCATTCCGGCCGAGTTGTGGTGGGAGGCATTTCTGCTTGCATCACTGAAAGGTGACACCGACATTCCTCAAGCCGAACGTCATGACGATGTAGCAGAATGCACCGAAAGGGGTGATGAAGGCGGTCATCATCTGGTCCTCCTCGTTCAGCTTGATCTACTGGTAGCCTGAATAGGCGTCCAAGAAGCACAGCAGCTCGCAGCCAGCTGTGGAGTCTATCACTTGATCAATCCGAGGGAAAGGCAAACAGATCTTCGGGGCAGGCCTTGTTCAGGCTCGTGTAATCGATACACATGCGCCACTTGTTGTTTTTCTTCAAAACGAGGACTGGGTTGGCGAGCCAGTCCGGGTAGAACACTTCCATGATGAAGCCGGCCGCCATAAGCCGGGCAATTTTGTCACCAACGATCCTTCTCTTCTCTTCTGATAAGCAACGGAGGGGTTGTTTGACCGGCTTAGCATCCGGCCGCACATGGAGCTTGTGCTCGGTGAACTCCCTCGGAACACATGTCATGTCCTTTGGAGACCATGCGAAGATATCCCGATTCTCACGGAGGAAGTCGACGAGCTCACTTTCCTATTTGCTATCAAGGTTGGAACCTATGATAGTGTACTGCTCCGGGTGCGCCGATTCCAAGATGATCTTCTTGGTTTCTTTGGCCGGCTGGAAGGAGGTCTCGCCGTCTGCCACCTCAGGGTTAGTCGGCACGGCCGACTGCTCGCCGGCCATGGCCACCACCCGATCGATGAGGCGCTTCTCTTGGGCAATGATGAGGGACTCGGCCAGTTGAGAGCTGGCTGCCGCACACTCGGACAACTTCTTGTAGTCGCCGACAATGGTGATGATGCCCTTGGGACCCGACATCTTTGTCTTTAGGTATGCATAGTGTGGAACCATCATGAACTTGGCCATCGCTGGCCGGCCCAAGAACGTGTGGTAGGGGCTGTCCAAGTCGGCCACTTCGAACCAGATGGGCTCACGGCGGAAGTGGTTCTTGTCACCAAACATGACGTTGATCTTGATCTTGCCGAGTGGAGAGTGGGAAAGCTTAGGGACTATGACATGGAACACGTCCGGCTGGGCAGCAAATGCTTCTCCTTGATGCCCAGCTTTTCCATGGTGTCGCGGTAGAGGATGTTGATGCTGCTGCCGCCGTCTATTAGGACTCGGGAGAAGCGGAAAGTCCGCCTCTCGGTGGAGAAGGTGGGGTCCAACACCATGGCGTAGGCACCTGGCAAGGGCATCACAGCCGGGTGGTCCTCACGGCTCCAGGTGATGGGCTTCTTGGACCAGTGCATGAACTAGGGGACCTCAGGAATGATAGTGTTCACCTCGCGGTGTTGCTGACGCTTGTTGCGCTGGTTGTTGGCTTCACTTGTGAAGACGATGTAGGTAGCGTGCTCGTTGGGGACTTCATCTTCGAGCATGCCGATAGGGCGGGCCGGCTGCTGAGGAGCGGAGCCGCCGGACAGGCTGGGGGAGGCAGCAGGGCCTCTCCCTTGGCGATTCGGGTGAGCCAGTTGCACCGCCAAGTCGTATGGTTGGACGGTTTCGCGCCACTTTGGATCTTGCATGGAGCATCGAGGGCCTGATCAAAGGAGAAGGCCGGCTTCCAGGCAACCTTGCCAAGCCGCTGACGCTTGGGGCTGGGTTGGCCCACCGGCTGCTGGTCCTGGTCGTCAATGGTTGCCACCTGCCGGCTGTTAGAAGCCGGCTCCTAGGCCTTGCGCTTGTTGTTGTTCGGCTGCTGACGCTGGGTGGAGTCACCAGCCAACGCCGGGGTATTCGGCGAGATCACCTTTCGGATACATCAACCCGGATCTCTGACTTCATGGAAGAATCGGTCGTAGCATACTTGTCCGCTATCGCCAGGAGCTTGTCCAGAGTGGCGGCTCGTCACACAGGAGCTTGTGCTTGAGCAGGGTGCCCTCTCTGCACCGGGCGGTGAAGTATTCGATGGCTTGCACCTCGTGCACCCCCTCGCAGGAGTTGCACAACTCGTCCTAGTGCGTCACGTAGTCGCAAGCGGACTCGTTCGGCTACTGAACGCACATGGAGAGCTGGCGAGGCTTGGGGGGCCTCTTGTAAGTGTTGTTGAAGTTGCGCACGAAAGCTTCACTGAAGTCCAGCCAGCTGTTAATGCTGTTGGGCTTGAGGCTGTTCAGCCATGTCCGGGTTGTGCCCTCCAACATGAGTGGAACATACTTCACGACAACGCGCTTGCTATCGTTGACTATGCTGACCGACATGGCGTAGTCGATGAGCCAGTCCTCTGGCTTCTCAGCGCCGTTATACTTGGGAGTGTCGTGAGGCAGCGAGAACCCTTTGGGGAAGGGCTCGTCGCGGATGTGGGGGTCGAAGCAGGCCGGGCCGACTGTATCCTTTTCCTCCATTGCTAGGGACCGAGCCAGTTGCTCGATCTGGCGACGAGCGTCATTGTCGTCGACTGCTCCACGGGGGCCTAGCCGGCCCCCGAGAGTTGGGTGATCAATCGGCGTCGAAGAAACCGGCCTCTCCATGCGGGAAGGTGGGCATTCATCCTGCTGGCGCTGGCCCTTCGGGTTTGGAGGAGCTTGCTGGCTACCCACACCCGTGTGTTGAGAGCGCCGGCTGCAGCTAGGAGCCAACCTCGGGTTCTGGCTGCGGCCACCGCCAGTAGGGGACTGGGAGGTCGCACCTTGCTCGCGACGGGGCTCTGGGAGGCCAGCCTGCTTGCCGGCCGCCAGCACGCGGTTGCAGGTGTCTTCTGCGTGTTCGCAGCGTCGAGGACCTCTTGGAGGCACTCCATCTAGATGCGTCGCTCGTCGCCTTCTAGGGCTTGGAGGTCTTCTGCCGCCGCCAGTGCGGCATGTAGGTTCTGCGCTGGGGTCTCGTAGACCGGGCGTCCGACTCCCAGCATGCCAGCGATGGCTACGCCACGCTGCCGGATGGCACCGGTTCGGGTGGGCTCGTCAACAGCCGGTGTGCCGCCAGTGATGCGGTCGATCTCGTGCTGGTGGGCTTCTGTGTGGCGCTTCATGGCCGCCAGCTTGGTGGCGTTGTCAAGGATCTTGACGCGGATTGCTTCCAGCGTCGCAGACTCGGTTTCATCGTCGACAGGAGTGGCCAAGTCCCGCATTGCTGCTCGCAATGCGTCCTCAGTGGCTCCGTCAGCGGGTTGTCTTTCGCCAATGACCATCACCTCCACGCAGGAGCCAGCATCGAGTGCACCGGCGGAGGCGCCGTTGGCGATAGGAGGGAGCAGGTCGTCGATGATGACCACATTGCCGGGGTATTCGTCGATGGCGGCCTCGTCGTTGAGGCTGAGCTTCCGAAAAGGTCGGGGTGGCAGCCCACGGGGCAGACGGCTCCCATGCCGGGCGATGCGCTGGTGCAAGCGCAAGCGACCGCATCGGGCTGGTTGATCAAGCCAGACACGGCGCGCTCGCCGGAGAGGAAGGCGGTTCTCGTCCAGAACATGTCTCCGGCCGACGCCACGAATGGCCCTACGGTGGGCGCCAACTGTCGTGGTAATCTCACGTCAGATGCCAGGGGGTGGCTTATCATGGGTGAAGCCAAGAGGACGTCATCGGGCCCCGGAAGCGGGAGTGAGCACGAGCTCGATCGTACACGAGACATAAGGTGTTTTTTCATACTGTTGTTATAGCGCCACAAAAACATCTTGTATATTCTCCAGACAAAAAATCTTATATTTTGATACAAAGGAGCAAATGATTTCGCTTATCCCTGGCCCGAATTGCGCTGAACCGGCTAGGCCTCCTCACCGATGGGCTGCCAACTCATGTAGCGAAGGAGTAGCTGTGTATGGTGGACCTGGAGCATGCGCGCCCATTGACAAAATTTGGCACGCGGTGCCCCGACTATATGTGGCATTAAGCGAAGGAACCCTCACGTCGAACGCTACAGTTATACCTGTCCATCTGCCGGGCCGGGCCTGCCAAAGCCCGGTGCAAAAAACCTAGGCCCGAGCCCGGCCCATCGCACTAAAAGCCCGCCGGGCCTCGGGCCACGGGCTGGGCCTCTTCGTTAACATGCAAAAAAGACGGGCCCAGGCCCGGGCCGGCCCGGCTGTTGGGCTTGAAATCTAGGCCCGAGCCCGACCCATGGACAAGGTCGGGTCAGGCTTTTTCGGGCCAGGTCGGGTCGGGCTGCCCATGGCCAGGTCTAGCTACAGTAACAGAACGACCCAATAGGCAGGCACTTAAAAGAAAAAAGGGAGCATGGGGGACCAAGGGTTCGAATCTGGGCAACCATGGGATAAACACCGCGTTTGTGTTGAATACTAGGGCACAACCTACTTATAGGGAAAAAGAGTCGGTTCTTCTTATTATTTTCCAGGTTTTTTTGTTTGTTTTCCTTTGTTTTTCATCGGATTTTCTTCACTTTCTCCATTTTATTATTGTTTTTTCTTTTCTTTCTCCACTTTCTTTTGTTTTATTCAGTTTTCATCGCCTTTTTTCTTTTCTTTTGTATATTTTGTTTTTCTTCTCCCTTTTTTCATTCTTTTGTGTATTTGTTTCTTCGGTTTCATTTTTCATTTTTTTGGTTTATTCTTGTTCCTTTTGCATTTCCATTGTCGTGGTAATCTCACGTCAGATGCCAAGGGGTGGCTTATCATGGGTGGAGCCAAGAGGACGTCGTTGGGCCCTGGAAGCGGGAGTGAGCACGAGCTCGATCGTACACGAGACATACCTAGGTTTGGGGCTCTTCAAGGAGATAACACACCTAGTCCCGCTCTGCGGGGTCTCTGTATGATGACTATGATCACAAGTATAGAAGCTTGCTCCTTGAGCTATATGGCTAGAGGAGGAGGAAGGGCAGGGCTAGCTCTCTTCTCCTAGCTATGGTGTGTGGTGGAATGAAGGTTGAACCCCTTGCATGGGTGATCCGTGGGGTTTTTATAGGCCACCCCCAGGGGGTACACTGGTAATACGTCCGGGTGGTGGGACCCGTCCGTTAGTGTCTTTGGTCACCGGGTTCTCCGCCGCCTGAAGGGCCCCGCCGGCTGCCGAGAATCTGGCCGACAGGTGGGGCCCGCCGCCTGCAGGCCATGCCGATTGCCTTTCACTATGGTGCTGTCCTTGCTGACGAGGGCGGCGTCATGCGCCTCATGGCTACAGTCCCACGCCATGCGGGTAGGAGTTCGCCTAGTCAGCGTGCACTGTAGCCATGCTCTCCCGGGATTCGAGGGGAGCAGGTGGCACTGTAGCCACGCTCCATCTTGTCTTGGTAGGTAAGTGCAGACTCCGAGGGGGGAGGGGCCGGCAGCTAGGAGCCGGCCTGCTCCTGGGGCCGCTTTCTAGGGGCATGCCGCCTTCTGGAAACCGGCCGGGAAGCCGGCCGTACGCCCAGTCGGCCCGAGGGGCTTTGCTAGCCCCGATGTCTTAAAAGTGTCTTTAGGTGCGGATGAGACTACTCGGGGTACATAACCCCGACATCCATTATTTGGTTTTCATTCTACTTTTTTTGTATATTTCAACAACATTTTTCTAATACAATACACGTTTAACATTTTTCCAATAAAAATAATATTTTTTAATATATGGTCCAAAAATATCCTATACACGTTTTTAATAAATTCTTGATTACATTTTTTAAATACAAGATCAACATTTTTTGAATACAAGATCAATTTTTTTTGAATACATACTCAATATTTTTTATATATTTTTAAATGATTGATTAATAGTTTTCAAATAAAAAGTTTTTTAATACATGTCTAACATTTTTTATACACATTTTACATTTTCGAAACTCTTGATTAACATTATTCAAACACTTGTTCCACAGTTTTTGAAATGCTTAACATTTTTATATACATGATCAAATCTTTTCATCATTTTTAAATACATGGTCAACATTTTTTATACAAATTTAACATTTCCCAAATGCTTGATTAACATTTTTCAAATACTTTGTTCAACATTTTTTGAAATGGTTGATTAAATTTTTATATATATGATAACAAAAGTTCATCATTTTTTATACATGATCAACAGATTTTCTATGCGCGTTCAATATTTTCCGATTGCTTCATTAACATTTTCAAATATTTTTTGTAGAGTGTTTTTTATTATATACTCCCTCTGTCCCATAATGTAAGAAATTTTTTGACACTAAATTAGTGTCAAAAAATGTTCTATACAAAAAAATTGAAGCATAAACAAAAATTGAAATAAAAACAAAAATACGAAATAAAGCATAACATGAAAACTGAAAATGTGAAAAAACAGAAAAAGAGGCTGTGGCCTCCCGCGCGCGCGCGCTGGTCCATCTGTCTCGCTCTTCAGCGAGTTGGGAGCTGGACTCGCTGAAGGCGAGACATAGTCGCCCCCGGCGCGCGGCGCCAAGCGCTGAAGCCGCAGCAGATCTGAACTGGCCCAAAAGTCATCAACAGCTCAACTCCTCCCACGAGTTTCCGGATCCCGGCCGGCGGCGAGCCGGCGATGGCCGATGACGTGCGCGAGCTCCTCCTCTCAACCACCGCCGACGCCGATCCCTCCACCCCGCTCTCCGCCCCCGACCTCCGCCTCCTCATCGACCACCTCCGCCATCGCTCCGACCGCCTGCACGCCTCCGCCCTCTCCTTCGCCTCCTCCAACCGCGAGCCGCTCGCTTCCGCGCTCCACCGAGCCGCCAGCTCTGCGGCCTCGTCAGCGTCCCTCCAGTCCTCCCTCCAGTCGGCGCTCTCCCCGCTCTCCTCCTCCCCGGACCTGTCCGACCTCAGGTCCCTCTCCGATCGCCTCGTAGCGGCCCGCCGCGAGCTCCGCGAGCGCCAGGAGCACCTCGCTGCCGCATCCTCCGTAGCTTCTCTCTCTGCGCGGCTTCGCGCTGCTCGCGCCTCAGCCAACCCCCTTGATGCTGCCGCTGCCGCCGCCGAGCTCAAGCCCCTCCTGGTGAACCCTGAGGGATCTGGATCCGGTGGGGACGAGCCAGTCGTGTTTGGGCTTCTTCGGGACGAATGGGAGCAGCTCGTCGACGAGGTTAGGAGTGCGCTGGTTCAAGGTGCCTTTTGCATGCTAGGATTTGTGTTTGTGCTAACTGCTGTGATGGTTGTTTCCGGTGATGATGCAGCTGCAAGTAGGGCTTTCGAAGAATGTGGAGCAGTGCGTGGAGTTTGCACCGGAGGGAGGGAAGGTAGTGGTGAGGGCTGGACCGAGCTGCAGTTCAAGTGGACCGCCGGGTGTTGAGCTTCGTGTGGCGCTGCAGGCATTGGAAGTAAGGTTTACTTGTCTTCAGATCTACAATTTTGGAAGACAGTGGATTGATTAGGCAAAATTTAGTGATCAACAGAACATTATCGCCTTACATATTTTATATGCCTTAGTCTTTTCAGTTAGTATGTATGGACATTTTTCTTATGATTGTTATATGGTGTACAAAACTATCGCTAAGGGTGATCATCGGCCAAGGATTTATGGATTAAAGGATATGGTGGACACTTTTGGAGTCCTGATATAGTGATATGAACACATTAAGCAGCTAAAGGCCCTTGCAGCTTTTAAAATATGCTTACCCCATCAGTTACATTCTTCCTATGTGCCATCACAAGTTTATCATTTGGCCTTCTCATACCCCACCAAAGATTAGCTGTTAATTCTTTGCTGCGCTGAAGTATTTTTTTTATTTCTGATGCTGACTTCTTAAGAACCCATAGAACATTGTGATTGGCCATGTGTTACATAGTTATTACTAGACCAAACAAAACAAACCAGTTTAGTCCGTGCATGGGGTATTTCTCTATATGTATTAGGAAGCTCTATCAAATTCTCTGGTTGTTATTATCTCTACCAATAAATGGTTCAGTGAGCTTGATCAAATGCTTTGTACAAAACACTTGGGTAATAAATGAACCACTTTGTCATACCTTTGTGTTGTTGGATATGCAGATAATTGATTCTCTAGACTATGGGATGGCAAAAGTCGCAGACTTGATGGTAAAGCATGTTTTTATTCCAGCAATCAGCAACATATCTGTCACAGTTTCTGTAGAAGTGCTTGAGAAAAGTGGCTCCACATACCCAGCATCAGTCTTGAGTATAGTCCCCTCAGAGGAACTACAGGTAAGCGCTCTGTAGTGTTTAGTGGTTCATCAGAGCTGGCTCTTCTGAACTATCTTTGTATACACTGGTTATCTTTTGTTTTCGAAATCCTCTTTGATTCAAAGGATTTTTGAAGATTCTAGTCCTTTAGGAATTTTCAATATCTGAATTGTTTGATTTGTTGAAGTGAAATCCATATGATTTTTTCCTAGAGATTCCTATGCACTACTTATCATAGGAAATTTCCATTCACTCCAATCTCCTGGAAAGATTCCTATGTTTTTCCTGTGGAGTAAGCAATCGCCCTTTGGTGAAAACTCTTGCAGCGTTCAGTCTTATGGGATTCAAAAATGCATGGGATGGCACTCCTATGTTTTCCCTACTCATGCTGTCATGCGTTCTTTTAATTATGTGAACCAAAGAGGCATGTATCTGCTTTATTCCTAGTCGTTTACTTATTATTCTTCCAGGTTATTACCGCAATATGAATGCTAAATAAGAGCTGAATTGATGATGCCATTTCTAACAGCACCAAGCTGTTGTCTTTTTACGGAGTAGGTAAAATTAGGTCTTTGCACATCTTGAATTATGAGCCGTCAAGTTATCAATACGATTTCTCGACAAAACATTACCATGTGAGCTTAATTCTTGTTTTATTTCTGGGTTGTTTTGGGCAATCATGTAACTGCTTTGTTATTGTTCAAGGGCTACAAAGATGGTTCAGTCCTTTACTCAAGAATAATTGATGTCATCAAGTTTGCTCGCAAGTTCATTTGTGTGGAAAATATCACATGGACGCAGTCCTTTGCAAAGTTAACCTGGTCAAGAATTTCTGATCTGGTTATCACACATTTTCTCTCCAAGGTATGCTTATTTATCCTATAATATACCTAAGAGAGTGATCCCCACTACTTCTAATTACCTCAACATGTGTGCCTCCGCATCATCAAAATCGTTGTAGCCGTTAGGTTTTCTAGGTTGATCCACTAGCATCCGTCCGATCTACTCATGAGAATCCTCTACCATTCAACATGCATTAGTGCATTCTAAGTGGGTTTTAAATCACATTGCATTTAATTGTGACATGCATAACGTTTCATGTTAAGATATTTTTTTTTGCTAATGCAGAAATTTCTCACATAATTTAAATCGTAATATCTGAATTAGTATGCTACACAATATTTAGAAACTGTATATCCAGCTCTGCATCAATGCCCGGGGTTTCGTCTAGTTTAACAAATAAATGCTTGACAATTGCTTAATTTGCTGTTTTTCTTCTTGTGAGCAGCCCTTCAGCTGACACACATGCTTGTCTCTATTTGATCCTCTTTGTTCAGTTCCCATTGAACTGGCAATATTTCTTGTATTTCATCAACTATAGTTCAATTTATTGACTTGTGAGTTATGACTGGGTTGTTTGATGAAAACGATTTCCCATCTAATTTCTACACCTCAGTATGAAGTATAAACTGATCACAAAGATGAGCACGTGACAGCAGGTTGAATTTTTCGTCCCATGCTGAAAACAGTTTGGAATTTCATCACAAAAATGGAAATGATCAGACTGGACTGATCTAATTGTCGTTACAGCTTGTAAGCAACTCAGCTTACTTGCTTCAGTTGTCTTGTTTGTGGGCATGTGCTTGGTAATCTCTGTTTGTAGAAGGAAACAAATGCCACCATATTTGTTCTATAATGACAACGATTCCCCCAAAATAGTGTTGTTATATATGTTATAATAACTGGTCTGGTCATCGAGTTATGTTTTCAGGCTGTTCCGGATGAGGCATCCAAGCTGATTGATTTCCAAGATGTCATAAGGAGTACAACTGAATTTGAGAATACCCTTAGGGGTTTGACATTTATTTCGCCTGACAGAAAGGATGGCAAGTTAACCCAGTTTGTTGATGATGTTGAAGTTCATTTTGCTGTGAGGAAGAGAAATGAGATCTTAGTGAAAGCAAGATACATTCTTGTACAATATGACTACGATAATCCTCTTGTGAGTACCAAAATTTATGTTTTGCCATGGGAAAACTACTTAGCAGGATAATGTGGGATTCAATGTAGTGACATGCTTGCTAGTTGCTATTGCAGGCATCAGATGACCATGGAGATTGTGTTGTTGATTTACTTTTCCAGCCAGAGAAGTGTTTTATATCTAAATCAGCACTAAACTTAATGAAATTGGTCCATGGAGCCCTCAAGGTATGCATGCCTCTACAAATCCAAGCAACCCTTTCGTAAATCCAAGCAATCGCTTTTATAGATTCGCTGGATCTATTAGCACAACTGCTATTTGCTTGTACTAATGTAACATGTCATTATTATTTTTCATCATAACCACCTTTCTTTTTCAAATACCGCCTCCCACTTTTCAGTATTTGCATGTTATAAAATTTCTCAATCATTTGATGTACATCCGTTTCTGTTGTTGTATAATCAGTGCAGGATGCTTGTTTGTCGTCCACAAGAGTCGCGAAGGAGTTTTGCTATGCTGCTAGGGATGCCTTGCTCTTGTATAAGGCTATTGTGCCAGTTCAGGTTTGTGCATGTACTAACTTTGCATGATAATTTGGTATTGTGTCATGAGATTCACATTTGAACCAGATCTTCAGTAATGACAATGTATGTGATGCAATCATGTCTCCGAGACCATCTAGGATATTCCTGAGAGCATTATTAACTTGTGCATTTTATTTAGACGTGCTAGCTAGTAGCCAAATGCAATGTATTTCATTACAATTTTGCAACAGTTCCGCTATTCTTCAGATTTCAGATAACTAGTTCTTTACATTGTGTTGTTGCAGCGGTCGGGTGTACTTCGTATCATCTTGACATTAACATATTATTACCCTTTATTGAAAAAAATGATATTCTGAAGATGAACATATAACTCAGGTGCATAAAGTCCACATTATTTCAAACAGAGGCATCCTTAGAATACTATTAGAAGCAGGCGCTGTTCCTTTCTAGGGTTTATCTGTTGGTTGTTTATTCGCTTGTGGGCCCTTTCGTATTGCTGTTTTTGTGGTTTTGGTTGGGGGGCCTTGGTGCGGGATCATCAGAAGCATAGACATGGTTGAAGAGCCCACAGTTCCACACGCAGCTGTCACCAGCTTTGGCCAGTAAATACAACTGGTTCTATCTTGCTTGTGCCATTTAGTCTTTGTGTTGTGTCCTCTTCCAAAAAGACCCAGGCGCCCCTGGTTCTTAGGTCTGAGGCGATGGTGTCCTCTCTGCACTCTGATGCGTCTGACAACCCACCAGCGGCAAGAGGGCAGCACCACTATTTTAGACACCGTTCTGGAGTTAACCTCAAATGCGAGCCTATCAGTGAGAGGAAACATAGACATCACTCCACACATGCAGCCCACAGCGCCAGTCTCCTCCCCCACACCGATCTGCAATGCAGTGGCACAATGACATGTGAGCCAGAACACCCTGAACGAATGCTCACAAGTAACCGAGGTGTAGGCCAAGGCGGTAAAACATGTTGTTAGGTCGATGATGTGTGGGGCCCACAATGGATGCACAGCCCAGAGCCCAGAGGGCTGAGAGCTCCCTATTTTTAGGAAGCTTACAACTTGAAGATATGTGATGATTCCCTTTTTTATCTGCTGAGAGTATTTTGGTATCAATGGTCTGTATTTGTGATTTTATGTTATATTTAGTTTTAGTGGAAGGTAAACTTACGGGAAATAACATTCGCCTTAGACTATATCGTTTGATGATTTCCCTTAGCATGTGTGGTTTACTTAAACTATAAATTACACCTTTAATCATGGGATTGCAAGAACTAATTCTTATTTTTGACTGCAATGCTGCACCAGTAGGAGCCTTCCTGATGTACTTAGTCGATATAAACTGTTTCATACATCATTTACCTGTTGTGCTCTTATGTGATAGCATTTACGAGATCTTACATTCTTACTTAATGTGCTCTTATGGTTTCAAATATTCTAGATAAATCTATTCCAGTGATTCTGTCATTGATTTGCATTATGAAGTTGACCTATTACGAGATCACACTGTATTCTACTCTTCAGTTATTTGTTTTCGTTAGTGTCATTTTACTTAATACCATTGTGATTAAATTTAGTGTTTTTCTTTAAAGCTAGGGAAGCAACTCAATAGTATCAGTCCGGTGGCTGCCATCATTCACAATGACTTCTACCACTTGTCCCAAGAAATTCTTGGTCTTGCATTTGAGGTTTGTATGTCCTGCTATTTTCTCCTTACTATCATTTATCTCAGATGCTGATTAACATGAAAATGATTGCATCCCATATGCATGCTTAGGGTTTGTTTTGTCAGCCTAAACTTAGGCATGCCAGAAATTGTTCGGTGGGTGTTTGGTTGGTAGCCACAGTTGTGGCTGGTAACCCACGCGTCATATATTTTCAGCTTTTGGCCACAAGTGTGTTGATGATTTGTTTTAGCAACACTTCGCCTAACCTTAGTTGTGGCTAGGTTAACCTCAAACCAAACAGCCCCTTTTTGTTCTCTATACTTTATTTTCAAAATCTCTTTATGTGGTCGTTAAAAAAAAAACTATTTGATGAGTGAACTCAGATTTGTGTTTTGCATCCTAGATTAATGTTCCATTATGATTCACTTAAATTTTAAAACCAACTGTACTTCTGTTCAGATATCTGATAGAAAAATTCTTCTTTGGAGCTATCTGCACGTCTTTAAGGTGGCAATGCGTTTTCCTAACCTTTCTTGATGCTTTTGTCCAGTACCGTGCAGATTTTCCTAGTGGTCAACAAAAACTAGTTGTTTTTGTGGATTTAGCTCCAATCTTCTCTCAGATGGCAGATGGTATACTGAGAAGACAAATACAGCTTGCAACGGCTAACTTAAGCGAGGTATTCCCCTATATACCTTTTGTGGCATCCTTGAAGGGATAAAATGATCAGTGGTGAAAACTGTGTGGAATTCACATCATTTATTTCTGGTTGTAAGTGGTCAAGCCGATTTCAAGTTTGTCACATTATTTTTCAGGCTATAGATGGCGCTGATGGTTTTCAGAACACGCACCAATCTCAGCATTGTGAATCAGCAAAATTTAGTATTGAGCAGGTATGTCTCATTGCCAAAGAATATGAGCTGTGCCTAGAAGAAATATGGCAAAGAAAAGTCTACTATAATTTCTCTTGATATATTATTCAGGACCTTCAATTTGTTTGTATTATTTATATAGTGCAAAAATCCTCAACAGTGATTAATTTGTTGATTGTCAACTAATGATATATATTGACCTCCTTTCAGGTAGTGTTCATTTTGGAGAAGATACACATTATGTGGGAATCGGTACTGCCTAGGTCAATTTACAGGAGAAGTATGTTTCATGTCCTTGGACCTGTCTTTTCTAGAATTACAAAGGACATGCTTCTGATAGATGACATGGCAGCAGAGGAGACCTTACAGGTGATAATATTCTGCTTGAAAGGTTTGAGCTGATCACTCTCGATGTTTATTAATATATGTGATACATTTTCAGCTGCAAGGCCTTATACATTTGGCTCTTGAAAACCTCTCCTCACTATTTCTGTCCCTGGTTGAGAATGATGATGATGAAAAGTTCTTGGATCATCATACCTGGGTCCAGCTGGATGAGAGTATACCGTCGTTGAAGAAGTTCCGAAAACTAGCAGGTACTTTTGTCTCAGTTTTTGGTCTTATTTGACATGTCATATTATTATGTTCACTCCGATAATACTGAAAAACGTCAATGTTGCCCAGAGTTGCTTGATATGTCGTTGAAGTCCATCACAGCTGCTTGGGAAAACGGGGAGCTAGCTAACTGTGGCTTCACAGCATCTGAGGTGAGCAAGTTCCCCATTTCCTTTTCTTTTTGACCTTTAAATGGAGTTCTGATAGCGCTCGATCACCTTTTTTTATGAGGGACGGTCATCTGTTGTTTCTTGGTACAACCTGTTACTGTTATACCTGCCATATTATTATTGTGCATGCTGTTCTTTGGGTGTGTATCCTACTTGTTAAGTTAACGCTATTTGTTCTTTGGGTGTGTATCCTACTTGCTAAGTTAACGCTATTTTAGCACACTTTAGAGGCCTACTGGTAAATAACGCCGCGAGGAACTAAATTAAGCTTTTTAGAGTAAGTGGCTACATGAATGAGACGTAGGCTTGCTATCAGTTTTTTTTAAATGGACATATCATGTGAAAACCGTGGTCAACCTTGGCAGAACTACGTGCACTTTTGTCTCTGTTACAGCCACTAGGTAGCAAACTCTTGTACAGTCTGTTTGGATGTAGACATTCGGTGCTCGAATCGGTATTTGTCATTTGCCTGGCCCGAAAGCCGTTGTTTGTATGGTTGAGATATTCGCGCCTGGAATTTAACCTCAATATTGAACATGTTTTTTCCAACACTCGCGCGTCGCTCCGCGAATTCGCAGCCCTCACGCTCGGTTTTCCGAGGTATTTCGTCCACGCCTCCTCCCGCGCCTCACTTACCGCTTGGGCTGGCACCGAAAAAGAAAAGGAGACGAGAACCCCTCCGTCCTCTCCAACTCCGGCTCCGGGCATCCCCTGCATCGCTCCCCCACCGCCCTCTCCAACTTCGGCGGTGTGGGAGCTCTTGCTGCTTGACCTATGCTTCGCCCATCTGGGGATCCTCCTCATCCTTGCGCTGCCTGAGCCCCTGCTTGCTAAGTGCATCGGACGCCTCGATGACGTGCACAAGTACCTCGCTAGTCGCCACCATGACCGACCCATGATCCATGCGGCGGCTCTGCCCCAGCAGCAGCAACTCGAGAAAGGTCATGTCCATGGACATCGACGACTCTATGACCGACATCTTTGAGGGTAGTGTCCAGTTCATGTACGTTGCATAGGTTGGAGGACACCTGCGATGTCATACCCCTGAGTTGCTCGGCAGAATGCCAACCCATTCAGCTCGGCGTGTTGTGACACTCGAACGACCCTGGCATGGAGGTGCGTATGGCAAGCAGGAGACACTCCTTGGTACGGTTGCCCGCGACGCCACCAAGCTCATCCACGAACTGCACGCGTACAGCTCCTATCTGGCCTTTCAGTCGTCAGCGTGCCAACACCAGTACTGCGTAGCAACGTGTACCTCCATTTGCTCCTTGCACGGCAACACTAGTCACTAACTGACTAACTGTACCAACTAATGAAGCGCAAAAGTATATGCAACGGCATCGGTGCAATATAATACAGTTGCTTGGTGTTGCTGCAGGTATAATAGTACTAGTAGTGTTCACTGGTCAGTTTAAAACTGATGCATGTTTGTATGTGTGCTGTAGAGACAATAAGAAATCATGAATGTTATGAAAGTGAGATATTCGCTTTGTCCATCCAAACAAGAATTGGAATTGTTGCTTTCCTTAGATTCCAAGTGCCAAATACATGAACATCCAAACACAAGATTTGGCATTGAAGCCAATGCAATGCCAAGGCCTTCTATCTACATCCAAACAGAGTGGTAGTAGTTTGTTTGCTTCAAAGCCCTCGAAAATAATAACAACAAACGTAAAATAAAATGATAATAATAAACATAACAAAATAATAATAACAAACGTAACATCC